>VZSR01000245.1:9871810-10034775 GCA_013398615.1 Brachypodius melanocephalos
AGTTGGAGCTGGATGGTGGATTGAGACCCTACATCCATTTGCACTCCAAACACCTGGGGTGCAGAGCCGTGCCCAGGCAGGGAGAGTGGATGCCAAGGATGGGACAGGGTCCCTGGCACTGAGGGTGGCTGCGTGTGGGGCTGCCTCCCATCCACGGGCCATGCCCGAGGAGCCCTCCCCGTAATTACAGCATCTGCCACAAAATTATAGAGCAGGGCCGGAGCCTCCCTGGCCCCGTCCCGGCCACCCTGCCTGAGCCTTTCCCCTGCCACTGCTTCCCAAACCTTCCTGGCACACCCACAGCCACAGCACTGCCGCCAGTTCACCTTCACATAGTGGGACAAACTTGTGCCCTCAGCTGCTCCAGCCAAGACAGAGCCTCAGCCCCTGTGTTGGCCTCCTGCCCTGGAAGGTGTCTGATCCCAGCTCATTCCACATCTCCTCAGGGCTAGCCAGAACCTCCAAGCTCATCTCAGAGAGTGTGGGGTCAGATGAGCCCATGCCAGGTCCGGCTGCTCACAGTGCAGTTGCAAAACCCCCCAGCCCGGGGCTGGCCCCCTTGCATGACCCCGCCGGTCACGACAGCAAGAGGACCTCCCACCATGCTCTGAACAAACCCCGTGGTGCCCCAAGCACCCAAGGGTGGGGGGCAGCAGTGAGTGTGCCAGGACAGCGTGTCTGGGTGGCACAAGGAGGGCAGTGGGTCGGGGCAGGCTGCCAGCCCCACACTGAGCCCTCCATGCCTGGCAAGGGTGAAGGTGAGGGAGGGATGCGGGAGGTGCTGGGGACCACAGAGAGGTACCGGTGTCTCCCCAGGAAACACGTACTGCAAGGACCACTCTGTCCCACCAAGGCGGGTACAGGCCATGGCCGGCAGCCATGCCACCACAGTGCAGATGGTACCCAGGCACTGACAGTGCTGTCACCGCTTGGGTGACTTGGGTGGGACAAGATGGTGGGGTGGGAGCACTCCTGGGTACACATTCTCACTTAGCCCCCCAAAATCAGGCTTTGTCCTGCTTGGTATAATGAGGCTACGGGATGTGGCAACAAATATTGTTTAGTCCCAGATTTGGCTGGTGCACAGGGGATGCTGCGGCCCTGACACCAGCTCCAGCTGGGCCCACTAGCAAGGGACTTGATGAGCAGCCCCCTTTCTACAGCAAAACATCCCAATGCTAGGGTTGGAAACCACCACAAAGGCACAGCTGGGAGTGGGGCAAGGTCAGGCTGAGATCCCCTGGGAAAAGCCATCCCCATGGGGAAGTCCCTTTGCAGCACCCCCCTGCTACAAGAGGCACCCACGGGGGCAAACACAGACCGAGCGCATCCCGCCGGCAGAGACGCCTGCCCTGGGTGATTAGAGCTCCAAGGGCTCCAGAGGGATGCCAGAACCATCCTGCAACTCAGGCACTATCCCGCATCCCGGTGGGAGGGGGTCCCGAGGCACCGCCCCAAGCATCCCTCGGCTGAAGCTTCCCCGTGCTGAGCGGCGTGCAAGCCGGAGGCCACCTTCAAAGTGTTGTGGGGCGGATTAGCTGGATTAGGGAGGCAGTGAAAGGACCCATGCTGCTCCGGAGGAAGTCTCGCCCAGGGCACACTGAAAGAGCCATTTTTACCTGTCCCGGCCGCTACCGCCAGCCTCGCCAAAAGCCCGGCGGCCCCATCCTGTCAAAACACGTCCTCCCGGCCCCATTCACCCCGCGGCTGGTCCCGGGAAGGGGGGCAGCTGCGTGGCAGATGGGTGCCCCCAGCAGCACGAAGGGACGGACGGAGGCTCGGCGCTGCCCCAGCACCTCCAACTAAACCCGGCCCCACTGAAGGGGCTCCCAACTAAGTCAAGAGGGGCGGCAGAAGACCGGGATGCCTTCAAAAAGCCAGCGGCGGAGGGGCTGAAAGGGCCCGTTTGGGGCCAGCTCCCCAGCCGCCGGCCCCGGCCGAACTCTTTTGTTTAACGGCAAAGCTAAATTAATGTCTTTATTACCCCAAATCGGGGGGCGGCGGTTCCCAGCACAGGGAGGGGGGCAGCCCGGAGCTCGCACCGCCCCGGCCAGCGCCGAGGGGACAGCGCGACCCCCGAAAAAGAGAGAGGGGAAAAAAAAAGGGGGGGGGGGGGGGGGGAGAGAGGGGATTCAGTTGGGAACTATTCACCGCTAAGACTCCTGTCAGCATTGACATAAATTTCCACTGGTGTTGGCATTTAGGCATTTGCCATTTCCATATGTATAGGGCTGCCTGTACTAATTATGCTAATCACCCCCTCTGTTGGCTGCTGTGAAAAATGGCCACATTAGGCACTCCACTGCTTGCTAATGTCACTTAATGTGTGGTTGAAACATACATTCATCCCCCTCTGAATGGTGAAATTTTTCCACATTGCTGGCTTCATTCAGGCAAGAAATGAATTTTTTGAACTCAGACCACTTTTCCAGGCCCGAGGGAGAGGCAGATAATAAAACCCTCTTCTTGGGCCCTGGCGCTGCCCCCTCCCAGCCGCCAAATAACATTTAAAACACACAAAAAAAAGCCCCTTCCCTAAGTCCGTAGATACGTCTAAGTTAAAGAAAAAATATTTTAAAAAAAACAACAACAAAAAACCACTTTCTAGGAAATAAAAATATATACATAAGTTGAAAGGCAAAGCAAAATGGATAGGGGCAGATAAGCCACAGCCATCTGTAAAGTCTTCCAAACTCTTTCGGTTAATTAGCAAAATTTTCCAGCCCAAAAAAGCTGACCAAGCTGTCAAGGAAGGGAAAAGCAAGAGCAAGAGGCTTTGAGCTCACCTCCCAAAGATAAATAAATAAAGGTGAACTGCCTGGACCCCATCTTCTGGTGGGTGGGGGGCTACTGAGTGAGCCTCCTTTCCCCGCTCCCTTCTCACGAAGAAAGGTTCTTTCAGAGCCTTTCAGAAGGGACTTTGGAGCAGAGGGGAGAGCCAGGCAGGCAGGATTTTGGGATAACAGGGACCTCAGCACTTCATGGCAGCAACACCCCAGCTGCTCCTCACTCCTCCAAACCCCCAAGCATGGGGGCACAGATGCCCAGACACTGCAAACAGAGAGGACAGCAGGGCCCTGAAGGAAAAAATCCCTCCAGGCCAGGAAAGACAGTCCCCAGGCACCCTGGGCTGTCCCTGTCCTTTCTGCAGAGTAATATCTGTGCCACCACATCCTAAGAGAAATAGGGACCCTCTTCCCCAGGTCTGGAGACAGAGCAGGGACATGGCAGCCCAGGAGCCACCACACAGGAGTGAAGCCAGCTCTGGCCAGATCCCAGCAGGCATCTTGCTGCCCCAGACACAGGGACAAAATGCCATTAGAGCCCCCTAACCTGTCAGCATCAGCCACACACAGCCCCCCAGATTCACCCACTCCTCTCTCAGCCCTGCACAAACATCCCACTCCACAAACCCACCCACCCAGCAACGAGACCACCCACCTCTCCGTGTGCCCACCCAGGAACAGCTGTGGCATCCCACTCTCCCCACTGCTGCTGCCCCACACCCCTCCACAGGACCCACTCAGCACAGTGGGGACAGGGACTGGGAAGAGGGGCCACACAGACAGTGGTGAGGGCGTTCAATCCCATCCTTGGCTTCTTGTTGGGGCTTTCCCATTCCCTGTGCCCCTCTCTCTGCAAATACAGTCAGCCAGCACCTCCTCTCCGGCTTGCCCTGCTGCGGGGGGAGCTCCAGGCTCCGTCCCAGCCCTGTCCTGGGTGCCGAGGAAGTGCTGCCCTGTGCCAAGAACTGTTGCAGAGGTCAAGGAAGGACAGAAGCCACTGCCAAGAGGGTTGGGGGTATCTCAACCTTGTGCCCCAAGATGAGAACAAGGGAGCAAATTCCCCTCACCTCGATAAAATGCACCCTATTTCATCCCACCAGCACATTCAGGGTGTCCCTGACCCCTCCAGGAAAGGGACAGGGTCTTCTCCAGGGAGACTCGGCAGCTCTTTGAGAGCGCGACGGCTGCGCGGGGCGCTTGGCTGTTCCGGTTAGGAATTAACCCGGCCTTCCTTTGAACCAGCCCTCGGCGCTATAAATCAGGCAGACCCATTCACCACCCAGGGCTCTGCCTGCCCAGAGCTCGCCTCCCCGGCCCCTTGGCCCTAAAGACGCCCTGGGAGAGCCAGGAACAGCTGCCAGGTGTCTAGAGGTAACTCAACACTCGCTGCTAGCCGGGATTTCAAAGCCTCCGAGTGGCTAATTGCTTCGGAGGAGCCTAATTGAACATTTCCACAGTTGAGTCCAATTTATGGGGTGACACAGCCTCCTTCCATCTCCCAAAGAGGGATATGGGTCAGGCATAACCCCAGAACACTGGAAGAACCCCTCAGGCAGCGCCCTGGTCTAAGGACATTCCCAGAATTGGGAGAGGGGACCCTCTGCTTTCCCACAGTGGCCGGGGTCACAGCCCAGGCTCAGGAGAACATACCATCAGCATGGCCCGAATGCTGACCCCAGTCATGGGGCCAAAGCAGGGCTGCCCACCCTATTCCCCTGTTTGGGGAGGAGGGGGATGGGACATCGGCACCATGCTCCCGTGGGAAGCAGCTCCCTTCCCTCCCCTTTTAAACAGGATCCCAGATCCCAGAGAGCTGAGTTCAGCCTGCAGTGGGGACTGCCTGGCACAGGGTCACACTCTGCTCCTGCAGCGCTGGGACCTCACCTGGGTGGGGTGGTTTGCAGGTTGGAGCATCACCAAAAGCATCCCTCAGCCTGGCTAGGCAGAGGCAGGTGATTGGGTGCAGTCACCAGAGGCTTCCTGGAACCTTAAACCACCCTGTGCCTGAGCTGGGACCCACTGGGCTACGATGATGGGCTTGGGATTCCCTGCACACATACCCTGCCCCTTAGACACCCTCCAGCACTGCCTCAGGGCTGGGATGAACCACACTCGCACAAACATCTCCTCTCAAGAGCAAGGGGAGGCAGGAGTTCAGGTCCTCAGCACCCCGGGATCCCAAACACTTGGAACCAAACTGATGGGATATCGACTTTGCCAGCCAAGGAGCAAGAACTGCACTGCTTCAGCCTGGCACAGTGGTACCAGGCTCACTGCAGAGGACACACACTCCAACCCTGCCACACCCCTGGGCATGTGAGAAAAATCCCAAAGCAGCTTCAAGTGCTCTGTATCCAACCACAAAGTCTGGGAAATTGTGTCCCACTCTCCAGGGGCATGCCAGGCCCTCCTGTCCCCTGATAATGCCCATTCCCACATCAGCAGGATGGGGTGCAGCGATCAGGGCTGGGCATACACGGAGGATGCTTTGATCTCGCCAGAAAATGCAGAAGCTGAGCCTGGCGGTGAGGCAAGGACCTACAGATGGTTATGGGGAATGCAGGCAACCCCACAGCTGATACATAAGGCTGAAAGTGTCACCACAAACCCTCCTTCCACATCCTGACTCCTGCCTGCCTGCCAGGGACCCCACGGGACTAAAGCCATCTCAGACACATCGTCATTGGTGGTCGCAGGTTGTGCCAACGCCTGAGGACACTGGGGCTGTGCCACCCAGCAGGAAGGCACGGAGGGGTCTGCCCCGAGTGCACACTCCCGAGGGAAGAGCCCTCCCAGGAAGGACGGGGGGGGGCTTTGAGTAGCCCCCTTGGCATCACACACCATCCTCAGCCAGGCACCGCAGACGCAGAGCTGTGGCTATGCACAAACCCCAGAGCACCCACTGCCCAGGAAGGGGCAGGACACCCTCAGTCAGCCCGTGACGCTTCACCACGGAGTGAAAAAAAAAAAAAATTAAATCGAACTCCTGACACTGAGGAACACGGGAAGCCATGAGAAAGAGAAGGTTCCTGAGAGAGGCCCCCGGCACCCACATTACAGCCAGACCGCAGTGTGGGGGAAATCCCCCAAGAGCAGCCGCAGTTGCTCCTGGCTGCGCCCGTGCGACCAGGGAAGCACAGTGGGGCACAGGAAAAGCTGGGTTTCTGGGCGCTTCCAGCCGTCCCCAGGCTTGGCCCCTTCCCCATCCCACTCTCCACCCTGATGTGCCACAAGTCCCATTCCCCTTAACAGGAACAACCACAGCCGCTTTCCTGGCCACAGTTCTACAAAACACTGACTCCTTGCTACCCCAAAAGCACAATAAAAATTCAATGGAGCCGGAGCCACGACCCAGAGTGAGGGAACCACGGAGGGAGCACGTCCCTCCTTCAGCAGCCACAGCTCAGGCGCTGGCTGGACCGGGAGGTATCACTGGATTTCTCTGCTACGTGTTGCAGTGGAAGGGGGTGATGGAGACGAGATCTGGGGAAGGGGGACAAACATCCCTGGGGAGTGGGGAGCAGGTGGGAGAGCCGGGCATTCCTGGGCAGGGGTCCGTGTGTGCATCTGTGTGCAAGCAGCCAGGCAGCGCAGAGCTCTTTTTTTTTTTTTTTTTAAATTAGAAAAAAAAGGGAAAAAAAAAAAAAAAAGAAAAAAAAAAGGGGGTGGGAGAGCAAAGTTGCTTCTATTGTTGAACCAAATCCAAGAGTAGCTGAGGACCACACAGGGAGCGGGGCGTGGGGGAGGAGGCAGCGCTCCCGCACAAAGATGGCTGACACCCCTCCGCTGAGCAACATCTGCCCCTGCACAGCACCCCGCGGGGACTCCCGCCCGGGGGATCCCCCCGCCGCGCCCGGCGGCACGGACAGGGGTGCGATTCGGGGTGCTGCCCCCCCGGGGGGCCCCCAAAGCCGAAGGGAGGCGCAGGAAAAGCAAATCCCAGACCCGTGAAGCGAGGCTGCAGGGATCGGGGAGAGAAAATCCACGCTGGAGTTATTAATAACAAAGGAGGGGGATCACCCGCTTCCACTCGGAAACGAGGATTTGCTCCCGCCTGACCCTGCCCGCGCTCCCGTTCCCCTCGGGCCGGGGTCCCGGGCCGGGACTGGCGGCTCCGGCTCTGCCCCGGTGCGGGGCTGCGGCTGGGGGTTCTTCCCACCACGGGAAGGGGGTGCCCAGCACCAGCCCCGCCGCACGTGTCGGCACCTTCGCGCGGGGGCCCTCTCGGGACACGCGTTAGGGTCCCTCCGCAAGCCAGCACCGCACACCCGCGCAAGGCGCAGCCCGAGCGGCCGCGCAGCCGGGACCCCGGCTCGTGGGCACCCACGGCCCCGTCCTCCGCTGCCCCGGTGGCGGGACTCCCGGCAGCAGCATTCTCATCTTCCTCCTCTCGCCCCGCTCCCGCGCTGTCACCTGCCTCCCGGCCGGCCCCGCACTCCGCGCCGCGCGTGGGGGACAAAGCCGCGGGACCGGGACCGGGACCGTTCCCATGGGCGGCCGAGCCCGCAGGGCCGCGCTTACCTTCCACCCAGAGGTGCTCGATGTCGGTCTCGATGGAGGCCACCCGTAGTCCCACGGCCAGCGCCCCGAACACCAGCAGCCCCACGAAGAGCACCTTCCCGCAGTGCCGCTGGATCCGGCAACCCAAAGCGAAGAGCAGCGCCTGAAAGCGGGCCCGCAGCCACAGCGGGGTCCTCTGGCCCACGGCCCTGCCCTGCGGAGGGGGCGAGGATCGGGTCAGCCCGGGAGAGGAGAGGAGAGAGCCCCTGCCAGGGGCAGGGGACCCGCAGCGGGGCGGGATGCCCGCGGCCGCCGCACTCGGCTGCCGAGCGGGACCGCGAGTGCCGGAGATTCCCCGAGCCCGGGGAACGCGGGGGTTCCCGCACCCGCCCGGCCCGCCCCGGGCTCCTCGGCGCTCTCCAAACTCCCCTCCCCGGCCCGCAGTCCCCGCGAGAGCGGGCGATGCTCGCCCCTCACTCACCTCGGGCAGCGGCTTGCGGCGGGCGGCGCGGAGCGGCGGCGGCGCGGCGCGGGGGGGCTCGGCCGGCATGGCGGGGCGGCTGGCGGGGCTGGGCACCCCCCGTTATGTGGGGCCGAGCGCGGCGGCGGCCCCCATGCGCGCGGCGGGGCCGTGCCGGTGCCGGTGCGGATGGAGGGCTGTGTGTGCGCCGCCGGCCGCCCGCCGCGCCTCTAAAGGGGAGGCGGGGGCGGGGGGCGCCGGGGCCGCGCCGCCGCCGCCGCTCCCATTGGCCGCCGCCGCCGTGGCAGCGCCCATCGCCGCTGCTAAGCAACGGCGCGCCCGCCGCCGGCGGCCACACACCGCGCTCCCCCCCGCGCCGCCCCGCACAGCACCGCACCGGCCCCGCCGCGGGGGGGAGCGCGACGGCGGCCGCACCGGGGCACCGGCACGGACCGCGCCCGGGGCTGCCCCACACCTCCGGCCCCGGCAGCCCTCCCACAGACAGCCCCGGGGATGGGCATCCGCCCTGTAAGCGTCCCCAAGGGTGTGTACGCAGACCCCTCAGCCCCTCCGGCAGAGCTGTCCCCCCGGAGGATAGACACCCTTCAAAGTAAAGCATTCCCTACTTCCTTCTTCCACAGCTACCCCGCAAAGGGTAGGCATCCCCCTGGAGATGCCCCAAGGGATGGGCATCCCCCCTAAGGGTGTCCCAAGGGCAGGGTGTTGTGCACATAGCCTCTCCTTGAGGTTGCCCGCCCCTCCCCATTGCCACCCTCCTCGGTCCAGGCATTCCCTCATATGTTCCCTCTCCAGTGCTGGGCAGACCCACCCCGAGCCACTTCAAGGGCCGGGTGTCCCCTCCAGGGCCAGACATCTTCCCACAGCTACATCCCAAGAGATAGGCAGCCCTCCTAAAGGCTGGATATCTGACTGTGGCCACCCCCCAAGGGATTGGCAGCCCTCCTAAAGCCATATCAAGGGGTATAGACAGTGCTCTCCCAGAGTCTGTGCATCTCTCTAACAGCCATCCCAAGGGATGGGCATCTCTTCTTCAAGGGCCAGGTGTCCTCTCACAAAGGACAGGGCGCCCCAATTAACACCATTTCCCAAGAAAATTGACCACCCCCATTCCCGCTAAAGCGGGTGTCCACCCACCCCCAGTAGCACCTGCCCTCCCCAAAGGCCAGATATTCCTCCAGGCCATAGTAGAGGGCAGGAAGACACTCCACTTCTTGAGTGTTCCCACAAGCACTGCCACATCCCCTGCCGTGGGGAGCCAAGCACAACACCCCAGAGCTGGATGCGGGGGCACAAAAAGCCCATCCATGGGGCACAAAACCCCCACCCATGTGGCACAGAAAGTGCAAAAGGGCCAGAGATAAATGGCACCCATTATTTGTGGGGTGTTTAGATTGTTTGTCTGTTCATTTCACTCCCTTCTCAGTTCTTTATTGGATAGACCTGGTGCTGCTGTCACCGGGAGAGCAGCCCCAAGGAGCTGCTGAGGGCACCCAGGGAGGCTGGAAAACCAACGTGGAGCAGCACCCAACCCACGAACAATTCTCCCATCACTCCCTTGGAGCAATGCTGGAGATGCTCAACCTGGTGTTTTCCCGGCCAAAAATGGGGGACACCCCAATAAATAAACTGAGTTCCTGGAGGAGTTTCTCTGTGCCCCCCCCCAGCCACGGCCCCCATCAGCCCAGCCCACTGCTGCCGAGCTCTCCTGGGCCCTAGCGGCACGTAAAGGGTTTCTGCCTCGTCCAGCGATAGGCCTGTAGCATCTGGCGTGTCCCCAAATACAGAAGGGAAACAGCTATTCAGCACTTCTGCTGCCTGATTGCTATTAACAGCTCCACCATTCCCTTTCCCGGTGGACCCGCACTACTGCTGGGCAGCTGCAGCTTTTTATCAACCTAATATTTAAAAAGTAAGTTATCGTCCTCCTTTCCAGCATGGCTGGTTGCCCCGCCCCGTGTTCTCCATCCGCTCCCTCTCTGTCATCGTTGGTTTCCACCTGGGGCTCTCCCATCTCTACCTTGCACCCTGGGAAATGTCGTCAATGTCCCCTGGGAGGTCATGGAATGGCCCACAGAGACCCACTCAGTGTCTGCCAAGGCCTGGGGATGAGCTGGCTCTGCCCCATCCCAGGATATCAAGGGTTTCCCTAGGACATGGGCACCCAGTGCTGCAGGACCAGCTTCCATGACCCCATCCTGGCTTACACACGCTGGCACCAGCGTGCTGTGCCACAGGAGCACCGTGCAGGACAGCATCACCCCTGGCACCCCTGCCTGCTCCACACCATGCACCCCTGTTCCACTGCCCACCCATTGCCACTGCGGTCCCCAGGGACCAGCTATCCCCCAGGACCTACCCTGGCACCCCAAGCAAGAGGCCATAGGGCTTGGCCGAAGAGCAACTAATTGGGGATTCTAAAATGTGCAGCGGGAGTGACAATACCAGTGACAGGGCCAGATCCTGCCACGCCAATGAGGATTGAAAACCCAGCTGGAAATCGCCTGTGGGCAGGAGGGGGCTCAGTCTGCCCTGCCCTGACGCCACGGAGATGAGCTTTGAGCCTCTCTGCAGGGCATTTATTTCTCCCGGAGCCACCCGAAAGGGGACTGGGAGCCCTGCAGGCCACGGGCCTTGGGGGAGCGGGATGGGGAGCAGGGGCTCGGCTCGCACGCAGGGAGACTTCTCCTGCCGCTTCTTGCTGACCGGCTGTTTTATATCAAGGCGGGAAGGGGGATTTGCTGTTCTAGATGGTATTTTAATGGGCAGGCAGGCAGCTGGAGCCTGGGAGAAGCCTGCTTTACATTGTTTGGGGTTGTAACAAATAAATTCAATTAAAGGCAAATGACTCCGCGCAGCCCCCACCCTGCGCAGTGTCTCTGTGGCATTGGTGGCTGCGGGAGCCGCGGGTGCGAGGCGGGAGCCCCGCACAGGGACCACCCCAGGCTCTGCCCACCCTCGCCCCTCGGCCCCGCCGCAGGGAGGTGCCGGGGTGAGCTGGCAGGATGCGCTGGGAACGGGGAAGCGCAGGGCACCGCACCCACGGAGCACCCACAGAGAGGATGAGAGTGTCCGGGGAGTCCACCCTGTCCCTGTCCCCACACTGCGCGTCCCACCCCGTTGAGCAAAGGAGATGTGAAAATCCCCGTGGCAGCAGCCCCGCCACAGCGAGCACTCCTCAGGAAGGGCAGCCCAGGACAGCAGCCTCGGCGGGCAGCAGCATCCTCCGGGCAAGCAGAGGCTGGGCAGAGGCTGAGGCGCGGAACCGAGCTTTGCATGGCCACCATGCAGTCCCAGAGCCCCATGGCCGGGGGGAGAAGCAGAGGGGACTTGGCAGGGACATGCCAGAGCCTCAGCACGCTGTAAACAGCCGCCGCCGCAGCAGCAACTCCTCTGCCGGGAGCCAGCGCCGGGCGTTAGTTAGTTGGAAACCAGATGGTGCTCCCCCAACCACCGGCACAGCCCGCTGGCCACGGCCCGGAGCCAGACGCAGGCTCTCAGGGACCCCAGGGCTGCACAGCATCCAGCACTGGGACCCCGTCGGGGTGGATGGAGAGCTCTGCGGGTGCAGCGAAAGACCCACAGATGGACAGGGGCTGTCAGTGTATCCCCATTGCTTCCTCAGCCAGTTCCATGTGTGTCCCAAGGGATGATGTGTCGCAAGGGATGGAGAAGGGAGGCAGAATACGCCAGAGGGGATTTGAGATAGGGTGTTAACATCCCTTAAACCACCATGCATCTCCGTGTACCACACCGTGCCTCAGTTTCCCTGTCCCTCCCAAACAGCAGGGAACAGCCAACAGCTGGTCCACAGGTCAGAGTCCACCTCGTCTCTCCAGATAGGGATAAGATAGCAGGGAAGAGATAAAGCCCCATCTCCGAGGCCAGGCAAAAGCGGAGCAGTCCCTGGCACATCACACCTGAGTAACCCTCCATGGGAAATACAACACGGAAAACAGACACCAAGCCCCCATCCCTGCACCACCAGCAGGACCTGGGGCTACGAGCTCTTCCCCACTTCCCAGCGGTCTTGGGAGCAGGTGCACTGAGGGAGCATAGTGGACCCATCCCAGCCCTGGGATTTTGGGGAGGTCTGCAGCAAGAAGACAAACAGCCGGGGCTGGGGAGGGGCCGGGGGGAAGGACGGCATCCCTGGTAGCCGTGGCGGGGGTTCTGTGGTGTTTACAGAGCTTAAAACCCGCCTAAGCCCCGCAAGGCCACGGCGCACAATAGTGTGTGGACGTGGTGACACCGGCCGTCCCCACACCACCTTGGAAGACAGAGAGCCCTGCCACCCACCGCCAGCACCGGGATTAATTATGATAATGTAGTTCTTTCCCCCTTTGTCACCCTAATGAATGGGCCCCTTTAGGATTTTAAGGCCTTTGTTTGGTGCCTCTTTACTGCGGTATTGTAGGATGGGGACTAGCAGGTGGCAGGTCCCCAAACAGCCCCTTTTGTCTCCTTTGGGGGCTGTTTTGTGGTGGGGTTGGGGAGGGGGATGCGAGGATGCAGGAGCGGGGGTGTGCTGCAAGGGAGCTCCTGGACAGAACCGTAGCACCCGCGCCATCGCTGTGGGACCATGGCACCCCATGCTGTGCGTGGTGGCATTGGGGACCACCGGCCCCGTGCCCTGGCCTACTCGGTGGGCAGATGCCGGGAGCCACCGTCTGAGCCCCTGCCTTGATCTTTTACTGCCTGGGCAAATCAATTACTCAGCAGAAAAGTCCCTAAATCCCACCATAAAACCCGTTTAGCAGCCGTGGTGGTGCTCGCCAGGCCCTGGGCAAACCTCGTCCTGTGCCGGCATGGAGCTGGAGCGATTTTCCACAGGGACAGTGGGTAGCTGCTGCCGGGGAAGGTCGGGCTGCGGGTGCAGCTGCACACCATCTCCCCACTCCCAGGAGGCAGATGAGGGCCCCCCAGGAGTTCTGGCTGTGCTCAGACCCTTCTGAGATCTCCACAACTCTGTGCCCTTCTGCACCAGCCTGTCCCCCTCCACATCCCCTGAGTGTGGGAGCAGCTGGGGATGTGACAGCACCGAGTATGGCTCTGGGGAGCAGGGATAGACAGATGAGGTGGCATAGAGGCACAGGGAGCAGGGACAAGGCAGGGCATGGAGATCCCTGAATGGCAATGCCCTGTGCCAGCGTGGATCCATGGGCTTTGTGTCAGAGCCATTGGCTGTGCTCAGCACAGAGCGTGGTGACACCACAGCTGTGATGATGGAGCCTTACTTCCTCCTATGCAGACACATAGAAGCATCTTTACTACCAATGCAGGCACAGGGGTGGCACCAGCACAGGGTTGAGGGGCCTGGGGATGGTTGACATCCCCCTGATTGCAGGCTGGGCTGGGTGATTCCTTCAGGATGCCCAGGAGCACTGGAGACATTGCGTGATTCTGCCCTGGGGGCATTGTCAGGTGCCGGCATTGGGGATCCCTCTGCTGTGCTGCACCTTCCTGCAGAGGGGATCCCGGCTGCCATGACCCCCTGGGCAGAGGGGCTCCATGAAGAGGGGGGAGATCTTGGCCAGGCACTGCCGGGGGCTGCAAACTGGTTAGCAGCGGGGTGGTAAAACGGTGACAAGTAATTGGTGTCCCGGCCAGTCCTTTCATGCCGACGCCGTTTTATGGGTGAGGAAATTGCTTGTGAGTCAGGAACACAGGAGACAAATTTAGGAAGTGCTCTCTGAATGTGCCGGGGTCAGGCGCCGAGGCCGAGTGCTTGAAACCTGGGTGGCCTCGCCGCTCGCCCCGCGTCCCCCCCGCCTCGGCTCCTCGGCATGGGAAAGCAGACCTTTTATCTTATCACTGCTCTTCCGCCGCCCCGGCCTCCCCCGCACGGCCCCCTCCCGGCACAGCCGCTCTCGCAGCAGACACAATGCGCGGTGGCGGCCAAACGCGCACCCGTGACCCTCCGGGAGCGCCTGGCACAGGGGGCGGCTCCCACCCGCCTGCCAAAGGGCTCAGGATCCTTCGCATCACTCCGCACGCCCTTGTCCAACGGCACCTTGCTGGCCAGAGGGCTGACACAAGGCGCCGTGGGATGAGGGGACATGGCATCCTACCCCTCCTCGAGAGCCAGCCCTGGCACAGGCTGCTGTGGCCCCTGGCATGCAGTGATGGGGAAGTGCTGATGCAAAGGTGTCCACATACCATGAGGTGGCTGGTCCTCACCCTGCTGGCAAAGGTGCTGCAGCAGGCAGAACCCCCTTGCTGCAGTGCCACACCCCATGCCAGCCTTCCCCACGTTCCCCCACATGGTGGGAAGTTGGTATTCCCATTTTCTCCCTTTTAACTGGGAGGAAAAGCCTCTGCTCCATGAAGGTGCACCCGAATACAGCCGGCTACCTTGAGCTCGTAGCCCCCATTCCCGGCCGCGGCCGAGCCGCCGCATCGGGCGGTTTGGATGTATTTTTCTTGATCGCTGGCCAAGCACTCTCTCCTGCAAAGCAGCATGTTTCTCATTTTCTGTAGGTTTAACTCCAAATTAATTTGTAAGTGATCTAGGTTTCTCGTTCCCCGTAAGATACCTAATAGCGGGGGGAGAGCTCCTGCCAACCGAAACGTCTCAGCGGGGTAAAGGAAAAGCAGGAAAAAGAATCCCAGGAACTGTGACCCCTGGTGGGTATTTAACAAGGTGTCAGGGCAAGGGATTTTCGGAGCCAACTAAGTGGATGTGACACCGGCCCCGTGGGTCGGGCCGGGGTGTGGGGATGCTCCCGCCGCGGCAGAGCTTGCTGCTGCCAGGTCTCATCCTGATCCAACCCTTGGGGGCAGCAGGAGCAGGGAGGGATGCTCAGTACTCCATTGCTTGTGCTGCCGGGTGCTGCGAGCCCCGAGGTGCCAGAAAACCTGGGAGAACGGGAGGTGTTTGGGGTTGGGGAGAGCCATGCCCAGCACAGGGCGGTGGAGGTGCCCTCGCTGGGAGACCAAGGGAGCGTATTCATGCTGGACGAGGGCTGCGGAAGCGCTGGCGCCTGCAGGGAGGCAGGGGAGGCCCCACAGGGTGGTGGTCCCCTGGGGCCGGTGGGTGGTGGGAGGGGGCCAGCGAGCCCGCCGGGCGCCCCTGCCGCATGGGAAGCGGGCACGGTTTAATTGGGCGGGCGGCCGCTCGGCGGGGCCGGCTGCTGGCAGGCGGACACAAGCTCTTTTGTCTCCGCTCTCGCTCCCGGCACCGGCTGGGGCTGGCAGGGCCCGGAGCGGTGCAGCCACTGAGAGCCGAGCTCGCCACCGGGGCAAGCAGCCAAACCCACCCCGGCTCTTCGGGCTGTCACAGGCCCTCGCTGCACGCGAGGAAGCGTCCAGGTGGCCAGCGAAGCTTCCGGGCTGATGAGGGGTTAGGAAACGTGTAGCAATCCCCGGCAAAGTGCGCTGCAGTTCTCCCCGTGCCCCCTTCTTGCCAGGAGACCAGGAACAGGAGAGACCCCTACCCTCCTTGCTGACTGCGCTCCTGAGCTTCACAGCCGGCAATCCCAGGGCAATAGGCATGTGAAAGCACCCTGGCTTTTGCTCTCCAAGGTGGGATCTACAAGAGGATGCCAAGGAGGGTCCTACACTGAGAGCAGCCGCTGCTTTTGGATCCTGATTCCTCTTGCATCCCTCCCATTCCTTAGCTGCTTTCTGCGGAGTGGGGTCACCAGCCAGGGGCTGTGCCTCTCCTCCCTTCCCCAGCACCCTCCAGGTGGGGTGGGCTCCAACCCCACAGACAACATCCATGAGGGTGGATGATGACAGGGCTGAGGAATAAGGGGCAGACCTCCACCATGGGCATCCTTCACCTGGCTGGTCTCCCATGGACATTCCCAGGAACCTCCTCTCCCAGAAGTTTCTTGCTACAGGAAGGACAAGGGCTATGAAGACTGGAAAGGACATCATGGTGAGAGCACTGAGGAGTGATCCCCAGGTGATGGGGTGGATGGTCTGGCCAGCATCCAGAGCAGACTGGACTCCCCACAGAGCAGTCCCAGCCCCTTGCACGCAGGGAGCATCGCTGGGGTGGCGGGGTGCATCAAAGCCAGCTGTGGATCAGCAGTGGCTGCAAGCAGAGCACAGCCAAATCCCTTCTTCCCGGCATCCGGCACCAACCACCCCCTTTGCAGAAAGGCCCAAGCAGGGGAAGATATTGCTGTTGCTCAATGACCCTGTGAGGGCCTAGGTCCCTCCTGGCGCTGCTGGAAATGGCTGGGTGACACGGCTGAGTTGCCAACCCAAGGAGCAGGCACCATCATCACCACAGTGAGCAACCTCTCATGGGTGGCACAGACTGGCCAGGTTTGCCTCCTCAAATCTCTCAACCCATCACCAGGGGATTCATGGCTTTCCGTCTGGGAACACAGCTAGATGCTTTGGGGAACCTTGGTGTTGGGGTGGATGGAGGGAAGGGGCTGTGAGGCCGTTACCCACTGACCATCACACCCATCACTGCTGCCAGAGTTGCCGTTTGGTTGCTCTTCACCATCCCCTCCAATCCTCCCAGCGCCAGCAGGCGGCTGCACCCTGGCCCCAGGCGCAGGTGTTTGCACCAGAGACCACAGTTCTGGGGAAGAGTGCTGCCTTCCCTGCCCGGGGCAACCTGCATCCTGCCACAGGGTTAAACTCCCTAAGGAAAGGAGGCAGGAAGATAGGAAAAACAATCACAAGAATTTGTTTCATGCTGCCTGGATCCCTCCCCACACGCAGCAGTGTTTTTGGACGGCCGATTTATAATCAGCAGTGTGGAATGTTGTAAATTAAATATTTTTAAACAACTTTGCTCTCTCTCTGGTTAAACATTTCAGAGATCGCTCTTTCTTGTCTGTCTCTTGCTGGGTGGTCCCTCCATTCGCCCGTACATCTTCCTCAAACACAATTAACCATTTAGATGTTTCACAAAGGAATAGCTTATGCATACAACACCAGTCGCTCGCTGCTCCGGCGCTGGGGGAGGGAGGCAAATAAGAAGGCAGCTTCTTTTATTTTCTACTAAAAACAAAAACAAGAAAATCCCTTTTCCCTTCCCAAACTATCCCATTTTTCCTTGAATTGTAAAGGCACTGATCCAAGCTCATCAGCTGTCTTGGTCCTCAGTCCAACAATCCCCTTGCTGTCCCCCAGTCCCCTGAAATTCAACATTAGCATTTTAAAAGCCTAAAACATACAAGTTTATTTAGACTCAAGCTCTCCCAAGCTCTTGCTTTCCATATTTATATACACACACGTATTTTAACGTATATAAAATGTCTGTCTATAGGACCTGGAAGGAAGTTCCCGTCTGCCGGCCCGTCTGGGAGGCACAGGCGCGGCTGTGGACCTTGGCTCCTGGGAGATGGAGTGAAAACCGACAGGATCCAGAATCAGCCTCCTGGCTGAGAGGGAGAGAGCCTCAGTGGGCAGGCTGCTGCAGAGGTGCTGGGGCTGGAGGGTGGTGCTGGATGCTGGTGAGGGCATCTCCACATCCCCAAATTAACTCTGCAGGTGGCCAGTGAGAAAGGCCCTGCGCTCTGCACTCCCCCATGGCACCGGGACGGGTGGGTCAGGGCACAGTGGGCAGCCTGCAATGCCAAAGGCCCCAGCCCCAACTGCCCACTGCAAGAATCAATCCTTTAAAACAGATAACCAAAGGCCACAGGAGTGGCTGTGTGTGATGGGAGGCCGGCACTGCGGTGTCCTGGGGCTGGATTACACCACACACTGTGCAACGTGCGTCTGTCACACCACTGCTGCCGGCGCAGGCGGCTCCTCTGCGAGCCCCACGTGGGGCTTGATCTCACTCTGCCCCTTGCAAGACATTGGGCAGGGACCACAGCAGCCACTGCTGGCCCTCAGTGGGGATTTGGGCCAGTGTGAAGGCAGTAAGGCACCTCTGGAAAACAAGAGTGCTCCCCAGACTTCTGGAGTTTTATCAGGAAAATTCTCATCTCTGGACCAGCAAAGTGCAAAGTGTGGGCAGGGGCATGGTGAAAAGCACTTTTCCCAGGCAGCCAGGGGAGGACAGTGGGGTGCAGAAACCAGCAAGGAAGGCAGCAGGAGCATAGCTCTGCAGAATCTTGGAAACCGAAGGCAGTTAAAGATTGTCAAGCCCTTCTGATCCCAACCCTGAGAGGTTCAGGAGTCCTATTGCTAGGGCTGCACACACAGTGTCAGCTGGATAGGTAACTGGGGGAGCCAGACCACAAGATCAGAGCTGGGTGCAAAGTTTTTGTGTCCATTTGAACACCATGGGGGTGGGAAGCCCACTGTCCCTGGGAATGGCTGGTTGTTTGTCTTCACCTCATGTGGCTCTCTTCCAGGGCTACCAGGAAGATGGGAGCCATCCACTTTGGTTTGACTGCAGAAGGGATCAGATGAGCTGCTGCTTCCTGAGAGATCCCAACAGCCACCTACAAAAGCAAACACAAACTGCTGAGGGAGGTGAGCCATGGCTCTGGGTGTCTGCAACTGCCCAACAAATGCTCTTTCCAAATCTGTGTCTTACAAATGGGCTGGGCTGCAAAAATCCTGGCAAGGACCTGGCTGCAAAGCTGCTGCTGGTTGCACCCAGCTCTCATGGGAGCCAGAATGAAGGGGCAGAGCTTCAAGTGTCCCTGTCATGGTGTGCCAGGGGGGCAGGACCCACAGGAAGAAGTGTGGCCAGGTGTGCACACACACTGCTCTGCATCCACACCAAGCCTGCTGCCCTGGTCACAGGAAAAGGCTTTTGGGAGCAGCTGACAAGACACCACTCAGGGAAAACGATAAGCCAGTGGTCCTGCTGCCCATCATGGCAAATCTCTGCTTTACCCCATGCAGATCCAGCATATGACAAGCCACTGCAAAAACCTTTTCACAACAACCCTGACATTGCATCTGCCATGGAAGTGTTCAGGACAAGTCTGTCCAGAAAGAGCCAGCACCTACAGAGCTGGAGAATTTTCATCTCCTTCAGAGAAATGTTGCTTATATAGCACCACTTTGATGCCAGTAACACTGTGATGGGCACAAGCTGTAATGCTCAGCTGGCTGTGTGTGACAGAGCAGCTTATTTGTGTCTGAGAGGTGCCCCATTCCTCCAAACTGGTGAGCAGCCTGTATCAAGTAACACCTTCCAGAATGTCTCTGTGACCTGGGACCAAACAGTCATATCCAAAACTACCTGGGAACAGAATTTCATGTCCTCAGTTGCCTCCCCAATTTTCCTCAATGACTGTAACATCACTTGGTTTGTGAGGTTGCCTGACCCAACCCATTACATGCTCACCTGATGATGACAGCACTGTGGAGGCCAGGTTAGATGAGGAAGGGTTAACTTCCCTGTGCCTGCCTTGGGATTCCTGAAGGCCCTATTATCCTGAACTATTTTTCATAATTACTGCCACACACGAAGACTACATCAAGAGTGAATCTTCACTTTGATAATTTGTGCTGTGAAATCTCACTTTGGGATCTACTTTTATCTCACACCAAACACCTGCAGGTCGTAAAAGGCGAAAAGGAAAAGAAAATGCCTCAAATCCCAGCCAGGTTTTCAAGTGTCAGAGAACACTAAATTAATGCTAAATTCTAACTGACACAGTAAAGAGCCCCCCGCCCTCTTCTTAAATTAGCTAAACAAAAGGACTGAGACTTTAACATGTAATTAAGGCACAAGGACGTAAAGCTGTAGCTGCTAAACAAGGCAACGAAGACTTTTCACAAGTTAAGATGTATCCCAAAAACAGAGGTGGAGATGGTTTTGTGTTTCAGCAAAAGGACTGTGAGTCAAAGTCCCTGCAAACCTCTCATGGCTTTGCCAGCCTTCTGGTAAAATGCAAAGCCAGGTAATTACACCCCACTCTGCTTCTGTTTCTACACACCCAAAATGGAGCCTCTCTCCCTTGCCGCACACAGAGACAAGAACTCTCTTTAATTAACCTTTGTAAAGCCTCTGCGATCCTTGGATGAAAAAGGCTTCGTACCTTAGGAACATGTTCACGCACATACATGAGACTAAACCTCCAGCACAAAGCTGGAGCTGAACTGCAGCACATTTCTTCTCTGCAGCTTGTCACAGGCCTTGAAGCTCATCCTTACCCATAGTTTCCATTCCAATCCAGCCCTTTAGAGGAAGGATTTTGTTTATGAAGTACAGGGAATGTCTGGATTATAATCTCTCTCCTGTCAAATTAACTAGGAAATGGTAACTCTCCTCAGGGGTCACAGATGCCCATGAAGCACACATTTCACATTTATCACTTCAGTTAATGAAATACCATCCCCACCAGTTGCTGTAAGCACCTCTGGATGTCAAACTGCCAGGGGCAGATAAATGCCCCGTTCAATCCTGCTACATTCTAATAAACAGCTTTTAGGTAGGAACTTGTGTCCAATTTATAAACATTGAAGAACAGCTTGTGTTTCAATCCCATCCAGGTGCTTTTACAATCCTGGCACAGGCCCTGACCACAAGGCTGTGCGTTTCACATTTAACATGAGCGACTCATCTCAGAGACATAGGTACAGTCATCCACAGACCATCCAAGTGCAGGGAGAGACCTCTTGTCTGGGATTAGGAACAGTGGACTGACAGGAAGAACCATCAAAATAAGGCAGGGACTACCCAGTGTTTACACCTCATGCCTCCTTCATGCTCCACCAGCCCTCACATACTTGCTCTTGGGCAGGATTTCAAAGTATCAGACCAAACTCAGCCCTGATAGAAATGGGTGCCAAACTCTTCGAACTGCATTACAGAGGAGAAGAGGCACAGGTTAAACACTTCTGTGCTGTGGAGCAGCATCATGAGAGATAGCGAGGAGGAGGAGGAGGAGGCTGGCAAAGCTGCTGGGCTGCAAAGAGCAGCCGGCACTGCTGCTGTTCTCACTGTCCGCCTGCTGTGTTGATGAGATGCACAAGCAGCATCCTGAGCAGTTTCTCCCAGGCTCAGGGACGGTGGTGCAGGACTGCAGGGACGTGGTTTACACTGCAGGGAGGGTGGCTAAGTCATTCTTTGGAGTGGGCACAGTCTGTGTGGTCCTCGCTCTCCCTTCTGCTGGAAAAGTACAGTGCGTTGGCCGGGCGCGCAGGAACCGATATAACCCGGCACAAACCCGCGCATCCCAATGAGGGGGGAGGGGCTGACGGACACTCCGCTCTGCAAATACTTCTTTATTAAGACATAAATATAAAGCTGAACAGGAAAGGAGCAATGACAGTGTAAACCATGCCAGTACTGATCTGTACAGATGATCTTATGATGCTTGAACATCTGGTTCTGCTGCTGGCTTCCATAAAATCATCTTTAAAAGCTACTCGGGTTATATCTCCATCAGCTGTTCGGTGCCCACAATGACTTCATTAACATGTTTGGCTGAAAAGAGAGAGGGAGGAAAAGAAGAGCAATTGAGTTTTGGAGCAGAGCTTCAGACCTTGCATTTTTCAAAACTGCAACTTTAAAACAAATGAGAAAAGCAGATTCTGGGGAACTCAAACAGAGATTTGCTGGACTCCAGTGTCTCTCCGGCAGTATCCCACACACATGGTGAAAGCCTAAACAACTGACTAAACATCAGGAGATTTCTCTAATGAGAGTTTTCACATGTATGTGTCACTAATAAACAAGAGAGGCCCTACGGAAGTCACAGCTGCTACTGACAGGTGTACACCTAGGTCAAGGCAAGGAACCATCAACAGCCAACATGGAGATTAGACATAAAATTAAAGATCAGTAACCCACCCTGGCCCTAAAGAGCACTGTCTGCTTCAAAGTGCTTGGAGGCTGGGCAGAGAAGGGGCTGCTCAGCACCAGGGGGCCATCGCCGAGGCAGTGTGAGATCCTCTCAGCAGCCTCGACTCAGCCCTGGCAGCTTAAAAACAATATTTTTTGTGTGTTTTCTCTCAGTTTTTTTTTGGTTGTGTTTTTTTTTTTTTTGTTTTTTTTTAAATTTAAACCTGATTCTCCTGTGGAGCAAATTTGTTGGAGGGGCAATTTCTGCAAGGTCACTCCTTTGCCTGTTCCCAGGAGCCTTGCACAGCCCCAGTGGAAACATTAATGTGCCAGTCCCTGCCCCAGCACTGTTAATGCACTGTACTGAAACAGCCTTCCCTTTAAAATGCAAAAGCAGCTTGTCAGGGAAGGACTGCAAATAAAGGATCTAAAGACAAAATAATAAAAACACGCAACTGAAAGCCCGGTGCCTAAAAAACCCAAGCATGTGGCCTCAGAGAATGACACAAAGCTGGTGTGCTCAAAGTGGGTGTCCTGTGGGGGAGGTGGTGAATCTAAACTGCTCTCCAGGAGCTGGACACCTATTCAGGTAGAGCTCAGGTGGTGTGTTCCATGCCCCTAGGCTCTTCATCTTACCTCCTGCAATTAGGAATAACAATTGGCTCTCGAGCCTGGGATTAAATGTCAAGGGCTGTGAGGAGCTGGGATACACCAATGGAGCCTCTGGTGTCTCCCACACCTTACACAGCAGAGTGGGTAGATAGCCAAGGATGATGGAAATGATGAGTTGTGTTTTATTTACCCACCTAAAACTTCTCCCCTCAGGGGAGTGGATCTTGCAAGACTGCTGCAAAACAACAAATATGCCACCTTTGGCTAAAGGAAGAAATTCCAGGCAATCCCCAGAGTGGCTGGGCCAAAATCGTGCTTCCCTTGGTTTAAGATTCAGGACGCAATCTTTGTACCATGCAAACCATTGCTGCAGTAAAGGTTTGATCAAATTCTGCTCTATAAACCTGAAGGTGTTTTGCACTGTGGCAAGATAATTTCTCAGTACAACCTCAACCCCACAATCATATGAATCATATGCAATCTTCTCAGCCTGAGGGACAGAATGGGTGAGCCACACCACTTCCTTTCAGAGACTCTTTGTGAAGGCTAAAATGAGGAGACCAAGGGCTGGCTTCTCACCTGCAGCATCAGATTGAGAGATTTAGCTCTTTGCTCAGGGTATTTATTGTCAACTGATAATTAGTCCTGGAGCCTCATAGTAACATCCTAGAGCTCAATCTCCAGCACTTTGGGCAGGATGATCAGAGGTGGAGGCAGTGCTCAGGAAAATGAGGGGCTGACTGTGCAAGTGCCAGGTGCAAGCATGATGTAGGTAGCACCACACAACTTCTCCAGCACAGCTCTTGCCAGTAGCCCCAAGTCCAGCCTTCAGCGCCTCTCTCCTCCTGTCCTGGACCCCACACAGCCTTGCCAAGGTATCTCAGATCCAACCTGCAGCATTTCTTGCTATAACATTCCTCACCCCCAACAACTTTCCCAATATATCTCAACAGGCCCTGTAGCAACTCCTGTGACTCCATTCCTGAACCTCCTCCAAGCAGACTACCTATCATGTTGATTTCTATGATGTGAATAAGACCCTGGCTACCATCCAGTGAGAGTAATTACATTATGCCTCTGCAGATTAAACATGTCTTCATCTAGGCTTATAGAGAGCCATGTCAATTTATGGTTCTATATATAGGTTATCTGTAGAAATACTTTTTAATAAGGAACTTCTTGCTTCATTTCAGACAGCATCCTCCATGGTCCTAAATGTGCAGAGCTGGGATGGGTCCTGTCACATACCTTGCTGCAGAGGTGGTACCAACTATTTGTATTTTGCACTGACATGCTTGCAGCAGCATTATCATGTCTCGTATTTTATACCTGATGAGTTCAAAATGCTTTTTGAGAGTGTGTAAGAGAATTCCTGTTTTACAGATGGGAAAACCGAGGCAGCAGTGAGTTCAGGGAGCTTAAGCAGCCAAAGCCACATGGGAAATTGGAGCCTGCATTCCCTCATCTCGCATCCCTCTGCCTGTTTCATCTGCTCCTTGATCCCTGTGGCCCAGATTCCCAAAGTGGGCACACATGGTGTGTGACTGCTACCTCAGACCCATATGAAATCACCAAACTGATTTCTTCTTCTAAGGCTTAAAGAAAACACATGAATCTGCCTGTCTAAAACCCTCGAGAAAGTTTTTAAGTGATAAAGGGAACGAGTTTGCTAGAAACAAAGCCCCATTCCGCACCCCAAGGGGATGTGATAGGCAGATAAGGATTCACCCTGCTTCCCTCTTCCATTCCCAAAGCCCTTGTGGAGTGAAGGGAATTCAGACTCAGTGTGTGTGCCAGAGAGCTGAGCTGTGGATAGCGTTTCATTATCAGACGTGGCTGCCAGTTGCCAGTGGCTCTGGCTGGTACCAGCAAGCTCAGTTCCCGCAGAAACTCTGCCTGAAACTCTGGGGGAGGAGGCAGAAGTACCTCATGCTTTGCTGTTCAGCTCCCTTTCTACTTCCCCAGCTCCCCATTAGGGATTTCTTACCAGGCTGCCTTTTATCTGACACTGGCAGGGTTACAGATGCATTCAGCCCACAGAGAAAGAAGACGGATTAGAGAAAGGACTTTGAGAAAGCCTTAAGAGTTGGACTCTTCAACCTTAAATCATGTTCAACTAGATCTTCTCAGATTGGGAGCATCTGGTGCTAAGCAAATCCAGAGCTGATCAACACATTCAACCTCCTGATTAGCACTTTGTTTCAACTTGCTGACGCAGCCCAGTCTGAAGTCAGCCTGGGTGCTTGAACCGAGTGTCCACAGAGACTTTACTGAGCGTAAATCAAAAACCTGTCACTCGTTATATATGCATTCCTGCTTGGGAAGACATTTGTTTACATATACTGTACACTAGCCCCTTAAAAACATACGCACAAGGCGAGCTAGAGAGCAGAGCAGCTTTTGGTGCTTGGCTAAAAACAAATTGTAATGCAAATAAACAGAGGGGCGGAAATGACTGCGCAGCCCAGCACAAACCCCACCAGCAGGCTGGGGGCCGGGGACCCAGCGCTCCCCAGCCTTCCTGGCAGGTTCCTGCCAAGCTGCTCACAGAAAGGGGATGGCGGAGCATTCCTTTAAAAGCCATGTGAAAGCATCTCCTTGTTGTTTGCTCAATTAGCCCCAGACAGATTGCTGCTGCTGCTGCTGGTGGCAACGCTGGGTTGTAAAGGAGGAGGGGAAGGAGGGGAAAGGGAGGAAAAAAAAAGAGGAAAAAAAAAGGGTTAGGGCCTAGGCCCAGGACCACCACGAAGTTTCAGCCCTCAGGGGCTCCAGAAAACGTTCAGTTTACTCACTCAATTACATACACTGTTTTATAAACCCTTTAAAATAAAATAGAAAACAGTCCCTGGCACAGAATTACTGCTCTATTATACAGCAGTGATGAAAGCCACTGCTGTGTATTTGCTCTCTTTAAAGCAAGAGATAGTTTAACTTAAAAAACTAGGCGGGGGGAGGGGTGGCTGCAGAAACGCATGCACGAAAACACGCTGTGGGTGGTTCCCACCACATTCACCCAGGACAGAAAGGATCAGAGAGTGGGAGAGAAGAGCAACTTGTCTCTGCAGTGATGGTTGGCTCTGGAAAAGCAGCCAGGTTAGGTGGGGGAGAGGAACTAAAGGGGCTTAAGGGGATGGGAAGCAGCTGAAGCTTGACTTTGGGAGGCTGGAGGGTGTTTTAAATTACATGTACAGATAAAGAAGGGAAGCAGGTGATGGGAGCTGATTTGTTTGTGTTTACAGAGCAGTGGGACTTTCCAGTCAAGGCCTGTTCTCTCCTCAGCCAAACTGTACTTACATGATCACTGGAGACCAGGGTGACCACACTGTGGCCCCAAAGGCCAGGCATGTCTCATGATTTCTCCCAAGTGCCAGGTCAGCTGTGCAGGCATCAGTTGAGCCCATGTGTCCCCAGAAATGATGGTCCCATGAGCTGAGTGTTCCAGCTGCTCCCAGGGTGGGATGTACAGCTCACCCCAGGGGCTGGTGGTAGCTTCAGGCAGATCGGTTCTGGCCCATAGCTGGGGCCTCCAGCCCCCAGACCAGGCAGGCAGTAAAGATCTTACTTCTGCCTTACATCCACCAACCACCGGTTCTCAGTGCTGGTGGCCCCACGGTTCAGCTGAGGATTTTTTCATAGTTCAAAATTAATCTCTTTGCTCTCAAATCCTTCTGGGAAATGGATGTGTCTTGAGAGTGTAAAGTTAACAGTGATTCAGTGCCCAATGAGAGATGACTTTACTGTGGCTAGGAGCAGGTAGATTAAGGGAGTGAAGGAACAGGAGAGAGATGTACGGTAAAGTGATCAGTCAGGGTCTTAGAAGAAAAGTTAGTAAAGGGAAAAGGAGACCCGGAGCTTGGGATGTGCCTAAGATAGCAAGCTCCTTGAGGAGCGGCACATGCTTGAAGTCCTTGTACTGGGACAGAGTCCTAGCAAAAGTGTGTGAGAAGGGATTGGATCATATTCATCAGTGTGCTCCCATGGGCTATCACCCCATCACAGCAAATGCAAGCAGGGATCTCTAAACAGCAGTCTGACAGCCCACATCTTAACTTCCCAATATGATGGCAGAGGTGCCATATTTGCCTGCAGCACTGGACACAAGTCCTCTTCCTTTCTCAGCATCCACTGGGGTGTTCTTCCTGGCTCTTTCATGTGGCTGAGCTCTAGCAGAGCAGAAGTGGTTATTCTCTCTGCGTGGAGCATGTAAAAATATTTCCACAAGGTTATGAACTGCTGCCTTATGGGTAGACTTGCCTGAACTTCCCAGGCTGGGAATGACAGTATGCACAAGTGTGACAGTCCCAGCAGCAGAAGGGAGGACAAAGCATCGCTGGATGGATATTCTAGGGAAGTTTTACGCCACTGCTAAGGCCAGAACTCATAAACCATTTTTATACAACTTGGAAAGGAGGCTTATTAGGATTAGTTAGCAATATAGTCACTGCATAGTTGCTGAAACAAAAATGTTGACTATTTAAGAGATGCTTGTTTTAACTGCCAACAATATCTTTGTCATGGACATTCAGCAGTTAAACTACTTCAGGGAGAAATCTTACCAATCTCTCAGTTTTGCTATAAATTCACACCATTCCTACATCACCTCCAGCTCATTTTGCACCCCTGTGCACAATATACATGTGTGCACTGTTTAGTCTGTGTCTGTTCTTCATGAGCTTTCATAACTCCCATCTGCACAGCAGCATGCTTTCTGATCCCAACCCTGTGTCGTGCTAAGTGCTTTCAGTTCCTGAAGACTGCACCAGGAGGTACTCAGCATCTTGCAAGAGCAGATGCAGTGAGAGCATCAGAAAGTCTCAGTTCCTTTCTGTCCCTATCCTGTTAAATCTTGGCTCAAGCGAAGCTGCCTCACAACCAGGGATCCATTCACATGTGGAGGTTACATAAAATGTACCTGCCTTCAGAGGATGACAGAGAAAAATGTGCTCTTTGGCCCTCATTAAAATAAAACAATTTTATTCTGTTTCATTGAGAAGTTCTGGGACTCCAAGCTTAGAACAGGACTTGAAAAATGATTGGAAACGGGAGCCAGTCCTTGCTGGATATGTGCCTTTTTCTCCTCTTGTGAGAAACCACACAGTTTTGGCTATGTAATAAGCCTTTGAAAAAACTCTGAAGTTTGCACATGTTCTCAGGAGAGCACCTAAAAGCTCCAGAGACTGCAGTGAGCATTCTTGACCATGGAAGTGCAGGAGGAAGGCAGGGCTTCCTCCAAGCTGAATGGACCAGTGGAGCACTCTGTACAGAACCACTCCCCTCCTGTGCCCAGCATGAGCCTGCCCGGGCATGAGAGAAATGGATGCAATCCAACTGAAAGCAGTCAGGGAATGAGTGCCAGATGAAAAAAAGGAGCATGGGACTGTTAGGCAAGGGGACTGGAAATAGCAGCTACGGTCAGACCAGAGGAGGTGTCAGATGGGTGTCTGGAAATAACCAAGTAAGACAAAAAAACCCAAGAGTCTCTGTGGGAGAAAGACTAGGAGAAAAACAAAGAGAAGGCTAGGATTGGGATGAGCCTGGTGCTAGGACAGAGCCATAGTGGACAGCTGTGAAGCTAAAGTCAGGATCAGGTAGGACATAGATCTAGTTTGAACCCTATGTCTGATGCTGGCAATAAATATGCAAATAAAACATCCCCGCACCAATGACAACAGAGACGAAAGCAAGGGATAACGTGGTGAATTTTGTACCATTTTTGCTAGTTTTATACTTTGTGTGAGTGTTTACTGTCTCTCTTCCTGGTGTTCCTTTGAAGAAAGGTTAGGCTACTTTACCTTGAAGAAGGGTTAGGCTGCTTTACCATATAGGCTTGCTCCTGGCTAACCAATACCAGACGTACAATGTTCTCCTGGCTGAATCTGGCCAAGAGACTCCTTTGGGAGCTGTACTTAGTGACTCCAGGCATGTCTGACTCCTTGACTGGCCCATCACCAGCAGTCCTTCTCTCTAGTCCTACTTCACTGAGCACATGGTGTTTTTGAGTTCCTCTTCAAAACCAGGTTTATCAAACAGGCTGCAATGTAATCTTAATAACTGTCTTGAAAACAGTGATTGAATGCTCTGTGCAATGATATTCTTTCAGAATGCTGTGTGCCGTTTCCCATTCCTCTAAAAATGACTGCCTTTTTCTAAGGTACCAACATGTTTTTCAAGCTGCTACCTTGCAAGGTAGCTTTCACAAAGCCCATCTGTTAATTTTCTGCTAGCAAATTCCTTTACGTATCAAAGAGGAAGGAAAGTGGATGCTTCCAAGGCATGGTAATAACAGCAGTAGGAGAATAGTAGGGCTCTCAGGAGGCATGGCTTGCAAATCCAGAAGTTAAATAAAACATCTTGACTTCAACAGAGACTTTAAAAATACTGTCTCTGGTCAGTTCTGTGACAGGGCTGAAGTCAATGCAGGACTGGGACAACGCTGCTGACAGTTACCAGCACTCCTGTGACTCCAATTTTCTTTTTAGTTTGAAAGTACCAGGTTGTCTCTGATCTACCCCTGTAACCACTGTTGGAGTATTCCCTCCATTTAGGTGTCCAGAGATTTGCCAAGCCCATTATTAAGTGATGAGGTCTCTCACCATGTCCCCAGGGAGATTATCCCACAGCCTACCAGACCACATCGTTAGGAAAATGTTCCAGATAGTCAACCTAAATTGTGTTTAATTCAATCCCATTACTCCCAGCTGTACCATTTGGACCACCCTAAATGTACCCAGATTATTCTGCAGAAGGAGAAGGATGAGAGCTGGTTTAAGTTACATTTGCCTACCATTTGTGGTAGCTGTTCTCCTGCCATCCTCCTCGCATGGGACTGGAATTCATTTTATGAAAAGAGGTCAGTGCACCACTGGCTCAAAGAGCTCTTGTACCCCAAGCTGCCTGGGCAGCGTGGCCAGGACTCATATGGTAAAGCAGAGAGAACACAGCCAGTTCTGCAGCAAAGTCAACTGTGGGATCTGCTTGGGGCTGTGTAGGATGATTCAGGGATATTTCTGCCTTTGATGAATCCTGGCTGATGTTCTGGAATAAGGGGTTGCTATATTTTAATATTTTTAATGTTTCTGGGAAGGTGTATGGAGTTCTGCTGAGGAGGTTTCTACTCCCAGAAAGTGGAATGTGTAACTCCCAGACTAGAGTCAGCAGCCAGCAGCTACTGCTTATGTCTGCTGAAGGGTGATCAGCTTGCAAGAAAAGGTGGCTCCTACCCAAGAGAACTAGTTTTTTTCTTAACTCCACCACGGAGGCTCAAGTTTGAAGAAGGAAAAGTTACCAAACAGAAAAACAGAGCCAAAGTCTTGATGAAGGGGGCAATATGGAAACAGACTTACAGGGCCACACCAAAAGCTTGGCACAAGATATAGGAAGTCTTGGGCAGGGGAAGGGAAGTCATGACATGCTTTCACAGTGAAAAAGAGAAGAGCCAGTTTACTATGGGACCAGTCGAGGTCAGAAGAGACATGCTGGGCTGGAAAGACTCCATGGTGCAGGAAGTAAGTCATGAACTTCGCAGACAGATCCCAGACCACCAAGGCAAACCTGACCCCCAGCCCAAAGAAATTCTAGAATGGATAGGAAACTGAGGCAGGAAAATGAAAGGAGGCTTTACTATGTTTTTTGCTCAGCATAATGGTGTATTTATAATCTACCTAAATATGTCTCTGCTAATGTCTATCATATATTTCTAAGCAGTTTAACTAGAGGGCCCCCAGCCTCTAGTTAACCCAAGAAGAGGGTTTAAGCTTTGGGGAGGGGAGCAGTAGACTCTCAAAAATGGGCAAATGATCCATGGGTACAGCTCTGCTACTCTCCCTGCAAATATATCTACAGACCCCGAAAAATATTCAGACAAGGATGACAAGGACAATCAAGAAGAAAGACCTGTTTTCATACTACAATCAACCAGACTAGGATCTGCACCCTGGAAGATACTTCTGAAGTAGTTGTGATCAAGGTCCACAGGTGAAATTTCTGTTTGGCATCTTCTACTAAAGAAATCAAATATATTCCTGTTTCATAAAATACTAGTAGCTAAATCTACACCTTGTGTCCTCGTAGTTCACACTGCAGGTTAACAACCAAACATGAGCCAATCCATCTCTCCTGGTGATTCATGCAGATGTGTAGATGCAGCACTTAGGGACATAGCTTAATGGTAGACTTGGCAGTATTAGATTTATGGTTGGACTTGATGATATGAAAAGGACCTTTCCAACTTAAATGATTCTATGACAGGGGGCAATGAACCCCCAACAAAGGACACCAATTCAGACTGGTGGGATGGGCAAATCTATGAGTAAACACAATCACACAGAAACCAAGACCATGGTGAACTCACTGTGTTACCTACAGTATCAGAGACTTGCAACTGCAAGATTAATACTTTGTTTTCATGAGTACTTTTTACTTTTAGTTTCAATTTAGGAAAATTTGTCATATGCAAAGCTGACAATAGGTTACGCTATACTACATTATGTTCAAACCCTGCTCTGCATCAAGACACTTAGAATTGGGAATCCACCCACAAAGACAAAGCAAGCAAATAAATCCTGATCTGACTAAATAACTTCACATGGAGGCTGCAAAGGAACTCACTTTTGTCCTCAGTCCACACACTGGAGCAGGGATCTGCCAAACCCCAACCATAAATATTCATTTAAAAGCCTCTGCCTGGGATGCAGTCACTGAAACAGCCATTTCCTGCCCATTATCTCTTAGGGCAGGAAATCAACAGTTCCACTCATGCGGTTACCACCGAGCCCTCACCACGCGCACTCCCACTGGATTGGCTGAACTTTGTATAAATCAGGGCCACGTAGCTGCATCCTTTCTAAAGCCCCAAAACAGCACTTTCATGGCAGTAAGGCAGATCTGAACGTAGCTGCCCTTGCATTTCCTATTGAGCACAGCAGCTCCTACCATGATGTTCCACCTCGAGCTTTTGCTTGGAGCCAAGTGAATAGGAGCATAACAGCACTGTGGGTTGGGAGCATGTACAGAGAAGGATGTTTGTGTGATCAATAATTTGCCTGCTTTGCCCATCACTGACAAAGATTACTAGTCAAAATAATGGCTCCTTTTGCTGAGGACAACCTCAGGCTGATCTAATTGTGGTCTCTGGGAAAAGACTGTCTCAGCACCCAAACTTGTTCTTTATAAGAACAGCAGAGCTTTGCTGCCAACTTCAGAGGAGCAAGCCCCTGAACTTATGCCAAGAAGCTGTACTTTCTATGAAAAACAAATCCTGATAATACAGGACACCCCACTGTAGAACAGCCAGAGTTTACTAGCACTTCATGCAGAAGGAGGAGTTCTGAAAAAGTTCTGAAATTTATTACCAATGCACAGTAAATACAACTTTTGGACTTACCTTTGGTTTCCAGCCTCTGATCACTTCCAATCAAACAGTCCTTGATGTCTGCACCCTTCTCTATCACAGCATTATGACAAATAACACTGCCCTGAAGACAGCACCTACAACATAAACACAAGCAAAGCAAGAAAATAATTTAAATGACAGGTAAAAAACAAAGGTATTCACTGGAATATCTAATGATTCTGTAACATGATCCTGTAAGTAAGTTCAGTTCAGCTATTTTCTCAAAAACTCCATTCTTCTCTTGATCCTCACATCCAGTTGCTGGAAAAACTTAAATGCCAGGTGTCAGATTGGGTTTGCGAAAAAGTTTGCAGTTTTACCTCCTGTTAGAACAGCTTGCCTCTACATTTCCTCAACAGAATAAATACTTAACTGAATAAATAAAGACTTGGGACCTGAACCAAGTCTTGTATTTTCCACAGTCAGTCTGGGTAACTGCGGGGGTGGCTTCTCTGCTCAGCTCCCCAGCTAAAAACAGGAGCAGCAGCCCAGTCTTTCTCTGCAAATTTTGCTGAGCAGTTTTATACATTCCAGCTTGCCAGGCACTAAGAAAAGGTAGAGAGAAGGGGCAGATCAATAGCTCAGCTGGTTGGCTTTGTTCATGTTACATTCAAACACCCAAACATGATTATTCCACAGTACTAAACCAATGAAACCCACACCAGACCTACACTACCTGCCTTGGGTATCTTCACATTCATGTTGCCTTTGACACCACTAACTCTGAAATGCTACACAGGAAGGAACTTGAGCAAAAGCCACCTTATTCCAAAATGTACTTAAATCTGTAATAATCAGCTTTCAAATCTGCCAATCCCACTGTCCAGAGAGGAGTTCAGGGTCCAACTGCTGGATTTGTAACTTCTCTGCTGAGAAACTCTGAGCTACTGCATTGCTGAGCCCCTTCTTCCAGTAAGCTGGAACTTGTCAATCTTTACCAGTATCTCTGATGTGTCCTGAAATGCTGGTCCCTCAGCATGATGAGTCGTGTTAAATAGCATTAAATGTAATTTCTTTCAAGGTTACAGAGAAGAAAATAGCTGTGAATTAAGTTATTTCTTTCCTTATTTTCACATGTGCAAAGGTAGATAGATAGGAGTCAGTGAAGGACAGAAAACACAGCTAAGATGTATCTAAAAATACTAACACTCATTGAAACCAGATGATTGGGAAGAGGGTATAAGCAAGATCTATAACCCTGGAGAGATGCAGGTAATCTGCTCCCCCTAGATAATCCAATACTAATCCTAGTGTGAACCATAGCATCTCATATCTGCTTCCTAGTATTTCTGTCAATATTAATTACAATAACTGCAAATATTATCAGTCCAACAACTGATCTCTGTCAAAACCAGAAGTTTTTGGCTTAAATAGCCTTCTGCACAGTGAGTTGCACAGTTTAATGACCTGCAGCCATTCCCCAAATTGGTTACGGGCACCACCACTACTCTCTGCACTAGTGAAGCACGGCTGCAGTGCACCATCAAGCTGGCTTGTGGACAGAACTGTTACCCTGGAGTTAAACGAACAGAGGGGTTTTGGTATCAGGTCAAAGCCCTAAGCCTCAATTCTGTATTGAATGGAGCGCTAGTCAGCTGAGGTCCTCAGAAGTGTGAAACATTGATCCTCACTCCAGACCGCTGATCCCAAAATTAATTCATAGTATTTTCCTGCTCACACAACGCTATTATCTATAACAAAGAATTTATCATTAAACATATTACAATTTTGTTGCTTGTATGAGTCAGAGCAGAAACCATCTGCCCCACAAAACCACCATTAATTCTGCAGGAGTAAAAGCAATAAAACTGGACTTCAGCTGCAGTGGTTCACAGTTACAACCCCCCATGAACAGACTGTCCCCTCTGAACAATTATTCTTTTAACTCACTTAAACTCCCCCCTCTGCTGACCTATAAGGAGGCAATATGAGCAATTACTCTACAAGCAACCAGCTCAGGTTGCTCTGGCAAGGTTTTTACTAACATATTAATAAGATAAAAAGCGGCTAAGATACACAGCAGACCCCTGCCTGTCTTTGCTCTCACACTGTCACGATCTGCTTCCTTTCCAATAGCCTCGTGTGCCCACACAGCGGCTCAGGCCATCGTCCTGTGCAGTGGCAGCTGCTGAGAGCAAGAGCAACTTGGCATTTATGCCAGGCTAGGGAAGAGATCAGCAGAAGCAGGACTGCCCACTGCTGCCATCCTGACTTAGCTTTCAGCAAGACCAGCAAAGGGAATGGGAGAAGTTGCTCATTTCCCACTGAAATGGCTCCTATCCAAAACGTGTGTTCCAGCATACCTCCTCCTCTATTGCTTTGAGCCAGTCAGATGAAAGCTTTCCCCTGCAAACTTTCAGGTTCCCACCATCTATCACTTCTCCTGAGCAAGAGAGCAGCTGTGAGTGCACTACACCTCTCACCATTACCCTCTCGCAGGAGGATATTCCCCAAAAGAGAGGGGATTTAAGCTGTCGGTCTGGAGTTCAGGCTGGAGAATACTGCATGTGTGTTCAGAGCCTGCTTGAGCATAGGCTTTCAACTCCCCGAGAAAAAACAGCATTGTAACCAAGAAACTGCTGATGACATTAACATCAAAGATAATGGGGGTTCCTGCCAAACCATTTTTTGGGAGGGACAGGCCAGGGAACCAAGATGAACTTGTCTGTGCCAGGTGCTTGCAAATCAACCTTTCCCTGGTGCCAGGGTAAAACAAAACCCAAGAACTCCACTACCCCAGGAGTTTCTTAAAACTTATAAACCCAACCAACTGCAGAAGGTTTAAAGCCATACAACGCTCAGATTACCCCAATCACACAAACCAGCAGCAAATCCGGCTTTTATTGCTCAAGTGGAACAAAACTTCAAGAGATAAAAACACAATTTGTGGGTGTTCCCTTCACCCGCTGACAGATGTAACACAGCCATTTTGAAACCACTTGTAAATGCCTTTTTTCTTAAAAAAAAAAAGTCATAAAGCCTGCCAAGAGAAGTATTTTGTGTGTTTATTTAATTTTTACTATTTTTTTCAAGTTGAGGAGTAAGGAATAAACTTTTATTCTCTTACAGGGTAAATACCAGCTCTCAGGGCACTGCTGTAGTCTCCTTGGCTAAACTGCCACCACAGTTCCTGCCTTCCATAACAATTAGGTTCTATTAGCCCTCAAAGGTGCTCTGACAGCATCCAGCTTCATCAGCTCTGGTGTGTGTGTGCATATGCACACATTGATGTACTGCTTTATAATGCAAACCATATTTATTTTTTCCCCTGAAAATGTAGTATATTTTTAAACTTTTCAGCACGGTGAAAACGGATATCTCCTGACCTTAAAATCCAAAGAGCATGTTCAAACCCACAAGAGGAACTAATTTGGGGCATTTGATTTACGGCTGAAATTTCAATTTGAATTTGTTTTAAGTGTAATCGCAAACTGAAAGTCTGGCAGCTGGGTGTTTTTCAGAAAATAAATAAAAATATTCGGTCTGCGTCTGCATTCTAGAGAGAGCATTTTACAAGCCCAGTCCTGTAGTGGGAACAGATGTAGCTAAAGCATTAATTTGTTCTACAGGTACAACGTGCAAATGGGAGCATATGAGAGAGTGTGTGCCTATGTCTGTGTCTGTGTGTCCGCTACGTGCCTGCATCTGAGACACAGAGCCTGACTTTGGGGTGGGTTTTTTCGAAAGTGAGAGAACAAGAGCAAAAGGAGTAGTGGCCAAGGAGGCATGGGGGGATTACAAGGATTTAGGTCTTTAAACTGCAGACCACCTAACAAGATCACTCTGAAATGCCACTAATTTCAGTTAAGGCCACAGACCTCCCTTCCTCTGCCCTCCCTCTCTCCCCCATTGTAAACAACTAATCCCAGCAGAAAACAACAGAGAGCAAAATGTACACACATTCTGCAACATTCCAGGTCCTTCTTTATCTTTTATTTATTTTTCTAAAAGGTCAGCGTATGTATGGAGGGAGGGGGGAGGGGAAGAAAGCCAAAAAAACCTCAAGTCCATCTCTTGTGTGGGCTTGAAGGAAGCTGGGAGAAAGCAAAGTCCAAGAGCACACAATATGGAGCTTTTATAGCACAGCAATTCCTGGACTCAGCTTACTTTCCCCTCCCTCTATTTGTGGCAAAGTCACATAGCTTTAAACCAAAGGACAGGGTGGTCGATTAAATCTGAAAGAAATGTAAAGAATTGGGAAAGAATTCCATCTCCTGTCGAAATTATAAATAAGGAAGTATTAATCCCAGAGACAGGCTGATTTATGCAGCCCTGGAACTGCTGACTTTCAGCTCAAGTATCGGTTTATAAATCAAACTCTTAAATCAAGTGTGTCAATTGATGCAGCACTGTGATACTCAGGCAAAGCAAGGCACCCACCACTGAAAGCAGGAAGACTGCCAGGGGACTGAGGTGCCGTACCCTTCTTAATTTTCTAAAGTGTAAATCTGAGATCAAACATCCTTTGGGGGAACGGGAAATCAAAATACGCAGTGCTCAGCACACCGGGAGCAGGCAGCAGGAGTCCAAGACACAACCCCCTAATTACAGGCTACCCACTGATTATTTAGGACTCTGTGATTAAAGTGATGAACGCTCCTGGGAGAAAGGGGCTTAAGTAACTGAGGTCAAGACCTCAACTGCAGCTCTCGCCCTGGCTGTGCAAGCTTAGGAAGGTATGAATGTCACAGGTTTGCCTTACAGCAAATCTCCTGAAATGCCAATGGAAGTTATCCAGGCCTGGTACTTTAATCCAATTGTGCCAAAACCCCTACATAATCTCTGTTGGGCAGCAAAGCAAATGAGGTGTCTATAATGCAATGCTTAAAACTGTAGACTCAAAAGAAAGCAAGCCTGGAGCACAAAACCTAGGACAGCCTGTTGGTACCGCTCTGCCGTGCCAAGAAGCCGGGTCTCTTGTGCCTCCAGACGAGCTATGAAATGGAGAGACTGACACGGGAGTTAAAAGCAAAGGGTGACATGCCTCAGCAGCTACTCTGCTGACTGAGGGGTAACAGATGTGAATTCCCCTGGGAGCAACATCCCCTTCTGTCCCGACCAAGAAGATAACAGCCACCACAGGCACCTTAACAATAGTAAGAGGTGGCGACGAGTTAGGGAGAGTTATAAAACCTACCAGCAAGCCCTGAAGGAATCTCCTGCTAGCTAGTGAGCTGGTGGCTGGGACTCATGATCACAGGGGTAAGGCACAAAGACCATGGGAAAACAGGGGAGAGGCAAAAACACTATTAGGGAACTTGGGAACCTAAAATGTTGCCTTTACCAACATGATTTACACACCAATACATTTTTACACCAACACACTTTTACACATGAACATAAGAACTCCGGGCACTATGAGTCTCACGTTATACACTCAAGTAAATACCAAAGCTTACAATAGATGCCAGCAGTACATGCTATAATTTATAGATACATTTCAAAGCAAGCATTCATAAGTGAATTTGGGCTTTGATCTCCTGTTTTTCCCCTTGGGGGTAACAAAATCATTCTACCAACCCCTCTAAATTCTTCGCCCGTCTCTGAGGGTGTTTTCACTAAGAAACTTGTTTCATGTCTCTTTTCTAGCCAAGCTCATCACTGTGGTATGGCTCCTTTACACTTCTTCCCCACACCCTAAACATTTTGCATTACATATTGCATATACTTGCCAGCACTCGTATTTTCCAGTGAAAGTTCAACTGACCTTAAAGGATTGCCTCAAACCTACCTTAATGTGTTTTATTAAGTGAAACTCAGGGTGTGGGGGGAGGTCGCCAGGAAGGTCATGCCTCACCTCTGAAACTTCAGTTACATCCAGCTGATCTAACAAATTGGTGGCCTTTTATGTAGCCGCAAGCTCGGGGTTGCACACTTCAGCAAAAGTACGCTGCAAGGAGTTTACACCAGGAAACCCCACACACAGGAAAACTGACCACCCTCTGGATTCTCTTTTGAAGAGTGGAAAGGCCAGGTACTACATGATTTTACAAATACTTCACTGATGGCCAGGAAAAGCTACTCATGTCTATGTGAAGGAAACAAAGCAGGAAAATTATATGTTCACTACCACCTCTGGGTTTGCTTCACTTTCCCACCAGCTCGCACAGTCAGACTGAGTGAGGTAACAGTAAAAGGACACCTTCTCTGGGGTTTTTGAAGCACAGTTCTGGGTTGAGAGCTGTGGCCTTTCATAAGACTTTATTGGTTTCCAGTTTCCATATCATGTGAGCTAGGTTGACATGGAAGAGGTTTTTGTAAATGTCACCCTTACAACTAAACCTGGCTTCTTAGATCCAAGCTGAACTTGTTCAACCCTTGTCTCCCCAAGAACTTAAGAAGCACAATGTAGTAATTTGTTCCTTTTCCATACCCAGGTGGGGGAAGATTTTAAAGAGCATCAGAGACATCCACACCGAGATTTCCACCAAAATCCAACAGCAATCAGCTGATTGTGAAAAATCTCCATACTCTTCAATTAGACTCGTGGTTAGCAGGAGACAGAAGCTTATTTATAGCTCTGAAGTCAGACATAACCCTGTCCACCTGAAGAAGAAGATCAGCAGAATGAGAGGAGATATTTTAAAATGCCACTTTTCAGGGCCCATCTGTGCTTTAGGTTCAACATTTGATGTACAAGACGTTTGGAAAATGGAATGAGCTCCCTGAACTATCAGGGAAACATCTGCATGGGAGATTAAAGAACAGGTGATTTATTTAAGACAGATTGATGTACCAGGAAGCTAGCCAGAAGAAAAATTTTTTTGAGGAGCTGCTAGTAATAATGTTTCAGACACTCAAGATAACAGATATTATATGAGAAATTTCCTCAATACATTAGATACAGTAGAATTTGACTTTGGTTGAAAACCAGTTCCGCAAGTAGCTCCACCACTTCCCACTTACTAGTTTCCTACTTTGCACTTTCTTCCTCAATTTATCTTCCTGAAAGCAAACTCTGCTAGCCAGACGTTATCTCTGTTCAGTATCTTACATAGCACATGCAGTGAATTAAACAGTAGAATGAAAATTACAATTCCTGACCAAAAATGTTCACAGTTTAAAACCAAGAGCTGTGACAGAAAGGACAGAACTGCTACATAATCAAGAGAAATAAGACCCCTTTTTACAGGCAGGAGCTGTAATACACATAGTTTGCTTCATGAATTTAATTTTTATCCATATCCATTATATACTTTATCCATATATTTAAGATGAACATGTGCTTTTTCTGAATGAAGTTCTCACTTTTCATGTGCTTTCTGTGATATCTATTCTAAACTCGTTGTTCTTTCTTAGGGAGGCAGGGAGCCAATCAGCAGCGCGAGACAAAGCGTCCAGGAGACAAGAGCCATCTTAAAAATGGTTCAAGATACAAATGTTTGTGAATTTCAGCAAAAGCAGGTCTTTATTTTCAGCTTTGCAAGCTATGGTGCTGGAAACAACTTCACCTTCTCATTCCTTTTCATGAGGTTATGTACTATAAAATATGTTGCCTTGGCAATAGGATCATTCCTTTGTACTGCCATTGTCCAAGGGGAAAAAGACTACTTATGCACTGAACCCCTATAAAGACTCAATTCCACCCTGGTTTTAATTAGAACTTTCCTCAAACTGCTGACTGTTTCTACATTAGGTGCTGATTTGGCACTATTGAGGAAACAACCAATAAACTTCACAATCAATCTGCAGTTAGTAGTCAATCCAGCTCGCCTTGCTTGTTGTTTTCTTTCTTCATACATTTTCTCATAGAAAGTAGCAATAAATTGAAGACATGTGGTAAACTAGAGTAGCCCTAACCAGTCACATGTGGTCTCTCTCCAGTCCCCTCACTGTGCAGAATTACAGCAACTGTCCACCTAGTTTCACACAGGTAGCCAGAACACCTTTAGCAAAATCCAGTGCATAACTTACTGTCTTCACAGGACTGAAGAAAGAGAATGCTAGCTTTGGCTGACAAAACATTTTCGATGCCAGTTCTTTCTTCACATATCTGGGTACTTTAGTCCTTCATACTAATTTTTACCCCAGCCTACTCTTTCTGCCTGGAGAGTCAGAACTCCCCAAGGTTTATCACATCTTCCCATGGGACTCTTCTAACTTTCCCTCTGTCCTCAACATTCACATCACCTCCCTGCAGTTTGTAACTTGAAGCCTTTGGTGTCACCTCCCTTGCATTCCAAGTTTTCTGATGCTGCAACACTTTGCAGTTTGCTGGCATCACAGTGCAGCCTGACCCAAAACATATCCGCCTGTCTTTTTAACCCCTTCCCTTTCCAAAAGGTGACCTTAGCTGTGTGCCACATAGGGAACTTCAGCAGTTCAGTTCAGTTCTTTTAGGTAGTATGTTTGCATGTGGTTCCAACAACATGCTGCAAACTTCACAAAGAAAGATAAGCAGCTATTATTGATCAGTGATTTCTGCCCCTGCACAAACTCAGTAACCTCAGTCACACCTGCAATCCTACTCTTATAGCTCCTGAACCAACTGCCAACAGGTTTATCTGGCACCTGTCTGCTACAAACTTCTTTCTGGAGGGAACTCTCCTTTTTCCATTGCTAATCCCAGTTTGGGATACAGTTTTTCTAGTAAAATTACAGGTGAGACAGGTTTAGCTAACCTGGCTGCTCTGTGAAGATCTGGTTCTTTCTTGCTGTGGAGGTGAAATCTAGAAGAAAATCTTGGGCCATTTGCTCTCTCTGATAATCAGAGCAGGCTATTTATGATTTCCATAAAAACATAATTTAAAGCAGAATGCTTTCCTGTATTTCCACGAAAAAAAGAAAAGCAGCAAAATACTTAATTTCAGACTATATCTACCACAGAGTCCTTATGGTACTGACTACCCACTGTGTCAACAAGAGCTTTCCAAAGCATGGCTTACAGTAGACTCAGTATTTATCTGAGCTTTTCATTCTTGCCTTTTCAACAAACCTCTAAGTAGTCCAAAGACCAGATTTTTTTCCCTACTAAACAGTCCCTTCCCCTGAATCTTTACCAGGCAAACATTCATTTTCCATGACCAAGGAAAAAGGATATAATGTGCACATAAAATGGCCAAGCTCATTCCCGTAAGTGTATACACTGGGATAGTTTTACTAACAAACAAGAGATTTCGAAATATTTATCTGCAGGGATGGAATAAAGGATTCAACATGTTTTTCCTGTTAATATTTGTAATGCTCAGAGCGCTTCAGCACAAGGTTCTGTATGACCAGAGCAATCAGACGTTCCTGCTGCCAGAAGGTAGCAAACCAGGTAAAACAAGAAGACTGGTAAAAATAAAGCCAATGTTTGATAAAAAGCAACAAACCAAGCGCTGATTCTTAAAACAAAAGCCACAACAGGAACCTGAAACTAAATTAACCCATCCATATCTGGGTCTCATGTCAAAACTGCTAAGTGTGCCTAAGTGTACTAAACGAAACAACGTTACAGAACCATAAAGTAAGTTGGGTTGGAAGGGACCTTTAAAGGCTATGCAGTCCACACCTCCTTAAATGAGCAGGGACATCTTTAGCTAGACTAGTTTGATCAGGCATCCCCAACTCAGCCTGGCCTTGAACATTTCCAGGGATGGGGCAGTCCCAGCTTCTCTGGGCAACTTGTGCCAATGCCTCAAAACCCTCATAGTAAATAATTTCTTCCTTATATGTAGTCTAACTCTACCTTCCTTTAGTTTATAGCAATTAGGCCTTGTTCTATTGCAGCAGACTGGGCTGAAAAGTTTGTAACTGTCAGTCTTATAAGCCCTCTATAAGTTCTGAGAGGCCACAATGAGGTGTCCTTGGAGCCTTCTCTTCTGACCAACCCCAACTCTTTCAGTCTCCAAAGGAGAAATGCTCCAGCCCTCTGATCAGTATTACGTCTGATCATGTGTATTATGGTCCATAAAGTTGAGAGGTGTGGGAAGAGAGACTGACAGTGAAGAATGAGGCCAAAAAAGTGGTTGAGTACTTCAGCCTTCTCCTCATCTATTGTGCCACCTGGCCAGCCCTGCTTATCAGCGGCTTAAATCTACCAGGCATCACTTTTCATTTGCAAATGGCACAATCCCCCCGGGCAACCAGCTTCAGTCAGTCTGTGGGTTTTCCACTCTGTTCCTTTGCAGCAGAGCTAAAGTGAGGGGACTCCTGCACCAAAGATGCAGCAATCAGGGACCCTGTTGTGCTGCTCCACGTCTGACACAAATACAGCAAAGAGAAGGGTCAGTCCCGAGCCACTACGGAGACTAAGGACACACACATCTACTGCAGGAATATCTGCATAGACAAACGTTTTCAAGCGATCTATGATTTTAGCTCGATTAGTAGATTTTCTCCAACTGTGTAACTCAGTGTAGTCATTTGTCACTGAGCTCTAGGGAGCCATCCAGAGGGAAAAAAGAACCGTTTTGCCACTGCAGGCTGTCACCTGGGCAGTCAGCATCTCTCAGCACTTGTGCTGTTGTATAAATTACATCCCTCCCAGCTTGGTCAAGTATGTCCATCATTCAGCACATATGTAATCTTTGCTATTTTATTGTCTCATTGATGGAAGAATTAGCTGCACAGTGGGAAACACATTAAGAAAGGACTACCAATTATTTTGCCCTGTTACTAACTTCTTTAATCCCCTGTAATCTCTTCTAAGGGGGGATTCATATCTGCTCAAATCACTTCACAGGAGACATATATAATGTAACAGAAGCCCTACACACCAAAGAAAACAAAAAAACCAGCTTCTGGTACTCCAGGGTATCAAATGCCCCAGCCACTGCTGGAGGACAGATCATAATTTGCAAACAGTATGCAATAGACTGTCCAAACTAACCCCAGTTACTTCATCCGTTCAGTTAGGAAAGTTATCATCACCTAGGCCATGACTGCTGTTCCTCCAATAATGAGGCAACCATCATCTAACAATTTGTTCTAAACACCTTGTGATGCTCCCACCTGCACAAGAATTTATCCATTTCAGAAGCTGGTATTAAATGTGATGAGGCTATTCAAAAGCTTTTTTTCTGGTTTGGAGAGAGAATTTGTGCATCTTGACATGCAGGAATTACAGCATAGGATCCTCAATCACATTATAGGAAAACCACCAAAAGATAAACATTTTTAATTTTGTTTTTGGTGGGTTTGTTTGTTCATTTTGTTTTGCTTTTTCTATATTGACATAATGAACTGAAGTTGCTGATCATTTCTGCAGCTGAGATGGGAAAAAAAATTCAACCCAGAGAAACTAGAGGTGATGGAAGAGGCAAAGGAAATACCAAGGCAGTGCCATGTAGCTCTTGATAAATGAACTTAGAATGCAGAGCAATTTTTGCATTGGCTGCTCCCAGTATCCCAACTTTAAAAGAAAAGATTTGTCTGATCTTTCTTCTGAATTATCTATACACCTTTGTCTTTTCCATAGTAAGTGTCCTACTGCAGTCTTCTAAGTCTACTGCCTCAAGTTGGTGCTACTGCAATGAACACTCCTAGGAATGGCCTTCAGTTACCTCTCACATTTCACTTGGGCATTATTATAGTAGACCATTAGTCTGGCTGAGCTGCTTATGTCAGCATTAAAATGTATATTATTTAAATGACACAGTGTCTATCCACTTTTCAATACAATTTTGTAAGTTTCGAATATGCAATATCTTAGTTGGTAAAACTGGCTTACTTGTAGGACATCTGCTGTGCAATAAAAAAAAAAAGAATTAGATCTGTCAAGGCTTATGCTCATTTTGACCCATATCAGCCAACACATACTGACTTTCCAATTAAAGATGAAGATATTTTCTGAAGCTGTGATTAGATAAAGTCTGAGCTGTTTTAGAGACACTTGGGAGAAGAGGTATTTATTGGGAGTTGTCCATTGTGGACAGTTTAAAGCAAAACCACATCCACCTGTTGCAAATGGATCCATCAACATGAGTAAGAATGATTAGCATTTTTTAAAAAAAAAAATTCATCAGATTTAACCAAAGTAATGAAAGAGAGTCAAAATACGCTAAAAACACAGAAATCCTTCACTGCAAGCAAGGCTTCTTTCAACATAACTCATCAGCTAGAGTACTTCTTTTCTCACTACCTGTGTATGCATGACTTCATGCCCTCTAATCTTAAGACTTACTATGATGCAATAAGAAATAATTTATCAGCTCAGTATCTGTGCAGATCTACACAACATTAATTACACTATGCTTTGCAATAAAGATCCAGGCTCTATAGTCTTAATTCCAGCTGGAGAAGAATAACTACAAATTTGACTCCAGTGCATCAGCATGTAGTAACCATAAAACAGCCAAAGGGGGTAAACCCCTGGGACTTTGAGTTTTCTCACTCTTTGGTGGCTATATTGTTTTCACCAAGAGTGACTAGGGATCACATTGTTTTCTAGAATTCACAAAAATGTTACCCCAAAAGTCAGTTTATCTCTCTTAAAAATAATATATCACCAATTTTACGATGCTTGTGGAATTTTGTGAAATGCTTAACATAACAGCTCTGGGATCAATTTAGGGTTTAGAACTCTACTAAATGCCAATGCAGACAAACACAAGATGATTTGGCACTCTTCATAAAAACAGTGCTATTTATACACTTAGCTGCCTCTGCAATTTAATGGTAGAGCTGCTGACCTCATATGCAAAACCATACCATTATGATTGTGGCATCAATTCTTTAATCAAAATGGCAGAGGGTCTCATGATCAAATGAGAGAGGTTCCTCTACTTTTTATGACAGTAGTGCTTGTGATACAGTCATACTGGATCCATCTGTGATTGAACTGGAAACCAGCTATTTTCTATACTCAATGGAATTCTGATTTATGATGTGCTTGAAATTACTGTGGATTTCTATTAAAGACAAACACTTTGTGGTAAGGTACCATACTTACCTGTAATTTAGTTATGTAACAGTAGTATCCTCCATAGACCCCACATCCTTTGGGGTTTTATGTTTTTCAGATATGCAACTTTCAGAGCCAACTTGGCATTTTTTAGGAGTTTGGCCTTTTTCCTGAGGCCCTAAGCAAACCTCAAGCCATGAAGGAGCAGAGAATTTATACAGGTCTGCACAGACTCAATCAGCAGTTTCCTTTCCACTGACATCTACAGGAAGCCAGCATGTATGGAAAGATGGGGGCATGCAGACATCAACAATTACAGACAGGCCACTTTTCCCACATTTGGAAATGTACAGCTCAAGGCTAACTATTTAGTCCTTTAGTGCATGAGAAAGCTCTACTAGCTGGCAGATTTTCTCTTTGTAAAGTTTATTCATTTATTCTATTACTCAGCATAGGCAATGGTAAAGTAAAGGCTGCAGGATGACAAAAAAGGGCCAAAGTAAATGACATCTTAGGTGAAGCTGTAATGTTCAAATGTGAGAAGAATATTTCTAGCTGGCAAGTGCACCACTTTAAAATATGCTTTGTGCCTCAAATATTTTAGGTATACTCACTGATTCAGCCACTAAAATAAAGCTTGGAAGAATGACACACAAGCTCATATATCCACTTATCATACTTACACATTCTGAAGACGACAGGATCTACTGTAAAAAGAAGAAATTTGTGTTCCGAGACTGCAGCCCTCTTATTAGTTCATTTCACTTGTGCAGTTCTGGACTGCGTATAGAAACTTATTTGTGGCTTGGTCTTTGGAAGCAACTCCCTGGTATCATCTCTTCTGGCTGAGGATTCTTTACAGGACAAAAATTACTGACTCAGGATCTATCTAGAAAAAGAAACTCTAAATTTAGGAAAGTAAGGTACAAAAAGGTAACCTACCCTTCCTCAATTGTAACAGAATTCATGATGATACAGTTTGTTATCTTAACTTTGTCTTTTATGGTACACATACTGCCAATGATGGAGTGTTTGATGGATGTCTTCTCCCCGATTTGTGTAGATGACCCAATGATACTGTCTGATCCAACCTGGGGAAGAAAAGAAGAGAAACTAGCAAAAGTACATGGAGTTCTTCGATATGTGTTCTCTGCCAAAGCATGGCTCAAGCACTCATCAATAAAGTTTACCTTGCTCTACCCTGACAGAGGAAATATCTGAAAATTTAGGGCCCACCCCATAGGCAGGCAGTCAGACAGTCTTCTCAAGGTGTGTTAGCTTGGTAAAACTCCATTAGTGGACCTGGCTCTGTAGGCTTCAGGCAGAAAGGTAAGCACAGTAGGCACAGTCCTGCTGGTACTCACTGGTTTCACTCAGGTTTGCCCAGTGAGACCTGTCGAAGGGAGGCTTGAAGCTGGTATTCAACCAAAATGCGTTAGCAAGAAGCAAAGCTAAAATAGTGATCCTTTCTGGGTTTGGTGTCCTTAGGGAGGCAAACTGCTCAACTACAAAGAACTGCCACTAGGGAACAAGAGGCTGCAGTGTCTGACTTGTGAGTAAGGCTTTTAACCAAACTTTTAAAGAGAGAGACTGAAAGGCAGGAACCCATGGGTGAGCCTATAGAAGACTCTGGGCTGTATCACCTACATTCCACCATTCCACACCTCAGAACTTGGCTTCACTTCCAACAATGGGACTGAATTTCAGTAAGCAGTTCTTGAAACAAACTGGTTGCAGACTACTGAAAGAGCAGAGATGGGAAAAGGGAACACTTACCATGCCTCTATCAGTAATCTGTGCAGTCCCATGAACCAATGGCTCTTCCAGACCCAGATTAAGCAATAATTTAGGAACCTGCATGAAAAAACCCACATCACAAATTAACATGATAGTGCTGTACCTGCAAGTTACATAAACAGCTCAAAGATGGCTTTGGTTTCCATTGCACTACTGTATTTGCCATAAACATTTTAACTTATGGGAAAAGATGGGTCATTGCATTTCAAATGTCCACCAGCTATGTGCAATTTATCATCCCCCACTTTTGTAAAGGACACAGGTACACTGCTACCATAGTGCACTACATGTCTCCTCTCAACTCAGCTTCCCACCTGTGGAGAAGCAGTGGATCAGCAGCAGGAAGCAGGCTGGCTCCAGCTGAACACAGTGACATCCTTCAGGTTACCACAATGTCCAGCATCTACTATTTCAAATGCAGCTCAGCGTGTTTTACACTGTCCAGTAAAGCAAGGGAGGGAAGCAAGTAATAACAAATAAAAACCACTAAACTGGCATAAAAAGATGACTGCGTCCAGCCTGCTCCGTAAGAGAGTATCCTGAGGCATGGGCAACAAAATTGTATTTCAGATGTTTAAGTAGAAAGAAACTAAAGTTGATCAAGTGGCTATTCCAGATGATAGAATGCTGCACAACAAAAGGCTCTTGAGAGGGAGAAGGCAGGCGTTAGAGAAGCAGACAGAGCAGCAGTGGAGAAAAAGAGAGACACAGCCCATGAAGTAGCCAAGAACAAATCCATGGAGAGCAATTCTGAACTGGCTCCTGAAAGGAAGGGGAGCCAGCATTGTAGGAGGATGGGATATCACTCCATCATTCCTCCTTTTGTGGGTGAAAGAGCAGCCTGAGGCATTCTGCATCTCTTGGTGTCAGGCTGAGGCCAAGGTCACACACCACAGGAGAAGTGATGACAGCAGGGATGGGGATGTCAGGGGAGGTGGGAGTCTTGCAGCAATGCACAAGCAGTGCTACGCAGTTACTGGCAGGGGTGATGCAATGTATGATGTCTCTTGGTAGGACAGAGATGGCAGTCAAAGGAACACAGGAGACACAGATGTATGAGGGCTAAGAGGTCTGTGTCACAGCAAATTGTCTGGCTGAATGAGAGGCAGCATGTGCTGGGGCTGGTGTGGAGCTCTGCACACGCTGCTTGGCCAGCCAGGATGTGGGCACTGACTGTCCATCCGGGAGGTCATCTGGAGTCTCAGCACAGTGATGGTGCAACTGAGTTTGCCTCAAGGGAGAAAGCAGCACTCATTGTCTCCCTTTTCTCTACCCAAGCATCTATTTTTACAAAAATCTTAGAAAAGCTTATCTCCGAGATCTCTATTACCCTGTTGAATTTGGCTGAATGTTGCCAGCAATTTCCAGAGCTGCTATTAAGGAACTGCTATACAGTACAATTGTGTAAAACGACTTCCTTAGAAAGCTGGGATAACAAGAGCTGATGGCTAAGGAGTGAACCTCAAAAAGCAAATCCCATAGACCTGAAGAAGATGGGATCAGATGAGCTCACATTTCTGAGCTATCATTTCAATCTGCCAGTAGACATTTTCACATCTCTAGCTCTTTCTATCTTGGAAGTTGGCCCTTCCCACTAGACTTGGATTTGGTTTATTTTTGAAAAAGCAAGAGTAGATTAGATCCTTCAGTCCAAGGTGCAGGCAGAAAACCACCAGGTTACCAGAACACCACAAACTAGGCAAATCTGCCAGGATGATGCTGGCTGGGGGAGGGGATGTTGTCCTGACATGTCACTTGACACAAAGATCCAAGAGAGGAACACACACTAAAGCATACCTACAGCATAGGTTGGAAAGACTCCTACTATCCAGTGTTGATCTGCAGGAAGGGAAAAAAACAAAGAAAGGCTCTTGCCCTCCTCAGTGGAAAGGTGGTGTGGTGAAATAAATAAAGGATTTTACTGGCCAGAGCAAAGCCCTTATTAGAATCAGTCAGTGGTAGTGCAGCCTGAGGGGTAACCCGCAAAAGCTACAAGCTCAAGCATTTTGCTCTGAAAAGAAAGGTTAGACTGGGGGCAGGAGTCAGAGGGAGTGCCTGGGTCAAGGGAAGGTTTAAGATGTGTTTGGATTTAATTCATCTTACAAAGAAACTATTTCCTGCTATTGAAGATAACTCCCTCCTGAACCCACCTGCCCACACACAGGCTGCAGGCATCCAGAAACCCAGCTGGAAGTGAAATGATGTGAGCAAAGTGTTTCCTCACCAGAAGGGCAATGGGTTAGGATGCCATTCCTTCCCACAGCTACTGGACTGGACTGCTACTGCTCTGTGAGTCTGTCCTTTGGGGGCCTCAAAGTTATAGGTCCTGACTTTGCAGAAAAGGCATCAGAATCTGGTCTGTGAAGGCCAAGATAAGAGCAAACCAAACACCCAAAATCTTCCTTAGAGACCAGCAAAACAGGTAACCTCGCCCCCCTCCGCCTCAATTAAATGTGCATCTTTTATGAGGATTAGCAAGAGTAACAAAATGAAATAACACTGAAAAAAGGAACTACTTTCTTACAACTCCTCATTAAGCTCAATTTTATGTTTTACCTCCACATAGTTTCCTTAGAAATTTTACCATCCTGAAAAAGTTCAAAATTCAAAGAAAATCCTTTCCAATGTTGAAGGCCCCAATGTGACTTCAAAACACTAAATCTTTGTACCACCCAGGAGCAAACATATTTCCTGAACTAACCAAAATGTAGAATATTTAGGTTAAAAAAAAAACAACCAAAACCAAAAAACCAACACAAAAAAACCCACATGGAGTCTGACTGGCTTAACACAGTAACTTTTTACTGAAGTGGCTGCTGCCAAATGTACACGCACACTTCCCTTAGCAAGTGGTATTCTCCCTTAACCCTTTGGGCACACTTACTCCTGCTACTTCTGGGGAAGTTTTCTCTTTCTGACAGTAGTGGTGCCTCTCTTCCTCATCTTCCTAAGCATAAAGCAAATCGCTTTATTTCTGTGTTCCTCTGCAAGCATCAAGGAGAAAGTTCCAGTGTGTAAACTCAGGCTGCCATTCTGCAATTCTGATTTGTATGAATCCATTAATGATGTCAAAAAGAAATCAACTTGGTCTGAGAGCAAAGGCAAGACCACTTCCAGAATTCCCAATAAATTTTATCACCTTTCCAGCCCCACTTCAGAAATCTTGAGTCTTTCCTTACTGCACTCCTTACTGGTCTTTCGAAACTAGAGGACACTGTCCATTCCTGATAGCAAAGAAGTTCATCAGTAGCAGAACAAAATACAGAGAATTTGTACATTGCATCAGCCAGTGCAGTAAAAAAACCCCCAAAACCCAAATGCCTGCCCCACAAAGATATTAAGAGCTTTTAATCATGAGCTTGTTAGGTAGTACAGGATTTCCCTAATTCTCATCCGTGATTTTTTTATTTTATGAATACTCAGTAGTGTGAAAGCTGCAACAGATGCTGCATCAGATCAAGAGTTCACCTCTGTGTGTACCTGGACTACCGCACTAGGAAAACCTGTTCATAAAAGAATTTTTTTATAAAGGAAATCATTAGGCAATTTAAATGAAAGGGTAATTTAAGTCTTTCTTCAAATTGTTAATAATCTTTGTTATTATCACAAACAAACATCTGCTAGGAAGAGTTCAGTCAGAACTGAACTTACTTTTAGGACATGGAGGACATTGATTAAATGAGTTATCAAAGCTACTTCCATTCTTATTTTCCACACTTTGTGGCTCTTTGGCTGCAGGTCTTGTCACTCCCAAAAAACCACAGGAGTGTGTAGAGTGAGGGTTTTCTCAGCTAAATCAAATCTAGAGCAAATCAGTGACAGAACTGTTTCCTGGCCTCACGTCCATATCCAGCAAGCAGCAGGGTGATGTGCCTGGATAACGTGGCGCTGGTTCAATTCCCACGTACTCCCCAGCTGTAACACAGGGAGTCATTCCTGCAGGGTGAAATGTTCTGTAAGCTACTGCTGTATTCCCAGGTGGCACTTCTGTACTTTCCTCACCTGTCTGTTGGCTTCAATGTACAGCCCAAGAGTATTCACTCGGTAGCACAGCCCCTCCTTCATGATATGGACGTAGCAGCGCACTTTTCCTTCGTGGAGAGTTTCATTCATATCTCCTCTGTGATCATTCCAACAAGAGTTATCTGGAGCAGGTTTCAGCAAGCTATTATCTTCCTTTATGAAACTATAAATGTCTGGAGAACACACACATGCATGAAGTTAGACAGGATTTAATGAAATACTTTCTGAAGAGGAATACTATTAAAATACTGTTGGTGAAGGGAAATCTTCGCCTCACCTCATCTCCATGGCTAGATACTCAGCAATCATTAACAGATTTTATCACATGCAGTGAGTAAGTGCTTATTTTTATTCTGCAGGTGTGAATTAAGGAATCAGGACAGATGCAATGTTTTGCCCAAGGTCACATAAGGAAACAGCAGAAATGCTAAAAATAAATTCCAGTATCTGAGATCCTGTCCAGTTACCAGTACAGGATGGTTAAGGCTTAGTCTGTTGTCTTACCCAATTTTTAGGAACTCTCCCTCCTAAAATTACATTTTCAACAATGAATCTAACTTTTTTTTCCAGAAAGAAAAAAAAAAATATACAGAGCATCTAGCTGATTTGCTTATGGTTTACACCAAAATAAGGAAGGACAAAAAAAATTATATAGTACACAATACTGTTTGAAAAAGAAATCTACTAGAATCTTTGCTAGGAAAAAAAAAATGCTTCCTCTGCTGAGGAAAAAAAAGCTGAATCTTTAAAGTAGTGTTTAAAGGCTAGTTCTATACTCTACTCCACAACTCAGCTGTAGCATATGGGCTTTAAAACTTCCATAAACCCAAATCTTTGATATTGTTCTGACCTAGAGATGCTTGCTCTTTTTTCTTTTGGTCCTCTTCTTTGTTGTCTAGTCCTTGCTGCAACGATGCAGGTGAAGAAAACTGTTTCCTAACCAGATGTGGAATCAGTTCACTCCGGAGAGATGTGATTGTCCTGGAGAAAGAGACACATGAAGTCTGTGAATACTAAAACTTATGCCTTCATTTTCTTTGCATAGCATCCTCAGACATTTTGCACACTTCATGACGAGGTATCAAAATGGCAAGACATTAAGACAATGTCCACTAGTCACCTGCTTCCTTAATGCATTAAAATACAAAGAAATATTCAAAATGAGGAAAAAGCTTCATTTTCAGAACTATATCCCCTATATTTTAACAAGGATTACTATAATTTAATATGTCATCATCCTACAGCTCATACTTGTGTGCGGATGGAATGCAGAAAGTACCAAAATTGTAATGACAAAAACTGAAGTCCCTATATGTGGCTTAAAGAATGGCATCAACTGACAGGAAAAGGGAGAATAAAGTGCCCACAGAGGAAAAACCAAAGCAGCTGCTTTTCTTTGTGTTAAAAATATGGAAATGCTCAAAGAATATATGAAATATCAGATCTTTAAATCAAAAATTTTATGAAGCATACATTAACGATATTCCTGCTCAAATAACACATCTAGAACATTTTGAAGACTCAGTCCTTTAACCAAGAGAAATTAGGACATTTTAGTTTAGGTCCCAAGACTTTCATGCTCTTTAAATGCTCCAATACAAAATGTATAAACGAACAGAAAGCTTCCACAGAGTTCAGCTGGCATTACACCCATCTTCCCCTTGTTCAGATTTCAGCTTGTATTATATCCATTCTGATACCCCAATACTAGGAGGTGGGGAGATCACAAGGGGTTTTATCCCAAGCCAGCTATACCTTAAACAAGGATCCCAATCACTAGATTATCTCTACTCTTGCATTGATTTATACATCGCAATGAGTCAACAAAAAACTCTTCCAAAAGACAAATACCAACTTAGAAAGTGTATTGTACAATGGGATTATAACCCTGCTAATTTAATTTTGACTATGACAAGAAAATTTTATTTTTCAATAAAGTATTTGGGAAAAAACCCAAATCAACAGTTTTTACAGTTGGAGTGCAGTCTTAAAAGAGGTTTATTGTTGTTGTTTCATTATTTTAACAATCTCCATTTAGTTACTGAATTGTGGATTATTTAAAGTAGTACTTGGGAAAATCATGCGGAAAATGAACTCAAACTTGGCATGTGTAAGAGGAAGTGCTAAACTTCAGAGGAAGGATTGGGTGAACTAGCACAGTGAGTTTGGCTAGAGGAACTCAACAAATAATAACCTACAAAGAAGGAGGAGTTGTTTAGAATGGAAGACAGCAAAACTAGGAACTAACTAATAGATTAAATTACAAAAGGCAAATACTAGAATGAGTGCAGTGAAAGTTATTTTGGTTGGCAAAATCTCTAGCTAAGGGGGATCCTATACAGTTTAAACTTTAAGACCAGCTCAAAGCCCACCCAGGCCCCTGTTCAGGTCAATGATAGTTGAGCAGACCTAAGGACCAAAACAGTCTTTCCTGTCTCTAGCTTTGAAGGAAAGATGTGATTGTCAGTTCAGCCCTATGAACAAATACAGTGTGTTTCTTTTTCTAGGCAAACTTTTTCTTCAGTCCTCAGTGTAGGTTGTGTCACATCCTCCATCCTGCAGCCCACCTCTGAAATCTCACTTTTATGTTTTATTACAGACAAGGAAAAGCTCTAGTCTTTAGTCTCTCCTCCTCCTTGAAAATAGGATTATAATCACCTTCAGATAGCTGTATTTCAGGAACTAACGAAGCAAAACACTTCATTCTTTAATCACCGAATTTCTGCTTGCTAACCACTTACAGGCGCGCTCTGCCGCAGCCGCGCCGGCCCCGCGCTCCCACACACGTGTGGCTCTGCAGATGGGCAGTTTACTAGCTCACAGTGTTTGCCTGCAGCTGTGCCATTCAGCAATGATTTCCTGCTTGGGTTTTATACTTCATCCAAAACCGACAATCCTCTGTTTCCCTCAGAGGCTGGCTATGGCATTTATAAGATATATTACCTATAAAATACCCAAGTATTTGGCAGTCTTAAATAGTCTGATGCAGAGGACAACACAACATGGTAGGAAATGAAAGCAGTGGAAAGGGGAAAAGACAAAGTTTTGCAGTTTTGCCTGGTTTTTGATGGTTTAATCTTTCTTGGCCAAACTCCTGAAGCCTTCCTGCAATTCTCTGAAGTGCTAGCCACATTCTTTTGCCAAAGGTGGAGCAAATCTCTGGGTCATCCATAAGATGTGGCTCAGAAACACATCCTTCTTACTGGAAAAGGAAAACCAGGAGGGTTTGCCTCTGCTTGCTGTTGAAGCAATTTATATGCAACATGAAAAGAATTTGCATTTGGAAAGTAGTAAAAATACACAGTAAGGCCCTCTGTGAGAAAGATTTGGGAATTTTTTGCAACAGATCTTGCAAATTAAGATATACAAAGTGATAGCATGAGACTATTATCTGACTGTCAACAGTGGGAGAAACCAAACATCTAGCTGGAACTAGGAAAGGAATTTAAATAAAAGGAGATGCAGAGGGACTGAAGACCCTTATTCAAGAAAGAGAAAAAGTAGCAGGAGTTTGGAAGAACCAACTGGCTTGTAACCTAGTTACAGAAGAAGACAAACCAAAAAGGTTTCTGGTCCAGTGTATTTAAAATCCTTATAATCAAATCTCAAACTTCACATGCCTATATTAAGAAGAAATAAACGAAAGACTGTATAACCTGAAGAAAGCATCTTTTTTTATTCTCTTCAGGTTTTAAAACTTGGAGCCCTCTGGTTTCTAAAGTTCGTTGTTTTCGTTAGCACCAAGAAGTGAAAATGAAATACGCACTGAGATCCACAGAAGGAAAAATCTGCTACAAGCAGGAGAAAGAAAGTAAAGGGGTGAGTGGAAGAAGAGGAGGGCACACGGAATTTTGGCAGAAATCCAATTCTAAGCCAACGAGGAGTAAGCATGCTCTTGACACCTCAGAGCAAACTTCAGACAGTAGAGAGCATAAACATAAACCTGCCTTTGAGAAATATTTGCCAAAATAAATATGTTTTCACAAAATCTAGCCAAACTGACAGGCCCTTTTTCATGACTTTTCATGCCCTAAACTTTGGTTTTTGAAGTTCTATCTGTCTGTTTTCACCTCAACAGAAAGTAGCAGGTTTTCAATGAAACGACCAAAGATGGAGAGTGCTGTTATATGTCTGCTTGTAAATGAAGAGAGGGGGACACACTAACCCCTGAAGCACCTTATGTGGCTCCAGTATCCTGAGAATAAGAGTTGGCAGCAATTTGAAAGGGGTTAATACTGATCACGTTTTAGGTATGCAAAAAGAAGAACCATCTCTGGCATGGAATCTGCCATTCACACAGCAGGTCACAGCTACAGGGAATGTTGGCAAAAGATGGTGCATAAGTTGGGAAAATGACAACTGGGCAGTTGAAATTCATGGTGCAAGTGCAAGTAAAAAACCTGGGAATTCAAGTGAAGATGAAATATTTAAAAATCAAAAGAACCTAGGTTAATAAGCTTAATATTTAAACACAGCTATGCAGAGGTTTTCAGAGACTTTTAACCATAAATAAACTTAAAACAGTCTACAACATGGCAGAATTAAGTTTGTATCTATGTATATTATATTATGTTACATTATGGCCCACAGAGGGCCAACTTTTACTTGTTGCTGAAATGCAACTACCTCTGGGATGAGGCTTATTGAAACTTCAGCAAGAAATGAAGGACAGTGTAGCCAACTGAAACACAAAAAAGAGTTTTTGGGGAAAAAATTAATACTATCCCCTTTAAAAAAAGACAAAAAAGGATTTCACAAGTATGCTTTAATAGGCTGTGATTTCTGCTCTTAGATATATGTATTGCTGGAGACTCTGTCATGTGGCATAGAAATAATGGTTCTGACCAATGATGGTAAGGAAAGAAAGCTCATAAAATATTTTAGAATAATACAAGAGTCTATTTGAATCTAAGTTTAGGTGACCTTGCACAAGTCTAGGTAACTGTAGGTGCTGTTTGGCTTGATTCCCAGGAGGAATAGGAGCATCCACAGCTTCTGCTTCCTGCGGCTAATTCTCACCAGCTTCAGACACCCTAAACACAACTGTCAGTTCCATTTACCGGCTGTCATTCATTTTCATTTTCCATGTTTAATGTTAAACACCATAAAATAGTATTAATGAGTATTAGCATTCTAATATCTTCCCTGTTTTATTAATCTGTGATGAAGCATGAAATCTACTGTTGCTGTCAGCACCCACCTGTGAAATCTGCTGTTACCCTCCATGGGTATTTGCAGGGGGCTTCCCTTGCTATCACTGTCAGCACAATCAGCTACATCTACAGTTGCACAGAGTGTTTGTGATTCCCCACTACAAACAAGCATATCATCAACCCTTTAATACCTATTTGTATCTTTCTTTTTTTTTAAACAGGCAAATGTTAGCTCATGTACAGCTATGCAACCATACACTGGGTTGGGTTCTGATCTTAGCTCCATGGCCTTCAACAGAGATTCTTCAGATCACATCAAAAGAACATGAGGCTGTATTTCAGACTGGTGCTCATAATTAATGTTAGAAATGTATACATAAATACAACTAAACAAATCCTAAGGCAACTTACAGTTTTGGCCAGAAAGGAGTTGCATGTTTATACAGAACAATAAAGATGTAAGAAAAAAGGAGGGAAGAAGAAGAAAAAAAAAGAGAGTGTGTTGGAAGAAACAGAAAAGTTAATTCTGAACCCTGTAGGTACATAGTTCATGGTTCTCATAGTTTAAAGGATAAAGCCAAATAACATTTAAAAATTCCATGTAAGCTGGGAGCTCTCTTGTTGAATCTCAACGTTATTTTCTCCTGATCCTTTGATGGAGATTAAAAATTTCCATGTGAATACAAAGAAAGAAACAACAGTTACTCTGAGATTTTTTCCCTGAGCATTTAATGCTCCAAACTACAGCAGCCAGCCACCATTCCCATCTCCTCCCCCCTCCTTCAAGGAAAAAAAAAAGTCAACTCACTTTGAAGAAAAGACAAAACAGACAAAACAGGGTCAGGGCAAGGGGGATTAGGGAAATGATATTTATATCATGGACCAAATTAAAATGTCAATGCAAGAGGCAGGCAAACAGCCCATGCCACATATATACACCAGGCATGTTTCCTCATGGAAACAGGAAAGAGATTTGAAAAGAGTTAATGCAGTCCTGAGTTAATACCACCTGCATCAGACTCAACACCACTTAAAAGACAGTGTTTGGGTCCATTTCCCACAATGCCGTTTTAACAAGTACAATGGAAAAAGGTATTACAGGACTTTTCCCCTTCTTCTCACTGATTCATTACTAAAAATGCTGGAATTTCTGAGACATGCTAAGAATGCGGAGAAAGCAGAGAAGGACTACATACAAAAGGAAAAAAAAAATCAAGTGATAAATCTCTAGGGTGTGCCACATCTCTGCAGAAGGCTAATTCTGCCCTTACATCTTGCAATAATCCTTTTGCCTTTGTTTGGTATACCCAAGACAAATTACAATAAAGGAAAACTCCAAAGTAACCAGGCAAGCCAAAAAACTACCAGGCAATTAATTGTGCCTAATTCAATAATCTGCAGCGCTCCTCACAGCATTAAACATCTGTTATATCCTGCTATGTTCTATTTCTCCTGTTCTACTCTCAAAATTTGGACCACAAAAAGAGTACATTTCTCACACCCTGCCACAATTTCATATTAATTAATTGTCAGTGTCTCTTATTTTTGAAGTTAAAATCCTCGGGAGAAGACGAGGAAACTTCGAGAAATGTTCTACTTAAAGGTAATTCCACATGACTGCATTTGTGCTTCATTTGTCTTTCCATACTATTTTCTAACTAAAACCTTCAAGCCTGACAGCAACATACTCCCAATGCTCACAAGAACGTGCATGACTCATTCAAAAGCCATTACACAGCAAGCCAGTAAAACTGCATAGCTTTGCTTTGCAGGCTCAAGTTTATGAATGACTTCCCAAAACTGCAGAATCACCACCAAAACCCCACATTCCGGGTGATGGAAGGAAAGCAGAAGACACACAAGTGACAGTCACAGACACCATAACACAGAGAGGAACCAGATCAAAGTATGAAAGGGATGGTATGGATGCAAACCACATAAAAGCTGTTCTCAAGTTCCACCAAGTCTGGATGCAGTTAAAGGAGCAGGGATCTAACTTCCACTTCTGCCAAAAAGCCCTTTGGGAAACAAGGCAGCTTTCTGAAAAATTGACCACAGAAATTAAAACTCCTCAATTACATACTCAAATCCTTTGAAAGCGTGTGCACACTCAGCTCAGGTCATCTAAGTAACCTTAACTCTGCCCACTTGCCAAGGAGCCAGCAACACCCCACAGCTCCCAACTAACACAGCTTTTGCACAGGAATGCCAGCAAGTTTAGACATTTTTAGAACTTCTCTCTGACCAAAAGTCTCTGAGGCCGTCGGAGGCCACCCAGGGTGTTTGGCAGGTTGTACACGCTGCTGAGGAATGGATCTCATTCATTCCCAGACAGCATCCCATTCTTCTGAAACAAGCGCACCTGCAACAAATGTGATTCCTTGCCAGAACTCATCTTTTCCGTTTCTCTCCCACCTCTGCCTTTGCAGCCATCTGTGTCTGAGTTACCAACTCTTTTCTAAGTGCCTTTGAAATCAGGCTCCTTTTCTGAAAAAAAAACAGAGGCATTCTGACAACTTGCCTAAACAAACACACATATATGATGCATTTGATAAGGCTGACATATCCATAAACCGATGAGTTACGTAAACTTTAGGTGCGTAATTATACATTCAGATAAACAGATTTAAACACTTCACTTGTATAAAACGTGTGTCAGAAAATACAGACATGGCTGTAGCCTCACATGGGCAACCTCTTCCACCCCATTCCATTGGTATTGCATTACAGGCACTGCAGGTGCCCACATGACTTTGCTGTTTCTCCAAGCAAACACTGTTTGGTGGTCTGCAATCAAATGGACCTATCCTCAGTTTGACTAATTTCTCTCAGCAGTCTGGGAAATAAACTGGAAGCTCTGGTGTGTAATTCAATCCCTCTTTCACCTATACAGGTACCATTTCTACATCCTTCTCCCCAGCAATCACTCTACCTTAACTCCAATACTCTATACTGATTGCGAATTCTTGCTCCACCCCTCCCTGTAGGACAACTCTTCTGTTCTTTTTACCATGGTGTTTGTAAGATGATCTTCTGTCTGTGATAAGACTAAACTTTTTTCTGTCTTCACTTTATCATTTCTTGAAGAACTTTGAAAGCTTTTTGGCCAATGAATCTCATCTCCTCTTTTTCACGAGACAGCTTTTATTCATAATGTTCTTTCCAGGTGGCATTAATCCATAAAAGTTTGGTGTAAAATGCTGTGTGAGGTACAGTTCATCTCTTCATCTTTGATTTAGGGGAAATATCACTCCTTCTTTCCATTCAGCTCTTGGACTTCTTCAAAACCAGTAGCTTAACTAGACAGCATTCAGCATTTCTCATAGACTATTTAAAATGTTATACTCCCTTTTGTTTAAGTTTTTCCACTTTAAGTAAAGAAATCCAGTTAGTCCTCTTTGATTCAAGATTGTCCTAAGATTAACCCTTACCTCACACTCTAGGCTCCTTATCACATTCAAAATGGAACTCAGAGTACCATTATTGATTGAATGATGGTTCACTAACTTAAGGAAGACACTTGTTAGGTACTCCACTCATGTATGTATGCCCTATCATCACTGGTAGTATTTACTGTCTCATCTATAGGCAGGAAGTTAAAAGTCTCCCATCACAATAATTCAATGCAGCAATAAAGTCAGCAACAGTGTTACAGACATATTTATGGTTGTTCATGTTTTCTTTGCCTTGCTAAGGCAAAATGAAATTTAACATGGAACTAACACCTAGAATAAAAAAACTGCAACAACAAGTGAAATACTAGGATGACAATAATTGTTTTCCTTTTTTACCTAAAATTCAACCTGCCAGTAAAAGAGGACTCAGCATTTCAGAAGGATGTGTCAGTGACTGAGGTGTTGTAGAAGAAGAGAGATTTAGAAGCAAAACAGAGAGGAGCAAAAAGGAAAACATTATCTTGAAAACTGTACATTCAGATAATCTGAATGGAGAATACAAGGGAATTATGTTTTCCACTGCAAGAGACATATATATGATATCATAGTATAAGAACTGTATCCTCACAGGGAGATGTTCAGCAAGGCAAGATAATAACTTTACCCCAAGTATTATCTTATATGCAAGTAGTGCTGGGTACAGAAAACATCCTGCATTGATAAAAGAATACTTAGGATGATAGTGCCCAAGTCACAATGATTTAAGAAGAAAAAAATAAAGGGGAAAAAAGCACACAAAGATGGGTAAACTAATTACTTCTTGGCTCTGAATTCACATCTCCTGTGAAGACAAAAGTCACTGTGACTGAAGGTTACTCAAGGAAATGGAAACTGCATTCAACAGTGGAAAAAATAGTTAACCATTTTTAATGTTTATTATCAGACCAGAGTGGGCCCAGCTGAGGCCACCAAGAGGGCCAAGAGCACATGACACAGGAGGAGAAGCTGGGGGAGCCGGGTTTGTTCAGCCTGAAGAAGAGAGGCTTTGGGGGAATCTGATTATGGTTTTCCACTGCCACAAGTGAAGTGATACAGAGGACAGACAGTTTTTCAAGAGGTGCACAGTGAGAGAGCAAGAGGCAACAGATGCAAGCTGCAAGAAGGGAAATTCCAGTTGGGACATAAAGAAAACAATTTTTCAGTGAGTGGTACAGTCCTGGGACAAGGCCCAGTTTCCATCCTTAGAGATTTTCAAAACTCAACTGTAAAAAAACCCTTGAGCAACACAAAAGTTAGACTTGAGCAGGAGGCTGGACTAGATCCTGCTAGACATCCCTTCCCAATCTAAATATTTCTATGATTCTATAATTGAATGACATCTTTCATGCCCTCCCTAAATTCACTTTTTTCTACAGAATTCAAAGGGTCATAATACAATGCTGTAAGTCACATTAAGAGAACAAAATTAACACATTTTAACATTTACCTTAGAAAAGAGCACTTGGGTGCACAGAATACCGTGCTGTGACCAAGCACACTTTGGTATGTCAGGCATGTGGGCACTATGTGTATCATGGTCCCACAAAAAGGTTTGCAGTTATTGATAAAGTTGATCAGCTCCCATTCAGCACATTCAAAGATATGTCTACTCCTAAGCAGTCTGCCAACAGGAAAAGGAATCATATTTCTTACAGAAGGGATTTGCTGAAAATCATAACGTGTCTAAATCTAGTTTGGATCATTCGGGCTTTTCCCCCTGAGGTTTCAGGAGTAAGCTTGATTGGTACCATGAAAAGATGATAACAGTAATGATACCCTGGAGGAGGAGAACATCAACAAATTTTCACTCCTGGCATTTCTAGTAAGGAGCAGGGAAAGCTCCAACAGCTGGATATGTTTGACAAGGAAAGGAAATGGGAAAGATGAATTGCCATTTCACATTGTAATAGATGAAATGCACTAAGGAGGAGCCTGGGTTGGATTGATTGTGGGGTGTTTTTCTCCCTTTTTCTCCTTCTTGTTTGAAAAGCTACAATCTATTTGCCTTGACTTAACACAGTATACTTCCTGTACGAGCTATTTGTTTATTTATCCGTTTTAATCACAAGGAAAGTATTCATTATAAAATCTCTCTTTACAGCAAAAGAGAAACCTTCCAGCCACACGGCTGACACATGTTAACTCGCAGGTATTCACAGAGCAGGTTCTGTTTTAAGCCATCTTTCAGGCAGCCACACAAAGACCACCAAAGCTGGGTGTTCAGCTCTGCCAGACCTCCCCCAGCCAGCAGCCCTTGCCAGGAAACACAGGTGACAGCCTGAATGATAAAAAAGCATTTAGAGGGGGAAAAAGAAAAAATGCACTGGTTTAGTCTGGGCAGCACCTTAATATAAACCTGGAGGGGCCTTTGTGTACAGCATAGCACACAGCCATCCAAGCAGGAGCTCCAGAGACAGTCACTCGCACCTCCGGTTTCCAAAGATCTCACATTCCCCTGCCCTTTATCGAGGGAGGAGAAGGGTGGCTCTGCTGCAGCTCTTTTCATGGCCACAGATCTCCCAACACAGCACTGAGACAGCAAACCTTCCTCTCCCCTCTTGGTGCTGGCTCAGCAGAGGCTCTCTGGACACAGCAGAGGGGAGCTGAGCAGAGAAGTGTGCTCTGGGAGTGCAGCTGAGGCAGTTTGGAAAGGCAAAGCACTATGACCTCACACAATTTGCTCTTATTTATTTCAGCAGTTGAAAAAAAAAATACCAACCCAAACCCCAGTGTTTAACTTTGTAAACAAATCATACTGACTTTGGCTATAAAGTTTACTGCAAATTTGCTCAATTCAGAAAAGAGTTTCTCTACTGACAAATTCTGGCATGCAGCTCTCCAGTGCTGGAAGAACCGCAGAAAGCCGATTTGTTTGCTTAGCTACAGCTCAGACTCTCACGGGGTGCCCCCTGAGAGGAGGGCTCCCCAGGGAAAGTGGACTTCCCTGGCGGCAGGCAAGATGTTAGCACTCAGCATTCCCAGGATAAGGCACTGTGAATTGCTAACTCAGACCTTTTGAAGTGAGCACACAGTGCTGCTGTTTATCATTTTTGCTTTTCCAGTACCACACATGATCTTTCTGGCCACAGGAAGAGCTGCCACTTCCCAGGTGACTGCACCTGGGAAACTGTGGCTTTTTCTACATCCAGAACTTTAGAAGGACTAGATTCTGGACAAAATGGTGATTTGCAAAACACATTACCTAACACAATAAAATTCTACCTGGTTTTAGGAGGAAAAGGGGTGAGGGGAAAAGGGGGAAGGACACCATAAAATATGTGAAATGTCCTAATATATAAGAGGAATGTGTGTGTTATTTTACATATGCCTCCATATGCCTACACAGTCTTTAGAAATGATGTCTGAAGACCTTCTTATGTCACAAAGTGCATGTGACACCCAGGTGGAGAACAAAGAACCCAGAACACCTGAGCAAACACACAGAGGCATCTGCCTCCTCCAAATCTGAAATGACCAATGTTCAGAGGTGGTGCAACTAGAGTGCCTAAACAAAAATTGCCCAGAATTTCCTACTTTAAGTTTCTCTCTTCATCTGTTTGTAAACTTTGCCAAAGTGTAACTGTTTTGGCTTCAATTACCCATGCCAGGTGTTTCCCTCAAGTTGATTATTTTTTGGATAGCGTCATCGAAAATGTCTCAGCTATTTCCAAGAACAAAATTATGGAAAAACCCTTTTGTTTTGACCATGTTAAAAATATTTCCATCTGCTCTGCTGAAAAACTCTTGCACTTCCATGCTTGGAATCTGGCACAGCACAGGGTTGTCTTTTCATCTGGGCATTACATTTGTAAACAGGAAAAGTGCCCATACTACATCAGGCTAAGTCTGAAAAAACACTGTTTGCACATGCTTGGAAGAGACCTGTTTGTTTTGGGGTTTTTTACTTCTAAAAAGTAGAAGTATTTCTACCTTGGGCATGCTCCATTCTCTCTTTTCTGCAAGGTAATTGCAATATTCATTCCACAGAGAAACAGAGTATGCTTCAGGCCAAGGTTATAAATGCTGAGATAGATATTCTTTGAAGTTTAGAGCATCCCATCTCCTTCTGGTGGCTGACCTGAAAGGTGATAAATCCATGCTGATAACAGCTACTCCATTAGCAAGAGTCACAGTAGACTCACTGATTAATTCCAGAAGTGTCATATACATAAATGTATATACACACACTTAAAGAATACCATGGTAACAGTTTGGGCACTCAAATTAAGAAAAGCTAGAAGCATGTCGCTTATACCTCAATTAAGACCTTGCATGTTCACATTATGATACAACTCTTAAAAATACACCTACTTTTCCTTTCTCCCCAGTCTCAATCTCGTCTTCACCCAATGCAAAGATGGACTATGCCTGGGGGATGAATCACCTTTGTGTAATGAGGCAGAAGAATGACTGCCTCATTTGTTAGAACATGTGTGTTAAATGTACAAGGCAGAGGGCTGCAAGAGGAGAAAAGAACTGCTAAGATGTAAGGCAAATGAATGATGCCTGAAGAACTGATTTTTTTTTTTTTGTAATTCCTTTCTGTCAGAGATTTTATGGATGGTGCTGAATGCAGAGCATAAATCTAATTTCTGCAGGTTGCCATTGATGATCACCCTGCAATAGCCATCATCAATGGAAAAGATTTTTTCAACAGTATGATCTCCCTGTATAACGTTAAGAATTGAAAAATGGCATACTTAAGACAAAGATGCTTCAAACGTCAGCTCTTGTGTACCCTGGTTTACCACTCTCAGAAGGGAGAAAACCACTGCTTCATTAACAGAGGTGCTGAAAAGATAGTTAATGGGCATTACAGAATCAGTGATGAGCACCAAGAGGAAGGTATTTATTTTTACTTTCCCAAAACAAAGTATTTAACTTATCTTCAGAACATGGTTTAAACAGGGAATAAGGCTGGTGGCCTTCACCTGAACTACCAAAGTTATGTACAACACTGAAACCTATCTCCTTCAGTAAACATCTCAGGCAATTAATGAAGCAATGATCACAGAGGTGGAAAAACCCCTCCAAACAAGGTACAAAGTCATGTAACTGAGGCTGTACCATATTAAGTGGGAAAAACAGAAGCAAAAAGTTGCACAGGGAGCCTAAGCTGTGGCACTTATTAATTAGCAACTGCTACAATCTACAAAGTTAGTATTTTCAAATGTGGTTTTTTGTGTGCTCAACCTGTAACTAAGGTTTGATTAGTATATTCATGACAAGCTCTGCACTGATGAAATTTGAGAAAAACTATTTGGGGGACCTTATTGGTTAGGACCACATATTGCTTTGCTTTAGGCAGCCTTTATCTGGCTTTGGACTTTTCTCATCTACCTCAATGAGGAGTGAAAACAGCAGTTTCCATATGCCTACAGGTTTCAGCTGTGAGCATGGTAAGATTTAACAAATATAACAAATGCTGCCATTTGTACCTGCACAACTGATTTTGGGCACAATGCCATTCATGTACACATTTATTATAAATGCATACTACATTTATGTTCTTAAGCATATTCACAGGATATGTAGAGACATATCTTCGAGACTTAAATTTCCAAAGCAAGTTTGAATTTTTCATGTTAAAACTTTACAATGAAAGGGGTTGCTCTACATTTATCTCCCTTCTGCCTTCCTCTAAATTATGTATCTTACTTCACCAAGCCAAAGCTTTAGAAATTTTCAGGAAAAACATAACTCAAGCTACCATGCAATTTCCCTTTGATCACATTTCTCCTGGTAGCAGCTTTGCTGGGATTGTTAGCAAGCCAACTGTCAGCACACGGCAAAGAAATACCAGCGCGTGTCTGTGCAACACGCGGGGCTCACATGGCACAGGCCCACATCCTGCCCTCTGCTACGCACAAAGTTCATGAGGGAAAGGGAATAAGGACTCTCTTCTTCCATCTGCTCCGAATGCAGCAGCGAGGCAGGATTCCAACCTAGCACTCAGGAGAGTGCCAAAAAAGGGACTGGCTACTGTGCTGGCTGCCACTCCAGGGCCCCAGGGGTGTGAGGCCCGCCAGCTGTGGGGTGGAGCCGTGCCCCCAGCCAGCTACAGCCTCTGCTTCTGTCTCGCTGCTGGCTCGGTGTGTGGAACGATTGCTTTAAGGAAAGCAATATTGTGCAGTTCATCATGCAGTGCAGGTGCTCACCTTCAAGTATCCCTGCCCTGTGCTGGCAGAGCGGCTCCAGCAGCACACACAGCCTGTGCTTGCCTGTCTTCCCATGCCACAAAGCGCAGCACCTCGGAGATCCCTGGGCTGGCTTTGCTCTGAAGGAGGAAATGCTGAGGACAGGAAAGCTCTCACCTAAATACAAAGGGCTCATATTTTTAACTGACTTTACTCTCATGTGGAGGTGTGATACAACTCCACACTCTCTACCAAGAACAACCTCAGCAACTCTTATTGCACTGATGAAGAAAGGAACCGGGTGAAGAAACAAAGGCCTCTGCTGAAATAAACTCCAGGGTCAGGTAGCACCAGCAGAAAATTCAGCCCATACAAGACCTGCTTCACATTGAGGTCACGGTTCCTGTTCAGACAGAATAAATCCAGCTGGTAGCAGGGTACGATCTGTGACCTCTTGTGAATCTCACGTGGACAGGCCCAGAAGTGATCAGTGTGGGGTATCCACTGCAGATGCAGGGATGGAGACATTCATCCAAGGGCAGAGCTCCCAATCTCATACTGTCACCCCTGTGCAGAGGCTGCCAGTGCACTGCAGCTGATTAAAGAGCACTTTTTAATCAACCTACCCTGGTGAAGCAGAATTATGGAAAGAAGAGAAGGAACAAATTCCAGCTGTAGGAAATAAACTGTTATGGGCAAGAATTTCTTCAGCTGTTGCCCAAGCCAGCATGGAACCACAAGCATTTGAGCTTGGTAGATTTGAACAGGGTAGGATCCTTGCACACTTGATTTCACTAGGATCCAGTGCTGAACTAGTGGATGAATGATAGACGGAGATTTAATGCCAAAAGGCATTTTTTTTCCTCCTAGGAGAGGAAAGAAAAAGCAGTTTCATTCCTGAAAAATAAATTCCCCAGGTTTAAATTACATAAGGGGCATGGTATTTTTTATTTTTGTCCGGCCATACATATTTGAGGGTGTTCTAATAAACAGAATATTTCCTCTGACTTTTATTCAAAGGCACTAGCAAGTTGTGCCTTTTAAAATTCAGGAATTTGATTTGCTATAGTGCAATAAAACTTCAGGCAGGATAATCTTAAATTCAGGCCTTTTAAAATAGTTCACAAAAATGTATTAAAGTACAACAAACTGAATTACAGGCTACCAGACAGTATTTTGACCTCTTCTAACATCCCTCATCATAGAATCTCACTGTTGCCAAACAAATACTGATTATTTTCCAAACAATCCCACCCAGAAGAGGAAACAAGTGCATGGAAAAATCAAAGGATGTGTCTAGTACCACAAAGTAAGACAGTGATAAAGCTGGTGAAAAAACCCTTGGTATCATGACTTCATCCTGGAGCTGAATATTCAGCCTTTTTCCAAAGCTGCCACACAACAAAGTTGTTCCAAATTCTAAAGCAAGATTTATATACTTAGACAGAACCAAGGTTTAGCCATTTCATGTTCTTTTTTTCCCTGTTTTCATATTAGTTGCTTGTGACTTTGTACTTTACTTGAAACGCATATATTAATCTGAATGCCAATTACTCTTACAGGTACAGCTATAAACAAACTAGATTGACCCAGGCACAGCTTGTTCTTGCTATACCTTTGCAGCTAAGCTGGGACTCACTGAAGAAGAAACTGATCCCATACAGATAACCACATTAGTTTTCATGTAATACTTCAACCTGGAAGTAATCAGAATTTTCCTCTACAAAAGCCAGTTGTAGCATCTGAATTTTTTAATGCTGGGCAACATCTTTTCAACTTTTGTATGTCAAAAAAACATTTGAAAAAAATGTAAATGCTTCACTGAGCTACAAACAATGAAAAAAGGTGTTCTGCCTGCCATCAAACCCCGCTGTTAAAATATTAACACAATGTAAATATTGTAATATTGAGGAAGTACACTGTGTCAGTACTTCCTGGCACCGTACAAGAGCTTCACTGTTCCCTTCAGTCCCTGCTGTTAGTTTTAAACACGCACAACTTAAACAAGGCATCTGAGCTTCTCCAGTCCTGGTGCAGAATTGCAGAGAGGCAAAATCTTACTGTAGGTTCTCTGTAGACTAAAAACCAAAGTATTAAAAAGAATCCTTAAACCTAAACAATTATGTAGATGTCAGGACTTTTGAGGCATTAAAAAAAAAATCCCCAGAGTCTTTCAAAAGTCTTGGCATATTGCTGCCAAACATGGAAAGATCTTCGGGTATGCACTGTCCTCCCCTTCCTCAGAGAAGAAAAACAAGCTGCAAATGCCCACCAGTGCCAGAAGTCTGAAAGCTGAAGTTATTCCTCATGGCAAAAGTCCCATTCCCCAGATTTGCCAGTTAAGCACGTTACTTGCAATTGACTCTCTCAATTGACTGAATAAGCAGCATTTGTGTAATCAAGAGAATGAAGCAGCCATCTACTATTAGTAAGCCAGATGTTTCTATCTAGTCTTAAGAAACACTGCCTAGCTGCTGTAATGATCTTTTTGTCATGGAAGTGCCACAGAAAAGTAGCACAGCTTCAAAAAATAGTGGAGACAGAGAACGACCTCACTGTAGAAAACAACAAAAAAAATCTCAGTTGGTCATACTTGCAAAAAGTCAGTAGACTTGTTCCATGGGGATCTGGGGGCAACTAGAAGAATTTTACTCTATTGGCTTTGGCTAATACAGGTAAAATCCTGACTGACAAAAATCTCACCAGTTTCCACTGAAATAGCATAAAGCCTTGAAATCTGAAGTTTCCTCTATTTACTCAGAGGCTTCTCTGAGTGACATATCTGACAAAGACCATCCTTTGTCCCACAGATCTAAATTCACAACCAAATGAAATATCAGGGAAAAAAAAAACTGAATGTGTTAAATGTCTAATATTCCAGAAATGTCTAATCCCAGCAAAACTAGGTGCTAGGATTTCAAGAAATGAGTCCTACATGCTGTATTATGACAAAAGAAAGGCGTAAACACGGCTTCATGCTACCATAGGAAGCATGAGAATTCCAAACCCTCACCAACTTTCTAAAATACACTAAATAAATGGTTTCTTCCAGGTTTAAAGCATCTGCTGCTCCTGAAACTTTCTCACTTTCCACATGCTTTTGTACACAAGTGGGAACTAAAATAATTTGTACAATGCCCCCGTGTACCAGTCAAAGTGTCGGATAAGCTTTATTCTTATGCATGGTAAGAAATTGCCCTGGGGTTAACACAGATTTTCCACTTAATTTTAACTCGCTCACAGACCCTTATTCTGGAAGAGCTCCTTCAAGCATGTATCCAGCTGTATCACCAGATTTGTAAATGGTCAAGACTAACATAAATCTCCCACTCTCAATGTTTTTTCACATGTCAGTTTATCTGCTAAGAAAATGTACTATGAACACAACACTTAGCCCCTGTATCTTTTATCTTACTTAAAAGGGGAGAAAAACTCTTGAGAACTTAGTGAGCATTCAGTATATGTAATGGGCATGAGAGGGCTATAAAAAGTCTAGAAACAGGACATCATTCCAAAACTGAACTACTTACTGTGAGGGGGAGTGTTCATTTGTTTGTTTTTAAAAGACAAACAGGGGTTTTTTTTGTCTGTTTCATGAAATATTATAGCTAAGATCCTTCTCCACTTCCATAAATGGATGTTTTTCTTTCTCTCAGTGGGTGGTCTCAGAGTTTTGACAGAGGAATATCACAAGCTAAAAACATAGGATGCTACAGAGATAGCCCACCTGCAGTGGTGGTGGATGTGAAGGGGCAGAGGGAAGGTGATTGCAAAGACCAAAACAGACTGTGGTGGGGGAAATCAAAGGTCAGAAATGTATTCACAAGCCTAACAATGGGGAAGCCCTGGTAAAATGAGCAGCCAAAAAGAAGAGATACATTAGAAAAAGAAGGGATGCCTAAAAGAGACAAAAATGTTAAGTGTTCACTTATGATGGGGTTTATGTTTTGTTTTGTCAAAAAGATCATAATAAGACACTCAGACATAGTGCTTGGCATTTCTTTCAGTATAGCTAAAATATTTTGAAAACTGGTTTCTTTAATATCTCTATTTTATGCTAGCTAATTTAATGAAAAAAAAAAAATTCCTTTAAAAGCTCTGGTGTAAACCATACATCAATGCAAATGCCTGCTACTACCTTGTGTGTTGCTTGGTTTCTTACCTGTTTTCTACCAGGAAGTCTACCACATATTTCTTCAGACAGTAGAGATGGGCATCCATCAGCCCTGTTCTGATATGCATTCTGGGGTGCCTGGAAAAGAATAAAAAAGGGAAATCATGGAGCTTTTGCATGGCTGTTTACAAGAACTTGACTTTGCAATGAGGTCAGGGGAGAGTGACAAGTGTGCAAAAGTCTATCCCTTTCCATCTACTATTGGATTGCTGGAACAGAAGAGTTCAGGCTGCTATTAGTGGGCTGTGTCTATAAACTTACACCTGCTGGCCCTGGGCTGATTTGCTGCAGAAGAAAACACCTCCTCCAAGGAGTCATTACTCCTGCTACATCTTCTCATGTAAGTGGAAATTGCACGTTACTGGGCAGGAAGCCAAAGTAATGGGCCCAGAGTGCTAAAAGTTACAGTGGGTAATGTCAGGGTACAATAATTCAAAGCTTCTGGCTAAGTGCCTGCCTTAATATATATGCAAGGCTGGGCATGTTCTGCTAGCAAACACAACAACACTACTGTATTTTCTCCAACACTTCCTGGAGGGGAAGAGGGGAAGGAGATGGGGTCTGCTCACCTTTCCTACACTACACATTACAAAGGATTGCCACAGCTCAATTACAAAGCATTTGGCTATCCAGCCCAGTAAGGTGGGAAAGATCAGTAAAACTCCCACTCATCATAAGCCAAACAGGGAAGTCTTTGCTTTCAGAGCAGTGTCAGGTTAATATTTCAGAACCTCAGGAATCTCTGGTAGCTTCAAAATTTTAAGAACAAAGTTTAAATCATAAAGACTCATTGACTGCTTCTATTGCTTCTCTTTATGCTTTCTCTATTCTTGGATAATGGAAACCCTTTTTGGAACTTGTCTCAAACCAGCTAGATATTTTAGGCCAATATTACTTTGCCTTCCACAAATCTGTGGCCCAATTTAAGAGCATTCTGGCTGTCTGAACATTTGCCACTAGTTCTCAGAACAGAAAAGCCACAAGAATATTTAGCCTGCAGATTAAAAAAGGCAAAACACAACAGTCAGGGATTATGCTTTGCTGTTCAAGACATCCATAACTGCACTCACAGTCAAAGGCTATTAAGGAGAGAAATTTCAATCCACACCTGAAATTGTCTCTGTTTTCATTTTTCTTCCTTTGATGTCTGGATTTCATAATGAAATTCAAATGAACATATTTTATCAGTGTAGTCTATCCAACTTGGTTTGCTTATTCCAGAACATGCTAAAGTCAGATGTTTGTGATCATGATCACTTTTATTATGTAGCTAGCTCAGCAGAAGGATCACTCACAAATTGGGCATGCATATGAATAGCAAACCAATATTATCACGCCAAATATTCAGTAACACCAAAGCTACCAAGTACATCAGGTGTTCCAGTAAGCCATTTTTCAGTGCATTTCTCAATTAACGCCTTGAACTACCAAAGTATTTGAGTCTTAACATTTCATGACTTATGTGGCATTTCTCAAGCATGCCATTCAAGCTACGCATATTTTTGACTATGACAAAATTCTTTAAGTCCCATTTGCAAAGGAAAGCTCCTGTAATAGTGGTACAACACTTTGCAGTGAAGTATGAGGTACTAGAAAATGATATATGCACTTTCACTAGATTACTTCATTAACAAAACATGAGCTCACCTAGCAATGCTCCAGTACTGATGTTATCAGTGGCCCAGATGTTGCTGTGGAAGGCAGCCCAAATAGCAATGTTCCTTATGCAAAGAGGATAGGGAATCCACTAATTTTAATGAGATCTTGCAGTTGGAAGTCATTAGATTCCCTCCTGCTCTGCATCCTGAGAATGGTTTCCACATTTTGTGTATGTATGAGAGCGAGAAATTTCCTACCTTCTCTGAGAAGGGTTCCTTTGTATTTATGTAATGAATAGAATAGTTTACTGCGAAAATGAACAAACCGATGGAACAAGGCAATAAACATGTAAAAATATAGAGAAAGATGGGATATAGGAAGGAGAGGCAAAATTGGGAGGAAAAACTCCAATTCTTAACCTGAACATGACAAACAACACAAAATTTCTTTAGTGCCAGAATGCCAGGTTTTTCTCTGTCTATTCAAGATCTTTCATACAATCCTCTTAAACACTAGGCAGAGGAAGGCTGCAGGGGCTAGGCATCAAGCAATGGTGTAAAACAGGAATTCCCCAGTAAATGCTGGTTCTGTTGCCAGTGTCTGTGTGACTCTGACACATACAGTTTCCCTACCTGCAAACTGGAATAATGCTATATAGCTACACCACAGGACGCTGAGGATTTGTGGGCTGAAGTTTGTATCTGCATGCAAGCATTGTTTTCCTGTAGCTAAGCAACTTTGCTATAAAGTTATACAAAATCAGTGCAAGTGGACAAACAGTAGCACAGCGCTATCCCAGCTCCTCCATCACACCCAAAACCCCCCCCACAAAACAAGATATACTGAAACACCAGTCTGAGTTAGCTTTCAATGTAGAATATAATAACAATAATGAAACATCATGCTGGACAAGAGGGAGGTCCCACAATTAAATCCTCTGAAATACAGACCACCTAAGTGATTTGCAACAGAATAGTCCCATAGATTAATATTATAATCAGAGCTTCAAAGGTCAAACAGGCAAGTTTGGACACATGCATAAACAAAGCCGTGATTTCTGTAAACGAGGCTCAAGAAGAGAATAGCCACACTAAACCAGACTGATAAGAGCACTCTATCATAACAAGCCACTAAAGATGATGCTCATTTTCATTGACTAATGCTTAAACCAGTTTATCTTCAGGTAAAAGCAAAGGAGCCAAATAATCTAACAGATAACAGCAAACCCCATCACCATTTCAAATGAGCATCTGGTTACTAATATCAAGAGCCACACTCCCCTCTCATGCCTCTGATCTCCCACTCCATCAGCTAATCTTTACAACATATGAAAAATGAACCCGTTGCAAGAACAGCTGATACAGAGAGAATCAAATGACAAACAATGCAGGAGCTGACGCACCTAGACTTATTGCTTCGAGGGAGATAATACAGCAGGCTTTTAATTATATCATCAAAGAAAGAGAGAAGGTACTAGGAGGGGCTGGCTGCAGATGGTTAAGTGTTAATGAATGCCGGGTTGGGTGGTTTATCAAAAGAGAAAGACTGTATATGTATCTGAGAGGGTCACCCTTGAGATGAAAGTTGCAACAGTCATTGTTGGAGCTCTCTAATGAGGGAGGAACGTCAAATGTGTACCCTGTAAGAATCATGCCAATTACTAAATGAACTTTGCTTCAATCTAGCAAATGTAATCAAGCACAAGTCATTACAATACACGGTAAAACTCCCTTTGGTGCTGCCACTATAGTGTCTATTACTGTCTGTGCTCCCATGCAAGGGAGGGGGGCTGCTCCCACTTATAAGCTCTGTGTGTTAACTGATGGCAGATTTTAGTACTAATGATGAGGCATGGAGAGCTCCCTGGTAGAAAGCTGACAATTAGAAGGCTAGGAGAGATCTGTGGAGAAGTCAGGGAAAGATCAGGAATTAAAAGAGCAATTTCAAAGAACGCAATTTAATGTGTAAAATTAGCTTCTATTAGCACATAATTCCACAAAATCCTGACGCAGGATGAGAGTGCATAAAGGTCTGCAAGAGTCCTTAGAAAAGTCTGTGCCTGTAATTCCTGACACGCCATTGTGAAATAATAAGCAGTACTAACAGGATTGATGCATGCTTCATACATGCCATTGCTTTGAAAGTGGAGCCCAGAGCTTTTCTTTCCCTGATAACCCCCCTCAGGATTTCCTCCCTCAGGGAAATCAACCACTGATAGAGCAAACTTCTCTTGTTTAAAGGCAAGAAGTGGGACAATTGTTTCAACTGTAAACTAATTAACAGAGATTACCACCAAGAGCTGGAGGTTCCAACCAGCTCCATACTCCCACTCACAGTGCGATAATGCCAGGCTGGGGTCAAAATCATAAATCTGAAGGGAGCACACACAATGTTTAAAGCCAAAAAGCCTCTCTACTAAGAATGGGATATTGCCACATTAACCTCACCACCTCACAAATAAACTAGCTGAGAAAGAGAAATCCCATGGCCTCTCTTTCCCTAACTTCATACAGCTGTTGACGGAAAATATGAAGGTCTTTAAATAAGCTCAAGGACCTTGGGCTGTCTGTATTCTAACATTAATCCAAGCAATGACACAATAAAAATCTAATCATACCTGCTATTAACCTGGCTCCTAAACCTATAACTGAATTACATCCACCACGGGCTCATGGGTATTAGTTAATCTTCCTCCCCGTCCTTCCAAAGTAAATAAATAACGGCAGGCTAAATGCAAACTATGCATTCCACACTTGCATCTTTTCTAACTAATGGTATGTAGCTCACATAGTCCATAAAGCCAAACACTCTATCACATTCTTCTTATCCCCCCACACCATGAACGGTGCTCTGGCATGAAGCAGCGTGCGGTTCAGTTCAAACACAGTGCTGACCCCTGCCTGTCTGCAAGGACGTGGTGCTCTCATGTTGATACAAAGCCAGTGTACAGATCAACATGAAGAGAAGTCTCACAGCAAAAGCTGCCAGACCACCTTTAATGTCTCAAGCATTCCCGCTTTTAAAGGAAAAAAAAATAATCCCTAAATCGCATTGCTCATTTACGGGACAGCTCTTGGCTGTAAACTCACTAATAATAAAAGACCACTGTTACACTGGCTCTTCAAAAATCCCAAACACCTTATGACCTTAATTTTTTTTTTTTTTTAAATTTTTTACTCAGCGCTTTTGGCCAAGAAGATCTCAAAGCACTTAGCCACATGAATGTCCCCACTGTATGCCGGGGCTCCTTTGCCCACCGGTGAAATGCTGCCACCTCTGGGCTGCAGAGCTGCGGTGGCGGGGCAGCCCCCCCTCGATCGCGGCTGCAGAGGAGGGTGGGCAGAGGGGAACGGAGGAGCAGAGGAGGGTGGGCAGAGGGGAACGGAGGAGCAGAGGAGGGTGGGCAGAGGGGAACGGAGGAGCAGAGGAGGCTGGGCAGAGGGGAATGCAGGAGCAGAGGAGGGTGGGCAGACGGGAATTGGAGGACGCTGCTTCTTGGGTTGGACTGCTTCAGCTCTGGCTGAGGAACACCTCAGCAATGGAAACGCAAGAGTTCAAGAGGGCACAGGCTACTATGAAGTGTCTCCCAACACCATGAGCCCCCATGACCCTGACCTCCGTTTCCCTGCTCAGGAGCATCCCCTCACTGCTCCCCTTCCTCTAATTTTGTAACAACCTTATTTAAAAAGACAGGAGGGCAAGATTTGCTTTGGTCCATTGAGGACCTGGCAAGAGGGGAAAGGACACTGCAGTTCAGGTAACAATTACCCACCATCCATCCTCACAGCTGCTGCCACTAAAGACACACTGCACCAGAAATGGGAAGTACTTTCCAAATGAAAATGTTTTATTGATCTAGTGACCTAAGTTGCTTGAAAGCCTTCCGATTAATAAATATTTTTCACTTAAAACCTTCACCACATGCCATTTTTCTTTGTTGTATTACGTTATTAATATACCCATGAGACTATAATACAAACTCTGAACCTACTTCTGACAAAAACATGCTGAAAACTTTTTGGTAAAGGAACTAACTTTCATTGAAAGCCAAAGATTAAATCATTTTCTCTGGTATAAAGAGTATAGGTTAGCAGTCAGAACTAAGGATTAATATTTGTTCAAGGTCAGTCATGGTTTACAATAAGCCGGTGTGACCTCCCTGTAGAAAGAGTCATTTTCTTGGCAACAACGCCGTGTTTTAACGTTAACATCTCTTTTGACTTCGATGCTGAAGAGCAAGGATGCCAATGCTGCACAGCCACCCCATCACGTGAGCATTTAAAAATGTTTTTCTTCATCCTGCTTCAGCTTCCCCATATGAAAAGGAGAACAACAGTAATTCCTCACTCACCCCAAGCCAGAGGAGTGCTCTCTGGGGGCTGTGCGGCCACATCGCTGGATGCACGTGCACCACCCTGGGAGTACACCAGGCACAGCTGCCTGTGAAAGCACTTCCCTAAACTTTGTTCTAAGGCTCTTCTCTACCATACTGAGTGTGAACAGCTGTAGGAAATAATACAGGGGCCAGGCTGCCCACAACACTACCACCCCTTTTCTTTTTCCCTGTCACTGGAAAAACAGAGTTCATGCAAATATTTTATACTAGACACTTTTATACTAGATACTATTCTGCTAGAATACCCTGATTGCTATGTATAAACTGGGAAAGCAAAAGAGAGACCAAAATGATAATAAGCCTGGAGTTTGGTGTGAACAGAAGAGAATACACTGTGAAGGAGGGCGGGGACTGCCAGAGACATTATTAATAGGTTTTACCCTTGAGCTCTGGCAGCTACTTGTTCTATACACAGAGGAAAAGGATTAATCAAGCCTTGCACGTAAAGGTTCTTTCTATGGTCTGCCAAAATATTTAAAGGGCTATATACAAAGTGTAAGCCTTATTATTATACACATTCAATGTAATCATCTTATGCTACAGTTAAGGCCAGGATGACAATAAAGTAGATTATTGTGTGCTATAACCAATTCAATTCCAACACAACGGGACGTAGCTTAGTCACTTAGTTCAGATCTGGTGTTTGAGCTTATTTTTCTTATGCTGGGCTAAACTGTGATTTAAGAGGTTTAATTGAGCTTCGGGAAATGCTTTCTTTGCTGAAGAAGTAGAAAGAACTAAAAGTCTGCACCTAGCAACCCCAATCATTTCCAATTTTCAGCTCATTTTGCTTCCTACTTCATGGAAGTTCACCTTAGTAAATAATTGTTCCCCAAAATCACCAGGGCTGAAAGGATGACGACACTTCAGAGGAACACGTTTTAAGAAAACAACTGAAGCTGGAGAATTGTATAGAGGCTACTGAAGAACAGCAGCTCCTGCTGATCCCTCCTACATCAGTTCCCAAAGGGCTAAGCAGTAGACATATGATATATTTTTTTAAATCAAATAATTACAGTAAATGCATGGGAAACAGTGAAACTGAGTACTAGGTCAAAGCTGCAGGTCACTAGCAATATATAGGTTAAACATAGCAAGGCTGACACAATTTCTTCATCCCACTGGCCTGGACTCCAAGGAAAATAAAACTGTACTTGCAGCATGAGCCTTGCATGACAAGGCTTCAAAGACCTTCGGCACCTTCCAGGTGAGGTGGGTCTTACTTAGAATATACGATCTGCAAAATTTGGGAATTTAAGGTAAGGGCATATCTTTGAGCTACTAAAATACATAGGCAAAAATAAATTCTTCCTCCCCCGACCTTAAATTGTAAGCAAAAACATAAGCAAAAAACCCCTCCTAAGCTGAAATAAGAATAAATGTTTCCCTTGCATTTCACAGGGCCCAGGAGCAGAACAAATTGAAGCTGCCACGCATATTCTTGGGTTACCCATTGTGAGTTGCTGTCCATAAGAATCACCTACTTCTGCACCACCAGTTAATTAAAATTAAAAAGTCTCTCTTTAAACCTGTCACTATGCACAGGCCATAGGCTGATCACTCACTTCCCTTTGCGAGTATCTTTTCCTGACGAGCAAAAGGGTTCTTCATGGCAGAAGGTGCTGCACCTTTGTGAGTCTTTCTGTAGAACATATTTGCATTCAAAAAAGTTAAATTTCACCAGACTGAAGAACAACCTGACAAGAGCCTGACAGCAGGTTATTAGGGTTAGAAGGAAGAATAGAAGTGGAGAAGAAAGAAAAGAGTACATATCTTTTCAAAAGCAGCATCTGGCTCCTACCAAAACATACAGTCTAGAAAGCAACAAGACATGAGCTTTGACTCCAAAGATGGGAAAAATTTAAGTGTTATGGTTTATATTACCAAAATCTACTCAAATCCAGCCCATGTAAATCCAGCCTTTCTGCCATAAACCTGGCAATGCTAATTTCCTTCCTTTACTGTAAGTGAATTATACTTTGTTCCTGCTCCTTGATGGTCTGTAGCTTCCTTAGCTGATGCTTTGACCCGTGGGTTTTTTTTTTTATTTCTCGCAACTACTGCTTCTGCCTCAGTTTTGATTCACAATAAGCTTTTACTACTGTATCTACTCACATCTCAATTCTACTGGGACCTCCACACTTTAGCACTTGACATAGTAACAACTCTTCATATTGACAAGATCCCAACAACTGCAAGTGTCAAATATTTAATTGTGTAATGAGAAGAGATTTATCTCAGGCAGAAATTAAAGTGGGCACAGATCTTGGCTCTGTCGCCACTGGGGAGGGAGTCTGGCACAGGGTCCACACCTCAGCAGTGTTGAAAGAGTACATAAAAGAAAAATACATGTTAGAGGAAATTCTTCTAAGGAATCAGCACTCAGACTTCATGAATCCTGCTTCCCTACAGGAAAACAGAGGGGTTTCCTGACTTGGTTATACTGAAGTCATGACTCAGCCGGTGTATTCAGACACATCTTCAGAGACATGCTAGCTCAGATTTAAGGCAGCATCAACCTTGAGCTGTGAGGATTTCAAGAGAGTGAGAGCCATCTGAGCTTGAGACATCATCAACTTTAGAGTACAGCCCAGTTCTGCAGTAAAAAAATATCCCAGGTGATAGGAACACCACAGAAGAAATACAGATAATACTTAAGCTCTTTTCTAATTTAAAAGAACCTATACAATTTATCAATTAATACTCTGACAATATCAAACAAGAACTTCATTAAAAGAATGTCTTAAAATTAGCAAGTGTAACATTCTTTTTGCAGAGTGACAGCAGAATTAAGAGCCAGAGGAGAACTGAAGTCAGACTGAAGCCTCTGACAGACATCACTCATCTTTTCAGCTCAAAAGAACTTTACGATTACTTCTTCTAATAGCTAACAGGCATTTTACAAAACACCATTAGAAATATCACGGAATGATGAATATATGTATCAGAGGGAAAAAAAAGAAAAAAGACTAAACACAGAAAAGTATCATCACCGCAAGACGACCTTAACATCCTCCCAAAGTCCAAATTTGCATTTTTTTAAACAAGTAATTACAGTGGTTACAACCACACTGGATTAGTTTCTGGTTAGACCAGATTACTCATGATTTAAAATTTCCAGACTTGTTAATAGCTATAACAGAGGTTGCTGCTTCTTATTACTACAAGAAACTGAACTTACAACTAAAATGCTTTCAGGAAGATGCTAAAGCTGGAGCTCTATAGCATAAAGCCCAGATGAATGAAAACATATTGCACTAAAGACAGAGCTGAATTTCCAAGAATATTTCACCTTTCACCCATTAGTAGCACTTGAATAAAAGCTTAAGGTTGACCCGGAAGAATTTTACTCCTTTGGAACAGTGATGATACAGCAATTAAAGTACTGCAAAAGAAAATTCTGGTAAATTCAATGCAGTGAGAAGGTACTTTCAGCAGGTTTTCTTCCTTCTCTGGAACAGTTATTGCTGACTGAGAAATTTCACATACATTCAAGAGAAGTTTCTCACTTCAGCACACGCTAAGGTGGGAGCTGCCGTTATAAACAAGTAGGCAAAAAACCCCAAACAACAAAAAAAACCCCAAAACACATTCTTGAAGGAAAAGCTTTCAGGACAGCTAACAAAACACTGCTCATGTGTGTATTTTCACAATTTCAATATTAATTTTTCAAATCTAGCTGCAGTTATGAAGTCCAGTTTTTGGCCAAAATTAACACATTTTATTGCTATGGCACTCAGCATATTACTCCTCTGGAGATAGAGTGGCTTCAGTAATGAAACAGATAGGAGAACTGTCATGAATCTAGACTTCAGTGGTCCCTCACAGTGCAAGCAGCAGTAGAGAACCATTTTCAGCACAGATCACAAGCTGGTATTGAAAAGCAAGTGAGAAGACAGCAACTGAATCCTCCGTTGTTTATACCACCCGAGGCAGTGAGTTTAAACCTCACAGCCTAGAAGCAATAAACTGGCAATGGCAAGTACCAGAGCTCAGATGTTCCATAATTTGCTCTTAGAAGAGCTCTGTGTACAGAAACCAGAACAGCAACAAATCCAGTCCCTGTTCTTAGCAATGCTAAACTCATGGTAGGACAATTACTTCATCTTGAAACATGTAGCCTAACAGAAAGAAAAAGAAAATGGGTAGTGGATGACCTGCAGTATTTTAATTTAAAATTTTACATCAACCACAGATACTATTAAAACAAAACAACTTCTATTCCCTTCTTGCTTGGAAAAGACTGGGACCACTCTCTCTGTGGCTGTAGACTGTTTCAGTATTATTCAACTGCATAAACGAAACTAGTGTCAAAATTAAGTTTTAAATGGCTTGAGGTTTATAGGAATTAAAGAAGGAAAAATTAAATTTGAAACTCTGCTTGTTTACTAGCACTAATTAAATATGCCAGATTTCTGGGCAAGCTTCCTAGCCTGTGGCTACTACGTTACTGGCTTGTAAAACAGTCAACAAGTGCATGAGTACAAAGCACAAATACAATAACAGAGATTTCGTGTACAATCCTGCCCTTAGTTTATGAAGAAAAAAATGTATTAGAACCAATCTGTAACTATAAAGACCTGTGCTAACTCTCTAGACTATGCTAGTAATATAAAAAAGGCCCAAGTCTACAATGGCTGCTTTTGCAGAGACAGTTAAAAAAAGTAAACACAGAGAGAGGCAAGAAGCAATAAGCACAACAAAAATTAACAGGAAGCCTTAAATGACCAGTTTACTTCTAAAAATTCCATGCTTCTGGGCTCTGCTCTCAAAATAATTTGCTATTAAAAATAAAAGGGAGTTTTAGCACTACAACAGAAGAGATGGGTCTGATTCTTCACACCAGAGAAGCTGCACTCTTCACAAATGGATTTTATTATTGTATTTGACTTCACTGGAAAATAGCTTTATTCTGAAAAGCTGGAATTGTGCATTTAATGAGAGCATGGATCATATCTTTAAGTGTACAGTCCTTTACACTCTATACTTTTAAGATAGGTAATACCTTTGTGTTCTGCATTTTAAAGGAACCAGCACAATGAGCTCACAGTCTGTGAGGAAACTACAACAACCAAGAAATAACAAACTGAAGCCAATATCAGAAAAAAAGGAGCTTTGTTCTGGGGACAGAACAAAATGCAATGGTACCTGTACCCTCCTTAGGTAGGTAGAGAAGGAAGAAGAAGGGACAGTAAGAGCCCATGACCTAAACACCGTCCTTTGCACACCCTTCTATCAGGAAAAGCTCCCCATTTACTTTCTGTGGCAGAAGCAGATGTTTCTACAAAAGCAGCAAACAGCTCTTAATGAAAAAACACTCAAGGACAATTTGCTGCCTCGACAGCTTTAACGTGAACAGTCTTTCACAGCAACTCAAATTAATGTGTGTTCCCACTGTACAGTAGTCTTGCTCAGCTTTAAGGAAACCAGGAATTATGCTTCAGTAAAAATTCAATCACGCAAACATTCTGCTGTAAAAAGAGGCATAAATATATAACTCTTCAACTTTCAGAATCACATACATGAGGCAAAGCGAAATTATATAAAAATAACTAGGTTTTTGTTTACATCTCTGATTTAGAAGACCAATTCCAGAAACTAAATTGCTTCCATAGAGACATTGATTTAATTAGTCTGCAAAGCATGCTTTATTTGTGTTCAAACCTCTGACGTACATTGATAAAAAAAGAAAAAAAATACACAATGGACACACACAAAATAGTTGCCTAAATTTTTTCTATGCCAAATGCAAGTAGGAATTCTCAAATACACTTTCATGGGCTCTTCCCTACATGCAAATGATTCTTTTTTAATATACACAAACTATGCATGTTTTCAATTAAAAACATGACTGGATCGATTGGATCATATATTTTTGCAAACCAGCCAAAAATCAAACAAAAACTGAAGCCATGAAGGAACTTCTGGAAGTACAAACCATACTATGGTTCTGCTTCTGGCAATGAGAAACACTTCTCATTTTGAAACAATGCTAGAACTGAGAGCAGTGCACAAAAACATGCTGTCATGCAGCAATGAAATAACTACATTAATGAACAGTACTCAGAAGCTGAAAAATCCCTAAGTGGTCAAAATCTTAGCTTAGCAAATAAGCCCACTATGATCAAGTAACAGCAGAACACTGGCTTCTTGCTTTTTGGGAACTCTTAATCTCAATTTTGGGTCTTATTCAACAGGATAACAACATGAGTTCTTCAGAGACATGAACAATGGATTCTCTTCAGGACACAAACAGTGGCAGGGAAGGTGACAATTCTACTTGAAGTAACAAAAAGGAATACTAAGAATGGGCTCTCATACCCTTTTTTCCCCCATTGCATTTTGATGTCCATGAGTGCAGATATTGCTCATCCTTCCTCATGGTAGATTTAAAAGCCAGAACATCCCAGAATTTTGGGAATGAACAAATGTGCATTCCCAAATGAACTCTGAGTGCAAATAAGGTATTATTCACTTTTAGAGACAATGTACAAGTTCAAGTCAGTGTCTACCTTGGATAAATACTTCTGAAGGTCATCAATTTTTCTGCTCTTTATAACCTCATCTAATTCTCCCTATGCATGCACCACCCAGCAAGCAGGGATCAACAATTCTGATAAGCAAACTTACACAGAGAAGTGAGATCAGCCTTTGCAAAGACACAGCCACAACATCTTTCCCTTGTGTACGCTGCAGTTCTCCTTAACTCTCCTGTGTGCTCAGCACACAGCTGGTGGTGGCCTCATCACCTTCCCAAAACCCCTGCTCATTGGGATGCTGAACAATTTGGTTAAGCTTTTATCTCTTCATCATAAAATAACTTTTCAGGCACTGCCCAATGATAAAAACATTCACAAGTCCGTGTATCTAGAACTTAGGAAACAGCTGTATCCTAAGATTATCTAAGACTCTGGATATTTCCACTGAGACATGAATTAACACCCATGGCAAAAATTTTACTGCCATTGGAATAGCATTGAAATCAGCAGTAGGTATGCAGGCATAGGGCAGGTAGCAGACTGAAGCCTTCCAAAAGTCTTGACTGGAACTTGTGAGTCACTTCCACTGTGAACACAACATGTTTTCATGTACGAAAATTAAGAAGTCAAAGCACAGAGTGCCAAAGCAAAACGAACTTTTAAATTATTCCGCTGCAGTTTGCAAAGATCTTTCTATCACTCATACTCAGTACTACACACCTTTCTCATACTGACAAGTTCATATCCATTCATCCACTGCCTTCAAGATGGTGAATCAATCGGTTAGAACTTCAAAACACAGAAATGAAGAAGCACTTAACGTGACATATTTCTTTGCAACAGGCTACTGAACTGCAAGGTTATTTCAGCTCTGGTGTCTGGTATTTCTGCTGTTCCTGGCATTCTTCATTTACAGGTTCATTATAACTTTGTTTATGCGCACAACCTTTATGAGGCCACTATTTAGTGGGGCAGTATTGCTTTGTTTTATTACCATAACCTGTCATTCAGAAAACACTTACTCTTTCTGTTTATGGATAAAACTGTCATTAAAAAAGTGAAGAAACAGATATACACAGCTGTCCAAATCAGCTTGGAAGATGTTTTACAACAGATTGCTTGCAAAAATATCTGTTATGTTTTTAAAATGTTTAGGAGAAATTAAATCAGTTACTCTTTGGAGTGATCACTAATTTTAAAGGCAATTACTTTTCTACTGTGAAAATAAACTGTTTGAAGAATTATAAAAGATTATACTCTTGTTTGATATTTGTAATCTGCTGGATCCTGAAAGTGCTGACCAAAGCTATACATATGGGTAATATAACTGCAATTCACATCACAGAATTTAAAAGCTGCCATCAGCTGGTAAAAGTGGAAGCAGAGAGCAGCAAACAAATGCAAGAATTAAGGAAACACACACATCACTTTTTCTCCTTTATGCAGAGCAATAGGGACCTGACAAAGCCCAGATGACACAACAGTTTCTTTAGCAGGACTGGCTCCTCCCAAGGAGTCCTCCTGGTATTTCCTCAGGGTACACAAGCCCCCAGGCAGCTCTGCCCGCCCAGAGGTGCTGCTCCCGGCCGGGCCCTGGCAGCACTTGGGTGTCAGCTCAGGGGCATCGCTCAGCCCTTCCAGAATCAAGGCAGCATTGGTAAAACCGTATGCATGCAAGGAGTCACCCGCCCATACACAAATTCTTGAACACCCAGGAGGAGTGGCTTGTTAACGCAAAAGAAAATGTATTTAATTTTTCACTGCATGTCCAGTGGCTTTGTAGAAAAAAAAAAAAAGAAAAAAAAAGAAAGAAGAAAAAAAGGAAAAAAAAAAAGGAGAATTAGTACACCTGAAACTGAAAATGTGGGTTCAAACACAACCTGTAGCTCAGGCTGGATGCAGTGTTAGATCAGCTGTTTCCTGAAGGTCATTTTAACAAGTCCTATTCGGACTCAAAGTGTGGGAAAGCCAACAGTTAATACCCTGTACTCAGAGCAGCATTTTACATTTACACTATTGACATAAACATTCACGAGTTATGCCCCTATGAGACAGGAAAGTAATATTGCATTAGTTTTAAAAAACAAAGAAACTATCAGACGCTAACATTAAGTGGATTTCTCAAGGTCACAAAGCCAAGTAGAGAGGTGAGATCTCTTTGTGTATAAATTACAAGGCAGTCTTAAAGCCAACAGGTGATAACACACCAATTCATACGAAGCTCATCCCTTCCAGCACCAGAGCTCCCAGAGAACTCTTCCTCTGTAAACACAAAAGTTGCTTATTTTAATGGTTCTCTACAACAAAAATATTAACACTTCTAATTTTTTCAAACAGAAGAACAGATTAGTAAGAAGAAAGGTCAGACAACTTTTCTGCAAGTCCTTTAATTCAACAGTTGTCTAGGACAGGAAAAGTAATTTTTTAACCCCAGGCATATGATCACAGTCACCTCAATCACAAATGAAGGCCTGGAATCTACATAATATCCCTAGTATTGTAACATGTTTTTTCAAACAAATATCAAGGACATACAAAAAATGCTAAAGTCTGTTTCTTCCAGTAGGCTTCCTTCATCTAACAACATAAATCAGAGAACACAGAGTCCTGTGTTCCAAAGCTACACTACAATGGGGTTCATATAAAACAAACACATACAAAGGACATATTCCTTAAATCTGAAATATATACTATTTTCTCAAAGGGTAAGATATAGAAAAACATACCAGCAAGCACCAATTTGTCTCACTGATCTATCCCCTCAATAACCAGAGGCTACTTCTAAGTATTCTGACTTAACACAGGAATCTGAATTGTATAAATCAATGTCTTAATTAACATTTCGTTTAGGAAGAGTTACGGAAGAAAAACAGAATGTAATCATTTGCTAGCACAGTGGCTCCAGAGGTCTGGGAGTGTGTGCAACAAGAATGGAGTTGAATGTGGGAAGGGTCCATTATTCTTTCAATAGCGTCTGGTGCTGCAAAGTATGTACTTGCATACTTTCCTACTGGAAAAGCTTAAGTCTTCAGTAGCTCCTTGGTCTGGGAAAATGGCAGGCACCCAAATGCTAACCCAGGGATCTAGGAACAAGATCTACCTGAAGAACAATATTTTTCAAGTGGCCTTAGAAGTGAAAAATGGCCATAAAAAGAAGTCTCATTCCCAAGGGATTTTATTCCTTCTGTCTGGCTGCTGTTTGTCAGGTGCCGTTCCCCACACACATCCTCAGCACATTCTAAAGCAAGAATGGAGAGAGGGCCTCTCTGAAAATAATCACACTTGCTGAAAGACCAGCTCTGCATAAATATCTCTAACAACAGTACAAACAGAAATCAGACTTCTTGCCCGATACTTTAGTTGAAATTTATGGCACCACTGGCCATGATTCTGTTATTACTATTCTACCTGGCTAAGGCTCAAAGTCACAGAAGTGGGAATTTCAGAGGTATTTTCAGAAATGATGTAGCACATCTGGGAAAAAAAAAACCCAAACCCAAAAAATTACTTAGTTCTACAAATGCTGTACCAATCCATCAGTGAACAAAGCTATATATTACACATACATGTATACATATATGAACACATGCACCATAGAAATGGGACAGAAAATTTAAGGACATACATGGCCTCTGAAATTATATTTAATGCTGCACGCCTTGGGAATAATAAAGCAAAGCGGGGGGGGGATAAAATCAAAGGGAATACTAGAAGACAGTCTCTGGTGCTCTTGCAAATATCACCAGCTGCTGGATGATTTATACGCAAAAAATCTAGATGTTGAGCTTTAACTTAAATTCCCCTGCTTTCTTACTGGTTTGCTTCCAGCCCTAGGAGTTTAATTAAAGTCCATCAGCCAAATTTTTCTGAAGGATGTAAGTTATTCCTTTTTTAAATCTTCCTGTACTAACTGACCCAGATTTTTTAAACTTGAGCTTTTGCCAATCTGATTATGGATATACATACACACACATTTTTAAGAAAGGTTAAAGAATTTCAAGATGATCAACCCAAGAAATACCAACAGCTGCTGCTGGCCAATATGCAGGTATGCAGGTACATGCAACTTATACTAAAACGAGTAACAGGGGCAAGATACAGCATTCTGTATTGCCAGTTCACATGTCAAGATCTAATAGTTACCTCCTCTTCCTTCTTAACGGAGTACATAGTATTTGGTGATTGGGGAAGAAGAGTTCTACAAGAAGTCTCCAAGAAAAGTGGATAAGCAGTTTTCCTGCTTGTAAAGGGAATCTCTCTGTCATCTTCTCTAGCTGGGGAAATGGTGCAATAAATTTGATGAAGAAAGGAAGGATTTAAAGCCAGAGAAAATTAGGATTTCTCAAAGCAGAAACACAGAGAAACATGCTGCCCTTAGGAATAGATCTCTGCTATTTACTTGATCTACTGGAAGAACTCCTGGGGAGCATGTCTTAGCAAGAGAAAGGAAAGTTTGCTATGCTCTTCATTTCCTGTGTAATTCCAGAAACTGCCAGCACAATGCTGTTTGGGGAGACCCACACTACAGCTATTCAACAGGGAATTCGGCATTGTATTCCGAATGAATGGAAACTTTCTCAAATATATATATTTGCTGCAACTAAAGTAGAATACAAACCCAGTAAGGATGTGAGCCCACATACACCTTCAATCAGCTAATTGCAAATTGTGACTCTTTCCACTATGACTTTCGCAATATTCTTCGCAGTGCAAAACATCACAGTAAATCACCCGGGTTAGAGTTCACAGGAGCCATGAACTAAGTGCAATAAATCAGCACTAAAAATATTATGCAACTGCAGTTCAACTGATACCAAGCATAGTTAATTTTAACGGAGTGGCTATCACTTTTATGCGTCCTTGCAAGTTAGTGATTTGGGATCTCAGTGACCAGGATAAAGGAAAGACTCTCTGAAATCTGGACTTCTTAGAATAAACTAGATGAATGGTTCCCTGAAAATATCCCAGGGGTATTTCCCTCCTGAAAATATCCCAGGGGTATTTCCCTCCTCCCACTGCAAAAACCTTCTGCTAAGTATGACAATTTGAAGGACTGAAAATGCATCAGTAACAGAGAACAGTAAGGGAACCACAAACTTTGGCTGGGTTCGTGAGCCAGGACCTCATCCCCAAGCAGAATCAGATCTTTTAACTGAAGAGGAACAGTCACATGCCTCATTTCACCCTTACCTTGCTTTAAACTAGGCTGTTTCCTTCCCCCCCCGCCATATTCCACATTGGCTGATAAATTCCCCAACGGCGGGTGTTAACTAACTCTGCATTCCAGTCTGCTCTGCGTCATGGAGTTCCACATCCCGCTGATGAGGAACACATGGCGGACATGTGGTAGGGGAGAGCCTGACAGTGCTCACACAAGCAGGGATAACTCCTCTGACCTTTGGCTTTTTTTCTCTCTGTACCATCCCAACTGCACAATGAGGAGTCTGTGCCCTTCTGTCGCCTACTGGTCACTCTGGGATCTCTGGACACAAGCTGAAACCCCAACATTTCAACAGGCAGCTACACTGAATATACATTATGGCTGAAAATGTATGTTGAAAGCAAGCAATTGATCGTTCTGTGTCTCTGCCCTAAGCAAACCATCCAGAGGAACTTTTGACCATACAGGTTACATCTGGATCAACTGGGTAAGTATGTCACAAAAAGAACTATGGCTATGCATCCTCATCCACTCTGTGAAATAAGGTAACTCACGGACTTGCTAAAAAGTACACAGTGGCAACTGTATTAAAGCATTAAGATGTCGTTCTAAAATGAAGAGACCATTTATCATCTTTTTAAGACTTGAGCCTGGCTTAAAGTAACAATGAGCTTCAACTTCAGTGTTGTCCAGACTGAATGACTCATGCAGAGTACCGCATTTACCAAGTCACATGGACTCGAGGGTGTCCAAGCAATACAGTCATCCCTTCCTTCCTTCGAAACCTCTCAAAAGTAAAACTGAATCACAGGCTAAGTGCTGGTCTGAGACCGCAGCAGACAGACAGACAGACAAATGACTAATGACAATCCATGCAACATACATTTACTGCCCATCAGAAACCAAATGCTGAGCCTCAAGCTCTCTCTGCTTTTAGCCTTATGTGTACTAGAACACTGGCCAGAATCTTGCAGTACAATGAAAGCCATTGCCAATAAGCCTTTCTATAACTACATCCAATAGAAGCTCTTGCTAATGTTCCAGATTCTGAGATTCATGAAATTCATGACCCCTTACCTGCACAAACTGTCAAGATACAGCATGACCTTTCTTTTATAAATAGGACCTAGAAATGCTGTACCTTCCTTTCAACACCCTGCCAATATATTAATAAAATAACATGGCAGCACCAAAACAATAAAATCCTGTGGAAGCAACAGTATTAAAATCAGTAATAGCACTATGTTCTTTAAAATATAAAGTCAATGTCTCACTAACTGCTTTTACACTATGTTCACGTTTATTGTATAAGTGTAACATATAAAAGTACCAAATTAAAGAGTTTTCATTATACTCAGCTACACTGATTTTAGAAATAGTAAATAATTTAAAAAATACTCCATTTCTGAAGTTAAAGGCTACATTCATCCCCAACAAATTTACAGAAAAAGCAGAACAAGTTGAGCAAAGTTTAAATGCATAATAAAAAGGGCAAACTTTCTGAGAAAATGTGTGCCTTTTAGCTACAGTGGCTACTCTTAGTGAGCTGAGAAACTAAACAGGCATGCAGAACCTATCAGGGCATCCTGAGAACATCTACTCCAAATTCATGTCTCAAACAACAACTCTCAGGTCGGTATCTTTTTCTGAAATGTTCAGCAAAATTCTCTTTTCTAAAGAAATATGATTAAAGCTAAATCAACATTTTTAAAGTGTGGTTATAGTTTGAGAAGTTAGTGTGTAAAAGTCACACCCTTTTATTCAATAGACTTAGTTCCTCTGTTTTGAATCAGTCAGATCCGCTTGCTTTACTGGCTAAAATAACTTTTTACAGCTTTCTAAATTCTTATTAGTACTGTGAAACCAATTCAATTCTGGGAAGGGGAACCAGATTCTTTTCTGGCTTGTGCATCTGTAAAAGGATTATTACCTAAATCAACACATACAATTTCTATTTTTTGATAGAGGAGCCAAAAAGAACCTCATTTATTTCCTGGATGCTAGTCAGAAAATTTTATTTTTATTTGTGAGAAGAGCAGACCTGGACTAATTGGAAGAGCAGATTTAGATCAACAGAAAAGGCATCATTCTACAGAGGTCATATTTTAGAAACAAGAAGTTGTATCCAACAACTTTGTATGGTATTTCTCAAAATACCACTTGAATGCAAAGGAAACTTTGTCAGAAAATTTGGTAATAGGGAAAACTCCTGATTTTTCAAAGAGAAGACCACCACCAAAGCCAGGATGTGTATTCATTCTGTACACAGCTGAGACCAGCAAAGAGTTTTTGCTCACTGGTCTGTCCTGAACTGCTCCTCAGGATTCTCCTATTGAGTTGCATTATTGCATTGCCCACTTCCCTGTCAGTGGCACACCTTGTGGGGACATCTCCCAAATGCACAAAGAAAACAGAACCAAGTTATCAAAGTATTGGTGTTTAATCTATCAGAAGTCATGAAGCTATTTTTGATACGTGTGGCTTATGGAGTACTCAATTTTATGTCCAGCTGGGTATAAGCTCGGGGTGGTGGCCCCCTTCACCAGCACAGCTGGATCTGGTACAGGACATCGCCCATGATCTAGCTTAGGATGCTTCACATGGTAGAGCCTCTGCCTATATCAGTGTCATTCCCAGCTTTTCTGAAGGAAATAGATTTTGAAAGAAAAAAAGGACCACCGTATTTCAGAGATGCCAATTTCCCAAGAACAACAGAGTCACAGAGCAGAAACACTAAGGAAGTTGCAGTGTGTTTAGATATGATCCACTTATTTTGAAAAGTATCAGCAGAAAAAGAAAGAAAGAAGGGATAATATCCCAAGGCAACAGAAAGGAAACCAAGTGTATCAAACGTGTTTCTGAGCTCCCATTACCTACTCACTTGGCAGTGCTGACTTTTGAAACGGTACTGAAACATTCGTTTTTACTCTCATGATACAAGGGGAAAAGGAAGAAAAAACTCTCCAACTTTACCCACTTCTTTTATTAAATTACCTTAAAAACAGATCTGCATTGTTACTTCAAGGTTGCTAATGTCAGTACTATATATATTTATAGATGAGGTATTCCTTTCTGTCTGAAGCACATGAGGTAATAAGTAGCTGGAATTGTCATGGTGATTTATTAACACATTCTCTAGGAGAAGCCCTGCACCTGCATCTGTGCAGACAGAACACCCACGAAGGCTGAACTCACCCCTACACAGCCCACAAGATCTTAAAAGGAAATGCTCCAAATTTAGACCTGCTCCAACAGGTGTCTTTTACTGTTTCACTTTGCATGACCATAAATATCAGAGGTGGAGCAAAAAGCTCCCTGTCCATTGTAATCGTGCTTTGAAAACAAATACCTTTGCCCCCTCCCAAAGCAGAGGCAGCAGCTATGGAATTCTCATCATTTCCTCACTCCTTCATCCTGTCAAGACCCAAGTCAGAGAGATGTCACTGGCAAAACCAGGCTCCAGGGATGAGCACATAACTTTATTTTTTTTCTCTTCAAAGGGCTCTGAAACGTCCCCAAACTGTATTTTTTTCATTCTAGTATCTCATCTTGCAGCTATTTGCCAAAGTGAATGACATGCACAGGCTGTTCATGGCTTTTTATAAGCTCTCATTACCCAAACAGGGAACCATTTCCTTGAAAATGCTTTCCCCAGCAGCATTAGTCTCTCTAGGCACCACCAATAAATTCGTCTTTTGGCTCAGCCTGTTGCACTCCAAAACGTGCCTGAATAGATGTATTTGATATTGTTTTCCACTTGTTTACTGGGGGAGGATGCTACCTGTGGGACTTGTCATCAGGGTGATTAACAGCACAGGGAAAATAAAAGATAATTTTACCCGCCAAGTTGAAACCTTTGCCAGACTTGCTCTGGCAAGGAAAGGAGCAAAATCCAGACTCCTTTCTGTGGTGTAACAAGGAGATGCAATCCCAAACCCAAATGGCTACCCACAACTTACAAAACCACAACACAAATCAAAACAACAAATCTGGAAAAGAAATCCTAACCAAACTGAGAAAGAGAATAACAGGTTACACCATGAGCTTAGAAATTCCACTAAAATGTTTCATTCTGTAACACTTCCATAACTACAAAACACCGAGTTCAAGAGCAAATAAATATTTAATACTCAAAAGGTACTCAGGAGAGCATGTGTTTTCCCCTGTCCCTCCTAACCAGCTGCTCTTTTATGGCAGGAAAGTGAAGAGCATGAAATCTAATGATAGGAAGAAGGCAAAGGTCAGGAAAAAGGTTTTTCTTCAAGGATTTAAATTAGCGTTCTACAGTTTTGCATGTTTTGTCAACACAACTTCCCTCCTGTGCGGAGGGGAAGCCAAAGGGCCTTTGAACCATTTCTGTATGGGGTCTAGATTTTTACTAGTAACAAGATTCCTAGCTTTAAAGAAAAGCTCATCTTCCCTCTTCCCATCCCTTTCACCACTCCTTCCCTGTCCCTCCTTCCACTCCTCTCCTTAAAAAGAGAGAGGAAAAAGAAAACAGAAAAAAGATCTGAAGAACAAAACAAGCACTGGAGGAGTTCTAGAGTTCATGTAACAAGACCACTACAGCCCTTCAAAGGGACCATTAAAAGCAAAACAAACAAAAGCAACACCCTCAAGATGTCTATTGTATTTTACAGAGGAACAAATGAGTGTGTTGGAAATTCTCCCACCATCTTGCCACAAAGTCTGTTATTTCATCAAAACGAAGTCCAGAGATCAAGAAACAGCCACCATGGCAGCTGAAAGTCAGTCATGTCAAGTGATCCACAAAGAAAATGAGATTGGGCTTGCTTTTTTTTGTTTTTTTTTTCTCTTTCTTTACTATGATGTATTAAAAAAGACTTCAAAGATTGTTTCAAGTATCGCTTTTTTTCCTCACTTGAGAAAATCAGGGGTTGAACAGGTCTAGACAACTCAGTGGTTAAAACACCATTAGCTGCCAACACTTTGTCTTCCTAGAGCTCCCACAGTTGTTGCTACCCTGGATTTGCCTGAAATTAAATTACTTCATGATTTCCATATATATTTTGCTTCCCTCAGAGCTTCCCAAAGATGGCAGCTGTAGGACAAAAAGAAAGCACACTAACATTGACAGTTGGCAGTTTCAGCTGTCAGAGGCTCGCCCAGGTGGGTACTGGCCCAATACTTCTGCTTGATGCCTCAAAGCATCTTTTAAATTTATTTTTTATTCTTTTTAACACTTAGCAGATCTCTTTTTGTTCTTCTACACTATCCTAGCATTTTTGGGCTTTACTTGGAGGGTGGCTAACACTTTACATTCGCTTTCATAGCTGTGCGTGTAAGAAAGACAGGGAGACAGACAGATTTTTATCCCATCTGTATATCATCAACACTCCATTTACCAAATCCCAAACAGTTATGCTCAAGATCTGCTGAAGACAATGTAACTGAACAGGTGCTACTGAGGGCAAAGTTTAGCCTGCAGGATAAAGCCTGATTAATTTAGCTATAGGAATGAGAATCCTCTGGTTAGATGAACCTGTAAAATCAGGGGTCAACTAAGATCACATATGTTACAGCAATTTCTAAGTCATTATACCACAGCCACCCTCTAGTGCCAGGAGGAAGCCATAAAGACAAGCTTGTCACTAACAGCAGATAAAATATTCCTCCCCTAGCCCAGAATAGATCTATTAATCTTCATGTGCATAAAGCCACAGAATGCATCAGTGATGAATTTCCTACTCTATGCAAATCAGCTGCTGTGTACGTACAGAAGGCTTGCCTGCAGCTTGGTCCCTGCCGTGCCCAAGATAAGCCCAGGGAAGAACCAGCAGAAACATGCTGGGACAGGCTCCTTCCATTACAACAGTTAACAGGGTCCACTCTTGATCACCTTCCTTCTAGGATAATCCTTAAACTCGGGCAGAGGAGGTTTCATCTTTCCATGGGCACAGAGCATCTCCCTCACATCTGGTAGCACGATGTTCAAGGAAAGATTACACTGAGCTGTGGTCTACAGCACACACCAGAGGCATTTTCACAGCAGAGATTTATCTGAGAGCAGACCCCAGATGTCCACATCCTTGACTTAAAAGGTCCACATGGATGAATTCCCAGCTCTCAAATGGCTGTTCCACAGGTGTCTCATCTCACAGAGGTGAAAGTCTGACTTGTCAGCCTGGGACAGACTACAAAGGTTGGCCTCTCAAGGAGCCAACACAGCTTTGCAGAGAACACGTCAGACAACATGTGCCTGAGAAAACTAAAATCACTGTACTGGAGAGCATAAAGAACAAGCCATCTTTCCTTCTCCTACTAATGGATATGAATTACACTGGGCAGGAAGCTCAACCTGTCTGGCATATTTGATAAATTCATCCAAGTCCCCACTGAAGTTTAATGGTGGATATAGCATGGTTTCTCTAATGAATCTTTTGGGGCCTGGAAAGATAGCTGAGATTTTGTGCCTTAAATGCCTAAGAGGGTCAAGAAATCCTGAGAGCCTCTCAGAGACACTCTGCAAATCCATTTGGCACTCAACCAATGAGACTAGCATTTCATTTATGGACATAGGTCTAACACTTCAGTCTGAATCTAAACTGTATCAGACCAATCGCAATATAGGTTTCACTTCAGGAAGAGCTAACTTTTCATGCATTCCTTTTTCTTCCCTGGATTTTTTTCCTAATAAAGTTGTAAGACAAGCCTATCAACTGGTTCTGGTGATGTAACAAATAATAAAATACTACTCCCTGAATATTGCAAAAGTGGCTTTCCCTCTTCCCTTCTCATCCTACTTTGCCTTTACACATCTCCTACTACACAATTATTTTATATCCTCCCACGTTCAGTTTCTATTAGAAGGACCCATGAGCTTACTTCTGCAGGATGGATCTTTTAATGACAAGTTCTTCATCCAAGTCAGCTTCATTAGCCATGAAGAGCAATCTTTTTCCCGTGTCATCCACTCCAATGAAGTCGCGCTGCTCCACTGAAGTAGAAAATCAAACACAATCATTATATAACCCCATTTTAATGCAGGCTGGAAACACAAATGGCACCACCAACCACCCCCAAAACACAAAATCTGACTATCCCAGAAAATCCATAAATTTAGTAAATATTTTTGATAACTTTTTCAACTTCTTGTCAGTTGGGGTAGCTGATACGTATCATGGCATTCCAAACACTGGTCCTGAGAGATTTTTGCACCCTTTTTATGAAGATGCCAACTACAGGTCCTGACATGCAACACTCAATTTTGAGCTGTGCTTTCCTTTTGTTTTTTTGTTTTGTTTTGTTTTTTTTTAATAAAACCTCTTGCTACCTGAATTAAAACAGCAAGAAACTCAAGGCAAGCAGTCAGTTCTTCAAATCCAACTGCTTCTTCACATCATGTCACTCCACATTAGAATTAGGGAGTCTGGAGTGGATTATGACTTCAAGTATTTTGCAACTCATCTACTTTAGATAAATATCAATACATAAATCACAAACACACATAAAAGCATAGATTCTAAGACTTCTACCACGGATGTTTCTGGGTGAGTTAACTTGGTTTAAATATCTTTTTATAAAACTGTCCACCAAGAGACCTACCTAACGCTCACATGTATTATTGTGGCAGTCCATATCTCCTGCAATCAGTGACCATGCATCAGCAGGGACTATGGACTATTGAAATATAAAGCATTTATTTTTTAACAGTTTTCCACAACATCTGAATACAGTGGTGGCAGCTCATTCTAATTTTTCACTTTGTAGTTGAGCCACCACTCTGGTGGCAGCCATATACTGATCTTTACAAACACAGGCTGTACAACCAAGCCACAGTACAATTCTAACAAAAATCTTTTTTCTCCTAATAAATACTATTATTTTGGGCCAAACTGGCACATATTTGATCTCCTAAGTTCTGTGTCTTTAACCATACTGGACTAACAATATACTCTAGAAGTTCCTAATTCTCTAAGATCTTTTTCAGACAAACTATTTTTAACTTTATTTTTCCCAGTTCGGGCCCATCCCTTGTTTTACTTACACCTGTTCTTTCAGAGTTACCACAGCAATAACTATGGTTAAAATGGTCAAATCTATGCAGCTGTTGAAAGTTCTGTGCAATCTTTGATCCAAGTGATCAAGCACACCCTCTTCAGAAAACCCCCCAACCCTTCTCAGAAATTCATTACACAGCAAAGAAATACAAAAATAGGCCTGAACATCTAACACCATGACAAAATAAGTACAATTACAATAAAGCTTACTTGCTGTAAAAACTCAGAGTAAGTCTTGAAAGCAGTGCCTATTTTCATTCTGTGGAGGGCAGTGACGTTTGAAATTAGGGTTGAATGGACTCTCCCCTTTGCCACCTAACTGGCGTCTCCTGACAGACTTTGCTCCATCGAGGCACCAACACTTCTCTAAAAGTTCAGGTCTGCCTGCCCATCTCCTGGCTGTTCTTACACTAACATATTACACTGCTACAGCAAAACTCTATGTAACAGGAAAAAGGGAAAAAAAACAACTTGATGCGAGCAGGATCAAGTACATGACTGACACCAGTCTGGTTGCTCTTGCTTGCGGGATAGGTAAGAAATACCCAGTGAATCAATGAGAGTGCACTGTGGGATTTTTTGTAGCAGATGCCAGGTCAGGTTTCTCCTTGTACACTGGCAATAAAAACATTACTTCAGTAATTTAAAAAAGACAAAACTTATATACTAAAATCAATTATCCAGAGGTACGAGAGTGCTCTTTCAAATCCCACTGGCATCACTCAGCAGGGAAAAAATAAATGGAAGAGCAGACACATAATTAGTTTAAAAAATCCCTGCAAGGAAGTATGAGAAAAGTGTTAAAGTGACAGTAACTTAACAAAATCATTTAAAGTATAAAAATGAAATGCAGGATGTGTTTTGCCTCCTCACAGTAGATAAGGACTTAACAGTGCTATTGCAATTTATTAATTATCTTACAAATTAGATCCCCATCAATTTTAAGGGCTTTAATGATCTAAAGAAATTATGAAATCACGAGAATATTAAGCACTTTAGTGACAAAAAGAAATAAATTTCAGTCTTTTTTAAAAATGCTTTTTAATCAATCATAATTAATTGACACTTGAGAAAAAAACACCTTTGATATAGATTCAGTCTCCCCATCCTTTACATTAAATGGAGAGGATTTCACACGATGCAGCCTTCAAGACCACCAAGAGGTCTTCTAGCAAACACAGAGAACACCAGTGATGACATGCTTGCTGCTTTCGAGACAAGAAAAATAAGCAGGAGAGAGTCACCATTCCCATCTTTTCTGCCTTTGATTGTACACAGAAAGGTTCAGACACTGTTTTCCACTCAATCCCTTGCAGGTCATCTTCAAGCACACAGCTCCATTCTGGGTATCTGAATTCCTGACACTCTCTGTTTATTTGGGTTACTGCCATTCTCATGCTGTGTTTTTTTATTGCCATTGCTCTTACTGCTCAATTTAAAAAGCCAATGAAATTATTATCATCAATGTATAATCCACTAAATATAAAACCCAATGAACTTGATGCTGTAATTTGCAGCTGAGTCAAACATTGCAGGAAACCATCAGGATGACTTTATAGCATTTAACACACTGCAATTCATGCTAATTTAAGAACTGTTCATTATATCACAGTTTTTGAATGTTCAATAATACCCCAAAAGCAACAAGTTTGTATCAGATTCCATTACATATGAAATAAAATCTTGTTGATCCCGCTCAAAAAATGAATTGCTTTGGAGAAACAGGGTAAAAAAAAATTCGTGGCTTGTCATGGGATCCATTTTCTAACACAAACACTTGAACAGTAGAGTCCAAGTACATAAAAACCTGCATGTGTCACAATTTAGAGAAGGAGCTAATATTGCCACCTACTATGAAAAACTGCCTAACATACTCTATGTTAATACCTTGTCTTTGGGTGCTTATAAGCTTCACCAAGTTTTAACTGTCTGGGATGAAATTTCCAATGCCTGGCTTAAGGGGAACATTTAAAAAACTTCAGCAAAAACCATTCAACTGGTTCTACAGCTAAGGAAAAAAAGTGTTTAGCATAAGCAGAAATTTTTTGGTGTCCCTTCCCTTGAAAAGCTCTAACCAATCTTTGAAAAACTGCAGGTTCACATGTTATATTCTTCTCTAGCTTTCTATTTTCGCTGCACAAGTTTCTGCATATTTTATTCTTAAGGATAGATTGTTCCAACTCCTCAGCTCCTAGGACTGATCAAATACCAAGGTGCTATGTAAGGTTTTCTGTACCATTAGGTGGTACAAGCAAAGCACACAAACCACAAGGCTCCACAGCCATGCTGAGATGACTGTTCCAGGGGAGAGTTTAATCTGTTGTCTTTTTGCAGTCTGTTTTTTACAAGGAAATAAAAGTCATAAACTCACAGGGGTGAGGAGAAAGAAAAAGCATACAAACGAGGATTCTGCAAGACAGGCTGGAAAGGAGAGAAAGCAGCCCCTGAAAACTGCTCAAAACTGTGACTGTCTGTATAAGGACACTAGATGGGACAGGAATCCAAAGTCAACAGGTGACTATAGGCAGATAAATGAATCAGAAGAAGACAAGAAGACAGAAACAGAACAGAAGATGGAACTGGCAGTGAAAGAAAAGTGTAACATATGACAAAGAAAAGCCAGGCTCTTGACAAGGATCCTTCAGGAAGGAAATGAAGGAAAGAGAACAAGAATGGAGGTTGGTGGCAGCAAGAAGCCAGCATAGGAAAAGCAAGATGGATGAGCTAAGGTAATGTTGACAGCAACAGGGTGCATTTAGTCAAGTAGGAATGAAAGCCAGGAGGGTCTGATGCTCCCTAAAATGTACTTCCCTCCTCCAGAACCTGGAGAAGAACCTAAAATTCATGTCTTGGCACTCCCCTACTTGTAACAAAAGACTAATGCAGGCCTGGTAGGGTTCATGTCCTATCTGAGCCAGTTCACAGGAAACACAGCAGGACATTAGTGCTGTCCATGGCAGCTCAAGTGGTGCTTTGGGTGGGAGATCTTAGCGTTGAGCCCCACAGAAAAACACCACAGGTGACAAAACACTTCTACCTAATGGAGTTTTAGTCTTTTCAAGTTTGGTCTTTTACAGATCTGAAAAAACACACACAAATTTTAACAAGTCATGTTGGAAGAGTTATGCTACAAAGTCAAACACACAGACACAAAAAACAAGCAAAATAAGAAAGTACGTACAGTCTGATGTGTTTATATTTGCAGAATCTTCAGATAATCTTGTTTACCCCACAGACCCCCTCACCCCCACTCTGTGTGCTCACAGCTCACATGCTGGGCAGCTCTAGGATGTTTAACCACAGACCCATTAGTTTACACCTCCTGAATGCTCAACTCAGCGCTGTAGCAGTGCTCTTGACAATGTCTTATGTGCCATTAGCACTTAGATTGCCTTTTCAAAAATAGGGGAGTTAGAGCTGTTTGAGAGTCCAAGTACTAAATGCCTTCAGCCCTACTAACCTTACACATCGCTCCAGAAAAACCTTATACAGAGCCTAAGAAGTTTTCTTTTAAAAATATATTTCCTCCACTTTCAGACAACTGTTGGCTTGCATTTCACTCCTCTCTCAGTTTGAAGCCACATTTTCTTACTTGTATTCCAGTAATGCCTCTGAGCTTTAATCAAGGACCAGGACCCACTAAGCTGACAATAATCAAGGCTCAGCATTTTAACAGATATCATTAAAAGAAAATGAGAGGTATGCTGTGGGAACAACTGTGTGGTATTTAGTACTTTTAGCATGTAAGTAAAATGGGTATAATAGCCCTGCTCTGCCTTACAGCAGTGTTGTGAGAACAGATACATTAAAGATTACAAGGCACTAAGAAAGATATTATGGTAAGAGGGACAAGATAAGCATCTAATCAACTCCTTGAAATCAGTGGAAGTTTTGCCTAGCAAATGGCTCCTGGATGTGATTTCAGAAGAATAATTCACTACATACCATGAGACAGAATAATTTCTAGAAGTGTTTGTTACCCACCTAGCGTTGGTCCCTACAGTCAGTGTAAAATTCCCAGCTATAATCTGGCTGATGCTTAGTGCTCTTGAAAAACCTAATGGTTTTAATGTTCATATGTAACAAAAATTCAGGGTTTCATCCAAAACTCACTGAAGTCACCTGGAGCTTTTCCCTTAACTCTTGTGAGCTTTGGATCGCAGCCTGCAAGATTACACGAGTCTAATACTTAATTCTGAGCTGGAAAAAACCAAGTCACACCCTCACCAGGGAATCTGAGGAAAAATAGGGTATCTGTGCCTTTTTTATTTCTTTCGCTCTGCGATTGATAACTAAACATATCATACATACCAGTGGTTTCTCTACAATTTATTAATGAATATGTATTCCTACCTACATACCTGGCTTTTTTTTGCCTTTCTGTCCTGGTACCACTTCTGTTGGTTCATGAGTTTTCTTCATCAACATGGAGAGAGTAGCATCATGTGTCCGAAAGAGGTCCACAACTTTATATAAATCAACATCTGTGATCAGATCGCAGCTCAACACCAAGACATCAGTCTGTCAAAGAAGGAAAAAAACCAGCAAACCTTTCAGAGATACAAATTACCACATATGGACTAGCATTTGAGGACCCAAAACCAAATACACACTAACTTTTTACCCTTCTTTTTAATTTACCACTTCCAAAAATACCTCTTCATTTTTTACCAGCGCTCTTTTCTTGAGTCCTGCTGTTACTGTTATTTGGTTAATGCTTATCCAGCTCTGGACCATAAAGAATATGTGACCATCTAAATTGTCTTCATCTGCTCCTAAGGACACAGAAGTCACGGCTTTCAAGACCAACAAGAAATTCTGCAGTATTTTCGACAGCTACTTTTAGGTATATAATGATATAGAAAAAGAAATCTTTCTGAAGAACTATTTTTCAGCTGACTTTGCATCTGGCTACAAACCGCTGGAAAAGATATTTAAACTATGTTATTTTATTGGGGGACAAAAAAAACAAAGACTATCTAGGATGTGATTTACTCAGTAATTGCACTGTGATGGTGGGCTCACTTTAGAAATACATTTCCTAAAATCAGCAATACTCTATATTACAGGGGAAAAAAAAGAGGACATTAGGCCCTATTTAATAGGAGTCTTGTACTTAATTTTGATCTCAAAGGATTCCAAACTCTCTTATACAGTTTTTAAGAGAACTGCTGCACAAATCACAGGAACACTGTCATATATTGAGCAAGGCATAGCAGCTTCATTAATGGTGTACACTATCAACATAATCCAGCTAAAAACTCTTATTTAGAAAAAAATTTCTATATTTCACATGGGTTGTGGAATATGCTGCCAAAAACCTATGAGTTCAGCAATTAACTTCATTTAAACTAATCCTAACATAATATTTGTGCAGTATGGCCCACAGAAAAGTAGCAAATTTCCACTTTTTGTTAATGATCAACCTTCTAAAGGCCTCTCCAGATGACAGTGTTTTTTTCCTAACAGTTACCATTTTCACTTTCTCTGCTACCATTTTCCATGCTAAGTGTCCCTGCAGTGTGACATGACTGCCTAGTTTTGTCTTTTTAAAAGACAATATTTAATGAGAAGGGCATTATACAATACGTAGAAAAACCTGAGTTAATCCATGGAGGATCGATCAGTAATTCTACTCTTACTTTTGAAAACTATCTTGGTTTAAAGCAAAATATTTCAGGATTGATCTGTCATTCCAGAAAGTTTATTACGGAAAAGCTTGCTTTACAGACTTTATCTGACACTAAGAGATTCCACATTGCAGTTGAGATTAGCTGAGGTCTGCTATTTACATTATTTGACAGTTTCTTCTGTAACTGCTAGGCAGTTTCACGTGTTTACCAATAAGGCGTTGGAATCCATCATGTCACAAACTGTTGGAGCTGCTGATTTGGCATGCTGTGCAAAAGGTCAAGCTCTTCCATTTTCATGTGATTTCTGCCCACTTTACTGAGAAACACCTGGCTGCTTTACAGGAAGAAACAATCTTCAGGTTGAGAATTTTACACATTCAAAACCTGACTTGCATCACCCCTTTTAACATATTTTCAAAATGTGTATTTTATATTACAGTTTTGCCCAAGAAAAGTATTTTAATTAGCACTTCTCTAAAAAAAACCCAACATGCACACACTGGAAAAAAAACCCAACAACCCAAACCACTAAAGCAAGTTGCCCAGCACTCAGGAGCAGCCCTGCTCCAACATTCCAGGGTGTACAAAGAAAATAAGAAAAAAAATTCAGCTTGGTGTGGAAACAAATCTCCCGCTTCACAACTGTAAACTGTGAAGAAACACATATTAAATATCCTGGAAAATCCTGCAAAATTTTCAGATATTCTGTTTTTACAAGAGCAGGAGTGAATTACAACGTTTATAGAAAAGGCCAAAAGGTATTCAAGACCCATATAAATAGACCCGTACTTTTCAAACTCACTTTATATAAGGAAGAGATTGCCAGCTTCGGATCTAGATGCATTCAATCCAGTGGTGAAAATAAGAAATAATAAAATGAGAGAGACTGACACCCCAATAGTCTTATACTAAAGAACAACTATATGGACTTGTAAAACAAACCTTGTAATTATTTCACATTTTACTAAATGCTTTAATCTGTCACTAATGCAAAAGCCCAACAAGCGTTTCATAGTTCTGACCAGGCTCCTGGGTTTTTTCTTCTCACTATAGGACAAGCTTTTTGCAAAAACTGAATGCAAGACCCCTGAGGAGCATATGGGAACAGAACCACCAAATGTCTGGTTGCCATCTGTTCTACCCATTTACTCTCCCAATATGTAAATAAACGTCAGTGAGCGCAGGGACCAGTGAAACACACAGTTGCTCTGTAAAGCCCACATTTCTGCCTTTCCTCCTGATGAGCAGAGCAGTGGCCTCAGAAGCACGCTGAGAATACACCATGAAAGGCTCTTTTGGGACTTGACAGCCTCCCCTTTGAAACACCACCCCCCTCATAAATAAAGCCCTCACTGTCTAATGGATGCACTTTTTTTTCCAGTGTACAACTCCTGAACGAATAAACTAATGGCTGAATGAAAAAATAAACTATCCTAGAACCTTAGCAGAAGTGTGTGTTTTTCTTTACGTTTTCAGGGTGGGTGTAGAAGAAAGAAAATAAATGGTGGAACTTTTGGGTTTTTTACATATATACATGCCAAATAAATGCAGTGCACCTTTCCCAATGAGCCACTGATACAAAGAAGAGAAGTACGTACCTACTACATGCGCTCAAGTGCTAACAAGGGGTATGTGAACATACTTGACTTCATGAATTATGCAAACACCTAAGTACACACACATCTCTTAATGAAATACATGTAACAATGATTACATCAACCCCAAACTATTATACAAACAGACGATAAGAATCAACATGAACTGATTAAAAAAAACCCCAGCAAACACACACCTCAAGCAGAACGACTGCAAAGGAAAAAAATGCACACACGAATGCACTCTCAACATGCATTACAACCACGGGTAGGGCAAGGCAAGGGTCTTAAATCAAGAAGGATCATCTAATGGATAGAGCATGAAACACATACTTGGAATATCTGGTATTTTCCTGCTCTGCCAAACTTGACACATGCCATTTTGTCTCTACTACTTTTATGACAAAGAGAAGCCCTCATCACAGACCAGGGCTCTACCACAGAAGTTGTTATACAAGGCAGGTGAAAAAGCCACCAAGCATAAGAGAACAGCAAATGATTTTGGGTTGAGGAACACAGGAAAACACTATTGCTACTCACAGAGGCAGCAGCCCCAGCCTGCTGGTAGCACAGCTCGTGTTTCTGTGAGCATCACAAGAGCCACAGAAAAGACAAGGAGAATATAATGCTCCTTGGAAGTGTTAACTTGGGCGTTAGCAATCCCTTTTAACCTCAGATTTCCAATTCACTCACTCACTCAAATGAAGAACTGAGACTAGACTACTGACCAGTGGAGAAAAGTGGGATTCTGCAGAGATCACCCCACATATTATTCGAGATTTTCGATAATCCGATTTGTCCGATTTATTTCAAGAAGATCCTTCTGCATCCCTACTGACTTCATAAATTATTGGAGCTCTGGGCTCTCAGTCCAACCATCCCTGAATACAGAATATTCAGTTAAGTCAAGTATGAAAATATGGCACTAAGGTCCCCAAATCTCTACTGTACATTTCTAACACTGGCTAACAGCACTTCACCATCAAATGTTATGAACTGTGAAATGGTCAGATATTAAATAAGTTAAATACTTGATCCAGATAAATAAAACAGTGTAACATAAAACATGAAGATATTTATACAAAATAGAGAAAACAGTAAGGAAAAAAGACTGAAAATCAATATGTCAACAATTATATTAAACCCAGCACAATATGGAAAATATACACAAAAACAAGACCGAAAAGCAGATTGTTTCAAGAACTCAGATCAAGACAGCCGATTTAAAAATAGAAAACATGTTTTCAATGGAAGTAATTCATACCACAGATCAAAAGATGGATGCAATTATATGGTGTAATATACCAGCATAAATAAAAAGCCTTGGACTTTCTCACACCCCGCATACAAAGGCAATGCTAAAAACTCTTTTATATTCAGCAATTCTTGCTGGAGCCCCTATGATCAAACAGGAGATGTCAAGGTTACCACAGATAGCTGGCAGCAAATTATGAATTTTTAGTGGTATTCACTATGCTTTTTCTGTCAAGTATAGACAAGGGTAGGACCTCACAGCCTAAACTGCTGATGGCCTTAAAAAACAGCAGACTAGAAAATGAGAAAACATGTGTTGCAAGGAAACTGTAATATGAACAAAATCAGCCTCAAGAGAAAGAGGAAAACAAATGTCAGATTGCATTATAAACAGAAAAGAAGCAAAACATCCACAAGCAGTAGAATCAGCTTCTAACAGAACTGAACAGACAAAACATTGAAGCTAAATGTTAAAAGTTTCCAATTGCAAAGCATTACAACTGAGACAGGAAAAGAAAGAAAATCAAGATATTAGATATACTCAGCTTAAGTTAATACATGCACAAACAGAGAACTTTGCATCACTTCCTGCGGTGTCACCAAACAACAGGGGGGAGAGAGGGGAACAAGTTATAATTATTTCTGGAATTAGGACTGAGTTTTATACACAATAGCCTGGAACTTCACCCACATGTTGCATTAACAGTGGGGTTTGTGTGTAATGCTTTTTATTATTCTAAAGAGTGGAAAGGGAAAAACAGTTTGGCTGTGGGCAAGCATTTTGATTGCTTGTTAGCATTCTCCAGGCAAAGTCAAAGATACCTCCCAGCAATTGCATTACTCACCACTCTTCAGATCAGAAACTTACATCCAAGGCTTTAGAGAATCCCTTTTTAATCTCAGTCTCCCTTAAGAGACCTCCAATTTCCACACCTGTGACCTCTTTGAAGCTCCACTGCTATTGCTGCAACTGAAGCAGGGAACCTCATTTATTTTTTGATGTCTGTAAGATCTTGTTAGCTACCAAGTGAAATAGCCGCCTTTGGCTGGGAATTCCCACTCTCCTTTTGTAATGTCCTTGATGGCAAGATTTAGAAGGAAGTCATGATTTAGTACTTTGCTAGCAGACATGAAGCATTTACCTATTCTGCTCTCATCTTCCAGCAGGAAATTTGCTGTAGACCAGCACCTTCATAACTATTCTGAGGACAGGAGACAGTGGAGGCACAGAATATCCCTCCATCTGAAATCCAGAAGCAACCTCTCCTCATTAAAGGATGGAAGAATAATTTTTAAGACGTGTGCAATGTGAAAAGAGCTTCTTAGAGGCTTTTTTCCTTAAAAAAAAAAAAAAAAAAAAAAAAAAAAGAAAACAGAAAAGTCTAATGTGGGAGCCAAGGGAGTCTCTTCTAATTTCTTGGATGGCCCTGAATTCATCAGGTGAGGATATCTTAAGGCAATGTGAATGCCTTCACATACGTAAACTGTCAGCATCACTGTTTATCTTCTCAAAGAAAGCTGCAAGAAAGATGCCAGAAGCTGGGGAGGAGACTTAACTCCAGTCCCATCATATGGCTCATTCTATGTTTTGTATCAGATGGGATCACACGATGAAAACACCATTTTAGGTTATCTTTGCATCTCATGAGCTACCATCCAAAATCAATATTTTTTAATTTACATACATATAAGCTAGGAACAGGAAAGATATTCAAGCCTAGAAGGCATCCTGTCTCCTCCCAGAAGGAAGTCTCGTTACCTGTGCTCAAACTGACATGTGGGGTGGAAAAGCGTAATTTACAGTTCTCAGCAACCAAACCCAGAAATTTAGAGACGAACAGAAGTTCATAAACTTACTAAGGGTGTTTTCAAGCAGGACACGGCTATTATGACACTTATTGAACTGTAAAACTTCTGGTCTGGAACACAGGCTTTGCAATCCACCTTTTCCTCTGGTTTCAACTAAATCACTCTTTTCCGACTTATACAGTACTCCAAAAGTAATTTTCCCAGCTCATTCCTCTACCCACATCACCCTTCTTCACTGGTTCTGTTTTCCATCACATGAAGCACAAGCTGTTTACTGTCCTTTTAATAGCCTATCCCATCCACTTGTCATGCACTTAGCAAATCTACCCCACTTCAACACAGTATGACAGCCCTAGTATCTATTTGTATCTTCTAAAGGCTGTGGCTTTAGCCTTTGCTGTGTTTTTTTAGGGTTTTTTTGGTTTGGGGGGGTTTTTTTGGGTTTTTTTTTGTAAAAGCAATATGCTACCCTTACACTTGCAAAACACTGACAATTTTCATGCTATCAGTATGCTGGGGCACTGGACTGACACAGTTGATCCTATCTTGGTAGGCTCTCTCATTTGTCTGAGATCAGGGTCACCTCCTGGGTTTATGCCCCAATTCTGAGTATGCCACTGTTTTTCCCATCTAAAGGCATCCAGAAGCATCCATCATGACTGCTAAGGCTCAGGGGAGCACCCCAGAACCCAGATCCTGAATTTGCCAGTTCATGAAGGGTAAGCCTGGCAAGGTAAATTCTCTCCTGGCTCAATGCAGTGCACAGACAGATCCCTTCTCCACAGGCAGAGATCCAGAAACAAATGGCACTCTCGTCGTCACTCCTATTCCTGGAAGGCAGGTTTCCAGGACTACCTGGATGGCAGCACTGCCAGACCTGCTGTGCAGCTGATCTTGGACTCTGCCTCACACGAACAGAAAGGAGAATGCAGCAGTTGGGCTCCAAGCTCAGCAGCAGCAGAGCAGCAGGAATTGCTGCCAAAGCCCAGAGCTCAAGTCCAGGCTTAACACTTAATGTAAGCAGAGCCTTAGGCAGTCAGGTGCTGCAGTCATACACACAATAATAATAAAAAGTAGTCCTAATGGAGCTCAACCGGCTCAACTTATTGAAGGGAAAGAAGGCCTTTGCCCACAGCCAGCAATCAGCTCAACTGCAGATCTCTCAGCAGCACAACAAAAAGCAGGAATGACCAGATTCAGGGGCTAGGAACCAGTGATCAGCATAGGAATAAAATTAAAAGTGGTTTAAGAAGGATAATAAGTATAACCTGGAATAAAGTATAAAAGTATGTAATAGACAATTCATACATTCTAGTAGGTGAAGAAAGTTTTGCTGTATTTTAGAAACACTTTCACTAAGTCATGTTCTGGGGCTAACAGTCCCACCTAATGGGTGCAAACTCCCATACAGACTAGAGGATCATAATGGTTCCTTGCAGTCTCAAACTAGACAGAAAATAAAAACCAAAACATACAAGCATGTGTCCTCAGGAATCATTCTGCCATCCTGCAGCTAGTATCAGCACGATCTTAAATTTAAAAAAACCCTTTCCAAGGTCAAAACAAGTCACTACACAACAAACACCCAGTTTCAACAATGCTTCAAAAGAAAACCCAAATTCTGACACACTCTGCAAAGCAGAAGCTCTGTGAGACAGCTCAGTGGAACTGCACCAGCCTACACAGGAGTGGCAACCACCTGCCTGAAACCCCATCAGCCTTGTTCAAATGTTGGGGCTCTTCTCCTCTAAACACTTTTCATGCCATGGTAAATAAAACACTATTATAAACTGTAGATTCCTAAACTAACTTCCACACAGTATTATTTTCTCCTTTAGCACCATTACAATTTTCCAATGGTGTTTTGTTTGCAGCAACTGCTGTCATAAGAAAAATGTAATGAAAACATCAATACTTCCCATGCTTTTTCCAGCACTATTAGTCTACATCCAGAATTTTCACCATCTTCCCAAAGAAGTTGATTGAATTTATACTAAAGAAGAATATCTAAATTTGCTTCAAGAAAATCTGAACACACATTTGCTTTTCCATTTTCAGCACAGAACCAAGGAAAAATGAGATAACCTGTGTTGGTTTCCCAGTTAACACAGCGTGACAAAAATGCAAAATTAAATTCCAGGCATCCTAAAGTCAATTGATCTCACCATGGCTTCCACCAAATTAAACAGTGACAGAAAATCAGTGCTGAGAAGAGTGACAGCCTCTGGGATAGCCTGTGCTGTTCACAGCACCACATTCCTATTATCAGTTTTACACAACTGTACCAAGCTGCAAAACCAGACACAGAGGAAAACCCTCTCCAGTACAGTAAGTCCATGGGCTGATGTTTGGCATCTCCCTCCTCCCACATTCCCCAAAAACTGAACTAGGTAATCAGGCTTCAACATAAAGATCAGGGGAAGAATATCACCTACAATGACACCTTTTTTGGACATTTTTCTGGGAGAACATTCTTTCCTTGCCACCTGCAGCCTTTTTTACTTTCTTTCTAGCCAGTAGGATTTCTACCTGTGTATTTTCCCCATGTTTGGAATTTAACAGCTCTTCCCTCATAGAATGTCTGGGCTTTTCACGGCAATTGTGGGCATTACAGCTGTCGCAGTGTCATGGTTAAAGCACAGTAAGTTATTTACTTAGGGCAGCTGTATATCTTTTAAATAGGGAAAATGAAAGAGGATTTACCAAAATGGACATTACTATTTACTCTCCAAAAATGAAAACTAGTAGTGGCTGACAAAACCAGGAAAATATTTTTACCAGGATGCTTTTAAATAAACTACTTCAGCTATACACATGTGCAAAGAGCTTGCTGTGTCTGCAAGTAGAATAGGCTGAATTTGTGTAATTCATCAGAAACCACAGAGGGCCTAAATGAAAACACACACTGTAATACAGGAAAAGCACTGACCATTAACTTCTACATGGGAACAAGAGGTATTGGTTAACATAATGAGCACAGGCCTGCAGTTCCCAGGAACATGAAAAGGATAAGGACATGCAGTGGGAGAGGCAACAACTGAAACTGCCAGGCATCTCAGGTCTGTCAATGACTCTTCTTGCAAAACACCTAAGGTTTTGCCAGCCTGTATAATGGAAGGCATCCTCTTCAGCTGACAATGGGCAGAATAACAAATGCCCTAATAATCATTCTTGATCCAACCTTCACAGCTAATTGCCTTATTCAAACTTCCGGTGTTTTAGCCATTATCCATAGTAAACCTAGGCAGCAAAATAATTTAATTAGCTAGACTCTTCTAAAGCTGAGCAACATTAAAAAAATCCAGAACCAACAAACAAACAAACAAAAAACCCCAACAATTGCTGAATTCTCTCTTACCCTGCCAGAAAAAATAATGATCAGCTGAAAGTCCTGAACACATTCTTCAAGCACAGAGTCAGGCAGTGGTGTATTGTTCCCCACAGCCACACAGCCTGAGCACCTGCCCATGTAGCTGCTTTCTACAAAGACAATCAGCTGTGCTTTGGGAATGGGATTTGGGCATGCAAGCTGTAATAAATGTTGGCTAGTGCCTTCAGTGGTGGCAGCTTCCAGAAAGAGGCAGAGACAGAAGAAAGATGCAACATACCCTGTGAGCTGCCATCTGATACATCTGCTTTCCCTAAAAACATTGTGAAAGTCAGAATCAGAAAAACCACCAAGACAGCATTTTTATTTGCATTTTAAACACTTAAGTAAACAATGTTTCCTGTCAGCTGTGCTGGAAGAAGATGATTAAATTCTTTCTACTACTTCAAAACAGATTAGTAAAATATTTAGTTCAGTCTTGCTATTATATAGAGAGACACCTTGTCTGTTACAAATGAATTTAATTTGGGCTTTTTATTTCCACTGACAGTACAAAAAAAATGTATCTCTATATTATGGGGACCTAAGTTTTTCTTTCCATGCTCACCAAACTCTGCTCAGTCGTACCAAAAGGATTCAGATTCCATCTTCCAGCCGTTCCAGCAAGCTTACTTACATCATGTGTTTGGAAAGGAGATTTTTCAGCAGAGGAAGTGGAGCGCCTCGCCATGCTGGCCAAGACTCCACGGATCACTGACCCTCAGCAGCACACAGACCACCACCGTGACATCACACTTTCCACAACACGGATCCCAAAGATGCACATACTAAGAGAATCTGGAGTTTCAATCTTTGTTTATTTGTTCAAAGAAAGTTGTTTTTTCTTCTTTTTGGTAGCGTTTTACGGTTTGTTTTGCTTTGCTTTTAAAGAGCTGTATTACTTTGTAATCTTACTTTTTGAAACTGAGAAAACCAGGTGGACCACCTGAGAGGAAACATTTCTCTCACAAGTACTCACCAGCGACAGTAGCAGAAGATAATCTGATTAATTTGCACCGTATTATTCAGGGCTTCCATGACACAGCTAAGGGCTCATGGAGGGAGGAAAATATGAAATTGTTCCATTGCTGTTACTTTGCTGGAATGCCACATTTTAATCACTGTCTGGAGTATAGTTGAGTGACACAAGGGAGAGAAATGCTTAATAGAAGATGAAAATAATATAGACTTAGTGAAGACAAATGTTTGATCCAGGCACACCCAATCCACCATGAGTTAACCAGGTTTTTCAACCTGCTGCCTGGAGAGCCCCAGCCAGGGAGGTGGTGCCAGACAGCAACTGTGTGGGTCTGGTAAAATTTGGCACAGGAAACAAAATGGTCAAATATTAGAGATGTCTAAATTGCAAAGGAACTCATTTGTAAACTATAGTGACACCCCTTGCCATTTTTTTTTCCATCAACAGTAATCTACAATCCGCAAAAAAGGGCTTCAGCAGCCTGAAGAATGGTACAAGCAGAAGGTCACAGGAACACAGTTCTCAAAGGGGTTTCCTGAGTCAAGAGTTTTGCCTCCTGTCATTCCAGCTATTGATTTACTTAGTCTACCTAAAAGCAAACAAAAAAAAACCAACGAGCAAACAGATTCTCATTCTAGGAGGAAATTAGGGGATTCTTATCCTTTTTACTCCTGGAAAACTGTCTCGCAATCCTATTCTGCTCTGATTAAAACATTACTGTAATTTTCAGCCTATGTTTTCTCACAGCAAATTTAAACCCATTTATACTCCACTCTGAATATTTTATCTCCTTTTCCAGTGTTTGTCCCACATTTGATACATTTGAGTTCCATATCTGCTCAGTATTCCTGGCAAACAACCAATCAAGTTTAGGATGCTAAATAAAAATAAATAAAAACAAGTTCAAGGTTTTTTTTTTATTTGGTAATATAAACACAGGCAAAAATCCCTTTGTTTCTACTTCATACACTGAAAAATTATTTTTCAGTTACTTATATGCAGACTGACACATTCTAGATTAAGGAGCTTTTTAAAATCATAGTCTAGCACACACTGAATAAACCACAACACTGGAGATTCAGAAACTGAACTACAGCGCTAATGAAGTTTCCTCAACTGTTTTCCCTTAAAACAGCTTCAACTTGTATTCAAAGTCTTGTCCTCCTGGCTTTCTGAAGGTAGGGAAACAGAGTATGTAATATTACACAGAATATGTAATATCAAAAGGTTATCTTATGCATGAAACTGTAAGAGATTTGAGACAGAAGTCCACTTTCTAGTACTGGTACTAGAATCTCTTTAATGATCCCAGGTAAATCACCTCATTATGTCTCACTTTTCATTTGTAAAGTTGTGAGAACAAATTGATTAATGGTGTTTGCTATTCAGACCCCAAAATCGAATGTTTAACAAACCCAAGCAAAACAACACACTACACAAGTCAGTTAGAGGACTACTGGTAAAGAAGAGGTCAGACTGACACCCAAGCCTAGGAATCCACAAAGCAAAACCGACAGGACCAAGTTTTCTGGTGTTCACTTCTTTTCAAGCAGCTGCCTTTAGGAATCAAGTTTAGCATTATATTTTTATTGTATGAAGGATTCAAGAAGAGGATACATTCAGACTTGTAATGAACATAAAAACCCTAATGAAGCTGCTACATTGTCAATCAGGTGTAGGCTGAGACAGCCAAAAATAACAGGAAGACTTCCAATAGAGCAAAGAACCTGCATCTAGTATTTCAACTTCTGAAGTAAAGTTGTCAAAAACATTATTGTGGGTGCACAGTGGGCAAACAGCAAACACAAACTTTAATGGGATTCCTTTGCTCTCTGAACAACCTGCAAAAAGTAAGACTGGCAGAGTCAGATGTTTGTTACTGTGAATGAAAAGTCGGTCTTACCTGCAGCCAAAAACACCACCAGCATAAAGAGAGAAAACAATAGAAATGACGTTTCCTTAGCCCTTACAGGTTTTTCATGTAGGTGCTCTCATGCTACTACTGAATGCAATTCTGTAAGTCTTATCTTGACATCTAATCTTTAAAGTATCAAGCTTCATTACCCAAGGTGTAACACAACAAAAAGGCCCAAAACTGCAGGCACAGCAAGCAGCAGTGAGACTCCTTTAGTCAAAGCTAGACAAGGCAGCAAGTCATGAAATGTGACGCTTTAGAGTGCTTTATGCACATCTCAGAATTTGTGATCAGCAGTTCTGCTACCTTTAGACATATTTCTTACTGTGCATTCATAATCTTGGCTTTACTCCCTGTCACTTGCACTGAACACAAGCAAGTTGTCTATACTGTGCCATGTTACCTCGCTTTCACTGAGCATACTTGCTCTTCTGTCTGTGGGCAATTAACTCAATTTGCGACAACTAAGTTTCAGCAACCAGTTTAAACTTCTCATCAGACTTTTGGCATGGGCTGCAAAAAGCCTGCCAGCAAACCATGGCCACAAGAAGCAGTTGTTTTCACCAGGGAAACTCATTCTTCAACGAGATCACTCTCCCGCTGCACTGCAAACACAGCCAACATACAGCAGCTTTTCAGCTACCTCTACTGTGGAGTTCTCTCACCTATATCACACAGGAGAGGGCATACCCTGTAAGAGGTGCACCAGTGGTATGCATTTACTAGAGGAATGACTCCAAAATACACAGTGCAGCAATCTGCTCAAGAACTTAGTATAGGCTTCTTTCAAACAAGAGACCACTTTGTCCTCTGTGCCTAGTCAAGCAGACATGGAATAAAAAGGGCAGAAGCAGCTGCTGCCATTCATATGCAGCATCTGACTTACGAAAACTTGTGTGGTTTTCAGGACTACCTCACATCTTCTCTAAGCCTTTTTTCTGGAAATTAAACAGAAGATCAACACCGCCGCCTGTGAAGATGCTATTTTCTAACTCACAGACACTCTGCTTGTTGTCTCCCAGGGCCCCTAAGCAGACCTGCCTGAACTACCAAAAAGAGGGACACCCTGATATATGGACTCATCAGTGATCAGGCAATAAAACTGCAAGGTCAGGGTCCCAATTTTAACAAATACTGCCAATCTGAGTTATGACAAAACGTGGTTCTCCACATGACAGAAACACTCAGTTCAGTTAAACTGATTTTGTTCATTTTGATTTTCTTTATTATGTATTCTCTTCACCCTCTAAATAGTTTACTCTGCATCAGTTCCTTTGCCTGATCTGTTTTCTTGTGCCACCCACACATCCCTACTTGCCTTGAAGTTTCACCTTGACTCAACTGAAGCCTTTCTCTAGGGAGTAGATAGCCTGTAACACTGCACTTCATTAGCTTCGAAAAGAGCTTCAAAAAGAAACCTCAGGACTCAAGCACTCATTGATGTTCTGTTGCAACATTTATTTAAACAGGCAATTTGGCTAAGATGGCCTAAACAGACAGGGAACAAATCCTATGATTAAGTCTATGACAACAACAAAAACAAAATTCTGTCCCAGATCACAGTAAGAGCTCCAAGCAGCATTTCTGCCTTACAAGGGAGTGTTTTAATTATGCAGCTGGAAATTAAAATTCTATAAACTTGGTTTTATTCAAACAGCAGCCCTTTATCACATTTGGGCACTGTTTATTGAAAAGCTTACTGTAAGACCAAGTGAACAAAAGCAGAGAAAAAGTAGAAAACTGAAGCCCAGCACAAGTCACTGATCCAACAGTGCAGGCACGGTTGTGTCAGGGCCAACAGTGAACACAAACTTTCTTGAACATTGCCTAAGACAGCAAAGAACGTTTGGGCAGAGCTACTTCCCCAAGCACTAGGTGGGCAACAACTACCACACATTGTATCGAAAATTTATAGAAACAAATACAGCTTTCAATTACTTTAAGAGAAAGCTAATACTAACCAAAAAGCAGTCAGAGCCCAGCCTGAACAGGCTCCAGCCTTCCCAGCTCTCAATTCCAGTCATTCAGAGTTTTTGTGTGAGTTCCCCCCTGAGGTGACACAAAATTCAGCTCTTTGAAGATCAGGAAATTCAGTTATGCACAGTATCATTACAAAGGACACTCCTCACAACACAACAACAAAAAAATTATAAATAAATAACTTCCAGTCAAGTTCAACAAAAGACAGTAATACCTTAATTTTCTGGTGAATATGCCTCAGTGAATCTGCTGTACCCATGTCCATGTTGTCACTGATGCACACAAAATCGAGCTTCATTTTTGTGTCCAGGTTTAGCATCTTTTGGATTTCCTTCCTTGTAATCACAATGACCTCTAGGACAAGGGAGAGTGAGATGAGATGAAGCAGAAAAAAATCTAAATAATATTCATCACGAATAGGATACACCCACTTTTTTATTTAGACAGGCTGATGGAACTGTCAAAAGGCTTGAGTAACATAACTGGGTTCTCCACCCAGCCAAGCTCCTTTGGCAACAGTAACTTTTCAAGCAAAGAATTAAACTGCTAATGAACATGAAAACAATCTCCCCTGCTTTGCTGGGTGGATGTTGTTACTGAAAGGACACATGCATGTGTGGCATGAGTTAGCAAGACAGAACAGACACTTCGATCATTAACCAGCAACCTCAAACCGTATGTCCTCAAAGAGATCAATGAGACCCTGTGTTCGTGTCACCAACACTTTAGAGCTTTGTCTTTTGCTGCCCCGATCCTGTGTAATCCTCTGTGGACAACTCCACCAACCACACTATTACAATACAATGGTTAAACTATTTCTCAGCATCAGCTTGGCAAGAAAGTGGAGTAATATATGAGCAACAAACTCATTCCATCTACAAAAGAAAAAGGATAAATGCATATTTGAAGGAAATCAAAACTGGCATGAAAGCATATTTTCCAAAATGAAGAATGTGAGAACAGAAGCTCTGCAAAGAAAAGACTGAGGAAACAAAATGACAAAAAACCCTTTTCCCCCAGTCTCAAGAATGGGAAGGAAAAGCAACAATCAAATTTTCCAGTTAAAATATCCCCTCAAAACACCCCAACACTATAACATTGTATTCCACGTGGAATTTTAACAGAGAAGTATGGGAAATAATAAATAATGATAATAATAGTATAAGCAAGATGAAAACACATCAAGAATAAATCTGCATCAATCAAAGCTTAACTAATCTTGAACCTATTAAAAGAAAAGAGGAAGGAATGGTAAACATGGGAATTATGTGGCGCTTTGGTGACAGAGATGTGGCTGCTCTTCCACTCCCATAGTGGATGCCAATGTGGATTTAAAGGAGGCTGAAGAACCTAGGGAAAGGGACTGAAAGCACACCTTGAGTTAGGCAAAGAATTAACTGAAGACAACTGGTGTCAGGTGCAAGTTGTAAGCTCACGCAATTGAGCATAAACCTGGTGAGCTGGGCAAAGGTCTCCTAAATACTAGCAGAGATGAGACACAGTGAGTCAGCCCATGGAACACCTACTTAGTTACATAAACAAGTATGAGGAACTAAGTCTTACATAGTACTTGATGAAAATCATCCAAGGAGACAATTCATGCCACTGGATCATTTAATGCAGGAATATACAGCTTGGTCACAGGTGTGGATCAAGGAAGCAGGAAGGTGGCAGTTTGCTTTCTGAAGCTGAACACATTTACTGAATACAGCCCTGCATGTTCACATTTTCACTGGAGACAGATAAGTTGAAGAGCTACGTGTGAGAAAGGAGAAAGATCTGACTGCAGCAGTATCCCAGAGTCACAGCATGGTTCAGGTTGGAAGGGACCACCCTGGGTCACCTGATCCAACCTCCCTGCTCCAGCAGGGTCATCTCAAATCACATGGCACAGGATTGCATCCAGATGGTTCTGGGATATCCCCAGTGAGGGAGGTCAGACAGCCTGTCCCAACGCTCGGTCACCTGCACATTAAAGAAGTTTTTTTCTCATTTTCAGGTGAAACTTCTTGGGAATCAGTTTCTGCCTGTTTCCTCTTGTACCATTGCTTGGCATCACTGAGCAGAGCCTAGTCCTGACACTCTCCCTTCAGAGACATTGATAAGTTCCCTCTCAGCTGTCTCTTCTCAAGGCTGAACAGGCCCAGCTCCCTCAGTGTTTCCTCGTAAGAGAGATACTCCTGTCCCTTCATCATCTTTGTTGCCTTCCACTGGACTTGGTCCAGGAGCTCCATGTCTCTCCTGTCCTGAGGAGCCCAGAACTGGACACAGAACCTCAGATGCAGCCTCACTAGGGCTGAATAGAGGGGCAGCTACAAGTGGTCAAGAGCATCAAGTGGAAATGGTTATTTCTGAATAAAGAGCCACCCAAAGCACAATACTGACTGCACAGAAGATTTCAGCTATCTAAATTTCCATTGCAAGATAAAAGTATTGGGGAAAAAAAAAAGACAGGAGAACAGGCAAAGAAGGCAGACATTCAGAATGCAGATTTCAACAAACAAATCCAAAAAACAGAAGTTCTTTAGAATTTTCTAATGAAACAGAACAAAGGCAAAGTCTGCTCTTAGTTTTGTTACTTAACACTGAAATAGTAAGAGGCTAACACAGATAATCATGAGCTGATCTTTACATCTTCACAGAAGAAAGAAGCAGTCAGTAAAAAAGCCACAAACCCAGGACGAAGTACAGAATAATCACAGAGAAGCAGAAATGCAAAAGACAAACATAACAACCCAGACACTTGAAAGGTGTCAGGAAGAAGCTTTATAAGAAGCTGGGGGGACACCACAGATCCAGCACTCAAAAGGTGAATAAAATCCTAAACTCAGAAAACACTGAAGAAGCTCACCAGGTACTAAGTACCACCTTAGTCCCACTGTGAAGCAAAGCCCACAGGTGATGAGCAACACGAGTCTGCCATTCCCCCTGCCCTGTTCTGGCCAAACGCCAGCGCCCGGCTCTGTGCTGCCACACGGGCTGAACGCCTCAGACAGAGCCAGTAACCCTGAACTTCAGGCCAGGCTGAAACAACAAACCACGAGCCATCCCCGGAGAGCTGACACTTCCCATGCTGCTGCCATTAATGACTCTGAGAAAGGAGCACCAGAGACTCATGGTTAGCAATGCAGGAAAAGACACCAAAGTTGGGAAAAGGCTCGAATCAGAGAATCGCTAATCTTGGAAAAGACCTTTAAGATCATCATGTCCAACCAACCAGCACCACCACCATGTTCACCACTAAATCACGTTCTCAAGTGTCACATACTCATGGTTTTTGAACACTTTCAGGGATGGTGACTCCACCACTTCTCTGGGCAATCTGTTCCAGTGTTTTAAAACCCCTTCAGTAAAAATAAATTTTCATAATATCCAATCTAAACCTCCCTTGGTGCAACTTGAGACCATTTCGTCTCGTCCTGGCACTCGTTATCTGGGAGAAGAGACCGACCTCTCTACAACCTCCTTTCAGACACGCCCGGCCCTTGGTGGGAAGAGGCGTAGAGGGTGCAGGCACAGAGAGCGCAGTCGAGGGGACAGAAAGGGATGTGACATGGGCCAACAGTACAGCTCCAGCGCGGAGGAGAGACGGGGCACCTGCGACACGGCATTAGAACGGCGGAGAACGGACGGGAGCGGCGGCGGTGACTGGGGACAGCCCGTAGTGAGCAAGGGCAGTCCGCAGTCACCAGGATGAACACGCCCAGACCCCGCCGTGCCTCACCTTCGAAGCCGGCGCGCTCCAGGAGGTTCAGCGGGTACCAGAGCAGGGGCCGGTTTCCCACCGGGAGCAGCGGCTTCGGGATGCTGGAGGTCAGGTCCGTCATGCGGGAGCCGCCTCCGGCCGCCATCACCACGGCCTGGAACTCCATCGTGTGGCGGAGTGACACAGAGACAGAGCAGAGCTCACCGGGACAGGTGCGACAAGGCCGGCTCACTCCTCCGGTCCCTGCGACCGCTCCCGGCACTGACAGCGCAGCAATGGCGGCGCGGCCGCGCTGCGCCTGCGCACGCACAGCCGAGAGCGTCGATCGAGAGCGAGCGCCGATGGAATCGATCAACCACCTCGGTGGGCTGCGGGCGGCCTTCACCCAGCCAGGACGGCGAGAGGAACACCGAACGAAGGACCCCGCGCTGCCGAGCGCCGAGTCATGGATCCCTGCCCAGCCGCGGGGGGCGCTCGGAGGAACAGCGCCCCCAGGCGGCCGCAGGAAGGATGGCGGGGGGGTGATGGGGGGCAGTGGGGGCTCTGTGCAGGGTGTAGGGGGGAGCACTGGGGGGTCAGTTTGCAGCTGTGCTCCCCACACCATGACCAGATAAGGGACAGGACTCACAGCGCCGCCCGCCTCCGCATGCTACGCTCTCCACCCCACACGACCCACTGCAGGCAAAGCACCCAGCAGCCAGTGCCATGCTGACCCTTCCAGTCGCAGCACTGGCCACACGCTCCAGTCCCAGCCCTAGAGAAGCATAGACACAGACAGGACGTGGAGCAGGACAGCAGGATCTGGCCCTGCAGTTTTATTGAATCCAGTATCCCTGAGGCTTCCATGGTGTGGGGCACATGGGGTCTCATTCATCCCAGGGGTTCTTGTCAGTGTCGATGGACATGCAGTTGTACACGGCATAGCGCAGCAGCTCCTCGCAGACCTTGGCCCTGGCAGGGGGAATGCTAGGTCACAGCCATGATGGGCGCAGAAAACCTCAGGCTTCCCTCCCCGCACCTGCCTGGACATTCCCCAGGGGAAGGCTTTGGGAGTCTTGATGGGAACCCCAACACCAGCCCCAAGGAATGGGGAGCATCCCTATCCCCAGCTCAACTCACGAGGAATAGTTGGGCAAGAAGAAGGTGCAGGAGCAAGTGCAGGCCTGTGGCATCAAGTCCAACGCATCCAAGCTTGGGAGAAAGGAGAGTCAGACCCCAGCACAGCACAGGGACCTCACATTGTGTGGGGACCCCAGCATGGCACAGGGAACCCAACACAGGCAGGATGGACTCACTTCGACCTTTCTGGGTAGACATGGATCTGAACTGGGAGGCGGCTCCGGCCGGTGACAAACTTTAGGAAATGGCTGAGGTCCTCTGAGGGGAAGAACAGAGCTCAGGTCTCAGGAACAGGATTGTCCTAGTTGCTGCTGTCACAGCAAGATCTGCCTTGCAGAATCACCCCAGGAGCATGGGGCAAAGCTAAGGGATGCTCTCAGAATCCCAGGAAGGGCCAGATGGGATGACCCCAGCCAGTTTCCAGGGAAGCACCTGGTGAGCACCCCTGGGGCACAGGGCAGGGTACCCCACACCCTGGCCTGTCCTACTGCACGTGAAGAGCAGGGAAAGGCCTGGGGCCACTCACCACTGGTGAAGTTGTTGAGTGCCTCCAAGAAATACTGGATACGAGTATCATCAGGAGGGAAATCATCAAACTTGACTGTGACAAAGAATGTGCAATGGCTTAATTAGAATCTCCCAGCAAAGCAAAGCAAAGGAAAGGAGGAGACCCTCTGCTCCTTGGTGAGCCCATGAGAGCCCCTGGCACCCCTGAGTGGGACCAGCACCTTGTGTCATGGTGGGTGGAGAAACAGAGGTCCTAGTTTGCAGAGTGGCCACTTGCCTTTGCCCATAGCAGCTAAGGACCAGAGTTGGGTCCAGTGGGGTTTGCTGCTAAACCTGAAGCATCCAGGGATCCTCTGGCTCATCCTCCCCCAGGCTCTCAGGCACCCCATGACCAGGATTCATGTGCAGGACAAGCATTATCAAGGGGATCCCCTGCCCTTGTGGAGAGTAGGGAGCAGCTCTGGGCTGCCCTCTGACTTACTGAACTTCTGCAGTTCAGCTGCTGTGATCTCCGGGTCCCCACAGATCCTCTTCTCCATCTGCTGCCAGGTGAGCAGGTCCAGCACAGGCTGAGGCACCACACGGAGCAATCCAGCACGTATGGCTGCAATCTATGGGGACACAAGACGGGCTCCATGTCACCACAGCGGGTCTAAGCCCTGGGCAGTCACCTAGGGGTGTGGGGACAGTGACCACAGGACCTCAAAAGGGATCCCCAGGGCACATGGACATCCTGGGTATGGGATGCACAAAGAAACCACCCAGCTGGAATGGGGGACACATTTTGGCAACCACCAGTCCCACAGGTACCAGGATGTCTTGCCACAGGAGCAGGGTCCCCTTCCATCAGGGGGGCCAGTGTCACCTGCTCCTTGCTCTCCTCCAGCCGAGCCTTTTGCACCAGGCGGATGAACTCCTTGCGGTCCTCGTAGCGCACAGCAGTGTTGCTGCCGTTGGGGATCAGCTCCACCATACGCTGGTCACTCAGCACTGTCGTGTAGGTCAATTCTCTGCCAAACATGAACTCAAAGCCTTCCCTGTCCACCCTCTCCAGCACCTCCAGCAGCTTCACCTGCAATCCAAATGAGCAATAGCCACCACGGTGGAGCCAGAACAGCCATGAGAGAGCACAGCTCTGCCCTGCCAGCACCCAGCCCTGCTGACCAGCTCTGAGTCCACAGTGGCAAAGTCCTTGCTCCAGCTGACCTCCTCCGCTGCCAGCTGCTTCCACACCAGCACCGGCAAAGACAGGATCTGCCAAAAGGAGTGGACACAAGCATTCTCCCCCTGCCTCTCCTTCACCCATGGGCAGCTCCTCTGCCCAAGACAGGGTGGCCCCTGCCAAGTCTCCTCACTGGCCAGGAAGGCTCTGCTGTGCTCACCAGAAACTCTTTGCTCCTCAGGGCTGCTCCCATCAGCTGCCCGATCCACTCATACTTGGGAAAGTCCTTGCAGGAGGGGTTGGGGACATACATGTCCCTGGTGTCACTGCTGCTGTTAGCCTGTGGGAGAGATGCTTAGGACACACAGATATTTGACGAGCCCAGCACAGTCTGTCCTGCAGCCTCCCCCACAGTCACCCCCCCACCTGCCTCTCCAGCCCTTTACACTCCTCCAGGAGATCTCTACCACCCAGGTAAAAGCACAGCTCCTCCAGGCAATAGCCCTGCAAGCATTAAGATAGGGCTAACATCCCAGGTTCTGCTGACTGACTCCCCTGGCCTGGACAGACAGACAGTGGGATGCCAAACCTGATTGGAGGTGCGCACAAAGAATGGCAGGGGCACCGGGACATCGCTGGAGCTGGGACACAGTTCCTCTGACACATCTGACAGGCTGTCCCGAAAGCCACCACCTGCCGGGGGAGCAGGGGATGGTTAGTGCCTGACACAGCAGGGCCAGACACTGAGGATGTGGCCAAGGATCTGGCCAAGATGCTCCCCTCCCTGGGGCAGCAGCAGCAGCACTGGTGGGGTAGGGGAGATACAGGGATGATCTCATGTTCACAGAGCAGGGCTGCCTCTCCCAGAGCAGCTGGTACAGCATGGGCACCCACTGAGCTGCACCCCAATACAGGAGACACCAGGAGAGAACTCTCACCATTGTCAATGATGCCCTCAGTGATGAATTCACACTCCCACCACTGGCTGTAGGTCAAGGGCCACCTGTGGGGAAGCAACAGCCCCATGCGCATCCCTCCTCTGAGCATACCAGCAGCACCTGGAATCCCCTTGCACCCTGCTCTGAGGAAGTGACATCCCACAAATAAGACACTGAAGACTTACCTGTAGTCCAAGGGCTGATTGTTCTTGGAAGATCTGAGGCCTTCATACAGCTGGAGAGTAGTAGAGCAGAAAGGGGATGAGATGGGGGCAAGATACCTGCTGAAGTGACAGGTACCTGGCACAGCGCATGGTGTTGCCATACCTGGGTGAAGACAGCATTCCTACAGCTGGGGTCCAGTGCAGGGTTGACTCGGTGTTCCCGGGCCAGGAGCCGGTTGATGTAGAGCTTTGGCACAGTGTGAGGGGCAGAGCTCTCGGAGGACTGCAGACAGTGGGCAATGAGGGCTTCACTCTGCTTAGACAGCAGCAGGAATGGCTTCATGCTCTAACAAGGGACAAGCAGGGATGGTTAGAGGTCTGATCCTGCTACCACCTGCTGTCTTCCTCTCCCCAGATCAGCCCTGGTGTCATAGGGGATGCTCCTCCATCCCTCAGGCAATGCCAAACCTGGCAGCTCTCAGCCCTGGGCTGGTCTGTCCCTACTGGATCAAGGAGGAAACACTACAGCCCCCAGAAAACCTGAACTTGTGAGGAAATGCTCCTGCTGGCACCATCCCAGGGAAGCCTGGCACATGCTCACCCTGAGTGCATTGAAGGTGCCGATGCTGTCCTCAGAGAGAGGGATCAGGTAACACAGGACACTTTCCAGGAGTTGGACAAACCTGAAGACAAGAGAGAAGCAGTGTGAGGCTGCAGGAGAGCAGCATTTCATCACAATCCCTGGGCACTGTGCTTCCTGCACATGGATCCCCTCCAGGCCAGGGAGGGACACCAAACACAAAGGGAGCACCCACCCAGCACCTTCTGGCCAAGCACTTTTTATTTCTTTCCCCCAAGAAAATGCTGCAAAGATAGGCAGCCCAGCCCATGCCACTGCACTGCAGCTGAATCACTGCAGAGGGTCTCCGTGGGCTCAGTGCCGACCCCAGCCTGGGACTGCCCTGCAGGTCAGGGCATGATGCTTTTTGGGACTGAGATCACTGTAGGAATTGTGGCATCCCTGTGCCGTACCTCTGAATGAGCACAGCTCGCCGGTACAGCACGTCAGCATTCACCCCTTCCAGGAGAGGGTAGCGAACCAGCCGGGCTGGCTGGAACATGTCAGAGTTCAGGGTCAGGTCCCACTCCCAGAAGGACATGATCTTAATCCCCTGCAGACGGACATTGTACCCTTGGTCTGCCAAGAAAGAACAGAGATGCTGCGTGCACTACGGCCAGCACGGCTTGGATGCTGCAACCAGGGGCGAGGTGCCCACAGCACCTGCAGCATCCCATATGAAATGCTCATTCATCAACCTTCCTGCCAGTGGATCCCAAAAAGGAGGCGGGAAGAGCCACAAGTCCCAGAACTAGCTGCGGGTTTAGGGCCAGGCTGGGCTGGCAGCCACAGTCTGGGTGCACAGGCTCACCCCGGCACTCCAGGAAGCGAATCTCCAGCACCGGCATGTGGGTTTTCATGTCGCGGAGGATGCAGACACTCTGGTAGCTGTTCCTGCACACAGCATAGAGGGAGATGGTGGAGCCATGAGGCACAGACAACGGTGAGGTGGCCAGTGAGGCACAGGCCACTCTAGCTCCCCAGCCAAGGACGTGCTTCTACCCATGCAAAACCCCCCCACCTCACCAGGGCTGTGGCAGGAGGTGCCCAAGCAGAGAGAAGAGGCTGTCAGAGGCACAGAGACGTTCTGGAGAAGGTGGAAGCCGCATCCAAAAAGCCAGAAAAGAGCACAAATTCAAAGCAGTACAGAAAGACAAGATGGCTGAGAGCACGTCACTGTTCTTGGGGGGTCCCAGCACATCTCATAAGGGCAGAACCATCCTTCAAGCAGAGTTGGTCATGCAAGGGTGGTGTGGTTTTGAAAGAAACAGGGATTTGTGTAAATGAGCAATTTATTAAGTGTATTTTCAACACCTTTGTCAAGGTCCCATCAAAGTCCTGTGAGCCCACAGGGAAAAACCACTGCAAGTATTTAGATGCAGTGAGGAGCTGGCTCCTGCCACTGCAAAGGACACCTCTGCAGTCTCATGAGTGCTTCTTCAGAGACAGATTTCACTGCTCAGCCAGAAAACATCAAACAGGCACGTTTTGGGGGAAGGCGAAGGAGACCTCCTGTGATAGCCCCTGACTGCCTTGGGAAGGGTGCTCAGGGCCAGGGTGGAGATGGAGAGGTGAAGCACCCTAGGACTTCTTGGCTACAGCATGGCTGAGATTATCAGGAAGGTGGCAGCAGTGGTGTGTGTTCCCAGAAGAGAGGAGAAAGAGGCAAAAAGACCACCAAAGTCACTAGGCAGAAGGAAGCATGCTGCAGACCACCTGCTGCAGTATGGGTGAGGAGCAGGAGAGAAGATTAAGGCACTTGACTGGCACATGGAAGCAAGGGACCACCACACTTGTGGGCATAGATGTAGCCTGCACCCAGGGAGTTCCAGCCCTTGGAGAGCCACTGTCACTGGCAAGTCACTCAGAACCATCCTCAGCCCCATCCTTAATATCTGCTCAGGATGAAGAGACAGCTCAGGAGTTTGGCACAAGCTGGGCACAGGCTGATGCTCACTCATTACTCACTCATTAATTAACACTGTTCTCAGGTGCTGCAGCCTGCTTGGTGTTCCCCCATACACAGACACTCGCCTGGGTACATAGGAGTTGGACTGCCCATCCAGCATCAGCCACAGTCTCCTGGGGGTGAGAAGAGCAAGGAACAGCATTGTCCTCCCTTCATGAGCTGCCTGGGCCCAGAGATGCCCCCAGAGTTGTCGCAGGCCTGGGGCAAATCTCTATCTTCCTGGGGTGCCTTTGGGAGCATCTGTCCCCCACCTCAGCCCCACACCCTCAGCTGCAGCTGGGGGAAATCTGGGTTGAAGAGGAAGATGGTGCTTTGTCCCATACACTGCCCTTCCCTGGCACAGCTGTTGGCACGGAGGGGACACCCCGAGGTCTCACTTGACAATGGCGCCTTTCTTCATGTTGAGCCGCACCCAGTGCTGCCCCGGGGGCCCGCTGCTCTCCCAGAAGGTGTACGACAGGTTGTCTGTCAAATGGGATGCACCACAATCCTCCTGCAAGAGTGCAGCAAGCAGAGGAGGGAGATGAGCATCCTTGGACACACCATGGCCTCCTCTGAGATCAGGAACAGGCCAGCCTCTTGATTTATTAGGCTGTGAGTGGATGGTGGCTCCCTGACATAGCAAACTGGCCATGGCAGTGGACCTCTAGTGCCCCAGAGACATAAAGGGGGTTTGCCTCCCACAGCTTTGCTAGAGCAGCAAAACGCCCCCACCATCCCATGCCCCTCGCAGAGGAGACAGCCACAGCTGGCCACTCCTCCCCACATCTGTGGTGATGCTCACATGTCTTACGCTGATTTTAGGCTGCATAGGAGCCCCACTACGCACCATCTGTGAGGAGACCTCGATGCTGTTGATGTGTTCCTTGGTGCAGTCCACACACTGCAGCTTCTTCTCGCTGTGATCGTACAGGAAGCGCCCCAGCTCCATGTCATGCTCATATGTCCAGCCTAGGGGCACAGACCTGCAGGGAGTCTTTGTGTTAACAGGATGAGGAGACCAAGCTGTGCCCTAAACCTGCCCACCAGCAGTGTGCAGAAGCCCCAGCTGCAGTGTCTCATGGCCACCCAATAGGCGTAGTGCCAAGCCACTGTCCCTGCAGCAGACAGAGAGTACGGCTGTATTTCATCACCAGCACACTAGGTATTTATGGCCACTCCAGCCCAGCATGAATAGCAGTATACAGCCACTCCAGTGGTCCATAGAGCAAAGGCCATCTTCGCTTGAGCAGTGCCGAGATACTGCAAAGGCATTGCATGGCACCCATCTTCCCATCTTCCCCCCTCCAGACCCTGAAGCCAGTCCTGGCCCTGCAGGCATGTCCAGGCCCTGGCCAGCAGCCCCTCAGGATGCTGCAGTCCTGCTCTAGGACATGTGGGGACATCATACCTAAACTTCTGCACTGCTGCCTCGTCCTGCTCTATGAGCCTGGGCATCTCTCCAAGACGCATGGAGTACGTCAAGTCCACCACTTGTTCCCAGCTGGAGCAGCAGGGGCAGAGAAGTCACACAATGGAAAAGATGTGTCAGTGCTCAGTGTGTCCATTACTGCCTTAGCCTGAAGTGTAGTCAGCAGCGGCGGGGCACTGGGGGTAACACCCAGGAACAGCTGTGAGAAGGAGGAGTGTCCCTGCACCCGGGTACAGACTGGGACAGAGCAGGGGAATCCCTCCCTGCACATGACCTTCCATCATGAAAATAAAATTTGAGCTCTCTGATCACTGCACTACCTCTGTGACATCGCTCAGCCCAAATCCAAATGACTCAGAACGCCCCTGGCATCATCTTTATTCTGTGCAGGCGCTGCCACAAGCAAACAGGATTAGTCTACGAGGGAGCACCCACCTGCCCATCGGTGCTCGGCGGGGATGTGTCCCGTCTGCGCTGGAGGGAGTGAGTGGGCTGTGCTGGGCGTGCCCAAGGGATTTGGGATGGTTGGGTTGCATGTTCTCTGTGGGGACCGGTCACACGCGTCTCCAGCCCCCAGAGCCCAGTTCCTGCCAGGGGCGGAGCGGGCCGGGGCCATACCTGACAGCAGGTCTGTAATCAACCCCGAGCGTTTGGTGCTGACATTGGATCCTCTGCACGGAGTCAACAGGGACTAATTTATCTCCTCCCTCTCCGAACCTCTGCGCCAGCACCCAGCCCTCCGCCAGGCTACGGGTGCCCGTGTACTCCTCCAGCTGCTCCTGAAGGCACATCCCGTCCTGTCACCGCCGTCGGGACCCGGCATGCCCGGGTGGTTCCCGGTGCCGGTCCCGCGTTACCTTGCTGAGCTTGACCCAGAGCCCGGCGCCGTTGCAGTACTCCTCGCCGGTGGCGCGCAGGCAGCCGCCCTTCCGCACCTCGATCGTGGCCCGCGCCGCCCGCTTGCCGCCCCGCGCCGGCCCCGGGCTGTCCCACACGCTGAGCAGGCTGCGGGCGGCGGCGGCCGAGGGGTCCTTGCAGATCTTGTACTGCACCTCCCGCGGCACGTAGCAGAGCGCGGCGGGCAGCGCCTGGGCGCGGCGGAAGCACTCGCTGCACTGCAGCAGGAACCGCAGTCGGCCCAGCACCTGGTGCGGCGCTTCCCCGCCCGCCCTCATCGCGCTCCGGGCACCGGCTCCGCGCCGCTGCGCTGCGCCCCGGGCTGTCCCGACTGTGCCCCGACCGTGCCCGCCCCGGAGTCCCCGCCGGGCCGGGGCGCCTCCGGCGGGGCTGCCGTGCCCGCCTCCCTCCGGGGCTGCCCCGCCTCGGGCAGTCCTCGCTTCCCCGCTGCCGCCTCCTCGCCGGGCAGGCGCCGCTCCGCCCGTGCCCCAGGCACGCCCCAGCGCTTCTTCATCACTCTTGGGCGGCTGGCGCTCTGCTCTCCAGCTCCAGGTCCCCCTTGCCAAGATGTGGCGCACCGTTACGCCCACATCAGCATCCCGGGTCACAGGCATCCCCGTGCCCTGTGGCTTAGGACTCTGATGTTGGAGGCCGGGAGGGAGCAGTGTCATTGCCTACATTCCTACAAGCAGAGAGGGAGTCCTGTGGCGTCCAGCATGGATAAGGAAAAGGAGTGGGAATTCTGGTATAGGAGAGCTAGCTTCTGGCTGTTATATCTCTGCCCTGGGCAGGACTGCAGAAGGTGGAGGTGCTCCAAACACTTGCTGGGGAGGAGGACAGGCTTCCCTGCCCAGAACAGTTTTATCCCAGGCAGCAGAGGCATCCTGGCATTAGAAGTGAGGCCATGACACCGAGCAGCACCCAACTCCCCCCTACTCCGAACAGTGAGAGTGTGTCACCCCATGTCATGTCTGCTTGTTGCATACCACAGCAAGGCGGTGGCAGAGAGCAACTCAGCTCCACCCCATGCTACCTTAATTTCTTAAGGTTGGGCACAAAGGGCTGAGTTGAGGTATGAAACAAGTAGGCTGGCAGAGCTCAAAGGCCTTCACACACCCCTGGTGCCTGCCTGCTCTCCTGGAAGGTCAGAGTCCAGCTCCATCCCTGCCTGCAAAGCCACAGTGCAGAGAGATCCAACAGCTGTTCATCCCTGCAGTGTTGTCTATTGAACAGGTGCGTGACTATACCTGCACTGGGCACCTGCCTTGCTATGAACCACAGAAGAAATGGAGACTTGGGCCTTGCTCCTATCTGCAGTAACCACAGCCAGGAAGGCCCTGGGCCCTCCTGCTGCAGACACGTTACCCTGTTCCACTGTTTTGCAGAGGTCCTGCCAAGGGTTGAGCCAGTTAATAACTGAGTCACCTCTGTGACACTACTTTGTGTGCAAGACATGGCAGGGCCGATGTCTGCTTCACCTCCAGCTGCCTCTCACAACACCAGTCTTCACTGCTGTTTAGAATCACAGAATCACTGAGGCTGGAAAAGACCTCTAAGTTCACAGAGTCCAAGTGTTAACCCAGCACTGCTATGGTTTTCCCTAAACCATGTCCCCAAGTATCACATCCGCTATTTAACCCAACAGAAGGACACAGGAGCCCCCGCCAGACCAGAGATATCTCAGGAAGGCCAGGAGCAGTTAGTTAATTCATTTTATTTTACATCCTACATGAGGTAGGGACAGACAAAACCTGTCAAACTACTAAGAGTTTGTCATACTCTAGGGTATTAGTAACATAACAAGAACAGCTAGAGTACATGTGCGTTATTAATCACCTGAAACTATTCTATGACAATCCAGCAAGTTGAAGCTAGGAAAGGGCAAGTGGTTACATGGAGCAATGACATCAGTCCCTCCCCCAGCTCATCCCTACCCATCCTGTAGAGCTGCAGCTCTGGCACACAGAGATGCTCCTCAGCAGCACAGAGACACCAGCACCTTCCTTAGAATAGCACTGGCTTGATAAAGGATCTCTACTGATTTGAGACACACAGCCACTGGTTCCTGATGCTCAGGGGGACTCTCTCACCCCAGGCCACATGCAGCAGGATTCCAGGGCAGGGGCACTTGATTTGTGCCTTGTCAAACATGATAGGAGACAGTTCCTATCCACAGCTTTAGAGATCAGAGAATAAACATGACACAGCACTGACATAACACCTATTTTGGGCCCCTGAGATTGGCTAGAGTTGAGCCAGGCTGACCTTTTCCACAATTTGTTGGGCTGTCACAGCAGAAATTCAGTTTGTGATTGGCTTTAAAACACTGCAGATGAGAGGACCACGCAGAGGACATCCAGGCCAGCCCCCAGCTCCCCATTCCCAGCTTACCTTTGCACAGTGAACTGAACAGCACAAGCAGTGGGTTATCTCGGCATCGTTCCACAGCAGCCATGTGTTTCCCGACCCTCTGACCATGCACCAAGCAATCCCACTTGCTGCAATGGGCTCCTCCTCCTACTAGAAGGGCTTTCACAGGTCTCTCCACCCCAGTACACCACCATAGCAGCAACTGCTGCAATTCTCCAACATGTATACAGTGGTAACACAAAATTGACAGTAAAACAATGGTTTATAAGGTAAAAAAAATGTTTTTCTCAGTATGCTTGTAGGAGTTAAATCCAGACCATCCTGGGTGATCCCCTTTGTGCTAGGGCCATGGTCCTGTTACCACAAGTACCTTTTAAACAGAAATCCCTGTCACCAGCTAGATCCTTTCCCCGGAGTTCCAGCAAGCCCTTGGGCAGCACTCAGTGGCAGGAAATAGGAGGTCAGATGCTAAAAGACCTTGCTGGAAGGAAGAGTAGAGAAATACAGGAAATGTGACTCCATAGTCACAAGTGCTTCAGGTTAGGGAGGGCCTGGATCTAAATCCGGCAGGATGAGACTGGAAGGTTGATCACAGTGCCCAGGGCTGTACAAGAAGTCTTGAGCATATCCAAAGATAGAGGTGCCATAATGCTTCTAGGGAAGTATTCCACCATTTCAGCCAAGTTCTGCTCTCAGCATCCCCTTGCACAGCAGCTCTCTCTTCATCATGGAAGGCTGAGGCTGTGTACATGAATAATGAGAGGGAATACAGCTGTCTAAACACATCTCAATGAGAAACCTGAAGTGTTCTGGGTATACCTTTCTGCTTATCTCAGTTACCCTCCTTCAGCTGCAGTTGCTTCCAAGAGCAGGGGAGCCAGAGGTGCTTGCTCCCCAACTAATCACCCCAAGTAGCCCTAGCTAGCTCCTAACCTGCCCATTCCCACAGGTGACATCAGCTCACCCTCCACCAAAGACTAGGGCCATCTTATCCATCCCACCCTGAACTACGTACCAACCAACCCTGCCTAGCAATAGAGAGGAATCTATTTTATTGCTGCTTCTAATTCTGCTCAGTAAATAATGTGGCCTCCTGCTGATCTGTGGTAGAGGCACGAGGGCAAGGTTGGAAAAAAGCAGTATCAATTCCATCCCCATGTCAGTCCCTTTTCAGATGGCTCATTTCAAATCCCAGCTCACTGCTGCAGGCTTCTTCCTCAACACTCCCGAGGGCAAACCAACAGATCAAAGTCCTTTCACCAGCTTACTCATGCCCATTTAAAACAGACACCCTAGGAAGTGACTAAGCCACCAGCATGGAAAAGTATTGCATTGGCTCTGCTCCTGTTCCTATCCACACTGTTGGTTGAAATCAGCCACAAAGCCAGAGAGATCAATTCGGAGACAACTCTAGGATTTACAAAAGACCTCCTCCAGCAGACAGAACTTCACACCCACCTAGCTGAGCATGGAAGGCCCTGTTGCAGGCAAGGACTGCTATAAACTGCTTCCCCATTCACCCTGTGTTCTCTCCACTCCCACTATGCAGGAGATGGCAGCACATGCTCCTTCCTGGTCCTACATCCCTTTTAGCAACAACCCTCCTCAGGAGATCTGTGAATACATGTTTCAAAAGAAACTCGTGAAGGGAAGGACTTTCTTTACAACTGGAAGTGATTTCTGGATAACATACTCCTTCAACAGAGGAGAAAAAGCCATAAAACATTCAGACAGCATAAATCTTAACTCACAGCATCAGCCTCGCTCCAGTGCAGCCCCCATGACTCTGACTCACAGTAGTGGAGGTCCAACCAACCACACATGCTGAACATGGAGGTGGGAGTATAAATGTACACTAAACATCTAGCAGCTCCCAGTGATAGGCAATTACTAGGCTTGCCTAGACCTGGGAAGATCCACAAATATTTCCAAGAAGTTGTAGAGGTTTCATTACCCACTCCTCACTCACAGAGCATGTGTCCATCTGCTCAAGGAGCTCCAACTCTTGGTACCCAGTTTCTACACTGCCCTAGGGCAAACGTTTTTCCTATTCACCTGAAACCTCCATGTCCTTTCCCATGGATGAGGGTGGGGGGAGCAGAGCCTGGCATTGCCATGCCTGCTACTGCTTTAACCTCTGCAGTCTGAAAGATGAACTTGGCCCTGGCTGCAGATCTCCACGAGAACTAGAATAGATTAGTTGTAGTACTGGCATTCAGGAGTAAAATGAGGCTCAAAGAGCCTGGGAGAACAGCTGCCAGACCACCAGCATGCTGGATGCAGAACTAAAAGAACAAAAGGGAAGCAGACAGTTCCCACCCACTGTGAGGGAGCAGCTTCCCCAGCAGTCGCTACAAGAGGTGCCAGGGACAGGAACTCAGATTTTGTGTGATGTAAAAGCATGGTAGTCCCTTTGGAAGCACCCAGAGTCCTGCTGTGCATCCAGACCTGCACCAGCTGTGCAGGTCTGTTGTGACACCTGGTGGCCAAGGGCACCCCTGCAGCACCTGCCACCAGCCTGCCCCATTCTTCTTAATCTTAGATGAATGATCTAATTTCCATTGACCTCATGTGAGAGCAGGAAGAAGGCAACAGAGTATGGTCAGGACACATTGAGCATCTTGGCCACCCCATAGTCTCAGCAGCAGCTCACAGTTCTCTGTCCTGTGCTGTAAGCTGCTGTGCACCTTTGTCTCCTTACCCCACTTTTGTTTGAGGAAAGTTCAGCCTAGAAGGAGCGAGCATTGTGGAGCTACAAGATGTGGAGAAGAAACTCTTTACAAAAGCCTACCAGACCTTTCTGATGCATGAGGGCTCAGCCAGGGTTCCATCATTGCAATCACATTTACAATCCAAACTAACTCCCACCCTGCTGAAGACCCAACCCTTCATGTCCACTGCTGGGAGCCAGGCTTCACACCTATATATTTATTATATATACACATCCCGTGGGGACAAGGGAATGCTTCCCATTGCATGGTTTTCTTGAACAATTGTCCATGCTGGTTGGTCAGGCTGCAGCATCACTCTTCCCATGGACTCATATCTGTGTCAATGGCCACGCAGTTATAGGCAGCATAGCGCAACTTCTCTTCACATACCTTGGCTCTAGGGATGGCAGGAAGGAAAAAAAAAAAAGATAAGGAGGAGCTGCTATTGCTGCAGTTTTCAGTTGAGAGGACAAGATGTTTTCTGAAATGGAGGATATGCTTCACCAGGGGCTCACAGAGAGAAACTCAGCAGCCACGTGGGACAGGCAGGGGATATAAGTGTCGCAAAGTGGTGGGGCCCAATGGGTCAGCACCAAGGTTAAGAAGAGAGCCCAGACACAGACACAGTGAAGCATCAAAACTTACGTGGCATAGTTGGGCAAGAAGAGAGTGCTGGAACAGGTGGATGACTCTGGCAAAGCATCTGTTGTCTCTGAGCTGGGGAGAAGGTGACAAACTAGTTAGAACCAGTAGGCCAGCAAGGTAGGGAGCCCAGACAACCCACCCCTTTGGTGTGGGACTGTGCCTTGCAGACTACAGAAGAATGGACTTACCCCATCTTGTCTGGATAGATGTAGATGCGTGCTGGAAGGCGACTTCTGCCAGTGACAAATCTGAGGAACCGGCTGCGATCCTCTGTGAAGGAAAAGCAAAGCCATCAGCAAAGCCTAGAGGGGTGTGAGAGGCAGTACAGCTGCTTCCAGGAATTCCCAGCACTAGCAAACAGTCCCTTCAGCCTAGCTGCTTGCTTTCCTTGAGTGGTTTCCCTCCCAGCTCCCAGCCAGCAGGTAGGAGCTGTCATGGCACAAGATATGCACAGACAGAGCAAATTGCTCACCATTGGTGAAGTTATTGAGTGCTTCCCAGAAGTACTGAACACGGGTATCCTGTGGCTCAAAGTCCTCAAACCGGGCTGTCAGAAAGGATACAGAAAAGGAGTTTAATCCTCCCTCTTTGGCCAGTGGGTGCCTGCAGGGAGTGACCAGAGACCCAATGTGCAAGGAACATATATAGTCAGGCCCCTCCAAGGAAGCACAGCCAGATCCACATCTCAGCTCCACAGGGGCTCAGATACTGCCAGCCTAGCAATGCCCCAGCCTCTACTATGAAGCCCAGGATGGAGTCAAAGGGCACTCCTGTCCCCATGGGTACCCAACTAAAGGCAAGAAGTACACAGGACCATATTCTTACTGTGCCAGCACAGACAGTAGACAGTCTTATTTTCAGGAATAGAGTTTTAAGCAAAGCCCTTCACTTACTGAGCCTCTTCAGGGCATCAACTGTGACTTCAGGGTCTCCACAGACCTTTTTTTCCAACTCTTGCCATGTAAGAAGGTCAAGAACAGCTTGGGGCACCACCTTCAGCAGCCCAGCCTGCATGGCCATGATCTGAAAAGGAGACAAGGCAGGTAAGCAGCAAGTCTTGGCTATTTCCCTAACTCATGGTTGAGCCTAGGCACTCTACTGGATTCAAGCCATGTGACTGTTCAGCACATGCTCCAAGGAACCTGAAGAAACAGGACACAATGCCAGAGAGATGCATCCCTGTTCATTCAGAAAGCCTGTGTCAGAGCTGTGAATAAAAGCCCCTGTCACCCATGCTACTAGGAGCCACTTCACTTCCCAATGACTCCACAGGCTCCAGGACCCCACTAAAAGAGGTTGGATACCATTGCCCTAATGAGCACAGGGACACTAACCACAGTGCATTTTACCAAAATCAGGCTGGGGGCAGGGGGCCAGTGTCACCTGCTCCTTGCTCTCCTCCAGCCGAGCCTTTTGCACCAGGCGGATGAACTCCTTGCGGTCCTCGTAGCGCACAGCAGTGTTGCTGCCATTGGGGATCAGCTCCACCATACGCTGGTCACTCAGCACGGTCGTGTAGGTCAGCTCATTTCCAAATTTGAACTCAAAGGTGTCTTTGTCCATGACTTCCATCACCTCCAGGAGCTTCACCTGCCCAGGCACCAAGTAAGTGCATGTTAGATGGCCAGAGAGCAATGATGTGCCCAAGCCCTCATCTTCTCCCTTCCCAGATAAGTGACAGTGACACAACATGGGATATGCTGCCCTAAAGCTGTTTAGCAGATCATGGGCCATTGCATGCTTGAAGCAGCAGTCAGCATAGCTACATCTCTATAAGAGCATTTGGTGCATCCTTATAGCTAAAAGTTGCCCTTTGTTGTGTTTATTTGACCTATCATGAGAGGAAGCAAGTACATGAGGACAGGGACACAAATCAGTGCCTTGCTGAGGGCCACAAGGAATAGGATAGGCACAGCCTCCCAGTCCCTCTCACCAACACAGAGTCCACAGCAGGGAAATCTTTGCTCCAGCTGACTTCTTCCCCTGTTAATTGTTTCCATACAAAGCCGGGAAGAGCCAGGACCTGAAGAAAGGAGATTTTATTGAGTCTGTGTCAGAATGAGACCTCCCCAGAGATGGAGATAGGACTCAACAATGCAGACACAAAGAGGCTTCCCTGCTTCCCCCTCCCCATGCAGAGCTCATCATAGCTGAGTAGACCAAATACTACCTCCCAAGCTCTCAGCAGCATCCCCCAAAACTCAGGCTGTGAGTTCTCCAAACTGCTTGCCCTCAAACACCTCTTGTCTCAGTGTGTGACCACAGAGCCTTTCCATGCTCCTGTCAGACAGGCTGCAGGAGAGGGCTATCAACTCCCTTTGCAGCAAATCTTCTCAGAGGGATGGGGTTGAAAACTTACCAGAAACTCCTTGCCCCTCAGAGCTGCTCCCATGATCTGCCCAATCCACTCATACTTTGGGAAGTCTTTACAGGAAGGGTTGGGGACATACATGTCCCTGGCTTCTCCAGTGCCATTACCCTGGAGGAGTGAGAGGCAAAACTCCAAGTCATAATTTCAGCACAGCATGAAAGACCACAGACTACTCCTGTCATGCCTGTGGGCACTTCTCACAGCAGAAGTGGGCTAAACTCTCCATCCCCCTTGGCAATATTTCCAGTGAGAGACCAGTATCCAGGCACTTGTAAGCATATTCTAAAATGAAATGCCACAAAGCAAACTACTCAACCCCTCACAAAGAAAAGCTTTGGATGCAGAAAAGTAGGTATGTCCCTGGCATGCAAGGGGACAGGAACAGCGCTGCATTGCCAGGCATGGAAATGTTTGCCCCAAACATCCCGACGCACAGCACCTGGTTGGATGTGCGCACGAAGAAGGGCAGAGGCACAGGGGTGTCTGCTGAGCTGGGGCACAGCTCCTCTGACATGTCTGCTAGGCTGTCCCGAAAACCACCACCTGCAACCCCAAAAGAAGGGCATTTTTAGTGATGAAAACTCCCCGTGTGCTGATCCTCAGAGTTACGGAGCAAAGATGAGGATTTCTGGTTCAACCTGGCCCTGGGTTGAGCAGAAGGCTCCTGTTAGAGCCTTATGGCACTGGAGAAAGTAAGACAAGAGAAATATACATCCCTGCCTGGCCTGTGGAGAACAGCAAGAAGGATCACTGGCATTGGTAAAGCTGCTGTTAGTGACTAATGGAAGTTTGGTCCCCCTCCCAGCAAACAGTACTTTTTTATCTGGGACATAGCCTGGGTGGCAGGACAAGGCAACCTGCCTTCCCTCTCTCCTCCATGGAAATTAACACTGGGACCAGCCAAAAGCACCTACAGCAACAGTCAACTCATCAACCCCCAACTGCTCCAGAGGAGCTCTGGGCTCCTGCAGCCCCTACCTTGGTCGATGATGCCCTCTGCGATAAATTTGCACTCCCACCACTGGTCATAACGCAACGGCCACCTGTGGAGAACCAGGCATCACCTGAGGTGCTGGGACAGGCACAGCAGGGACATCAAGGGACTAGGGTGGAGCAGTCTGAGTTTAGGACATGATGAGATCTCAGTCTCCAGAGACAGATGCATCCTCAGTAGGGAGGTGACACCTTGGGGAATGGGCCATGATCCCATGGCTGAGCTGGCTCCTGTCCTAACAAATCCTCTCCAGAGTACAGGACATGGGCTTCCCAAACACCCTGCTGTGACAGGACACAGGTCCCAACATTGAATGGTGCCTTCCCTCCCTGAGACACTGCTTACCTATAATCTAGAGGCTTTTCAAACTTGTCTGAGGGTTTCAGGCCTTCATATACCTGCAACGAGCAAAGACAATCAAGGTTCTCCAAGGGGAACTGGTGCCACATGAAGGCAGGTACATCAAACACATCAAGTCTCACAGCAGTTTGGGGTGTTTGTGCACACACAGAGCCCCAGGTCTATTGGAGGTAGGGAGAGAATGCACACAGGAAGATCAGCATTGCTGTAAAATCACAACACAGAACGGTATGCAGCTACTTGACTGTTGTCACACAAGAATTCTTTGCTGCCTTTTTAATGCAACAGGATTGTTACACTCTCCATTAACAACATGCCACAGAGAGCATCCAGGACAGAATATAGATTTCAACTCCGAGATCCCAAATTCCTCCTAGATATTATTCCTGGATATGGGGCCATCAGCACATGTAATTATAGAGCCTGTGAGTCATGTGAAGAGGCCTTGAAGGCTTGGTCTATCTCCAGCTCCAAGCTGTCCCTTCCACCCATCTTAATGCAGATAATTTTGATTTTGGGAGGCCCCACTCTCCCCAGCGCAGCAGGGAGCCTTGCATGAGGGACAGTACCTGGGTGAAGACGGCGTTCTTGCAGCTGGGGTCCAGGGCAGGGTTGTCCCGGTGCTCCATGGCCAGGCGTCGGTTAATGTAGAGCCTTGGCATGAAGTTTGGCTTGCTGGTCTCCGAGTCCTTCAGACACTGGGTAATGAGGGCTGTGCGCTTCTTGGACAGCAGCAAGAACTGCTTGATGTGCTGCAAACAGGGATGCACAAAACATGTCACCTACTTCAGGCTGAAGCCACTGCACCTCCAGGTTTCCCCCTTTCCCAGGGCCTTCCCACCCAGACACATTCTCATTGACAGTATTTGCTTGTGCTCTGCCTCTGCTGCATTCTAGCTTAAGAGAGATAATCCACCAGCTGTCACCTGATGCTCACACTCCAGTGTCGCTTAGACTCTCCTTTACCCTCACTCTCACCAGAACTCTGGTCTTACTATCCCTTTTAATTGTAATCAAAGCCAGCTCCTCTAAACAAACAAAAATCCTCAAATGCTTTGGGTCCCATGTTGACCTGGCACAGGAATTACAGTGCTTTCTGACACTAGGCTTGGAAACACACAGAATGGGACTATCCTGGTAATGCCCAGCATGTGTATTCTTGGAGAGGATATAAGGAAAACAGACAACTGGAGGAATGAACTAGGTATTATGCAAAGAATGAAAAGCAAAAGCTTATTAAAGCCAGGAAAAATGTTACTGGTAAAAGCCTTGATGTTTGGACAAGCCAGCTCAAAGCTGCTGGCAGGAAGCACAGGAACAGAGCGTCCTGGGCTGAGTTCTTGGAGGGGATGTGCATCCAGCTTGCATGCCCAGTGCTGCTATGATCTAAGCCCTTTTGAGGGTGAAATGTTCTGGTTTGAGTCCACTTGTTAGCCCACAGCTACATGCTTCTGTATCAGCAGTTTAGCCAGAAAATAAACAGTATCACCTTTCACAGTGTTAGTGACCTGAGCTCAGAAAAGTATTTCCTTCCAGCTGCTTTAAAGGCAACAAGCCCTGGCTGCCTCCCTTGCCACAGCACAAGCACCATCACCCTGCCAGACTGAGGCCCCAACAAGACACAGAGCCAACTGCTCACCTTGAGCTTGCTGAATGTGCCAACAGTGTGGTCCCAGGCTGGCACCAAGTGATGCAAGACACTGTCCAGGAGCTTGATGAACCTAAATCCCAAAGGAGAAGGTATTGAAACAAGGAGTGATGGGGACCTGTGCAAGTCTATTGCAGACCACACACTCCTGAACAAAAGCAGAAAAATAACTGATCCAAACCCAGCATAGTGTTTTACATCATGGAGCCTTTGGTACTAAATTCCCACTCCCTGGGCACTGCATGGATTTTGCATCCCTTACAAGCAACTCTGCATATACCTGCCCCCAGCACTGCACAGGCATGTTGTGATTATGACACACAAGACACTGTAAATTTGAGCTACAGAACTCCTCTGAAAGCATGAGACATCAGACACCACAGAGAGCCTACTGTGTTCTCAAATGACTCCCATTTTCTCCAGTGTCTAGGATGTCTGTCTCAAGAGGAGTGTCATAGTTTTACAGCTTCCAGCCGTGCACCGGCTGGAGATGGCATCAATCCCTGCAGGCAATGGCACCTGTCTGCTCCCCTCCACACAGTACCTTTGAATGAGCACGGCCCGTCGGTACAGCAGGTCAGGGTCAGTCCCTTCTAGGCGAGGGTACCGCACCAAATTGGGCAACTGGAACATGTCAGCACTGAGCCCCAAGTCCCTCTGTCGGGAGGATTTGATTTTGATGCCTCGGATACGAACATCAATCCCGTCATCTGCCAAGGAAGACCATGGATGATATGCCAAGATCACAAGAAAGAAAGCCTTAAATTAAGCGTAGGAGGTCTATAAGCAAAAACAGTAGGAATGTACCAGCTCCACCAGCTCTGGGGCTGGGCACTGAGAGCCTCAAATACCTCTGTGAAGAAGAAGCAGGGCATTTACAGGAGAAAAAGAATTAAATAATTGAAGGCAGAGAAAGATAGGATGAAAGCTGAGAACTTGCAAAACTTCAGATCTCCCAGGAGTTTCACATGGTTCTTTTGAATTTCATCTAAAACAGCCCACAGGGAGAAGAAGTACAAGTCACAGAACAAACTCTTAATGTACAGTATTTTACAGGTGCATTATGGATGTGGCCACAACAGCCAGCCCTACCTCTGCACTCTACAATCCGGATCTCAATGACAGGCAGGTGTGTTGTCATGTCCTCAAGGATGCACACATCCCCAATATAGCTCCTGCAAACACAGCACAGATGAGGACTGAAGGGCTGTTCCCTCACCCATCCTGCCAAAATCCACTCAGACACTTGTAAGGGAAGACAGTTTGCACCTTTTGAAATGGGAGCCTATGGCAAGAACTCAGTTCCTGCTTACAAGACAGCTGAATGCCTGAACCTGCTGGTGACTCAGGTCCAGGTACCACGATTCTGCTTTGTCCCACAATCAGATGAGGAGAGCCCGATGACTGTACCATGCTACTGTAGGCAGGGTGAACCTGCATGACTGCTTAAGGCCAGCGTTCAGCACCTTGGGCCCCTGCAAGACCCATGACACCCTGTGCACCTCCACCCACTCACTCATCAATGCCGACGTCGTTCAGTTTCTTCAGATTGTCCCCCTCGCCCCCATACACAGCGACCCGCTTGGGCATGAAGTTCTCATCAGTGGTATCCACTGTCAGCAGCAGCTTCCTGCAAAGGGGAGCAGGACATTAAGGAGAAGGCAACTGCATCTGAACACCTACCACTACTCCCTCTCATCATTTAGTCATGTTAGTTACCAAGCTGGAATTCCCAGGTACCTGTGACAATGCTAAAACCTCTTCAAGCCCAGAGCCAGAGTAAGGGCTCAGGGGCAGGGAGCTCTCAGGCAGAGAGGGAGTGGCAAGGCTTGCCTCAGTTGCTAGTCACCAAGTAGAGCAGAGATGACTGTAGAGCAGACAGAAATGACTCACTTGACAATGGTGCCTTTCTTCATGTTGAGCCGAACCCAGTGCTGGCCCTGGGACCCATCGCTCTCCCAGTATGTGTCGGCATGGCTGTCGGTCAGGCATGACACATTGAAATCCTCCTGGAAGAGGGCAAGTGAATGAAAGGAAGATCAGAAGGGTGTAAGATTAACTTCTCTTTAGTGGTTACTTTCCTCATGAATCTTAGTGTCAGAGGGCACCACATTGGCCTGTTCCCTTTGCTGGGCTGTGGGTAGACACCAGGAGTGCAGAGCACACAGGACACTGGGGTTGACCCTCCAAGGTGCTCTGGAGTCACACACACATCACAGAGTATCAAACCCTCCCTAAAATCAGCTTGGCAGCTAATGTTAGCACAGGCTTCTTAAACCACTGTCCCTCCAGGGGCTACATTACACAACATGCTGCATGATACTCCCCAGGCTTTTCTCCCACATCCTCAGAGTCCAATCCAGGCCAGAGGAGCACAGCAAGCTCGATCCCTGCTCCCCAGCCCCATGGCACAGCGGGGCTGATGTAGCCCTGTCCCTTTAACCCACCGTGTAGGATGAGACATCGATGCTGTCCACATATTGCTTAACACTGCCCAAGTTCTCATCCTCCTTCCCAATGTGGTCATACAGGAAATGCACCAGGTCTTCATCACATTCATAAGTCCACGTTGGGGGCACAAACCTAGCAGGGAAAAGGGATCACTGGGTCTGGAGAAGCAGAGGTAGCCAGGCTAATGGATCAAAAAAGAAAGGTCCATATCCTGCTGTCTTGATCGGTTTCCTGCTTTTTGCAGGCATAGTTGGAACAAGACTGTGCTGTGCAGAGCTGCCTGTCTTCCCCTCTCTCCCTCAGGTCTGCAGGACACGGCTGTCTGGGCAGTCACAAGAGACAGGAGCTTGTCCCCCACCATAGCAGAAGCCAGTAAACAGTTCATACCGAAGCTTCTCTACTGCAGCCTCATCCTGCTCCATGGGCCTGGGCTTTGCTCCAAGGCGCAGGGAATATGTCAGATCCACCACCTGCTCCCATCTGAAACAAGACAGAGAAGTGGAGTGAGAACATCCCAGGAAGAACAAGAAGTTGGTGATCGAGGAGCAGATGTAAGGTGAAGATCTGGCGTTAAAGCCACACCGTGCTCCATCCTCCATCACCTCCAACATCATCTGCTGCCCTTTACTTTTCAACCATGTCTACTCCTTCCACACCCTGCTGGGTAAGTGAAAAGCACAGTGCCTGAGCCAAACCCAGTTCACTCCACATCCAGCAATCCTCTTGCCTCACTTCCATGAAACCTGTCCAAGCAGGACGGAGGTTCCCCAGCCCAAGGCAGGAGGGGCCGTGGGGCAGCATCCCGAGCCCGCAGAGAGGTGAGCGCCTCCGCTCTCCCGGGGACCCAGCGGGACACCGCGGCGGCCCCACACCTGATGATGGGTTTGTAATCCACCCCGAACAGCTGCTGCTGCCGCTGGATCCGCTCCGTGGACTCCACGGGTACCAGCCGGTCCCCGCCGTCGGCATGCTTGCACACCAGCACCCATCCCTCTTCGAGATCGCAGCCGCTCCGGTACTCCTCCAGCTGCTCCTGTGGGGACAGCCCGCGGTCAGGCGAGGCCGGGCCGGGCCCTTCGCGGGCCGCCGCACCCGCGTTACCTTGCTGAGCTTGACCCAGAGCCCGGCGCCGTTGCAGTACTCCTCGCCGGTGGCGCGCAGGCAGCCGCCCTTCCGCACCTCGATCGTGGCCCGCGCCGCCCGCTTGCCGCCCCGCGCCGGCCCCGGGCTGTCCCACACGCTGAGCAGGCTGCGGGCGGCGGCGGCCGCGGCGGCCGAGGGGTCCTTGCAGATCTTGTACTGCACCTCCCGCGGCACGTAGCAGAGCGCGGCGGGCAGCGCCTGGGCGCGGCGGAAGCACTCGCTGCACTGCAGCAGGAACCGCAGTCGGCCCAGCACCTGGTGCGGCGCTTCCCCGCCCGCCCTCATCGCGCTCCGGGCACCGGCTCCGCGCCGCTTCGGTTTACGGCGAACCCCGCCCGCCGACGGGCAAGATGGCGGCGCCCGGCGGGGCGGACGTAGAGCAAGATGGCGGCGCCCGTGACACGTACAGAGGAGCAAGGAGCGGGGCAAGATGGCAACGTACGGAGGGGCGGGCAGCCGGGAAGGGGGGCGGGGCAAGATGGCAGCGGGAGGAGAGGCGGGACTACGTCGAGATGGCGGCGCCGGCGGGGCGGGATGGGGGCGGGACGGGGCGGACCGCGCCGCGTCGGGAGGCAACGGAGAGGCCGGGAAGCGGCGCAGGAGGATGGAGGGCGGCGAGTTGCTCATGTGAGTAACCGGGACGGGGCAGGCCTGCGTCCCTTCCTAGTGGGGTAGCGGGGCTGTGTTCCGGCGCCTGCACGGGGCATACTGGTGTGGCTCTGGGAACGGCGATCTGGCACTCTGGGAGCACTGGGGATAGTGTTTTCGTGCTGAGATCCTGTACTGGGGACACTGGTGTGGCTCTGGGGACGCCGCCGAGGCACTGGAGTGGCCCTGTGATTATGGTGCTGGCACAGGAGTCCAGTACTAGATCGCTGGAGGGGCTGTGGGCAGGGAGGGAAGGGGGTGATCCTGCACTGAGAGGGATCAGGAAGGCCACTGGTGTGGGAGTTAAGTCACTGGTCCCAAATGGAAGTTTTGGGGACTTCGTTCCCGTAGGCCCCGCGGTTGCAGGGGTCCCCCTCCCCGGCGCAGGCCGGGCTCCAGCAGCCCCACAGCGGAGAGGCTGGGGACGGAGAGGCTGGGGACGGGGAGGCTGGGGACGCGTGGTCTGGCACAGACCGAGGAGAATGCAGGACTGCCCGCCCCTCGCCCCGCTCGTCCCAGATCTCTCCAGGCGAGAGCAACTGGTGGCCCCGATAACTTAATCTCGCGGGCCCTGGGCAACGCATCGCCTCTCCCCTGGGGGGGCCCGCGGTCCTCAGCAGGAAGAAGTCCTGGGCTGTGGTGGGGAGAATTTATCACATTTGTCACAGCCGGGCCCAAGCCTCTCCTGCGGTCAGGGAGTGGGCACGAGCCTCTTACTCTGGCACCCTCTGCCCCAGTGATGGAGGTTTGGCAGGGCACCCAGACCCCTGGTGGGTGACAGCCTGTACCTCCTCTTTGCTCCGCAGCCCCAAAGGCTTCCCCAAGCTGAAGAACGACACGTTCCTGCGCGCGGCGCGCGGGGAGGAGACGGAGCACACCCCGGTGTGGTGCATGCGGCAGGCGGGCCGGTACCTGCCAGGTGAGCAGTGGAGGCATGCGGTGGGCAGCGAGCGGGCCTCAGCAGGCACCCGGTAACATTTGTGGTGGTCTCTTGTAGAATTTCGGGAGACACGGGCATCACAGGATTTCTTTGCCACTTGCCGAAGCCCCAAATTGTGCTGTGAGCTGACACTGCAGGTGAGCATCACTCGGGTCTGTGTGTCACCTCTCCCGGCCCACATGGGGATGGGGAGAAACCTTGGTTTCTGGCCATCCTGGGTGGCCTCAGTAAATTGTGCAGCCCTTGGGGACTCCACTGCCTCATATGCTTGACCAGGTCCTCCATGAACACAAACCCGTCGCTAACATTGCCTCTTCCTCTGTGTAGCCCCTAAGACGATTCCCCCTGGATGCTGCCATCATATTCTCTGACATCTTGGTGGTGCCCCAGGTGAGAGCCATGCCCAATGCCATGGGAAACAGCAGCTGGTAACAGGGCAAAGTTCAGGGCTGCCTCATTCCTGCTTCTCCATTCTCTCCTGTCCCTAGGCACTGGGCATGGAGGTTGTCATGGTCCCTGGCAAAGGACCCACGTTTACAGAGCCCCTGAAGGAGGTGGAGGATCTGCTGAAACTGCGAGAGAAGGTGGATGTCACCGCAGAGTTAGGTTATGTCTTCCAGGCCATCACACTGACACGACACAGCCTGGAGGGCAAGGTGCCCCTCATTGGCTTCTCAGGGGCACCGGTAAGTGATGTGGCTTCTCTCTGTGGGTTTTCCTGATGGGCTCCTCTGCTCTCTTGGAGTGAGACCAGCTATGGCACTCCTAGCTGTGGGTGCTACATGGGTGCCTAAGGGGGGGGCATTCAATGCAGGAGCAGCTGTGCCCCAGACTCTGGGGTGCTCACAGGTCCTGCCTTCAGCACTGCAACTGGGACTTTGTGTCTTCTTTCATCTCCATCACTCTCCTCACTTCACTCCTCCCCACAGTGGACGCTCATGTCCTACATGATTGAAGGTGGTGGCTCAACTACAATGGCCAAGGCTAAGAGCTGGCTCTACCGTCACCCTGAGGCAAGCCACCGACTGCTACGGCTGCTGGCCGATGTCATCATTGACTACTTGGTGGGGCAGGTGGCTGCTGGAGCACAGGTGTGTCCTGGGGCAATGGGGACAGGGCCAAGAAGGAAGGCAGGGACTGAGGACAGGGAGCAGAGAGGGTCCAGCATCTGGAAGGAGGAGGTGCAGGGACTGAGGTGCTGCTCTCCCAGTGCCATGGGAAGGTGGTTCAGCCGTCATCCTTGGAGGTGTTTGATAGACAAGTAGATGGGGCACTTGGGGACATGCTTTACTGATGGATTTGGCAGTGCTGGGTTAATGGTCACGACTCAATAATCTTAAAGGTCTTTTCCAGCCTAAAGGATTCTATGTCCCTGGCAGGCACTCCAGCTGTTTGAGTCCCATGCAGGGCACCTGGGCCCAGAGCTGTTTCAGGACTTTGCCCTGCCTTACATCCGAGACATTGCACAGACTGTCAAGAGCAAGCTGAAGGAGGAGGCACTGCCCCTGGTGCCCATGGTGAGTCAGGGCTGCCTGCATTGAGCTGCTCTGGAGGCTGCTGGAGAAGGGTGCATTCCCTGGTACCTGCTTCCCTCAGTCCAGCCCGTGGAAAGAGGTCTTACAGCAGTTGCTGTCCATCTCCTCCCTCCCCAGATCATCTTTGCCAAGGATGCGCACTACGCCCTGCGCGACCTGGCCCACGCTGGTTACGAGGTCATTGGTCTCGACTGGACCATCCGGCCCCAGGAAGCTCGGTAAGAGTCTGATACAGGGCTCAGGTGTCTGGGCAGGATCCCAGGCCAGGTACTCTGACCTCCTCCTCTGCCCTGAGCCATCCCAGGCCTGGACATTGCTGCTCCAAAGGTGGGGCTAATTGGGCCACCATGCTGCAGCTTCTAAAAGCTCTGCTGAGGGGTCCTGGGTGTCCTGTGGTGGGGGCTGCAGGCACCTGGCTGCCCTCAGCCTCTGTACCACATGCAGCAACTCACCTGCTTCCTCCCTGCTGCAGTGCACAGATAGGAAAACACGTCACCCTGCAAGGGAACCTGGATCCATGTGCTCTCTATGCACCCAAGGTGAGCCATGGCCATTGCCAGCAACTGGGGCTAGTTCTAGCTTGTGTTAAAGGCCTTCTGCCCCAGCTTCCCCACCTGCAGCACTGACTCATGTCCCAGCAGTCCCACAGGCTGGACATGGTCTGACATGGGCTGGATTGGTCTGACACATTGTTTGTTTCCTACCATACCCACAGGAGAAGATTGGCGAGCTGGTGAAGAAGATGCTGGAGAGTTTTGGGACCCAACACTATATTGCTAACCTGGGCCATGGCCTCTACCCTGACATGAACCCTGAACATGTGGGTGCCTTTGTGGAAGCCGTGCATGCTCATTCCCGTCACATCAACAAGCACAGCTGAGCCTGGGGCCTTGGGGACAGGACTCTGGTTTGGGCACCGTCACCCATGTTGTCACAGGGCTCACTCTAGGCTGGGCTGCAGCATTAAACAAGGACCTTCTCTGCAGCAGCCGTGTGGCTCTGGCTGGGGATGGGGAACTGGAGGGCCCTGAAGGAGATGGGAAGTCATGGCAGGCTGCTAGGGGAGCATGTGTGGAGAGGAGAGGGGGAGCCTCTGAGCCCCGTCCTGCAGATCAAAATGGGGGAACAGGAATGGCAGCAAATTGTGGAGGATGCCTCTGCCTGCCAGGCTGCAGTGTCCATGCTTGCAACTCAGGATGTGAGCCCAAGGCACAACAGCCATCTCCTGAGGATGGATGTGCTCAGCCCTGCTAGGGAAGGTGGGCTGCCTGAGGCTGGCAGGGTCACAGCCTGGCAGCTAGGGGCTCACAACCCACTGCTGGCAGAGGCTCAGCATCAGCTGCCCCACAGTCCTGTTCAGGTTGGAATGGGCAATGTGTTCTCAACCCAGGGTAGTCTTAAGGGGCTGGGACTCACCTGGGAGACAGCTGGCAAAGTGGCAGGAGGACCTCTGACACAGCGCTACCAGCATCCTGCCACACTGGCTGGGATGCCAGCAGAGGCACCATAGCCCTCCTCCCTCCAGCTCCCAAAGCCTCTTTAGGATCATGCCCCTGGTCCTAGAGCGTTCCCCCATGCACACCTCCCCATCTCCTCTGATCCTCAGGGCCAAGCTTGCCTGGGGCTCAGCAAACCCTGCAAAAAGCAGCCCAGGAACCCTGAGTTACAGCTCCTTGTCACCCCATCCCACACTGCAGCACACTCACTGTGGTCCAGGTTGGCAGCAGGATGGATCAAGAAATGGGCAGAAACTGCTCTAGCTGGCATCGATAGGGCAGCATCTCCAGCGTGGACAAGGATCTGCTAACACTGTACGTGGCAGGGAATTGCACCCAGAAGCAGCTGGGGTGCCTTGTGCGTGCTCTGTCCCCCTCCTTGGGGCACAGGAGCTGGCTACCAAAGGGGGCTGCGACACTGCTCTGCACAAGGCTGGTGACCCCCCTGACTCAGAAAGGCAGGAGAGACACAGGCAGTAACGTTCATCCCTTTTATTATTAAACATCAGATGAAGAGGTCGCACACACACATACACACACGCACGCAAAAAAAAAGAAAAAAGGAAAAAAAAAAGGGAAAGAAATAAAGAGAGAAACAGACTGGTTGAAGACCGCTATTTCGGTGGCAACACAGACCGAGTACAATTGGGTTCCTGGCCAGAGCACGGACACAAGTCACTTGCCAAAAAATTAAACCAGACAGCAGATAACTAGCGCACGTTCTCTAACTACAAGTCACCATCCAGACCGGCCCTGGCCCCCCCAGCCCTCCCAACCCGCTGGCAAAGAAACCAACCAAAACTGAAGAGCCACCGGCCCGGGGCTGGAGTGTGCCCCCAGCATGGGGCGAGCCGAGAAGGGCGGAGCGTTTGGCTGCACCACGGAGCTGGGAACGCTGCGGGAAGGCGACGCGGGTGCCCCTCCCTCCCCCGGAGCCGGCAGCCCTGGTGCCCGCCCAGGCACTCACACCCTGCACCTGCGATGGGCTGAGTCCTCCATCGCCAGCATCTGCGCGTGTCCGAGCGAGCATCGCCCCGACTTCCTTCGCTGTCCTCCAGCGCTGGGCTGCTGCTCCTGTGTCCGTCTGTCCTTCCGTCCCAGGGCTGTGAGCTGAGTAGATGTTCGCGTCCCCCCCACACCCTTCTTGCTGCTGACGATGCCACGGGAACCTGAGAAATGTTCGTGTGCCTCCTCCTCTTTTTGTCTGTGGTTTTGTGTGGGTTTTTTAAATAATAGTTATAATAATAATAACAATAATAATAATAATAGCAATAATAAAAATAATCGCCCCAGCCCACAACAATTTCAAGTATCCCCCAAATAAAAGACAGAATTATAAATAATTATAACTTTACAATTTAATAATTGACACATATACTATAGTATTTACAGTATCATAAATGCTTTTTTTTTGTGTTACTTTTAGTAAGCAATCCCTGAGAACAGTTACTTTTACTTGTTTTTATTGAAGTATCTTCACAAATAGAGGAGTTTGCATGTCTCGGGCGGGCGGGAGAAGCGCTCTGCAAAGCCATCGCTTTTGGTGACGGATGAGGTTCTAGTGTCGCAGGTTTCTTTGCTCGCTTTTTTTTTTTCCTTTTTTTTTTGGGTTTTGTTTTTTTTTTTTTGTTAAATTCCCCACATAATTTTAAAGATTTTTCACTTTGCAACCTTCGTATCCCTCCAGCAACCACATCCTTCAAGAAAGAGGTATTAGATTTCCAGGTTAGCTTTTGGTATTGGCAAGGGAGGGCAGGGGGCCCAGTAAACCATCCTTTTTTCCCTGTGGTTGCCTTTTGGTTTGTGCCCAAGGAATCTCTGGATCCTCTCAGTGTGTGAAATGGTTAAATCCAAGAAAGAGTAACACTAAAAGGAAAAAAAAAAAAAAAAGAAAAAAGAAAGAAAGAAAATAAACAAAAAAGAAACAGAAGACCAGAACAGAGCAGCCTCTGCCAATGGGGGGGGAAGCTGATCTCCACTTTCTTTCCTTCTTCTCTCCCGAGTCCCCGTGCTGCGGCCAGACCCTGCCAGTGAGCATGGCAGGAGCCAGGGCTCACCCAAACCGTTCTCGCACCAGCAGCATCAGTTTTTTCTTGCCTTTGTAGATTTGTTTAAGATTGTCAATGAACTGGGCGAACTGTATGTGCCCGTCCTGTGCCAGGAGGAAGGTCTCCCTGGCCTTGCTGAGGAACTCGATGAACTCCCCATAGTGCCGTGGGCTGATGTGAGTGAGCCGGGAGTGGGTGGTGTTGATGTAGGCGCTTATCGTCGCGTCCAGCAGCTGCCGCAGGGGGGCTTTGTCAGTGGACATCAGCTTCCCCGAGTTCCTGCGCCCAGGGATGCCGGCCAGTCCTGGTGCTGTCATGGTGCAGCGACGAAGGATGTCCGAGAGCACTGTGGCACAGTGCACGCTCTTCACCACCAGTGGGATGATGGCTGCCAGCTCGTTTTTGCCCAGAGAGTGGCTCAAGGCGCAGGCCCAGAGCACATCATTGATAGCTGGGTGCGTGTCCTGGTTGTAGGCCAAGTTGAGATGTGTCATGGCCAACGAGGCCAGTTTGAAGGCTCGCAGTGGGTAGCCCCGGTGTTCCATGTAGCGGGCAATGGTGAAGAGCTGGGTGTAGGTCATGCCGGTGGAGGCAGCGTCAATGACAATCTGGTAGGCGGTCTCGAAGGCGATGTGGTCCTTCTCACAGAGGGTCAGGGCGGACAAGGCGCAGTTCTGGGGGTCCTTCATGGCGCACTGCAGAGCCAGGGTGCGGGCACAGCTGGCCAGCTCTTCCCGCTGGGGGTAGTCAAGGCTTAGGCGCAGGATGGTGTTGTGGGACATCACTGTGGCTGCCACAATGCTGGTGGCTTCCGTGGGAGTGAACAGTGAGTACCAGCTCTGCAGGATGCTCACCAGGGCCCTCACTCCTGCAAGAAAACACTGGGGTCACAGCACAGCCTGGAACCTGACTCAGTTTATGGGGCTCCTCTGAGACCCAGAGATAGGGTAAAACCAGCCCATAGCAGTGCTGAGCTGCTGCCTCTGCCCCAAGAGGGACAGGGAAGAGGGGGACAGGCGGAGGCCAACCCACACTGCCACACTGCAGGGCATAGAGACCACCACTGGCCTGGGTCAGGTACAGGGCACCCATCCCAGTCCCAAAACTGGCCACTGCTGCAGTCCTAACCCTGTCAGCTAGTGTTCTGAGGTGAATTCAGTTACCCAGGAAGAAATGAGAGACTCAGGAGCACTCAGGTGCTCAGGGCTAAGCATGACCCTAGGATCTCCATGCCCAACCCTGCTCCCACTGCATGCATGCCAGATTCCACCAGTGCACACGGGACTCACCCACTTCAGTAGCACATGTCACCAGCCACCTCACCATCTCCCGCCGCCGCCAGTTGAGGGTGGAGAGGGTCATACGCATCACCTGCGAGGCAAACTTGGGGTGACCGGCTGCCCTGGAGGGTTCTAGTGAGGCCACCCAACAGAGCAGTGCTCCCCAAAAACCCCTCTGGTTCAACTGGCTACCAACTACGTGGCACTGCCTCACCTCCACCCACAGTGAGCACGGGCATTTCCCAGGGCTGAGGTCCCCTGCCCAGGACCACGGGGGGATCACTCTACTCCATCCACAGGGGACACCCTGCTTGGTGGAAGACCATAAACCAGCACGGCTGCCACAGCATGGGGGACAGAAGGACCACCAGCATCCCCAGCATCATCCCATACCTGGAGCCCCAGTTCCAGTGCCACATTGAGCAGTGTCGTGTCAGAGTTGCTGTCGGCTGGCGTGGCAATCTTGAATGCATCCTGAGCCAGCTTGAAGATCAAGGAGGAGGAGTGGATGTTCTTCTGGATGGCCTCCAGCACTGTGCGTAGGCGCAGCATGTCCCCTGGGAGCAAGCAAGAACGGTCAGATAGCTCAGGCATCCCCCCAACTTGCCCGGGAGCCCCATCTCTTGCCTGCATCACGTGGTGAACAGTCCCTTCACCACAGCCAGCCCCTCTGGACACACAGCGATGCTGGATCAGGCCCTGCAGTCCAACAGTCTACAATGAAGCACTCTCCTCAGGAAGTGATACATCCTACAGCAAGCGTCCTCACTCAAGTTCATCCGTTCACAGAGAGGACAAACAAACCTGAGTGATCCCAGACATGTCCTGACTTTAGCAGACTTCTCCAGGCACCTAGATGTTCCACCCTGACCTCAAGTTTGACAGCTGTACAGCAGCTTTTTCCCAGAAAAGGAGGGGCTTGGGGAGATGCCTAGTACTGAATGGCTGCAGAAATATTAGTCTTCATCCAGAACATTAGGAAGAAGAGGAAAAGCTGTTTGCTGCTCACAGACCGTCTTGCCCAGCAAGTCCCCTCTGCAAGGCTGGGCTGGGGTCACCCAGACTTGCCGTACCTTGGTCCTCGATGTCCCAGGTCAAGCACAGCACTCACAACTGAGACAGGCTGAACTATCCCCAAAGAACGGGATTTGTGGCACAATACCCAGTGGTGCTGTGAGTCTCCTGCTACAGGAGGTTGTGGGTGCCAGGATATATGATGGCACCAGGAGATGGGGCAGGATCTTGGAAGGACACATCAAGGCATATGAGTATCATGATCCTGCACCTAGCTTGGGAAATCCTCTTATCAGTCCCTGTGGGACACAGTATGGAGAGACCTTTGGGACCTTTGGGGTGTATGCAGACCAGAGGTGGCAACATGTCACCTTGGGTTCCAGCTTTATTTCTACTCCTAGCCATAGACTGAGCAGATGAACCTCATGCAAAGACAACCAAATCATGCACAGGAGTGTGAAAAACCCAGTGCTGCACCTGGACACACAGAGACATCTCGGGTGACTCATAGCTAAAGATATCACCTGCCACCCACCACAGCCGCTTGCACTGCCACCAAAATCCAAGGTTCCCTAAAATGGCTCGTGGGGGTGTGGGCATGAGAGCCTGCAGGATCACACTGGGACATGCTGCAGCAGGGGAACACCTGAGGAAAGGGACAGTGAGAAAAACAAATGCAATCCAACAGCCCTACCTCCCCAGCATGAAATCCTCATCCCATTAGGCACTGGAAGGGAGAAAAAGACCTAAAGGATAAACCAAGTACCATCTCTTCATCTAGGCACTGCAATTCGGGCAGAACATCATTGGCCCTGGTCAAGCAGCCTAGAGGGAGGAGGCTGGAAGGAGAGAAGAGGCTGCCAAGGCAGCGAGGCTGAAGCTTTCTGACAACTTATTTCCCTTCCCTCTCACCAGGAAAGAAAAATCTTCCCTGTCAGGCTGGCAGCACCAGGACATCAGAGGGCAGTGGTAACTGCTTGGCTCACTGACCCTCATGGGACACAAGCCTCTTGCCATCCTGCTGGGGTTGGTTTCTGGTCAGGGGGATGTTCAATGAAAAGCCTGTGCTCACGTTCATAATAGTGCCTGGGCAGGAACCAGAGGCCCAAGAGACCAGTGAGGTGACACCGCTGATCCCATCTCCCACAAAAGCCACTTGTGGTGCACAGGGAGGTCTTCTCCCTCCCACAGCCCATGTTGGATCATTACCACAGGGCAGAAGAGACAAAGCAGAGGTGAAAGGATCAACAGCTTCAAACTAAACCATGGCATGACCCCACAACATGCCTAGCAGGGATTGCTGGCCTGGCAGCTGGCTGTGCTGCAGGGCAGGCATGGTCCTACCCAGGACCTGCACCACCATGGCTGCAAGGCCTGCCTGCACCTCACTGGAAATTCCCATCCTGCCCTGCTGGACCATGAGCCCTTTGGGACAAGAATCCCAGAAACCCCAGATTCCCAAGGCCAGCCCATTGTGCCCTGCCCACAGCAGGTTGCCAGTGGGGCACCCAGCCAGTCTCTGCCAGTGCCAGCAGAAGCAAGAGTTCCCTCCTTTCTCCAGCAAAAAACTCTTCAATGCTCTCGTGCACCATCATCCCATTAACCCTGCCCCAGAACTGCCCCGTCACCAACCTTTGGCTGCTGTGAGCATGGTGGATGCCAGCTCACACTGCTGTGACTCCAGGTGCCCCAGGGTGAACCAGCGTGGGTACCTGCTGGGGACCACCGAGACCAGGTGGTGAGGGTGAGTCACATCGCCGGACGGTGCCGTGGTCTCCAGGACAGGCAGCCTGAAGGACAAGCAGGAGGAGGCAACATCAGACCCCAGTCCAGCCCCAGCTTCACCTCCTCTCCCTGAGGTGCTGCCAAGGCCAGGCAGGCGCTGCCTGCAGGCAGCTGCCTGCAGCAATGCCTTTGAACACATCCTGCTGTTGTGCACGTGTGGGGCTCCCGAGGCTGCGTGCTCAACACATGGGCACAGGGATCAATCTGAGACTGACTTGAAAGGGGGGAGAAAGACCCGTTGAGTGATTTATAAACTTGTAACGAAAAGCACAGACCTCAGGGAAAAAAAAAAGGAAGAAAAAAAAGTAAAATCCCTCCATCCCTCCCACTCCTTTCATGTCAAAGCACCCGGCAGGACTCCTGACTATATCATCTGGTTCTTCTTAAAAATCTTAGTTATGATCAGAAGCAGCACTGCATTTCCCTAGGGCCTCTGCAGCCAGGTTAGGTTGCCTGTTTTTGACGGCACATCTAAATGCCTGGAAAACCTGGGGGAGAAGCAAGCCTAAAGAAGGGGAGCAGAAGTCTCAAGTCACCAGCTGTGGTGACTAACCCTAAACCCCTGAGTTGGTGCTAGTTGTTGCTAACTTGATGCTTAGTTATGCAGGAGGGAAACTGCACCCTGGACTTCAAAAGCATCCAAGTGTCTCTGCTATCCTCACTTGCAGGCTTGAGGTAACTACAGAGCAGCAGAAGCCCAGCCTTTCTAGCCCTGGACACAGATGCCCCAACACAGGGATCCCCTAGCTGGGAGCAGGGGATGGGCACTAACATCCCTGGGGCCCTCGGTCCTGTTCAGTGGCCAGAGGTCTCAGGTCTGGCAGGACACGGCGCCTCCACACACCACAGTGGCTGCTTATTAGGGCTGGTTGTCCTCCTGATCAGCTCTTTGCAGGATGAGGGGACTTAAAACTTTCCCCCAGTGCTGGGGAGGGATGACCCACTTAACTGCAGAAATGCTGCAAAGAAGGTGATGCTCTGGGTCAGGACTTTTAATAGTGGTAGAAGGAAAGAGCTCTAGGATGCTCTGGAGTTGACAGTCCTCCAAGCATTGACTTTTTTAGAAAATTCCAGCCTTTCCAAGACCCATCCAGTTCCTGCCAAAACAGTGTAATACACAGGCTGATGTCTAAAGTGTGTCATGGACTGAGGAAGGAGATAGGGCAGCTCCCAGCACCAGCTGTTTCCTCAGTCCCAGACACAGAGATGGGTTTTAATGGTGAACAGAGTGCAACTGTGTTCTCCACCTGGCTCTGTGACACCCTGGAGCCCGGGGCAAACCATCCACCCATCTGTGCCAGGACAACAGCCCTTCTTGCAGGCAGGGAGGGCTGCAGGGTGCCCGAGGCCTGGCAGACAGGAGGCAGATGACAGCTCTGTCTGTGCCTGGGACCTGCTCTGGCAGAGGACGCCTGTCACAGGGACAGGCAGGTGGTGGTCCAGCCTGGAGCTAGGGCTTGGGTGGAGGGCTGGGCCAGCAGACATTACTGCACCCATGCAAATCTGCAGGGATGGAGTTTATAAACCAGGAATCACCCAAATGGAGATCAGGAACCTCTTTGCACTGCTGCTGTGCCCAGTGGCTCTGCACACTGCAAAAGATCCCATGGATAGCAAGCTCTAAGCCTGTGTCCACTCCCATCCCTGCTCTAAAGTTGCAAAGCATCCCAGCTTCCCAACAAGCACAGGAGAGAGGCAAAAAGGGGAGCAGAGACAGAATGAAACATGCACCAACCTCATGGCCCGCAAAGCCAGCTTGTATGCCAGGTCAGCATCGTGGGGCAGCAGGGCAGAGAACAGGTATTTGGCAAAGGTGTGCATGGGGACGCTCTCCCGGTGGATGACTTCTCCCAAGCCGCTGAAGGGACCACCTAGGCAGAAGCAGAGCCCATCAGCCATAATTAGCACAGCAGGATCTGTGGCTGGGGTTTGCACCACCCCAAAGCTCTGAGGATCCACTGTTCAGCTCCCTGGCGTGTTACTCAAGTTGGATCCAGAGATGCTCTTTCCTTTTCTAAAATAAAATAAGAAACTGAAGCCACGTGCTTAGCACCCTTGTCCATATTGCCTCTGACTTGGTCTTTTTCTAGAGATGCCAACAAACCCTTGCTTTGCCAGGTGATGGAGCAGAGCAGCCATCCTACAGGCTCTGCACCACATCCAGAGAGGAACAAGCAGTATGGACGTAAATTTTGAAAAGGGCACCTCAGAGACATTACCAACACTTGGCTGAGACACACAAGAGTCAGCTAGATGAGCCAAGTCCCCACCTTCCAGCAGCAAGATGCACTGCTTCCGCAGCGTCTGCACCAGCACCGGGTCCAGCTCCAGGTCCTGCAGCCGGGCAATGATCTGCTCCTCATTGCGGCACACCTTGTCCTGGGCATAGAGACCTTCAGGCATCACTCTCTGCTGACCCATGCCCATCAGGGCCACCTCTAAGGCCAGGGACAGGTAGGACTCGTCACCGTCTTGGCTGCCAGTCACAACGGGCACATGTTGATACACAGGAGGTTTGGAGTCCCCAGCATCTGAAAGAAGGGAGAGGAGATGTAGTAGAGTTAAGAGTCTTCCCAGACAGCAGAACCATTGCAAAGAAAAATCTCTCACTTGAGAAGCAAGATCCACACATCCCTTCCTGCCTGATTACCCAGAAAAGACAGATGAAAGCTCCCTGGGAAGATGTGGGCTTCATCCTCCTTTCCTGCCTCTCACTAGGAGATGCAGGAGACCCAAGACATGTGCAACAGGGTGCACAGCTGACACCAGAGCCTTCCCATGGACCTGCTCTGGCTGCAAACCCTGGAGCTGAGAAAACTCTACTTCTCTCTACTCACTACCTTCTTTGTCTGCACTGCAGCTCTGCCCTGGTGTGCCTGCCAAGGCAGAGAGGGGGAACTCAGAGTCCAGGTGTCCAGAGCCCCACCTCAGCCACAGCCACCAGGAAGGGATCCAGGAGGAGCACTTGGTACCTGAAATTTCAAGGCAATTTTCCTCTTCTAATCTACAAGCTTCAGTCAGGGTGAGAAAGAGGCAGCCGATGGGGTTCAGAGGGTGGCCTACCCAGCCCTCCAGGTTGGTGATGGTTGTTGCTCCTCGCTGCAGCAGCTCTGGATAAAATAGAACAGGATGGTGGTAAAAGTAAGGAATTTACAGACAAGTTCTGCACCCAGAGAGGCGTCTGAGACCTGAGGACTTTTCTTATCCCACAGCTTGGGTCACAGGGACCTCTAAGGCCAACTCTGGCATGGTAGTTCACAAGGACAAGGAACAGCAAGGAGCAGCCAACTCTGCACAGACAACTGAGGAAGCAGGCACACACACAAAAAAAGGTGTCCCTAAGGCCACATAAGATGCAGCGACTCATTCTCTGTTCCAAGAGGACATGAGGGTCTGCAGAGTCCCAAAGATAAGGTCTATAATGCCAGACTTGCAGCTCATGGACTGATTTGCAGTGGTTGCCTCAATGTTTTGGAAACACAAGCAGAAATCTCTCCTGATATGACAAAGACTTCCAGTGATTCTTAGAAATTCCATCTTTTGGTGATCCTCTTTTTATTCCTAAGTTCCTTCAAAACCTTATTGCCCATCCAGGCTGGACATTCGCCTTGCCAAGGTGGAGAACTTTTCCAACCAACTGAGACACCCCAGCCAGACATCACAAGACACTTCTCACGTAGCTCTACTCATACCTTTCTTCTGATGCTTATATATTTCCAGCTGCCTTTGCTGCTGCAGTCGCAGGGTGTTGATTATGGCAACTGTTAGTCGGAGAGCTTCTCTGGGATAACCGTGGGAGCGCAGCGCATCCACCCGAGCACAGGCTGTCGGGACGTGTTCTGCAAGGCAAGAACAGAGGGCATGGCTGAACCAGAGGAGCATTGACAGGATGGTACTCACGGGGCATCTTTCACTCATGCTTCCCACAGCTGAGCTAAACTCCTGCTTCCTGTCTTGAGTCCATCCCTTTCTCCCTGCTCCTGGAAAGGATGCCTACCAGGAATACTAACGGGACTCCTGCCACATTCAACCCACAGCAGCCACGTCAATACCTAAATCCCCACCTCCGCAAAGCTTATCTAACGGAAGCATTTCCAACACGCCATTGCTGCAATACGACAGCTCCAACACAGGCTGTTACAACCCTGCTGCCCATTTCTCCTAAAATCTGCATGGCTTGTCTCAATCCCTCTCACTGCTCTCATGGCACAGGTGATGATACACAGGGTGAGGCTGGGCATCCAGCACTGTGTGGGGCCACTGGCAGACTTGGGGTGATGCTTTGAACTGACTCCCTTACACCTCCATGGAGCAAGCTCTGCAGACATCCTGTCTCTTCTGCAGTTCTCCTACCTGGTGTTTTATTATTAGGAACAGTTGCACAAAACCCCCTCCCAAGACTCACAGTTGCTTAGGAATTCATCTGCTCCTGCTGCTTATTGCTCACCTGAAATCACAAGCAACTGTGGAGAGGATTATGACTGAGTGAGAAATTAGCAGGAGCAGATGACATGACATGCTGCATAACAAGCAGCAAAAATCCCATTTTCTTTCAAAATGTCCTACCAAGGGGAGAAAAAAAAACCCAGGCAAACACAGACAATCTGAAGTTATTGTAGAGGGATAATTTCTATTCCTGGAAGAGTTCAGAAAGCTCTGGAAATGCAGATAACCACCTCCACAAATGGAGTATCCATGTCCCAAAGGTCACCCACAAGGAACACATGAGGAAGAGATTTCAGAACAAACACATCTGTAAAAGAGATTCTTGTTGCTCCCTCTATTCATTTGCTAAATGGATGAAATATTCATCTTCTCACTGAATTCATCACTGGAAGGTGCTGACAAATCACCCTCCTCTCCCAGCACTGAGTCCCTGAAGAGGTGCCAAGAAAGCAAAAGTGCAAAATCCAAAAATCATGGCAAATACATCAGGAAAATAACATGCACCAACCTGCTGGGGAAAAGGGCTCACCAGAACCCAGATAAAGCTCAGGACAGGGGAGCTGTGGCCACCACGTCCCTTCTAGATGGTGTCCATGGATGCACTTAACCTACCACTGCTGCCTGTGGCTGTGTGGGGAGGAGACCTCCTACCTGCAGCTGACCAGAACTCTTACCAGGCCAGAAACATCCTCTCCTGCTCCAGCTAAGGTGTACCAACAGCCTACACATGAGCCTTTCCTATCTTCTGGCAATAAAGGCAACTTAGTGCCTCCTACTCCAGAAACTACAGCTCTAGACACTCTTTCCTGGTGGCAGATCCCACCTTCTGGAGTGGACAACAGTGCAATGGTGGGCTTTGGCCCATTATGTGTTCATATATTCAACTCTTGGACTGTAGGGGTAAGTAATCACCCTTCCTGGAGGTGGGTGGGAACTTGTGTCTCCCATTTTGGGGTCTGTCTTAGGGCTGACAGCCACACCAGTTCCCCCCCAAGCCCTTCATGTATTGCTTGTTCTCACCCCAGACAAGGAGCTGTCGAGGGTCAACAGATCTGCCTGGGGTCATGACTTTGCAGGAGAGAATTTGTGTGGCTTGAGATACTTGGGCTAAAAGTCTACAACACAGGAGGTCTCTGGGCTTGCCTGGCCCAGTATACCTTAAGATCCCACAAGGCTTAATTGTACTGACTGTTAATTGCCTTTAAGGGAAGACTAACGAGAAGGTAAGAGCAGGAAAGAGAAAATCCAGAGGACACAGCTGTGCTTTGTAGTCAATTTTCAAGAGACTTTAAGTGTCCAGACTGTAAGGGAAACAGTGAGATGTTGCTCTGGGGACAGCTAAACACTGGGAGGATGAAAAGGGACATGACGAACTTGGTCCAAATTGCCCAAGAGAAACCCAGACTTAAATACGTGGTGATTGCTCTAAGGACTGTGGCTGGGGTGTGTGCATGCACTGAATTCTTGTGCTCCTCCCACTCCTCAGGCTAAGGGCCAGGGTAGCAATTTCAGCCTAGGATGCAGAAACTTGCAAGGAGCTGGGGTAGCCTCAGGTGACTCCACTAACAACCCCACCCACACGGGCCAGGAGAGGGGCTGCTGGTTTGGATGCTCACCCAGCCACAGTGGCTGTCCCTGGGAGTTGAAGAGTAGGCTCTCGCCCTCCCGCTGGTAGGAGGGGGACATGTAGAAGTCACTGCTGATGATGCGCTGCAGGTGGCTGTCCTGCCAGTGGAGGTCACAGCCCTCGATCGCCCGGGTGAACACGGTTCGTCTGGGCCTGGCCAGTGAGTCTGCAGAGAGAAAAAACATCAGTGCCCTGGTGGGGCAGGGGCAGCCTGTTCCTCCTCCCAGACATGACCTCCCTGGGCAGAGCTCTGCCTCTGCAATGAGAGCAAAAGCTGGTCTCACCCCAGTAACTTCCGACATGGAGACGGGCTCTGGCTTTGGATACCTCTACTGCCCACCCCATCTCTGAGGGAGACTAATGTCTCCTCAGACAGCATTACTAAGTAACTTGCTAGAACAGCTGACTTGGTCAGAGAGGTGAGAAAAGAGGCAGGGACCACTCATTTTTTACTTTGTGACCACAATCCACTGTCACAGACAAGGCTGACACCTTGAAACCTGGCAGTGTGTTCCCTCCCCTGTGACACTGAGCATGCAGGCAGCTGGGTCAGGATTGCAAGCCCAGGGTCAGGATTGGGCTTCCTCAGCATTACTGCCCTGCAAGCACCATGAGCTCTCCTCTTCTGCTCCAACACAAAGTCTCAGCTTCACTGAACTGCAGCTTCTTAGATCAGCAGCACATGAAGCCATGAAGGGAACCACACAAGAGTGTCTCATTTGCCTCTGAGATGGGGGGAAACCATCAGCCTCCAGCAACCTCTGTGGGCCATGTGAGACGGCTGCAAGGGAGGAGACAGCATCATCTGAAACAACACCGCTGCCCTGCAATGGATATCTGCACTCCTCCTCAGGACTGCTCTCTAAGTTCATGGGCATTTCTGAAACTATCAAATGCTGGATTAGCATTTCACCCCATCCAGACCCATCAAGACAATGGTTTGTCATGAGGAAAAAACCTGTCCGGAGCAATCCCACTATCACTCCAGCCACACTGGATCACGAAGGCCAAACACAGCTGGCAGGCTGCAGAATGGGAAGCCCCAAAGGGGGTGCAATGCTCCGTGTTAGGTCCTGCAATCCATAAGAGGGGCCGAGCTAAATGCATTCAAGGGTGGAAAACAAAAGGCACTGTTCAAAGCTGATCCAGGGAGGCTGGGTAAACATGCTCCGGAAACGATGGCAACAAGCAATTAGCCGGAATGCTGCAGGCACCCTGAGGTGGAGAGAAATTAAACAGGTGTTTGTATGTTGAGAACCAAGCCTGCTCACTTTACCAGGAAGGATTTCAAGAATCAGCTGTTCTTCAGTAATAAAAGAGGCTGTCAACAATCTGGAGCAGTATTTGCATATGCACAAACATGAACCCCAGGACACCTCCAGGATCCGTGCTGCTTTCAGATCCCTTCTTGGAGAGTCAGGAGCACAGGGAGAAGGGGACATCCCTGGCATGTGCTTGGGGAACTCCCTGCAGGTCTAAAAAAAGTGACCCGTTCAGCCCTAGCAACCTTCCCCAAATTCCAGAGCAAATCCTTGGGAGAGCTGGGGACACTAGGGGGGTAGTCCTGCGGCTGGTGCAGGACATGGAGCAAGGCCAGGTTTAAATTAAGCTGCTCCCTGAGGAAGAGCATAGGGAGGCCGGGCATGCGGTCCTGGCCATGGCTGGGCTGGTTGGCAGGACAGCCACGCTCCCAAACTGCTGCTGAGGGACTGATCCCACCCAGGAGAATGAAGTTTCCCCTGTGGCAATGGCTGCTGACCCCTCTCCTCCACTCACTTTGGGCACACATAATACACTGAAGAGCAATTCCAGTGCAGCAGACAGAGGCATGTGAAGAGCAGTAACTTTCAATTAATGTCTACTTCAGGCAAAAAGAAGGAGAAAGAATGCTTAAATTTAAAGAGATCAAATGCTTTGTCAGTGGTTGAGAAACTATTTTAGCACTAAGGAACAACTCCTCAAGTACACTGCTCTGTCTGTGCTCTGCACTTGAACTGCGTTAACATTCCTGGCTAATGACTTCCCTACCACCTGAATCACAGTCTTTAAGTGAGGCTTAAGGGCTGGGAAACGGGCTCTGCACCATCTCAGCTCCTCACTCTCACATCACTCAGGACTTCTGAGCTCAGCTCTGCTCTGTTGCAAGCAGTACAGTTTTCCTGTATTACCCCATGCACAAACCTGCACAGACTGTAGGGGGTCTAAACTCCCCCAAAGTCAAATTGCTTTAAAACAGTCTCTAAACTCAAAACACGGGCCACTTTACCCTGTAACAAAGAAGTAAACATTTATATACAAAACCAGAGGCTGTGAAGCCAAATGTTTTGTATTCCTACGACTCGCAGAAACGTCACCAGCAGCTGAAGCGAGTTCTCTCAGCTTTGGGGTGAGTTTTGACCTGGGCCCAACCCCTGTGGCTGTCAGCTGGATTTCCACTCCCTGCCCGGACTCACCTTGGCTGTGACCGGAGCTCTGCGTAAGCGCGTTAGTGATGTTGGGAAGCTCGTTACCATAATTGCCATCTTCCAGGGGACACACATCCATCTCGCCCCACTTGCGAAGCTGCCGGAGCCAGCAGGATTTCTCTTCCAGCTTGCAGTGTGGGTTCAACACCACGCACACCCACAGGGCCCCTAAACAAAGCCAAAAAATCACGGAGGTGCCACCACCGTGCGTGCAGGGCAAAGCTCTGCGGCCACCGTGCTCGCCCTGAGAGCCTGCAAGGTTCCATCGAGGTTTGTAAACTCATTTCAGCATAATGCAGGGACCCAGGAGGGGGATTTACACAGCTTTTAAATAAGAAGGAAATTAACTCTATCCCAGCTGAAACCAGGACAAAGTAGAACTCCTCTGTAATGAAGCTAAATTATAATCTGATGAGATGGGGGACAGTGGGGAGGAGGGAAGGACAGAGCGGCTGTGTATGAATTTGTGAGTGCTTCTGTCTGCCAGGACAAATCTACTGTTTGAACTACACATCAAAGCATGCTTAAAAACACCCTGGCAAGCTGCAGAGTCTGTATCTCCAAAGACTAACCTGATTTTGATCCTACCCACGTTCCAAGCACTTTAAAACCCGCTCTGAATGCTATTTCATCTGCCATTGTTCTTCAGGCCATTTGCATTCAACTATTTAAGAAGGAGATTTGTTGCATTTTCTTTCTTTTTTTTTTTTCTTTTTCAATCCCTAGCAGCCCCCAGCCTGCAGAGGAACCAGCAAAGGAACCTGGAGCTTGGCTTGCTGTCTTGCAGGCAAGAGCTCTCCCTGATGCGAGTCCTTTGGATCTCACAAGGCAAGTCGCTCACCAGTAGGACACCCATGCTGACACGCTGTGTGTCAACCATGGGACCTCACATGATGCTGATGATGCTGTCTGCTGTGTGAGAGGCAAAACCAGGAACAAGGACATCTGTCATCATTAAAATCCAGCTCATCCTTTCATAAAACAAGGCTGATGCTGGTGCTGCTAACTGAGCCTTGCAGACTATTCCAGGTCACTCACTACTCCGATAAGGGCTACAGCAACCTAGAGCAAGTGCAAACTCATGAATTCTTCTTTAGCTAATTCCATTTCTACCCAAATTTCACTGCAAGACTGCCAGGATGCAGCACGTTCCCCCTCCCTCGTGCTTCCCTGAGGGTGGGATGGCTGTGAGCTGCCACAGCTGCAATGTGAGGTATCCCCAGGGATCCCCTCGGGCTGAACAGTTCCTGCTGCTCCTCTCTCTGCCCATGTCAAATCCTGTCACACACATGGGACAGCTCAGCTTCCTGCAGAAACATCCTCCCTGCCTCTCCTCCATGGGCTCAGCAGAGACCCGGAGCAGCTTCCTTCTCCCTGCCCAGCCTACTGCTGTCACCTCTCCACCACTCCCAGAGCCAAATTTCCCATCCCAAAGTGACAGCCAGTGGCACAACAACATCACCCAACATGCTTCCACTGCACAACAAGGAGATTCCTTCACGAGCCCAAACCACCTCCCTGGCTGGCTGTGTTTTGAGCAGCAGCTCCCCAGCTGCACAGTCCTGCCATTGAGCCAAGCAGCCCCAAGCAAGGCTGCAGATCCAACAGAAACCAGAGCAGCTGGTCCCTCTGCCAGACAACGCCAGGCAAACTCAGGCTGAGCAGTGATGTCCTGGCCCTGGCTCCACTCTGGTGCCTCTCCACTCCTCTGCATTACAGCTGAGCTTTGGTGATGCTTTTGGGGTGCACATCCCCAGACCAATCCTTTGCCAGTTGGAACCTGTGGACATGTCTGGTTCAAAACATTAGTAAGGCATGGAGGCTGTGCACGTCTGGCTCCTTGGAGCTGCCTGGCTCGGCAGGAGAGACGTCACCATGTCACAATGCAGATGGTGGCAGCAGCATCACATCCAGGAATGGGGATGGGAAAAGCAACTGCAGGCACGAGCACCAGCAAATGTCCAAAGCAGCCCCTGCCTGGTTCAGCTCAAATTCTGCTTCCAGGAAACCCCATCAACACCTCACTTCTTTCTGATGAACAGGGAGGTATAAGGTTTTTGAGCTGCAACATCACCAATTAATGTGTAAAAGAGGTACCTCCTTAGGGGCCCATCCTTACCAGAGCAGGTCTATGTCACTCACTCCCAGGCTCCTGAAGATTCCACAGGGGATACTTACACATGGCATCTTTGTAAAAATCAGGTCTCAGCTCCAGAAAATGACTCTTCCTTAAGGAAGGGGATAGAACTTCCCACCTCCTGGGGTGGCCATAAGATAAAACCTGCACTCGACTCTGGTTGTTGGGCATTCCCTTCCCACCAGTGCTCATGTCTGTTGTCATTGCTCTTCTTCGCCCACTTTGGGGCTGCTTGTGTGAAAAGCAGCCTCGGGCAGTTTCAGCTCATGCCTCTGAGGGTGCACAGAGCTTGGCTGACAGGCAGTAACAAGGCTTGGTGCTCCAACTTCACCGCCCGCAGGAATGGGATGCACCCGCTGGATTTTTGGCTCCCACAGCTCTGCTAATATGCGTTCCTCGGAAGCCTCATGACTTTGCTGCCTATTTTTGAGAGCCCTCTGAGGCATCCTTTGCATGCCAAAACATTATGCCCCTGGGCTCTCCTGCAGAAAGAATGATGTGGTGGGGAGGTGGGAACCAGAAGGGAAGTGAGATTTGCATCTGTCTCGGTCATGATAATTATCTGGGAGATATAACAGAGTGGTTTTCTGAGCCCTGTGGTCAAGTGACATCAGCTGACAGCACAAGTGACTCCTGTCCTGAGCCGAAATGCCACACCAGGTCAGACTCCATGTCTCTTCACATGCTGCAGAAACCATCTGAACTTTCTGATAGCAGGAGGTTAAGTGGGGAACAAAGCGGCAGATCACGATTAAGCTAAGCCTCTAAACAAAAATGCTTTTTGATGACGGGGCTGGGTGCAGAGACAGGGGGGTCAGAGCCTTCCCAGCCCAGTGGTCCTGGCTGCTGGCCCCAGAGAAGACAGGCACTGCGATCCCGCGCCCAAGTTTCCCAACCATCAAAGAAACTCTCCCGTTTCCCACAGGGTCACTCCCCGGCTTAATCTGCTGAAATTCCCCACTGTAAACAAGTGGCCGAGATAAATAAACCCGTCTCCAGGCAGATTAAGGTCAGGCTGCACTTCAGCTGGTTTTTTGTCTATTTTTTGTAATTAGGCTTTAATCGTAAGTACTAATGCGCCAGGGCAAATACTCCCACGCTGCTGAGCTCTCCATCCAGCAGGTCCTTCCTTTGGCTCCCCAGCAGACGGGGCAATAGAGGTTCAGTTGGCAGCACATGCACAAGAGAACGATC
>VZSR01000245.1:10034803-10112612 GCA_013398615.1 Brachypodius melanocephalos
TTTTTTTTTTTTTTTTTTTTTTTTTTTGTAACTCTGAAATCCAGCAAAATCCTTTACATTTTCCCCAGCATAAATCCACAATCTTCTTTAAGGCTGATCTTCTTCCAATCCCATGCAATTCTGTGATGCAGTCTTTGCTAAAATCGATGATTAATTATTAAACACATGCCCAAAATAATTTTCAAAAGGCCCATTTTTTGCTTCTAAGTGGTGGAGGATTGTGGTCTGTGCCAGGGCTTCCTGTGGCAGCTGGCAACAGGCCCCTCATGTCTCCCTTCAGCAGTAATGGTAACACTGGCAGCTTTGGCATCCACAGCCCACAGGCAGTGGGATGTGGTGCTTTCACTGCCCCATGTGCCCTGGGTACTGTTACCTGCACGGGCACGGTTTAGGACACCTCTCTGCATTCCTGATGTTTGTTACTGGTGAACACCCCCAACTCGGAGCAGCTCTGGTGCCTCCACACCTCCTTCAGAGATATGCTCTGCTCCTACAGTAAACACCGCCTGAGGCCAAATGCAAAAGGCTTCCGTAAAATGAGGGAATAATCCCTACTTTGAGTACAGTCCATGCCCATCCTGGAGGTGCTTCTCGGAACATCACTGTGTCCTCTACAGGAGCTTCTCTTCAGCATGGAGATGCCCAGACTCTCACGTGTGACATGCCTACGCCAGGCAAGCTGCTCTGACGTGTGTTGGCTGGCACCACACTTCCCCTGCTGTCGTGTTGATCCAGCACTGGTAGGGCCCTGACATTCCCCAGCCACTTCGCAATCTGCCAACGGGGACGTGCTGCCACTTCCTCCCACTCTGCTGACCAAACCTGTGTGCACCAACCTGGTCCTTGTGCAGTTAAGCCATGACTGAAACCCAACCACTCTCCCCTCGCCTGTGCAGGAAGGGAGGAAGGGCTCTCAGCTTGGATAGCAGCTTGGAAATCTGGCCAAATAATCTGTAATTTTAAGCAAATTGCTTCCTGCGTCCAGGCCTGCCTACACACCCATCCATTCATATATCACCAATGTGTTTGCTTTCTTCCATGTGGAAATTCTGGCTTGGTGGACTTGGCCACCTCTCCAGCTTCCTTGCATATCCAATTGTCTAGCTGCAGCATCCCAAAATCCTGGAAATATCTTCTTGGCAAGCAAGAACAGATGAGCTCTCCAGCGCTGGTGTGGTTATTTCCATCCAGGAAATTTCATACAGAAACAAGACATCCCACCCCTGCCCAGATCTTGTCTGCATAGTTTGGCCAGGGTTCCCAGCCTCATTTCTGTTTGCATTTGTCAGGCACTTGGTAGATGGGTATGTGATTCCCAGCTGCAGTCTCAGATGTTCCAGATCCCAGACCATCCTAATCCTTCTTCCAGCTCTACCATATCCCTTTGGTGCCAGCCCATCAGCCCTTGCCCTCACACAGTATCTCCTGCCAGCAGGCTGCAGAGGAGCTCAAACTCACTTATCAAACTATGGCTCAAGTCAAACTATTCACCCAAGATCCCATATGTCCAGGAGAGCCCAGAACTGCAGGGTTAACTTCACCACACAACCCTATTCCCTAAGCCCACGTCATCTAAATGTTTTATTCTAATGATATTACAGTGTCAGCCAGCTGAGCTGGTGTCTAAGGTGCTTAGCTAGAATTACCCAGAACTGTATTTCCCTCAGAGCCAGGCTCTGTGCTTGCCATCCTGCCCCCCTACCCTGGAAACATGCACCACAGCAGGCAGAATCTGTTAGATGTGATGAGACTTGAGAACCCGCCTATCCCTCTCTGGATCATGGCTCCTCCAGGAACAGCACTTCCACATCCAGGCTACATCCAGCCCCTGGGGCTCACCAGCTCTGTGTCCTCCCTCACAATGGTTTTGGGACAGCTCACCAAACACCATCCTGCTGGAAGCATGGGACCAGCAACACACCGCACACCCATCATCCTCGATCCCTTTGCAGGAGAGGAGCAGGTTTAAGGTTTTGAACTGTGTGGTTTGGGCCTGATCCAGCTGTCTCATTTCCCAAGAGAGGATACAGGAAGGTCCTGGCATGTCTCAGGGTTTCTGTTCCCAAAAAAGAGCCCCATAGGGCCTCTTTAATGATGTCCATTGGCCCAGCGGCCCAGGTAATTCTGCTCCTCTCTGCAAGGCAATGACCCTTACCCAGCTCATCCCAGAGCTGCCGGCACTTCTCTGTTATGCCCGTCCCCTGCTGCCGCCAGAGGGAGAGCCGAGGATCAGCCATGAACTGCTCTGTTATCAACGTCAGCATCCTGGCCCCGTTGGAGTCCCTCATGCGCAGCATCTCCCGGACCTGGGAAGGACAAAGAGAAAGCCTTGGGTGAGGCAAACCATGGTCCCTCAGAGGTGTTTAAGACATGTTCACCTGGCTGGCAACCCACAGCTCCCTCAGCCTGAGGGTCCATACTGTAAATACATACATACATACATATATGTGTGTGTATAATGTACAGTCACACATTATAACCCTCATGCAATGGCTGTGATGAGGCTGATTGGAGCCCAATTGAGTAGCAGTGACAGCCAGGCTGTGAAGGAGACTGAGATTAAGAACGTGAAAGCAAAGCACTTCTGCAAACAAAGAAAAAGCCCATAGGTTGGTGAGATTTGTGGGTAATGGTCCCACCTTCCCTTGGTCTTGGTAGGCTCTGCAGGGTTGGCTTTTTCCCCACTGTGCCAAAAGGGAGATTGGGGAATGCTCTTCCTTGCACAGGGATCACGGCACTCATGGGAAGAAGGGACCTGCTAGGACAGCAGGTGAGACAATCCAGGCCTGACCCAAAGCCTGGATTACAACCGCCTGCTCTGTGACAGGGCGAGAAGGCACTGGAGCAGAGATTCCCAGCTGTGATGGGCACCCTGCCAGAGCAGCCAACGAGTGCCAGCTACGTGACACGCTGAGCAGAGATGGGAGAGAGCAGCCAGCTCCTCACCTTGGCAAACATGGAGTTGAGCTGCTTCCCCGAGCCGTAGTACCCTCCCTGAGATAGGAACAGCTTCACCTGCTCTCGGACCTGCTCCTCATCCAAGTGCCAGCAGTTCTCGTCATCGATGCTGGCCCCAGCAGTGGGGTCAGGAGCGCCTGAGAGGATGGAGGGGGAGAAGAGAAACAACCATGTTTATGGCAGCAGGGTCAGCAGTCCCACTAGCAAGGAGTGGGACTCCTGACTCTATTAGGGACCCACCTTTACTTTATCAGCTCAGAGAACCAACGATTCCTCAGCAGCACTGTGCCCAACCAGCAGCACTGTGCTGTCCTAACACAGTGGTGGCAGCAGCAATCAGGAGTGATCTTGATCACAGGGCTAATACTTGCATGACTCCTCACCCTCTGGACCCCATTGAAATGATGCTGAGGAAGACCAGGGATGTCCCTTCCTCCAAAGCCCCAGGAGTGCACGCAGACAGCACAGCTGCAGAGCCCGGAGCACTGTGCGGCTCCAGGGATTGCCCTGCATGTTCCTGCTCCACATCACTGGTTTGTTACAGCATCAGTAAAGCTCCAATTCCTGCAAGCCCTTCCCCATGTCTGGAACAGTCTAACAAAGGTACTACAGCACTTGGGCTCCAGAGCCCTGGGTTAAACACCTGGTTCTGCCCCTCACTTGCTTTAGGAAAGGGGACAAGTCCCTGGGCATCACTGTAGAGAGAGACCCTCTGTGGGAAAGAACAAAAGATCAATAATCCTTCAAAGAGCAAACTATGACCAGAGCACGGCCTTTGGCAAGAACACATATATGTTCACAGGCTCCATTTCATCTTCCAGAGAACAAAAGAAGGAAAGAAAATCCACAATTGATTTAAACAAGTTGTACCAAATTTGCTTTGCCTTCCCCCTTTCGATTCCCATTTTCCCACATACGCGCTACCCTACATCCCAGCCATGGGTTCCAGGGCTCACGGGACAGGCAGCAGCACAACTCCAGTGAGCAGCCAAAAGCACAAAATGGAACAGAAACTTAGATTTTCAGCTGCCTGCTTTTGGGTCCTGCTCTACAGAAACTCCTTAGGGAAAACCAGTACCAAGGAGGGACTGCTGCAGCTGGAGGATGCTCCACTCCACTATGGTCTGCTTCTCCCATCTCCCTCTCAAGAGACGATGAGGGCCAGCACAGGAAGAGCAAGGTGCTGCATGAGGAGCCATGGGATGCTGTAGCTGACACACTCCCAATTGAATCTTCATGATGTCTTTTCCAAAACTGGAATCTGGTTGGGGAGCAGACATCACTTTCCTACAGAAACAGCCTGGGATGCTGTGCACACCCCAGCTTTGTGCGTTGCTGAACCAGGAGCTCGAATACAATTCATGAACATTGTGCTCCAGGATGTCTGTTCAGCAGGGAAAGTGTCTCTTCCTGCCTTGTAAGCAAGACAACATCAACCTCAGGGCTTCTGCTCCCCCAGCAAAGGCTGAAAACACTCCTGACCTGCTAAGATACAGTTATTTGTATTTAATGTCCTTTACAAAATTACTTTAATTTCAGCTAACATTCACTGCCTGAAAGAAATTGCAGCAAGCTCTAGGCAAGCTGAAGGGACAGGATGCTGCTGCTCCCTCTGCAGAATAATTTATAGTCGACACAACCACATAATTGGGACGAGAGCTGAAGCAGCAGAAAGGAAATCACAGTTCCTGAATGAGCATGAGGACTTTTGCCACACATGTCCTGATCCTGATCCCACTCCCCTGCCACAGCCCTGGAGAAGCAGTTAAACCCTGAGCCCCCAGCAAGGGGCGAGACCTGCTCAGTGTACCATCAGAATCAGCTCAGAGTCCTACCATAAGCCACGAGAGACATTCACAGCCAGGGACAGGGACAGTCCATGCCGGCCCTCTGAGCTTTCCTGTGCCTTTTCCTTCCCTCCCCCAGCCTCATCCTTATCTCGCAGATAAAGAGCAGACAAGCCAGTGATTATCCCCTATCAGGAACCGATGACTAATCTGTCTACCATGAGCGCTTATCCGGCCCCCTCGCTAGGTATCCCAGACGCTTGCACTCTTAATATCCTCCTCCCCACCATCCTGCCTGCCACTCCCAGCTGCAGCTATCCAGAGCAGCCCTGGATGCCTCTATAGGGTCACCTGTCTACAGGGACCAGCAGGGCATGGACGCCTGGGGTTACTCATCCCACCAAAGCTCAGCTCATCCCTCACCGTGGCCACTGTGACAGATTAAGGAGGAGGAGGTCGCAGAATGCAAAAAGTAGGTGTGTTTTTTGGGGGTTCCCGGGGCTACCCCTCGGTGCCTGCTGCTCACACGTAGCGTTAGCGACGGAAAGCCCGAGCAGCAAGGAAAGGAGTGCGCAGCTAAATAAAACCTCCTCCTCCCACGCAACACATTGAGTACTTCGCACGCTGGGGTTCGGGCCGCAGCCAAATTAGCAACGCGCCTCCCGCGCCTCCAAATAAAGCCCAAATTTGCTTGTAAATGTATTTTTCTCTCCTGTAAAAGATTCAGAGAGAGGGCCGTAATAGCGAATTCCCACACGTGCAGCACAACCCGGCAGATAACGGGCTGCCCAATTACACTGGGGAGCTGGATAAACATTTAAGAGCAAACAACGGGATTTGTGCTGGGTTTAAATATTAATGGCAGGATTTGTCCACTTCCCCTTGCCAACGTTCACACCGTGGGGGCTTCAGCAGCGGCATGCCGTGACGCAGCTGATGAGTGATTCCATGTCTCAGCTCCAAAGGAGCTGGGAACGGCATGTAAAACAGCCCAGCGCCTGCATAACACATTTCTCATATAGCAGCATTCGTGCTCCAAAGAGCCCTGTTTCAGATGTGCTGGATCTTGGTCCTGCCAGATTCAGATTTAAGGAAACACCATTGCACATTTTGAGTGGAAAGAGTGTTTCACCAGCCCGTTTACACTGGCTGTAGAAACTGAGATAAAAATGCAATCCATCACACCCCCGAGCTGGGCTCCCCCCGAGCTGGGAGCTCGGGGGTTTAACTGTTTGACAGCCAAGTGAGACTTGGCAAATATAACGAGCAAGAAAAAAGGACTGGAAAAATCTACAAATTAGAAAACAGAGTGAAGTCAGGCATGGAAAATTCAACTCCTTGCTCAGAAATTAGCTGCCCAACACAAAGAAAACAAAAGGGGCTCCCAGACTCAGAAGCTGCAGGTTTCCAGGGCTGAGGAGGCAGTAGGACCTTGTGGGTCATGCCAAAGCATTGGCACATCCCAAACCCAAGCTCCTGAACCCAAGAAGAGGAGATACACCAGCTGACTAGGATGGAAAGCACTCCCAGAACACCTAACTTGAAGTAGGATTGGTGATACAAAGAAAAAGGCATTATTATTATTATTTCTAACGAGTACCTGGAGCTGATAAAGTGATGCTAAAAGCCACCCAGTGATAAAGGTGTCTGCTCCATCTCCCAGGTCTCAGGTCATTTCACCTGACTATGCCCACCACCCATCAGTGGTTTGAGGCCTGGCTGTGCCAGTCCTGGGGTCAGTGGTGCCTGGAGCAGGGCTGGACATCGTGGTGGCCATTCACAAGGGCCATCCCATGGCTGCACATGGTGGTGCTGCTGAATGCCTCTGGGCTCCTCTCCGGTATCCAGAGAGAAAACAGATGTGAAGGATCAGCTCAGGGCGGGGGGTGGGGAGGACATGGACAAATAAGCAAACGGCAGAAATCCTTGAAGAGAAAATAACCAGGCACCAGAAAGGAAATGAACTCTAACAAGGGATTAAAAATAGCAGCAAAGCAAGGAATCCAGCTCCGCCAAGACTCCCCGTTTGTTTTCAAGTGGAGGCAAGTCAGAAGGAGCTGCCAGGGCAGCCTGAAGATACACCTGACAGCAACGAGGCAAGAGAATCCAGACTGGCTCCCAGCATGGTGGACAGGAGCAATGTGGTCCAGCTGGTACTAGTGTCTGGTGCAGCCGTCTTTGGAAGCTGCTTGTCAAGCACCACTTGTGCTCTGGAGTCATTTGGCAACTCTAGTTGCTCTGCAAGACAAGGGGAAGAGCTGCCTTACTCTCCAGTACTCAGGTGTGTTTTTTCCCTTAAATCCACAACAGCTCAGCAAACAGGAACATGAATGCCCTGGAGATCTGACCTTCTCCTTCTTCCCTGTGGGAAGGCAGAATTTCAAATAGATTTACTGGCGGTGCCCTCCAGACGCTGTCTTGGGATGACCTGAAAGTCAAAGAGTGCCTGAGGACTCCTCAAACATCAGCCTTGGCTCGGTGCGACAGGACCGGCAGGGACTTCCTGCACACTGACCTGGCAGCCAACTTGCTGTGCACAAAGGAGCAAGATGGGACAGTATTAGCCCAGGAGTTGAAGGAAAGCTCAAGGTGGTCAAGAATGTACGTGGGACAGAAGGGAATGGATGAGGCAGCATGCTTCTTATGGCTTTTACATAAGGACATCTCCTTTTCCCACACCAAAGCCTGAGGGACCATTCCCTTTAAGGATTTTCCAAAAGTCCTCTCCTCCAAGGAAGCTCCCAAGACCCTGCAGGACTACGGAGGCCCCTTGGTGATTCACATGGCTTATCCTCAGAGGGAGTTGCCCCTGCACCTTGCGACAGCAGAGGTTTTGTGGCTTTTCTCACCTCTGGTTGAGAAGAGCATCCCAAGCTCCTTGATGGCACCAGCTGAGCACCACAGATACAGTGTAATCCACTGGCATTTCCGTGGGCCAGACAGACCCCCCCAGCCACAGCTCCTGACTGAGGGCAGCAGCACTCTCTGCCATGTCCATATGCTGCTCAAGCTGGGTGAGTTACAGTGCTGCAAACATGCAGTGTGCCAAAATCTCCTGCTCCTTACGCAAGGAAGGGGGAGAATCCATCAACGATGCATGAAGGATACCTCTAAGCTCCAATCTTCTGGACCCACAGGCATTCTCCCATCTCTAAGCCCTCAGAAGAGCAGAGGGAACAGGGTGCCAAGGTGGTCACCTCCTCACTCCCTTGAAGTCCTAGCTGTTGGATCCAAGCTTTCCAGCTGCAGCTTATGGCTGCCCCTGCATTCTACCCACCAGGATAAACCAAGCAGCCACGAGTCACTTTTGCTGGCAGAGTGACATTCTTGCAGCCTTGCTCTGTGCCAGGCAGCCACGCTGCTGGCTTCGTCCCCTTGGGGAGGAGCATTGAAACCCACCCTGGCCTCCTCCCTCCAGCTGCCACTCCAGACGCCAAGCGTGGAGGTGCCAGACACGCGGGATGCTCTCGCTGGCACACGCTGCCCTTTGCAGCCAAGGCACAGGAGCAGAAACATGACCCACTTCAGCAGGCGGAGGTCAAGTGGGGAGCAGAGAGGCAGGCACACCTAGGCTCTGCTTGGACTGAATCCTTTGGGAACGTGCAAGCACCTTGGCTGCACTCCAAGACTCCATCATTACTGGATAGTTTGCATTTCCTTCTAGGAAGACAGCCGGTAAGATCGGCACGCGGTGCACAGCCCGCGGCTACAGACTCCTGCAAGGAACAAAGCTCCAATGCCTGGAGCTGAGTGCGCCAGACAATGGCCAGTCATTTTCTCTGCCATTCAGGCTCTGCAGGAGGAGAAGGAGCATCCCTGAAAGCCTTATTTTACAAAACCAGACAACCCCCTTGCACAAGAGGCATTCTCCACCCAGCCTGGTACAAAATCAGTTCCTCAATCCTACATGCTCACCATATAAACAAGGAAAGAGAAATCCTTTGGGTGACCAGAGGCAAGTGAGGAAGACCTGATGCTGATATGAAGCTCAACAAACCTCTCCTCAAAAGAAGGAGGGGCAGGGAAAAAAGAAGGATTTCCAGAGAGAACATTCTTACTCCAGGGTGCAATAACTTCATGTGTCCAATGCACAGAGTGGGTTACTGTCTGGGTTGCAGAGGCTGGCCTGCCAAAAGCCACCTTGGCCCCAACCCCAAGGCTGGGGTGTGACGCCGAGGGTCTGAAATGCACATGGTTCAGAAATGCACATAACACTCTATGCAGAGCACAGCTTGAAGAATTACAAATCCCAGGATCAGTGACCCACTATGAATGCATGATCCACAGCTGCAAAGGGCAAGGTGGGGGCCAAATTCGGATCCACTTCACCTGGAGACCCCAGAATTCCTCTCCCACAGACCCCCATGGTTGCAGCCATTCCTCACCTTGGGGTCAAGCAGGTCTGCAGTGTAGTTAAGGTGCACTGTGGCTGTGCTTCTGGCATGACCGAGAGGGCAAAACTTGTAACACTGTCAAGGATCAAGAATGGGGTTTGGAGCTCTCCTTTTCATAGGATGCAACATTTATGAGTTATAGATCACCTTAGGATCATGTCATCATATGAAGGCTGATTTGAATCCTCCCCAGGGTGAGACAAGGCTGCTTTCCTGCTTGCAGAGGTGTTTACTCACTTGTGACCAGCCAGGCAGCCACAGGGGTGCCAGAGAGGTGCCACCCTCTGTGGGGTGACCATGTCTCTGTTGGCTCAAAATCGCACTCTGGAGTGTCTGAATTTGCACAAGTCTGAAGGGAGTGAGAATTTGGGGGTTTTTTAAAACCACTTGTAAAAACAAGAAGCAGATATTGAACTGGAGCCAACATCTGTATCTTTGTAAGACTCTCAATCACCAGCCTTTTGCTGACTGTAGAGCAATAAACATGCAGAGCCTTAAAAGCTTTACTTCAATCTGCTTAGGAGAAAGCAGCCTCAAACAATGGCCAAGAAGGGATCTTGCCTGGCCTCAACTTCAGTAGATCAGTTCAGAGAGGGAATGGCCCTCACCAGATCCTTGCAGCATCACAGGTTCTCATTAATTTACTATGCCAAAAATTGAAGGCCCCCCTGCAAAAGAGCACAACCACCCATGCAGCAGATGTGGCTCAGCAGAGGAGACAAAGGCCTCTCCCAAGGAAGGAACAGGAACGACCAGATAGAGAGAGATGAACACATCTAAGATCAGAGCTGCCATCACCCGCATGGTGACGGTGAACCTCTGGCCTTACTTCTCTACATGTGGATTCAACTAGTTCAGATGGTATTTTAGGCTGCATATGGGGCTTTTCATCTTCAGAACACTTAGCAGGCACGCATTAATCCCTGCAACACCCTTCTGTGGCAGATAAGTGTTTATTATCTCTGCTCTACAGCTGGTGGGACAGGCACGATGGGGAGCAGCTCATTGTTGCAGACCCTGGGCAACCTCAGCTCCTGGGCTCCCTGAAAACACACAGTGGGAGATCCCCGGGAGCCTGGGTCACATCCTGGGCCAGTGGAGCAGGGCTGGGCTGGGCACTGTCCCCCAGATTTCCAGAGGAGGAAGTCAAAGCATCTTCAAAACACATAGCCTCAGGACACATTTCCACTCCTTTGTGCAGGAGGTAAGAACAGTGGCACTCTTTTATTATGGGCAAATTAATGCCCACGGAGATTAAAGCTCTATCTTCCACCAGCTCAGCTGCATCTGACTTAGTGCAGGGCTTGGGCTAACACTGTATCCTCACATGCTGGAGGAGCCACATCCCCACTGCACCGCTCACTCCCCAGGGTCACAGCACCATGTCCTTGGCTTCTCCATTCTACTCTGAGCTGTGTCTCAGAGCCCACTGCCCCTACTCTGTGCATCATCAGCCTGTCAGCTCTGCCTCTTCCTGCCTATTGAAGGCCATGTTTGACAGATAAACACATAAAAAAGAGCAGAGGGCAAGATGGGGACATCCCAGTCATGTGGTCCCAACACCCATGCAATTAACATCAGTGTGACACTGCCAGCTCTCTCTGTGCTGCAAAAGACAAATGTAAAATGAAGGACATCACCATGGGCACCAAAACCACCACCCCAGCTCCAAATACCGAGTCAGCATCACACAGTGAGGAAGGAGGAATTACCATGCACTTGGTTGATCTCGGAGTTGGATGACAGGATCTCATCAGCCAACTTTTGGGCAGTGGGCAGCACCTCGGTGTGGTGTGCTGTGATCAAATACTGAACAAACTTCTGGAGCTGGTCCCTGTTCATCTGGAAAAGGGTCTCTGAGATGGGAAGACGGAGTTTGACCTGGTCTGGCTTGCGGATCCTGTACAGTGAAAGCGCCACGACGTGAGCGCAGTAAAAAATGTCCTTGTTCCCACAGCCGCACGTCACTGAGGTGATTTTGCAGCGGTCGAAGCTGATGGCCACCTTGTAGGTCATCTCTGGCTCTGTCGCAGTCGCTGGCTCCGTTACCGTTCCGCTGAGGTGGAACCCTGGAGAGGGAAAGAAGAGGGAAAGGTCAGGTTAGCTTCCCTCTGACTGCAACCACCCATGCCAGCTCCGGAAGAAAGGAAAGCCAAGGTTGCCTGTGTGTTTCTCTCGTACACCAAGGAGCGCAGCACCCAGCACAGCCCATCCCTGTGGCTTACACCCAGCAACACCCAGCCCGTGTATACAAACACACTCCTGCACCAACACACACACAGAGCCAGACTCATCGGCGAGTTTATTTAACAACCAAACCCTCAGGGGAAGAGCGAAGCTGCTCAGTTCCCATTTGTTTAAGTATCTCAGACTGTTTCCCTCCCGGGAGTCATTTCCATCCACGCCTCCCTCTCGCTGAATTTGCAACTCACATGAGCGAGGGCTGGTAGAAAAAGACCACGTTTGCTTTTCTTTGATGAGGCAGACAAAAAAACTCACAAACTAAATGCAAAGCAATTCCAACTTTGGTCTTTCAATCAGGTAGACTGCTCCAGGGCATGGTCACAGCTCTGAGCTCTTCCACACAGTATAAATAAAGAGCAGGGCCAGGAGCTATGTGCAGTGCAAACCACAGTTGGGGGAAAACCGTTCCCTGAGTTCCACAAATCGTTCACACCAATGTTATGGTGCTCCAGACAGTTCCCACCATGCAGAAAGAGGGCGCAGTGCCTTCAGGCACAAAGGGTGAAAAAAAGCCCCAGAAGTCCCAAACACAGGTGAAGAACATGAAATGGGCTCAGAAAGTACCATGGGTCCAAAGAAAGGTGGATATAACAAGCAAGTGAGGGACTGAGTCAGTGAGATAAGACTGACTGATGGATGCCTATAAACCTGACTTTGAGTGGGAGCCTCAAGGAGTTCCTCTCACGATCCAGCTGCTGAGTGGGTCCAACACTCTGCACTTGCCCAGCCACCTGGAAATGGGATCTCTTTGTTTCTCACACTCATCTGCCTTGTTCCTCTAAGACAGTGAGGCTGCACCAGGAGGTTAATTAACACGGCCAGGGCAATCCGGTGTCCCCATGACAGAACATGGCGTGGGACCTGGCACCTCACACCGCCCATCCCAGCCGTCTTCCCTGAGGAGGATGCTCACTTTTCTCCATGCCACTGCAACCTTATTAAGCCTGTGTATGTACAGATCTCTGCAGAGCCTGACATCCCCTCGGAGAAGGCAGCTGAGAGCCCTACAATTAGCGACAGAAAAGGAGAAGGGTGGGGGGGTGAAGATTAAAATACATTAACTGCATCAAACCCTTGTGTGTTTGCCAGCTCTTACAAAGGCTTTCGGAGACAAATTCTACCAGAGGTTTTTAATAAATGGCATCAAAACCAGCTATTCACTGCCAGTCCCTTTAAAGCCGCGCCAAAAACCACATTCAAATCTGATTAAGCGTCAAGGAGGTCTGCTTTTACTTTAGTGCCGGGGCGGGGGGAAAAGCAGACCTGTTGTGCTGCCATCACCCAAAAGCCACCCCATGTGGCCAGCAGAGCAGGAGGGGAGGGATGGACAGCCCTGCACTGCCCTCCCCACCCTGCTCGCAGGCTGCCGGCAGCGGGGCTGTGGAGGTGCTGGGCTCGGTGCCGCGGGAGCAGCACGGCCAGGGGATGACAAGCCTCCCCCTCCACACGAGCCCGTCCCCCCGGCAGCCAAACTATATAAATCCAGAGGATAAACTCCAAAGTGTTTATGTTTTACCACTTCTCTGGTTTGCAATGCTTGGCAGGCGGCTCCGACTCACTGCCAGTTTCTCCCTAGTTTACTTTTTGAACAAGTTAAAGGGACTGGAAACCGTGTTCCTGAGCGAGTATGTATGTATATCCTCATATGTATGCCTGCACACACATATATAAAACACTCCAGGACAAATTACTGGCCATAAACACTGCCTTGAAATGCTTACTTTAACAGGACCATGGGCCAGACCCCACTTGGGGCTAACTGGTGTAAGGCTGGAGGAACTCATTTAACCAAATGACCTGTTTCAGACAGGTATAAGTCTGAAAATATATCAACTGTGATCTGATCCAGTCTCACAAGACAGAATATTTGTCCAGATACTTCTCAGGCATCTCATAAACTGTGCTCTCCCATCTGCTGCAAGATCTGGTCTTCACAACTCAGATCTGGTCTGCACATCGAACAGGACCGTTCAGTATGTCAACAACTGCCAAGTTCATCTGGCACTCCAGCCCCAAGTCAAGTGTTGGTTTAGATTTTAGCTGTGGTGACAGCAGGTCTATTTAAGATAAACTAGGAACCCTACAAAACATTTATCAAAAGTTCAGTCAGAAATTAAACATGGCAGGGTGGAAGAGAGATGAGCTGGCAGGAACAGAGGCATTATTTGTGAATATTTATATTAATGTGAGGTCAGACTGCAGATAACACATTGCAGCCAGGTCTGCATCCCAGCACCCAAGGCTGCTGAGCTCACTAGCTCATCAGTGATGGGTATCACTATCCCAGAGAAGAGTGGTGGCTAAAACATAGGTTTTGGTGTGGTTACTTCATCATCCATCGAAGCACACACTCCTGCTCCACACTGATGCACTCACCAAAAAGCTATAGATAACCCTGGAAAAGTACAGCTGTCACTGTACCCTCCTCTCTGTTCACCCTGCATCCTAGAAGAAAGAAGCATCCTAGGAGCTGTGATACCAGAGCCCTGATCACTGACACAGGGTCTGGATAGCACTGAGAGCAAAGTCATACTCTCCTCTGTGTCCTCACTGTATGTTTCAATTTAAGACATTCCTACAGCCCAGTGCTTATCTAGGACTTCATCTTCTGTTCTTAACATAAGCTAACTTAGTGTTTGATTTGCTGCCAGGAAAGTGACAGTGCCAAGGCTTGAAAACCATGGAAATGTAATAATTAAATACCATCTTTGTAACTACAGACTCATTATGCCCCTCCAGAGTCTAGCTTTGTCCCAAGAACAACATTGCATTTTCCCTGCCCCAGAACACCCTCTCCTACTTTTACCACAGAAGCTTCCCAGTGGATGTCTCTTTGATCGAGGTTGTAAAAGGAGCTGAGTGTTCATAACTGCCCCAGAAAAAGCACAGAAAGGTGCCATGAATGTTCACGGGCACACAGGGCATGATGAGCTCATCTCTTTCTAATCCCAGACATCCAACCCATCAAATGGGGACAAAACACTGGATCAAGAACCTTACTTGCTTTACTGCTGCAGGATGTTGCACCTCTGATTTAAATTAAAACAGACCCTAGAACTGTTTTCCAGGAGTTTGTGAGCTCCACACTGGTGGGATTTACAAACTTGTCAGCTGGGCAGCACTCTCCTCTTAGGAGCTGATAAACTCTGCAGGCTGGGAGAAGGATGGATTAAAAAAAAACAAAAAAAAAACAAAAAAAAAAAAAAAAAAAAACAAAAACAAAAAAAACCCCCCAAAAAACCCCAAAAACCCAAACAAACAAACAAAAAACCCCACAAAAATATCCTGGGCTCTCAAACAGCTACAAAGGATCAAGACTTTAGCAGGGATCCCAGTGCAGGAGACTTTGCTGGTAGGACAACAGTGTTAACACCTCAACAGAAGCATCTTTAACCAAGATGGTGAATTCTTTTATTTCTAAACCTACTTGACCAAAAGGAGTTGTGCAAACTCTTCCAGTTCTGTAAGAGCAGAGAGCCTTTCAATGAGATATCTTTAATCCAGATATCCACATGCCAACCATCAAGAGAAACCTCTAGCCTGTCCTGCAGCTCCATCCTACCATGAAGCCAGCTGCAAAGACCCCTTGCTTTGTGTCCTCCAGCAAATCACTGAAGATAAAGCAAATATTTAGGCTGGTTACATTGAAATACCTGGAGTCTGGAGGGAGACAGACAGACGCCCCTAGATGGAAATTTAAACCTCAAAACCAAGAAAACCCAGGCACAGCCCCTTCCCTTCTTTTAACTGTGGCACCAAAACCTGCAAGAGAGAGGAGGACTCCTCCACACCTACCACACTAGCTGGGAACCCGAGTGCTTAGCTCTGCTCCCTCTGGCAGTTGCTGCTCACAGCCATCCCTCAGATTTCACACTGCAGCCCAGACAGAAGTCACAGTTGTCATTTGCTAAGTTGTGCCATTCGGAAAAAATTAGCTCTTTCTTCCCAGGCGTGGCAGTCGCCTGCCTTTCCCGGAGCGTTGGCACAGCGCTGCAGGGGTGGAAAGCACCACAGAGCTGCAGCCATCTGCAGGACCTCACCCTGAGGACACTGCACTGGCACTGCTGTGTGAGAGGATGGGGCCCAGTAACACACAGGTAACGTGGGGAGCATTTCTCCATGGCGCTGTGGTTCTTCTGTCTCCTCCACAGGCTTTTCTCTGTCTTGAAGCAGGGCAAGGAATGGCTCAGCAGAGGGAAACGTGCACCACATCTATGCCCTGGGCACGGACCGCTGGTGGGATGTGGCTGGACAGTGTACATAAAGAACTCACAATCACATCTGGCTGTCAAAACCTCAAGTAACCTCCCAGTATCTGAGGCTGATATTTTGGGCAGCCTCTGTTAGGAGCAACGTGATGGAAAGTCCATCCACGCAGCTTCCTGAAGGCACCAGCCACATCCTCTTGCATTGTAGCCAGAGAGGGGTGGCTGTGGCAGACAGCAGCTTGGCTGCCCACTGCTCTTGTACTCTGTTCTCAGCTGCTAGGATTCTCTACCTCTAGCCAGATAAACCCCACTCCAAATCTGTGTTTCGGGAGCTCTATCTTCAGGCAAGCAGGAGCTCTGCGAAACCAAACAGGAACGAACAGACAGATATTTATGGGGCTCAGCAGATGTAGACGAGGTAAACTGAAATTCTCAGTGCAAGTTGTATACACTAGGTTAATGTGACCCAAATATATTTTTTTTAAATTTCCAAACCACAGCGGAAAGTTATTTTAAACTAAAGTGATTCCAAGCTCTTTAGTGATTAAACGGACTGCAGCTCTAGCTCCTAGTGGAAAAACCATTTGTTTTTCCAGTGTGCGAAAGCCATAACTAGCAATGAATAATAATTGCCGCACCAAGTGTTATTTATAAGCCATTCTCAGCCACATTTCCATGCCTCGAAACAGCAGCTTTCTAAACATGAACTTAAAATCGGTCAATATTTGTAATGTAGACAACACCCACAGGAGGAAGGCGTCGGTGTACTCGGGGGGGGCGGGGTGGGGGTGGGAAGCGGAGGTTAGTAAAATCTCCCAAAGCTTTCCAGCTCCTAGATCAATTCCTCCAGCCGGCTGATGCTGACAATTGCTCAGTCCCTGACCTTGCACTTGGAAAGGAGATGGGCTCATGAACTCATTTGCACATGACAATGCTCCAGCAAAGTGAATCATCTGCCTCCGATAGTAACGAGAGTACGGCGTGCCCCAGCCCTCCTGGGCTCCATTCAACCAGCACAGGGCTGGCCTTTTGTGCTGCCAGTGCAAGAAAGACTCTGCTGAAGATGTGTGCAATTAAACCCACTTTTCTTGTTGCTCTTTTGATTCAGCGGCTCAATGAGAGGCACCCTAGGCAGGTGTTGTCACACACAGATAAAATGTGCCTTTTCAGAGCACTGGCAGACAGAAAGAAAGAGGGTAAGGCTGAATCAATTGCCATTTCTCCCTTGCAAAATAGGGAATCCAGGCTTCCAGTGAGTCAATGAGCAGAGCTGCTATGAGTTTCCATATTCCTCCTCCCCAAAACTATTCTGTTTTGTGACCGCAGGCAAAGGTGCTGCTGTTGAGACAGACTTTGGCAGGGATGAAGGAGGCAGGCAATGGCTGGCCAGGAGGATGCTGGCCCAGCAGAACACAGCCACGCTCCTGCTGCTAAAGGTTTTCCCCCTGCAGCCCTCCTCCCTGTCCCCACTATGCTCCTGTCCTTGCCCAGTCATTATCATCCTGGGAAAGCACCTCTACTTTCACAGAGCTAACAAAGACCATTAATATCACCCCAGGAAGGAGCCATGCCCGCAGCTGAGCTGCCGCAGGAGGAGCCGAAACAAAGGGATATGGATGAGTTGGAGAGTATGCACCGTGTCTGCAAGGGTCCCCACACATACCTACGGCCTCAGGCACCAACTACCACAGGTTTAGGAGAAATACTCTTCTATCACCTCTCGGGGTAGGCCAGGGAAGAAGCAAGAGCTGCAGCTGTAAACAGAGGAGATGCAATGGGGCTGTTTGTGCTGGAGGGAGCCGTAAGCTCCTCTGAGCAGCTGAGTAAGCTGGAGGGACGCTCTCTCTGCCATCTGCTCTGATCCCACAACACCTCCTGCAAATGAAGAGTCAATCCGCTGGTTTCTATCCCTGTTAACCTCTAATCAGCCAAGAGGACCGGCCTCTGCCGTGCTCTTTATCCGAGCCAGCTAATGCGTGAAGCACACCGCGCTTCCCATCTGCTCCAGCACTACTAGAGTTAAAGGACAAAGCCGTTTCCCTGTCCCGAGCATTCACTTACACAGATGCCCTTGTATTAACTCAATTTCTCAGTGATTTCCATTATTACCCTTACGAGATTTCTGGTGTTTGTTTATCTAGGAGCCTGAAATGGAGGGTTATTTCCCCTCCCCCTACCCAGCTCAGGGGCTTGGCTGGCCCAAGGCCATGCTCCAGACAACCAGTCCCAATCTGTGACTTTACCCAAAAATATTACAAAATGTTCTCTATTTTCTACCCAGGCTGGAGTGCTCTTTGTTGCCCATATAGTTCTTAAGAACCAGGTTTTTTGGTCTTTGTTGCCAGCCCCAAAGCCAAGACCACTCTTTCCAGCATCACCTTCCACAATTTTCCAACACCTGCTTGCAAATGGGTTTTTAATCTATCCAGATGTGCAACCCTTGCTCTGAAGGTTTGGGCAAAAAAGAAAAAATATAACCAGTTTTAAAGCTTGGACTGATTTCCTCTGCTAAGGTGTAGCCTTGCAAGCTGAATTCCTCTGCTAACAGGTCAGACCCAACTCAAACCAATCTGAATGATGGTTCTGAAGCAACAGAAAGGGCTTCAAGAGAGGATAAGTTTACCGCATCTTAGTTAACTAGTGGCAAAATGGTGTAAAGTCTCTGCTCTTTACTGCTACAGTATAGCTTATAGCCACCTTGAATATAAAGACTTTCCTCAAAACAATCAGAAATGTGAGAAAGATGAAAATGTGCAGTACATTTTTTAGCATCCCTACAGTCGAGGGAGAAAAAGCAATGCATTTCTGTGACCATTCCCAAAGCATCCAGCCCTCTTCTCTCTGTGCTCACAAATGGCTGTATCCAAACAAGGAGCAACATGGTTCCTTGTTACAGCTCAGGTGTTTGCTCAACAGATGCGGGGTTGTTTTCAAGCATGAAAGAAAATATCCACAAGGAGGAAATTCACGTTTGCCACAGCTTCCGGGCTCATGCATGCCATCAGTTGGAGCTGCCACAAAGCAAAGCCAGCCCCGTGCTGTCACCACCTCGGCTGCCTCAAGGAAACTGATGGGAGATGCCAAAACTCACACACCAGACTCAGATGGGGTCATCTCCTGACTTCAATGAAGCCACCCAGATTTTCAACAGCTGAGAAGCTGGCTTCTAGCACATAAAAGGGTTTTAATTAGGAACTGCCTCTTATCCCTTCATGCAAGTGTGACCATGATGGGATCACTGAACTTCATCACAGTCAAAAGCAAGCGGAGCAGCGCTCATCCCTTCATCACCTTTTTCATGTGGTGATTCACAGAGCTCTTAGCTCCACAAAAACATAATCCCGACCCTTAAAGCAAAGTGCCTCCTATGCCAGAGCCCTTAAGCTGTTGCTCCTGGCTTAAGGGCTCCTTCCTGAGTGCCCTCTGCCTGTGGAAGAAGTTGATCAGAGCCATGGACATCCTTTTCTCTCGAGCTATCTGCTCACCTTGCTGACCTGCTTTTCTGAGACACAACCTCCTCGCTGAACTGGCTGCTTCTCCAGGACTTAGACTGAGGCTGGGGAGCAGCTTTGGATTTCGTCTCCAAATATGCAGAGATAAATTGCATTCAATGCATATTTTACCATCAGAAATGGGCCATCTTCAAATCGAAACTCAATTTACCAATATCAAAAAATCTGAGAACCTCCTGACTTGTTTTCTTCCCACATTTTGGGTTTGCATAGGGCAGGACTAGCTTAACAAGGACCAGAATCAAACCAGGGCATCACACAGCAATGGAGGGAAGCAGGACACCACCCTGATCCTCCCTGAGACACTAGACCTTAAAATAGCAGCTCTACAATTTATAGGGAAGTTATTAGTTATGATTTTCCTGGCCCTCAGACACCTTCCAAGGGAATGAGGCAGCCTAGATTCAATAAGAAAGTCTGCTCCAAATTCTTCCCCAAAAAGACACTTTTTCCACTAAGAATAGCTCTTTCATTTTTAAGAGAGCACAAAGTCTGACTTTCTAAGTCACTGGCAGTGTTGTTAAATGAACACTGTATTTACAAAGCATTTCAACAGCATTTGTGGTAATGGTCTCAGTAACAAATTTGCTGAAAAGGTCAATTAACTTCCTTCCGAGAACCTCACATCTAAGCACAGAAAATGGCCTTGCATTAAAACTGCTTCCCCAAAGTGGAAAAAATTCTAAGGTGACACCATTTTGCCGTTTCTCCTCTCCACTCTCCATTCAAGAGCTGAGCACAGACCCCAGGAGAAGGCACCAGAATGACTGCCCTCTCCTGCTGACTTTTACAGCCCCTATCTAGAATAAACCCATCTTTTTTTTTTTTCTTTCACATATATATATATATATATATATATAAATAATTTCACTAAGGAGACCACAGACACACACACTTTATATTGCAGAAATATTATTAAACAGCTTAGCTCACTTCAGTAACTTCACAAAAACTTAGCGGTTTCCTCTCCTCTCTGGCTCCCAAACCAATAAAGCTTAAATTTTGGAGCTTATTTGGGCTGCTCCATATAGGGAAATTCTCTACTCATTGCAGAATAAATTATTCAGCAATTGCTATTCCAGATCAGCCTTCTCTGTTGACATTTTATTCCAGAATAATTTTTGGAAACTCTGTGAGTATATTTCTGAAGAAAGGGACTTCAACTCCAGGATAGGGAGTTATCCAAATACCTGCTGGCACAGCAGTGGCTGGGCTGGTCACCAGTCCATGGTGAGAGCCTTGACCAGAACCATCCCAGAAGAGGAGGTGAGAGGTAGTGTCAAGTTTGGGAAAATTGACTGCTATATTTCAACATACAGTAAAAACTGAGGTGAAGGAAAGGCACAGACCTTGATTTTGTGTGGAAATGAATGTTTTTTCCAGCTCTCAATCTGTAAGTATCAAAGCAAGAGGAACCATCCAGCAAGAGGCTGGAGGACTTTGCATCACAAGGTGTAACATCTGGAGGGTGGCACAGTTTCTATCTATCATGCAAGTAAAGTGTGTTGAGGGTATTTGAGAAGCACCAATTCTGATAGTGGAGAGCCCTTACAGAACATCTACGTGTGCTGTGGTAGTTTCCAAGTCCAGCTCAACCTCCTGGTGGATGTTTTATGCCTCTTCTACACAGACCAGAGGGGTTTTTTTGTATCCTCCAGTTCCACCAAATTATGCATCACATCCAACACTACTCAGAGTCAGCTCCATGGAGCACAGAGACCATGGCCATTGCCATAGGCTCATTGGCATTTTCTGGGCACAACCATTTCCCCAAGCCCCACAGATGGTTCCCTGGTACGAACACCACCGTGCACAAACCTCAGCACACTTCAGAGGGAAACAGCAATGCACTGTAAGGAAAATCAAAGAAGGGTAAGACCAACTCAAGTGAGGCAACCACATAAAAGTCCTCGGTTGCCAGTATGTCCTCACTGGTGAGACCCTGCAGCAAAGTTCTGGGTCATGGTTGATGAGCAGTCAAATTTCACGACTCTGCATGACCAAAACCCTCTGCAGAACAGTCAACACACTTTAAATAACACTTTAAAAACCCTTTTGATCACATTAGTCTTCACATGACCTTTCTGAGAAGTTAGGAAGGCAGCGGGAGGTCTGCAGAGCAGAGACTCCCCAGCAGCCCTCCTCACTTGAAAGGAATGTGGTTGGGAGACAGATGCCTGACAAAGATGCTCTGCTCTCCTGCATCAGCAATTTTCACCATCTTTAGCATGCAGGCATTTCAGGAAAAGCAGATTCCCACACAGTGATTTTAAGCCACTCAGTACCACCCTTTCTCCTTCTGGACACATATTGTCCCCAGCATCTCCCAGCCTCACATCACCAACCTCTGCTTTAGCAAGGAGCATGCAACTGGAAAGCTGTTCCAGAAGATCCACCATGCACAGGAAAACAGGAGCCCTCCTGCTTTTCAAGTCCAAGATGACTCCACAGCTTCAGAGCCTTCAGAAACACAAAGGGCCACAAAAGCTGATACCCAGGGAAATGGGAGCCATCGCTCCTGCTGGATCAGGAGCCGTGTACAGGCTGCCTCTGTGAAACTCATGTTTCTCATTAAAAACTTCACAGATTTTTTTTCTTCCCCTGGAAAAACATTGTTATTCAACCCACAGCCTAGACTGCAGGCTCCTCCGTTTGCTTTTGATGCAGTGCAAACATCTAAAATGACACCATGTAATGACAAGATCTGTCATCAGGATGGCTGGGGCTACAGTAGAAAGAAAAACAAAGGAACGATCCTTTCCTTCTCCCTACAATCCAACACAATTAAAACAAAAGGAAACCTATATTGTGAAGTTAATGCTAAATACGAAGGATTGAAGGGGAAAGGGAAAAGCATGATGTGAAACATTTAGTGGTGGTTTTCCTCCATTATGTGCCATGAGACCCTTTTGGCAGTGGATTAAGAGTCTGCAGCTCCTCTAAACATAGATCTATTTCAGTAATTAAGTTTCTTACAAAGAGGGAGAGGGAAAAAGGGAGAGGGAGAAAGGGAGAGGGAAAGGGAAAGGGAGAGGGATAGGGAGAGGGAAAGGGATAGGGAGAGGGAAAGGGAAAGGGAGAGGGAAAGGGAAAGGGAGAGGGAGAGGGAAAGGGAGAGGGAGAAAGGGAGAGGGAGAAAGGGAGAGGGAGAAAGGGAGAGGGAGAAAGGGAGAGGGAGAAAGGGAGAGGGAGAAAGGGAGAGGGAGAAAGGGAGAGGGAAAGGGGTGCAATATCCCAGATAACTATCTGTGAATGAAATTCCACCTCTGCAGCCTCCTGAAGCTCCTGGTTAGCGCCCATCCTCTGCGGGACAAGCCAGGCACAGCTCTCTGGCAGCAGACACACCATGTACCAAATGTTATCAGCACATTCATCACAATTTGGAACTGGAAGCAACCAAAAATGCAGTCGGCTCAGCATAATGGGATAGAAATCAAGTAAAAAGCAAAACCAGATGAGCAGCTAGGAGCTGACTCCTCCCTTGCCTTTGAAAAGGGAAGCCAGTGATTTGAGAGAAGGTGGTTTTACCCACAGTCTCAGCAAAGAGGTCTAGGAATCACTCTAATAATCACACAACCCAAGTATTACACAGTACTCCCACTTAAGAGATGGGAAAACGTTACGGGGAAATCTTCCCCTGAATCTTAAAAGCAGGTCCTTAGGCACGCCCAGAAAAGGAGGAGCAGTCACACACTGTGGGTGACACGTCCTGGCTTGGAGTGGTCTCTCTTCTGGTCAGATGCCAGAGTGCACCTGAGGAGCTGCATCCTGTTATTTTTCCTGCTCCATGCTGAGCAGGACCAGAGTCCCCCTTCCCCTGTCTTGGGGGAACCAAGGCAGAGGGGTCTGGCAAAAAATCAAGGGCCAGGGAACAGTGGCTGGGAAGCCACTTGCTCAAAGTGCAAGGAGCCCATGCTTCACTGCTGTCTCACCAGGAAGGAAACCTTCAGCCCTGCCTTACCTCCAGACATCCTCCTAGAGCTCAACCTGTAATATCTGCAAGGTTTTGGGTAAACTCCCGTGTTTGGGCTTTCTAGCAACCACAGCTGCTGACTAAATACGGTGCTTCAATGCAAAATAAATTGCTCTAATGAGAGTGATCAGGGCTGATGATGCCCTCACTAAGATGACACCTGCAAATGTATCTGTGCAGGTGGATTCCATACTGCCCCGATGCTGGATGCTGCTAACCCCACTTCCACAGCTGCTTAGCAACTCCCACAGTTTGCTGCACCGACTGTGTGTCAGGCATTAAGTACCCACACACTCAGGTTTTGCACACTCTTCTGAGGAAGAGACAGGAGATAACACAGAGGCCATTTTCTCCTCCAAGAGGTGCCACCTCGACCTCTGCTGGGCTCTTGAAAGTTCCTGCCAGGATGCCAGCCTGCAGCACACACCACTGAACAACCACTATCAAACCATTTGCAGTCGAAAAGCCTCAGCCTGTGGAGCCACATGAGAAGCCTGATTGTCACAAGTATTTCAGGAAGATGCAAGCATGATCTTGAAACCACCAAGGTACAGAAATTAAACTCAGTTTTCTTTCCAAAGCTTGTAACATTTTAAGCAGATCCAACTGCTGTCGTCATGGTTCATGGCTTCTGAGTAACTTGAGTTGCTCACAGAAGTTAACATCAGCCTGACGCACAGCCAGACTCCACCATCATCTCCACATTCCCACAGAATGAGTACGCATGACACTCAGGCCGAGGTCACCTCCAAACCAAACACAGCATCACCTCAGATGGGTGTCTGAAGGAAGCAGCTGTGGCTTTCTGGCATCCACAGGGGGCTGTGACCGAACGACAATGCTCACCTGGAAGAGCAACACCAGGACTGCCCAGTGATACACAGGGAAGATGTGTCTGTCCAGTTGTGCTGGTTTTCAAATTTACCCAGAGCTAAAGGAGATGAGAGCCTCAAAGCTCCCAGCAAGACAAATTTAATTCTCCCTGAGCCATTGCTCAGAGACCTACTTGCAAAACTTTACACCCACCACTTGTGTGCACAGGGAATGGTCAACCTTTATGGGCTCTGACACCTATGCACTCATCTCAACAGTAAACAGTCCTTCAACAACACACATGCCAAATTAAAATGATTCCTACCCTCAACAGCCTCTCTCTCTGAAGAGCAACTGCCATTACTTATTAATTTGTTTCCTCAAGATAAACAAGAAATTTACTAAAGTCTGAAACAGACCAGAAGCACACAAGGCAGCAGAGGGGCAGGGGGCTGCCACTTGTTTTTAAAAAATAAATGCTTCTATGCTAGATTACACTTTCCACATGCTGTCTCCCCCAGGAATCAGTTTCCACTCTGTGCAGGATGGAAACCCCACAGACTTCTATGTTATGTTGAGGGCTCAATCATTTTTGAGGGGAGAAAGCACCAAATTTCGGACCTAGCAGGTGAAATGCAAATAAAACCAGACATTTTAAAATAAAAGCTAAATGCATCTGAGTGATGAATGCATCTGTCTACAGGCTGCTCTCACAGATCATGACCTTGACATCTTGCAGAGGTGCAATCTTTCACAATCAATTCAGTTCCTTTGTTTAGAGAAACTGCTCCGTTAAACCTAGAGATGAACTCAGCATGGATGAAGAGACCAACACTTCCCAGGAGAGCTGAAAGCAGAGTCTCACTCCATTCAGTCAACAAGCAGGTGATGCTCGTGGGTGGAACTGGAAGAATAAAACTCTTCAGTACAGTTTTCTACGTCATCTACAGTGAGGAGAAATGGTTGGAAGGATGATGAGGAGCAGAGTTCCCTTCATGCTCACAATGTACATTTGCAAAGGCAAAACATCATCTGTGGATTTTCCACCCATGCAACAGCCGCTCCAACAGCCTTGCTTTCATACAGCCCCCCTTGTTTCTCCAGTCACAAGGAAAGAATTAAAAATGGCTGTTTCCAGCCCAGTACGAGATATCAATTGCATCAGTACACCAGTCCAAAGGAAATTATGTCCAAAGGAAAGTATATCCAGCATTTCTGCAGACAGGAGCATGTGGGAGATAAAAGGGAAAGAAAACTCACAGCAGATAATAAGGACACCTAAAATACAAGTGGCAGGTCTGCAGTCATGGTTGCCTTCAGTCCTGGTGGTTTGTTAAAAATCAACTTGATTTTTAAGTGATCAGTGCAGAGCAACAGCACTGAGGATACCTCTGGGGCAGTCACAATCTTGGGATCTCTAGGACACCATGAAGCCTTTATTCCTCAGCCTCCCACTTAATGAAGGTGTGAAACTTCACATTAGCATCCTCATCATGTCCAACCACATTACTGTAAGAACCACAGCTTTGAGAGCTCTGTGCCACCAAGAGACATTGCTGGATTCAGGCAATGGGTATGAAGTGTTGGGGTAAGACACCCCCAGACCCATGAGTCTGAGTGAACTAAACTAAAAAGAAATGAAAACCAAATCCCCTGTGACCATCGCAGACTCTGTGAAGCTCAGTCAATCCCAACTGTTGTTCTCTTCTCCTGCTGACTCCTGGACCACAGCAGTCATGGGACTGCCCTGGTCACACCTTTGCAATCCTTGAGCCAAATGCTTGGGAAATGCTATTCCAGTTCAACACCCCTGGGAGATGTGATGACTGAAGGGTCACCAGTTGACATCTCCAAGCTGTCCTGCAGCAAGTAGACAGATTAAACAGTGTGGTGGAGGCTGGCACAAGAGACAAAGCTAGTATGGGGCAGTCCAGCCTCCTGCTACTCTCCACCTGCCACCATTCACCCAGCTCCTCCACACGTGGAGGGCTACAGATATCACCCAGAACCCAAGGCAGATGCTGGATCCAGCTACTGCCACTGAAGGTACCAATTAAACTCACCTTGAAATTTTTGCCTTCCTGTATCTGCGCCAACTGGATAGTTAAGCTGACACCTTTGCACGCTCTCTTTGTCTGGAGCCAACAGATCAATCTGCCTCAAATACAGGAGATGTCTTTTTAACACTCCAAAGCTAATGAAAAAAATCCCCTCTGGTGAAAGGAAAACACTGGATCAGAGAAGTTTTATTAGCCCTTAACCATGCAAAGTTGGAAGCTCGTCCCCTGTTTAATTCTAATTCTCCAACTCTGTTAAACATTAACTGTATAAATAATCAAATACTTCACATGACAGAGTCATACTTCCAATATGGGGCAAATAACCCAGAGGGTAATGAAGGGTGTAGTCTTCTGGTCTGAAGGATTGCCAGTGCTCTCCAAAAAGCAGAACAAAGACAGTCCCTTCCCCCTCCTCTGCCTTCAAAGCAAAAGCTTTGATTCACTTGGGGAGACCACATCAAGCCAGAGGAGAGGCATGCAAGTGGTATGTATCTCATCATTCCCCTCTGCTCCAGGGACACACGTGAAACCACCAGCCACCGTGTGGTCTCAGCCTTGTCAAACAACCTGCATCCACTCCTAAAACACCCAAGTCTCCCTGGCCCCGCTGGCTGGCAAGCTCTCAGAATCCTGCCCACCCTTGCTCCACACCACTTGGGGAGGCGGTGTGGCACCAACCACTCAGCCCACATCAGTCTCAGACACAGACCCTTCCACCAAACCCCAACATTGCCTCTTCAAGATGAATGCTCTCCTGGCAAGCAGGACTTGAAGCAGACAGGAGCTCCAGTTCTCCCAAAGCCTGTGGTCTTCCACCTGGCTCAGAGGGGCCACAGACTCAACCCCACTGAAAATATACCTGGTCTCCATTGCTCATAACATGGATCACAACTGCCTGGTGTTTTTGAAATGAAGCTCTCACTCTGGGCTTTGATTTTCCTGACTGCAAAGCTGGGATAACATCCCTTCTGGGATTCATAGGGCTATTTTAAAGAGCAGCCTGAAGTTTGGCTCCTTGGGAAACGACTGGTGCATTTACTGCAGAAGAAAATATCTGTGAAAGAAAAAAGACTGTTTGAAAGAAGTTAAAAATTAAAAGCTGCATTAAAAGTATATGTGATGCTGACCATTCTCCTTGTCCAAGGTCAAGCTAAGGTATTATGTATTTGTGAAATATATAATCATCTGATGTCCAGGACTGCCTCAGTTTAGACTGATGCTCTCACTTTAATGCTGACTGAAAAGCTTCAAGTGATGCTTGACAATCAAAGCAGCAAGAGCCAAATGGAGAAACGTCTGACCCAGAGCCCTGCCTAACACTGCACTTTCAGTACTTCTGAGCTGACTTTGGAAAGCCAGTATTGGCAGAACCCAGGAGAGCCATTGTGCATTAATTATCGCTCTTGCTCTGCAGACAGACATAGAAAAGATAAAGACAACTGTGAGGCTTGTTCAGAACAAGGGATCCAGCACCATTTCAGCACAAGTACTTTCTCCTTCAAGTGTTATTCTACCATCCAGATCTTGAAGACAGCCCTTGACTGAAGGTGCTTTACTTACACTGCAAAGCATGGACTCACCACAACCCATGTGATTTTTGTCCACGTCGGTAAGTTTAGGTTCAGCATATCACCTGAGCTGTACAAAAAAATCACTTCTCCCAAGCACAGCCATTACACCAAAACCTGCATTGTTGAAGGAGTCAGCAGGACTCCTCTCCATCAGCTGCATGGACAAGAAAAGATCCACTTCCATCACTGCACACCCAGCTGTACAGCTAAGCAGAGCTGTATGGTCCATCATGACACCTATATAACATTCCAACCAAAATTGTACTGTTCTGGGCTTCCCCCAGCAAGACCCTGATTTATCTCCTGCTCCTGCTGACAGCTGAGGGTGCAGCTGGGATCTACAAGCACAGAGAAAGGCTCTTGGTTTCTGGAATGTCAGCTGTGGAGGTGGGGGAAACCAGGTGTTGCATTCCTGGGGAAATGCTTTTCCTGGTCAGCCCATTATTTCCCATTTGCTCCTCTCAGCACCCCAAGAAGCACACACAGCATGTACAAGAGCATAAGACACCCCTCAGGGGCCCCCAGCCTAGCAGCACTAACTGGAATAACTCAAGCCTAAGCCCAGCTCTTTGCAGACACAGCCCACCCCACACGCACAGAGTCTGAGAATGTAGAGAGCGAACACGAAGGCAAGAAGGGTCCCAGATCCTTGGAACTTGGTCCCTTCAGGAAGCCACATTGGGAAGGGCTTAGCATGACTTTACAACATCTGTAAGTAGGTTTCAGCAAGTAACTCAGATGTCATTCAAATTACTGGTGCAGCACCAAAGGAAGGACCCTCTATAAGCATTGGACACGAGCATCTCAGTCCCTCCTGGCTCCCTCACCCACGCTGACACACTTCACAGGCAAGCTGCCCACGCCTGGAACAAGCAGTCTGCTCCAGGGCCGATTCCCAGTGCATCTCCCATCCTTACTTAAAATGAGAGCTAGCTGTTTTCCCTGTTGTACATGGTGTAATGCCAGCCACACTGAACAGGCTTCATGTAAAACACGGCCCACTGCCCTTCCAAGCCAAAGGGGAGACATTCTCCCAGTCTACAGATAGCAACTTCAGACATCCTTAAAGCCAAGCTCTTGGTCTTGCTTTCCTTCATGAAGCAAAGGCAGAAAAAGCATCACAACTCCGCGACTCCTGCTTTTTCTGCCAGCTCCTTCAGCAAGATAGACATACAGACCTCCTCCATCTCTGCAGCAAAATTATCTAAACAGACAGGGACATGGAGATGCCAGGGACATTTCTGAAGGACAGCAGCCATGATGAAAGCCAATGTTGAGCAGATTTCCTATCAGAAAGGTTAAATCTTGAAGATCGCTCTTTAAACACTCATCCCAAAGGGAAAGATGGGTTTTAAGGTCAAACAAAAGAAGGAAATTCAGCCAAACGACCATGTCCCAGCCTGTGGTGCCATGACTGACATGGCATCCAACAGAGCTTCACAGCCCTCCAGCTGCTGCCTCTCCCATCCCTCTCCATTCCCACAGTAAAAGCACAGAAAACTCAGGAAAAGCAGGTAAGGCTCCTTCTGAGGAAAGGCAACCCCATTCCTCATGAAGCTGATGGAAAAGCCCTGCCAGGATTATGTCCAATGGCAAGAGAGCTCACACTGAGGGCTCTGGGGCAGCATCTGTGTAAGCATGTATGCTCTCCCCAAGATACCTAACATCACCCCACTTAGAAACACTCAGGTCACAGAGCAGGTGGAAGGTCCAAGAAACCCCAAAACAAGGCAGAGTCACCAGCATCGCACAGCACACCTCTGAGATGCAGGAACCTAGAGGCTGGAGGCAGCAAGGCAGAGCTGCTGCCGCCAACATCCTCCTACACCAGCCACCCACTGCTCCAGCACCACCGGCAACAGGTGGTTCAGACCTGGAGGTAAAGCCAAGAACCACAGCAGGAGAAGGGCAGACACAGAAACAGGAGAACCAAGGGCTCTTCACCTCCCACGCAGCCATGTAACTGCAGCCAGAAAGCCTTTTGGACTTATGGTTCTTTATGCTGATGGAAAATTCAAAGATGAGTTTTACTCCTGACTTGCAGATCCTGAGGAGGAGGAGGAAAAGGGATAAAAAAAAGCCAGGCCATCTGCTCAAGGGCCTTGCAGCAGAGAAGAGGGCTGCACATGGTAATTCTCCAGGTAGAGCCCTGGTACAACTTTCAGGTTGACTTGGCCATTTCATTTCTTTAGTGCAATTCCAGACCCAGATGTTTCATAACACACGCGATCGAGTGCGTACATGTGAGGAAACCACCTCTGATTTGAATATCCCTGAGAGCACATTGCTCTTATTAAACACACTCTGCAGAGCTATTGCTTCATGTAGCATTAACAGTACAAGACGTTCTGGTAGACTACAAAAATTGGCCCATAAAAAATAAACACTTCTGTCTTAGTAAGGGCATCTGGAAATGACCCAGAGAGCTTGTCTATTTTCATTGGTAGCATTTTTGTACAACAGAAGAAAGAAACTGGTCTTGAGTTTTGAGCAAATGTTCCTCAAATGCTTACAAGGAATCCCTGAAAACACCAGCAAACACGTCACCCACCCAGCTCCCCACAGGCAGAGTCTGGAAGACCACAATGTGGTCCCATTTCATTCAGGCTTTACCCCACTAACTATCCTTCCTGTTGTCTCTCAGTAAATCATATCCTTGAGGAAAGAAACTTGTCTGGGACACAGGACCCACCCACTCCCACAAGCATCCAACTCCATCAGCACACACGTGGCAGGGAAAGACAGGCCAAAGGAATGGGCAGGCTGCCCTTTACTGGGGTGCTCCTTTGAGAGCAAGCTGTGGTTCTGAAAGAAAAACCCAGTAACACCATTTCAAGTTAATAAGTTGCTACCTTTGCACTCTCTGGGGATACAAACATCCACCCTGGCAGCTGGACACACAGCAGCTCAAACGCAAGAAGCAGGTCAATCCTTGGCATTTAGGGGTGCAAAGCTGAAACCTCCCTTTGTGTGCCTGTGGTCATTTTTGGAGCTTCAACACATCAGCAGACAGCAGCATGACCTGCCGTGCTGCCATCACAGCATACCAGCAAGTTGGGAAGCAGGAGGTCCAAGAGCTTTGCTAACCTTCTTGCTCTGCTGCAGAAACCAACCAGAAACACTCACACACCACCAGGGATGGGTTCCCGAAAGAGCTGACAGGAATAAACCACAAAGAGATAGCATCTTCCTCAGCAGCCTCTTGTCTGGAGATATATTGCTGGTGACTTTGCTCTTCAGATTCCTGCTCCAAGCTCAGGGGACTGGAAACAGGAATGGTGGAGTCACCCATTCCAGATCCTACCCAGGGACTGTTCTGATGACTGCCTGGCTCCTTCCGTCTCAGCAGAACATTCCAAAAATGAACCAAAACAAACTCTAGAGTCGTGACACTTCTCACAAGGCAGACTCCAGGCTCTCCAGCCAGGCCCGACTGCAGACGCCACAGAAGTGTATTTATTTTAAAGACTATTTGAGCTGGAGTTTTTGAGAGAAATTATCCTTTTTTTAAAGAACTTGTGGTTTTTGTAAAAACCGATTTTAGCAACAGTCACATTTCAGGCTCTCTTTAGAGAAACCATCTGCTGATCTCCCAAAGGCGGTGCAAGCATTTCTGCAGCCCTCTGCAAGGACCATGCACAGGAGACACAGCACTCGGTGAAGGGCTGTGACTCCAGCTGCACAATTGAGAAATATCAGAGACAAACTGACCTGGCGTGTCCTTCTTGCACAACGCCATGCCACGCTTCTCCCTGACGCTGGGAATTCTCTCTCCTCCGGACACTGTGCCATTTTCTACCTTTGCCTAGAACACCTCTGTATTCCAGTGTCTCCTGCCAGGCCCAGCCCCACCTGCCTGCCCTGCTGTGATTAGGGACACACTCCCCACTCCGTGCCTGCTCCCCAAAGCAGCTATTAGAGGACAGGACACTCTAGTGACAGGAGTCATTGGCTGGGGACAGCCAGCATCCAGCCCTGCCTCCCTGGGGAGCCATGTGGGAAGGAGCTTTGTCCATTGTGAAGGCACTTGGGTAATTACCAGCTGGTGGAATCAAAAAAGTCTCTACTGAGAACACGCAAATTCCAACTTTTCTTGGATTTGATCACACTTGTAGAGGGACAGCAAAGACATTTCGCAAAATGGGCACCTCCTCCTCATTCCCCTTGCACAGAGCCTCACAGAAAGCTCTAAGAAATGCTCTCTGGACTTCTTCAACAGGGTGAACACAACATTTCTCTCCACGCTTACTCTCCAAAATGGCAGGACCACTTCATAATCTTTTTTTCTTCCTCTCAAAGTCAAACCATTGGAGGTCAACATCCAGCATGAAAATTCAAAGCATGGATGTTTAAAACCCTGACAAAATTACAAGCAAATCGGAAAACGGGATCTTATCTCATGAACTGTTGGACAAAGCTTCATAATAGCTGGTACCACCAACCCCACCTCCAGTAATCCCCATCCTGAGGCAAACTGCTCCCAGACACCTGCCTGGCAGCACAAGTGCCCATCTCCACTCCTGCCTTGCCTCTGCCAACGCTGAAATTGAGGCAGACTGACAGCAGGATAATTTGGGGGAAAATTACATTTTCTATATAACTTTCTTACGTGACTATATTTAGCAGATGGAGAAACAAAGTAGATGTATTCAGTAAATATATATTTTTATAGCTGTAAAATTATAAACACATATGTATGTTCCAGGGAGATCTGAAGTCTATTTTAAGACGCTCTTCACATGCGGATCATTAAAGCCTACAATACAGTTCCTCTGCCATATTATAATAAATATGGAAAGTGAATACACACTTCTCAACTCTTGTAGGTCACGAGAGACCTAAAGATGATCTCGTTTCTCTTCTGGTCGCCCTCTTTAGTGCTGCTTCAAAGGGAAATTGGTTTCAGATGTGGGTTGACTGTACCTCACAGCATCATTTTGCCTGCAAACCTAATTTAGCGAGCTGCTGAAACACTGTTACATAGGCAAGCATCGATTCCAGACCTCCGAAACTCATAGGGTCAAAATTGGAAATTCCTCGCCTGACAGGCTGCTAGCCTTGCAAGAGCAGCAAAACTAGCATCTTGCCACCTCTCACATTCAGGAGGCATTAATCACACTTGCATCACTCCAGCTATTGGAATTTCTGATCCAGGCTGATTAATTTCCTCCCCATGCCCATTTCAAGCTGCTCACAGGCTCAGGGCTCTGCCTTTAGGGAGGGATGTTGAATTTCTCTTCCCGCTCCCTGCGCGGCCAAAGCCAGGAAAGAGGACAACTTTCTCCATCTTATTTCCTCAAGACTTCTGCCCCTGGGGAGTCAACAAGGTTTTAATCAGCACCTGGCACTGTATCTATCAGATATGCTAATAAGGTTCCTTACCTTAACAAACACCCTCAAGAGCAGACTCATCTATCTTAATTGGTAAACGCTTCATTAATAATGCAGCTGAGGAGTCTCAGAGCTAGAAATATAAATAGCAAGTTCTGATGCAAGTGCTTTTTTTTGTTCTCTAAGTACAGACTCAGAAGGAAGGTCTCTGTCGTACCCTGCTGCAGACACAAGAGCCCTTTGCAGCGTGCACAAAAAGCCTCTTTTCCGTCTCTAAGGGGTCCAAGTTCAGAGCATCCCTTTCCAGAGGAGAAATCAGGCACACTGGAAGGCATTCCTCGGCTGGGAGGCACCCAGAAGGATGGGAACCCATCAGGCACCAACACAGAGGTCAATGTGGACACGCTACCGAGACAGTGGCTTCCAGCCACTGATCGATGACAGGAAAAGCATTAAAACGCCTCTTTGGTTAAGTCACAAATTCCAGTCCCATGATTAACGCTGCTCCTAGCCAGGGAGCAAAGCAAAGGCTCAAACATCACAACCAGAAGGGACGTCTGAAGAAAAAGATCTTGTGTGTCTGAGACTACACATTCTGCAAAGAGATGACCCCAGGCCCACCACGCTAATCTCCAGATCTCCATTTTAAGGACTTAGCCAAAACAAGGCAGGAGTCTCTGAAACCCAGCTCTACTCATGAATTCCAGGCATGTTGAAATAATAGGCTTGGATTCTCCTTTTTCTTATAAATTCATTCTGCAGACAAAAAGTCAGACAATTAAGGATTTTAAGTCTACTCAGTCCAGCCAGAGACCTGCTGATCTTAATCACGTTCCTCAAAGCAATGGCCGTAATTTCTACAGAAAACTATTTTTATTGTCCTTCTTTTTGAAGTTCTGCTTATCAGTCCCTACAAAGTCTCAGTGAATCAGACTGGGGGTTTAAATCTAAATGTAGAAGAAGAAATTACCGGTGGTTATGGATATTGGATGCAGTAATTGTTGATAAATATCTTCTTCTGATGACATCTGGAGGATTTAAGTAACAATGAAGTGTTAGATCAAATCCTAGATAAGTTTTAGCAAAAAATTAAATATTTCAAGCAAGGAAGTTCCAGACACTGTTCTTGGGAAACAGCTAACAAAAAATTTTTGTTTCAGATTCTGTGACCACTTCCACATCTTGATTTTTTCTAAGCAACCCTTCTCTGACCGCATCTCTGGTCTCCTTCTGCATTATTTATGGCATCTTTCTAAGCAAATGACTCTTCCAAACAGTAAGAGGCTTCTCTCAGAGGTTTTTAAAGCTCTAGGCTTGGAGAGCAAGGCTGCTGTGCAAGTCCAACTCAAACTTCCAATGTTACTTTGAGTCCTGTGCTTAAAGCCCCTTTGGAAATGGCTCCTGGGCACATGTTCTCAACTGGAACAAAAAGGCAGGCCAGAGATTATATTTCCAAAGGATCACAAACAGTCACACCTGGAAACACTGTTTTTTTTCCCAAATCCCATTTAGCAAACTTAACTGGATGCTTGCCAAAGGTTTGTAATGTAACTCAGTTTTTGTACTTGTTTACTGCAGCTCAGCAATACTCCCTGGGACAGCAGCATCAAGATGAGAATTTGCAATGGGGTCTGCATGGACACAACATCCACATATCCCTTGCACCGATCCCAGGCAGAGGGGCCTAGTGTTCCCCATCCCACATGCTGCCTCTGGCTGCCAGTGCCTCATCCCAGACAAACCCACCATTGTGCAGGATGGTCTGCAGCGCCAGCCCGGCAGGACATCAAGGACATTGAAAACTGATTTCTCCAGCCAGCCTGAGCTCCTGCCCCACTGATTAATGGTTCTCCGACACAGAAGCTAATAGGATCCTCTTTGAAATCCAAATAACCAGCATTAGTGACCTCAGAGCCCTGTCTGCTAACTGGACATACAGCCTACTTTTAATTCTCTTTATTTTCCACTGCATCTTCCCTACCAAAGCTTCCTTTCCACAATGTTCTTTCCAAGTTGCTACATCCTTGCTCTGCTGAGTGCTCCCCACCTGCCACCCCAGTTACACCTCTGTGTGTGGCTGCACAGCAGCATCAGCCCAAGCCAACACATCCTCCCCCTGACTCCCTACCCTAGGGAAGGATCCAGTTTAGCTGCTGCAGCCCCACAGCTCTGTCTGCATCCAGACAGAGCCCAGGCAGCAGCAAATGTTCCCCTGGCACAGCAAACAGCTATCGAGTGTATCCCGGGGCTGCTTCTCAGCAGCCAACAATTTAAAGCTAAAATTCACCAGGCTTCCTTGCCATTCCCACACCTAGCTCAGCAAAAGCCTGTCTGTAAGGGACTAACATTTAGGCAACCAGCTCGGACTACAGTAAATCTCCTTCTTTCCTCTCTTTTCTTTTTTTTTTTTTTTAATCCATAACCACCAGCTTTAAAGCTTTAAATCAATATCCCCTCTTGCGATCTGCATTCAGCAAGGAATTATTCACATCGAGAGCTTTAAAAATTAAGCTAAACCCTGCAGGGCCCAGGCCAAACTTATATCACAGCAAAGCTTTAAACACTGGATCAGGGACACAGCATGAGCCATGTCCTGGTCTTAGATGCAAACTAAATGTAGAAAACAAAGCCGCCGTCACTGTGTTAAAAGGAAAAACCATAAACGGTCCATGCTGTGGCTTCTCCCAGGGACACAAGGGACAAAGGCCCTCCTTCCATGAAGAGGGGTCAGCCCATTCCAACCAAACACCTCTCAAAGGAAAGGAACTAATTGTCCCTGCAAAGGAAAGAGACTTATTGTCACTGTCTGAAAGAGAAAATGGCAGCTGATCTATCCACCCATCTGTAATGCTGGCCAGAGGGAGGTCTTTGAGGGATGATGTGAGGACAAAGAGGGCAGTGCCATGTGCTCCCTCCACAGAAGTACCCACATCCATGGGAACAGGAGGCTCTCAGCACTGCTCACCCACTGCTGCTCACAGCCAGACAAAGCTGGCCCCAGGCTGGGCAGAAGTGCCAGATGACAAACTAAGAGTCCACAACATTCCTGGAGGTGCCAATTTTAAGGTGCAAATGAAGAAAACATGGGAGAATAAACACTCACAACCTAAAACAGCTCCTGTTTGTGCCCCAGAGGACCTCAAAGGCAAGAAAAGATGGATGAAAGGGCAAAGATTCTTACTGGTAAGAGATGCTCCCATCTTTAACTTGAGGAGGGTTCTGATCTGCTCAATGACAGGACTAGATGCTATGGGGAAGACACCCTATACCCCATCTCTCCTCCCAAGGGGCTGCAAACACGTCCCTCTGCACAAAGATACCTCAATCCCACCCAGTGCTGTGATGGTGGCAGAGGCAGAGGGTTGGGTATAACCAGTTCAGGAAACAGATGAATTTCCACCACCCCCACAGTGGTGTCTAAGTGAGCACTGAGATATTTCCATCTTCCCTGCTTGAGGGATGGCATGAAGAAGTCCCTCTGGACTGTGCAGAGAGCATCCTCGATCCCACGGTCACCAGATTGATGTAAAACCCAGCAAGGACTGGCAAGGGTCAAGGAGCTGGAACAAGGTTGAGAAATTGGTACAGCACAATGCAAATCAGGAGGCTCTCCTGGCTCCAAATATCCTCGTGGTCCCACACATTGACCTCTCATAGGTATGAACTGCACATGGAACTTGAGGCTTGAATCCACCCCAGGGCAGAGATTATGCCTCATGTTCAGCTCTTCAGATGCCCACACACAGCCACTTCTCCAGCTCTCAGTCATGGGGGTGACTGCCCAGGCCTTAATATTTGTAAAGTCCTTAGGAAATCCTTGGAAGGAAAGAGTAGAGTATTATTATAAAATAATAGCTTTTTATTCTGCTCCATCTGAAAGCTGCAGCTCTTTGTTCGGCCCCACGCTGTCTAAGCCAAGGGTTAAGATTTGACTGGCTGGGCTGTAAGAAGCCATCCTCCACGGTGGGGGAGAGGCAGACTTCTGAGGGTCTCAAGAACAGGTCTTTCTAACCTATTTGGACTCCAATAAGCAGCTTTAGATGTAACAATAGGGGGCTGAAAACCCAAATGCCCCAAAGCCTGCAGACAATCAGGACTGTTTAAGCATCCACAACTGACATTTCTAACACCACCTGAAATGTGTATTTTCCTTTCTGTTTCAAAGCCTTATTTTCCAATCAGACTATGTGCAGGATAAATACCCTTATACGGTGACAGCAGGCACTGCACAAGAAAATTGGACATAATGGTAAATGCAAAGATTTACAGATACTTATCTCAGCATCTGCAAGAAATACTAGCTTTGAACGTGGTGCTCAAACACAACATCAATCACTAGAACCTAGAAAAGTGCAAATTTGCTTAGCTGAATTCAGCCCTAAAATAAATTAAAGAAATTAAATATTACTAGGCTTTCAGAGCCCATCTCTTGAATGGAAAGCAGCAGCCACATGCATGAAACGCCAGGCTGGTTCAAGTTGACAAAGCACAGTAACAGATGAGAGACTGAGGGTAGTGACTCTGGACACACTGGGAGAGCTCTTCTCTGAGGTCAGGGGCACCCAACCATGAGGGACACAAAAGAGAGGAGACCTGGCCATCATCTGCAGACAGAGCAGGCACAGATATACACTGTGGCTGCCATGGAGCACATCAGTGCCACCCAGCCAGCAGGAATGGCCCCACAAGCATGCCAAGCTCTCTGAAGTCACAAAAGAGCACCCACATGCTCAAGACATCACGCTGTAACCCCCTGTCTTGGGGACCAGGAAGGCTCAGTGGTTTTCTACTGTCACCATTCCTTCCATACCTCCCACCCAGGAAGGGGACCCCAAGCTCAGGCTGCTGCCAACACTCCCTGACCAGCACCACCCAGGATAACTCTCCTACACACAGATTTGCCAACCAGCAGCTGTTAAATGCCCACACAGGTCCTACACATTCCCACATAAATAATCCATGTAGCAAGGAGATCTCTGCAACACACTTGCCCTGACACTGACCTACAAGGAAAGGATGTCCAATAATGTCCTGAAACTTTAATGAATCACTGTGAAAAAGAATGTTAGTCACTAGCTTAAAAATACACCAAAATCACAAGCAGTTTCAATGGAGATGAAAGATGAAGGAGGAAGACGCCTCTTCAACAGCCCAGATCCACTTACCTCTGAAGGTCCAACACATACTGGTACTTCTGAAGATGTGGCTGGACCTCTCCCGGCTGGCCAGCCATGCTCTGAAAGCACAGGATCCACTCTCTACTCCTCTGCTCCTTCCCCTGCACTTGCTTTCAGTACTGAACATCGTTCACACCCCCAAAGCTAGCCAGACACGCAACCGATCCTCCAGATAAACAGCCTGACATCTAACAGCGCTTCTTGGGCTACAGCCACAGACCATCAACAGAAAAAGCAAAGCTGTGATCTGAAATCTTATCTGGTCGCTGCAGAAACGCGGCAGAGAAGGTCAGCTTTCCATCATTCAGCAAAGACACTCAGCGCCAGCACACAAACACTAAAAAATATCACTGTTGAGTTAAGACAACTTTGGGGTTTCTGCTTTGCAGCCAAGTATCACTCAGCGGCCATTAAACAGATTTTTTAGCCATCAGTGGAACATTAGAAATTCCATGAATTTGAAGTTTATTAATTCCACAATACAGTTTATACTTTTTTCAGGATTTATACTCTTTGGCTTCACTCTTTTAGCTATAAATAAAACCATTTGCTAAGTTGGCTGATACACTGCAGCCCATGACTGGCACATTTATGCAAGTTGGCTGAAAAACAAGATGGTTCAAGGAATCGCCAGAAACACTAAATCCAGTTATTTCAAATCTATTTTGAAACATCTAATAAATCTGCAGGGATCACTTGAGATACAGAACTGGCTAAACTCGAGTAGCCATGCTTCTGAACAACATCCCTGACGTTTATGGAGTGGCTGATGTGCATTTTACAGCTTTCTCTCTCAAGTCCTTCACAGTCCATCGCATGATATTCATGTCTTTGGATAGTCTTCAGAAGGGAAAGAAATGGAAATAGGAGAAAGAAACGGCCAAAGAGATCCAGCAGAACAGACTTATAGGATCCCCCCTGCCTTTCCACAAGAAGCTTGAAATAGAAAAGAGACCTACATCCATGGGTTCCCACCTTGGTGGGATGCACCTGGCAGGGATAGCTTATGGGGTCTTTGTACCACAGGTATCACAAGGAAGATGTCCATGAAGACATTGTATATACAAGCTCAGCACAAGGAAAAGGTGGATCTGGTCTATCTCCAGCAATAAAGTGAGCCTGCACAGCTACTCCCCGAGCTGAAGGCAGCTGGAGAGCTCAGAACCTTGTGAGGCTGGGCCAGTGGTGACTAAATCTGCATTTTTTGGGGTAGTTGGAAATCCTGAAATCCACCCAAGCCTCAGAGCTTCCCTGGTTAGCAAGAGACAAAGTGATGAAAGACCTGATCAGAGGAGAAAAAAATAAAGATATCCAACTCCAAATTTTTATCATAGCACTTGTAATCTGTGCCCTGGAAACTACTTGTAAACAGAAAGAGACTCTGGCCTCAGGATACATCAACAGATCTTACCCCAGAGCACCAAGGGACTGACAGCAGTTTTGCTCCTCCAGTAAGATGAGCAAGCCAAAGGAGAAGGCACAAAATACCAACCATTCTGGAGCGTGTAACACTTGATAAACATGAAATCCAGTGGGATGTTTTTATCCCTGTGCCCTGGCTGGCTGACAGGTGACAAGATTACAGCCCCTAACAGACACTGCAGTGTAATTCACCTCTCTGCCACCCCCAGCCCTGTCCAGAGAACAATGCTGACCAGCACCATTGCAGCACCCAAGGCATAAACCCACCCCAGAGGTTCCCCCGCCTCTGATTTGCTTGCTGGGAGCCAAAAAGCAAATCATTCATCATTCCCTGCTCCTCCCTGGTGCAACTGCTCAGAAATTGCTGAGTCCAACCTTACTTATCGCTGGATGTAGTTCAGTTCTGTTTTCTAATCCCCTACATCTGCATTTTGTACAGCCCTTTTATAAGGCTCTTCACATTTGCTTCACAGTTTATCGCCCTGCTCAAGCAAGATGACGCATCTTTAAACTTTCCACTCAAAAGAAGCGCTGAGGAATGAAACCATTCAAAACCAAAGAAGCTGCCTCAGAAAATAGTCCCCACAGAAAACGGCCAGCAGGAGTTTTTTTTTTTTGAAGTCATAAACTTAATGAGACAAGGGATTATCTTTTCTGTTGGAAAGACTCCTTGTTCCTGGTATCATAACAAAATAGTGAACCATTTGAGGGCTTTTCTTCTTAGTTTTGCTCAAAAACTAGGACAATAACAACTGAACTCAGAGAGGGGAAAAAAAATAAAAGGAGAAAAAAATTGTTTCCCTGTGTGGAGACAGAAAAAGGCTTTCCAGCACAGATTTAAGGAACAGCCCCTTCTCTATGCCAATTCAAGAAGTCCTTGCAACTTAGATGACCCTGAAGCAACACAGATCCTATAGGTCTACCCTAAAGTTCCCTCAGTGATACAACCCACCAGTCAGAAAAGGTTTACCATGGTCTCTACAAGCTCAAATACACTTCAGAAATTTTAGGTCCCTGTATGCAAGTAAGAAGATCAGTCCACTCTGGTGAAGCTGTTTGTGCTGGAAAAGCTGAAGAGGAGCCAGGCAACACACAACCCAGAGAGAACAAGACCTAAACACAGAGATGCTGCTGCTGCTGCCTGGCAGTCCATGGTGTTGACCTTTACATCCTTCCCCCTTGAACTAACCTCAGCTTCACACCCACCCACAGTCTCTCGGGACCCCCATCTCACAGGAGAGACCACTGGCTCAATTTATCTGGGTTTCGGGGTCTGCAGGGTCTGGCCAGCACATGTACACCAATCCAAGCGACAAGGACACCATCAACAAACAGGGAATCATTTCATCCCATGTCTTCAAATCACCAGCCTACTCCTCCTCTTTGCTCTCAATGCTGCAGGGAGCTTCTGATCCCAACCATCTCCCTGAGCACAGCCCCCAGTGCCTCACAGTTCAATACAGGGGCTCTCTGTGGAGGTCTGGGCTGCGTTTCAAAGACAAAACATTGCCAGAACAGGAAAACCCTGGATAAAAACCAAATGGGCAGCTCTGCAGCTCTACATCAGGCCTGCAGGAAGCCAAGGATGCCTATGAACACCCAATGGACACAAGCTCCCAGCAGGGGTGCTAAGCCAGGAACCACATGGCCTGGAGGCCCCAAAGAGCACACACTGCCTCCCACGTTGAAGCCTTGAAGGGTTATTTGTACACGAGGCCATGTTGAAGCAGGGCAGCCAGAGACAGTGCTGTGACTCCCAGGAGAAGCACACACACGGCCTGCCCTCATGGTGGAGATGACTCGACCGGCTCAGTCAAGAGCAGCACCAGGCTGAGCAGCAGCCACGGCACTGGTGAGGCAGTACCTTCCACGGGAGGGTTTGGGCAGGACAGAAAGCAGAGGGGAAAGCCAAGTCTGATTTGGCCCAGCAGCAGGCTAGGACTGCAGACGATGCCCTGGCCCAACACACAACCTGCTGGGAGCAGAACCCAATGCCTTGCTCTACCATGGCTGGTCTTACAGAGCTGGTGGCATCAGATCAAACCCCTGCAGCCTCAGCTGAGTCCTGGGAAAATACTGGGAATATCTGACATCCCTTTGGCTTGGTTTATCATCTGGAGAAGGCAGGACCCTCCACAGTGCAGGCAGATGCTACAGTCACTGCAATTTCAGAAGAAATCTTCTCATGCTACATATGCAAGCATTTTTCTGCAGTCTGCCGCAGTGATGCTCCCACATTGAGCAAAAACCAAGCCAAACACTCCCCTTAACTAGGTTAAGTTACTTGTTTTTACTGTAAGGTTCAAGGTAGATTGATTATCCATGTACCCACTGCATTAGCAGGGCTAGCTGCCTCAGATCTGAGTTCATCTCTTTTAGATCCAAAGAAAGGAAAGAAAAAAAAAAAGATGAGCTCTAAGAAAGAAAAAAATGCATTTGGTCTCCCATCAGGTGATTTCTTACTCTCACCTGGGTTTGGCACACAGATGCACAGCACCTGGGCTGATGGGAGAACCTGTCCACACCAGCAGCAGAAAAACGGTCCCAAGCCCCACAGTCCAGCACATCTCCTTCCATGGGCAATCCCCACACAGCACTGCAAGCTATTACAGATGGCTTCACCAACGATAACCAAACACAACACCCAGCCACCTCGAGATCGCTTACAGCCCAGCTGTGCTGGAGAAGGGACAACCCACCACCAGGCTAAGGTACAATCAAATATTTAAATGAACGTTTCTGCTTTAGGTCAGCTTCGCCTTCGTCCTGCCGCCGGCTACCGAGTGGCAGAGCGATCTCCTTGCATTGCCGTGACAACCCCAGGATGGGTTACAGCCTGGCTGGGCTGCTGAATGGCAGCGCTGGGTACTTGACATGTGACAATGGGATACGTTTGCCTTTTTTTCAGGAACGAGAGGCTGACATTGTGCAGCGGTTAAAGCCAGACAGCCAAGCGAGGCCATCACCACACACGGGCTCAAAAGGCTTTGTCTGCCCTTCTAAGAGAAATTTCATAATATGTGAGGGTGAGCAGTCAGCAAAAGGCTTGGATAGCTCGAGTTATAATCATCCTCGGCTTCCTCACAACAGCCCTGAATACATCTTTGATTGGTTATGTATGAGAGGAGCCGTCCCCAGCATGGTGCCAGACATGTGCAACACAGACCTGGGTCAGACTCCTGAGCAGGAAGAACAATTCTGTTTAGCAGCAACGCTTAAAGGGGGGGAATAATAATAATAATAATAATAATAATAATAATAATAATAATAATAATAATAGACCTTATTAATATTAATTTGTACTTATAATTGAAAAATGTGGCAATTATTTAATCCCAAATGGTTTCAAGATATTATTGGTTCAATTGTCGTTCCCCTCTCGGCAGGCAGGGTGAAGAGCCAACTCCCAGGCTACGCTTCTTATTCCTGAGATGAGCACTCTTCCACACAAACCTCTGCTTCTCAGTCCAAAGGGAAGGGCCACCCATCCCAAAGAGTGCCCATCCACCCCCAGCATCCCCCCAGAACCCCAATCCAAGCCCCTAAGAGGGGAGGGGCGTGGATCCCGTGCTCATCCATTGCACAAGTGACTTTCCTGTTGTTCCAGGCAAACAAAAGCCGAGCAGCACAGTGGGCCCTGAGAAGGGTGCCTTCCCTTTAATAAACGTGATTTCAATCCCAGTGAATATTCATACAATTACCCTAGCTCTAATTTGTATAAAATGACAGCCTGCAAACCAGGGATGATTGAAGAGGACCAAAATCATTTTGTTTGATTACAATCTCTCCTCCCTCCTCCCCCCCCTCCCCACCTTCATTATCTTTTATGTCTATTTAAACTCTGGACACTGCATATTCATCTCAATTCTGCCTCCATCTCTCCTTCTGTTTGTGGGTTGCTGCTGCTTTTATTTTTTCTCCCCCCTCCCATCGCTTTCTCTCCTATTCATTGTAATTTTCTTCTTGCTTCTGTTGTGCATTCAGGGATTTGAGGAGGTTTTCAGGGGGAGTGGGGGTGGACTTCATTTCATAAAAAAAAAAATACTGTGTTGTCTGGATAGAAAATTACATTTGCATGCTCGAGGGGCCTGAGGGCTTCTCTGTGGGCTTGGCAGAGATCCTACCTCAGGGAGGGGGAGGGAGGTGGAAGATGCTGATTTGATTTCCTCCTCTTCCCACCCCTTCCCCCTTTCCTTTCCATATTATGTATGTCTGCCTGATTTTTCTTTTCTTTTTCTGCATGTGCAAACCACTTGAAGAACAATGGCACAGATTAGAGGCCTTCCTTAGGGCTGTTTATGAATGCAGTTGTGGAGTTCAGCAAAGCAGAAACATTACATACAGTAATTGGACATTTAATTACTAATGAAGCTAGCAACTGAATTTTTTTTCCAAGGGTCTGAAGCAATGTGACAGACCCTCCAACTGCAGGTTTAATTATGGCTGGAGATGGGCTTAATACTCCCCATCTTGCACTCTATTACCCTCTCAAAAGCCCTTCTGCCTTTTATTTGTAATTTTTATGCCCCTGCCCCATCCACAGGGAGAAGCATCCTGATAATCCATCAGACAGGATGATGCTTCTGCTGCTGCTCTCAATTGGAGTGAAGCCAAAGAAGCCAGCTTTGGACAGGCTTCCTATGGAGTCAGCTCTCTTAAGAGCATGGAGGGAAGAGACCTGTTTTGGTGGCCAAGAACATCCAGAACCAATCTCTCCTTGATTATGTCTCAGTTTTGGCCCAACCTCATTTTCAGCATCTCAAGTTTCACACCCTCTGTTTAAGAAATCAAATACTCAGGTTGTTTATCCCTACATTCAGTTTCCTCCTAGAACTTAAAGCTTAAGTTTTCCTTTCCTTCCTCCCCCTCACCCAGCCACTGCCTCCTTCAAACACCATGGAACAACTGGAAATGAAGTCCCTACACTGCAGACGAACCAGAGCAGGCTCCAAGCAGTGTGAAAGCAAAGGTTTGTCCCCAGAAAGTTTTGCTCCTGTAGGGTTATAATCAGGCATCAATACAACCTTGGGCTGGTTTCTGGAGGGAGAGGTGAGCAGGTCATGGGTCAGAGGGAGTGGGGAATTAGGTACCTGAAGTCTCAGTCCTGCCACTGCCAGCACACCACAGAGGACCTCAAAATAACAAGCCAATGTGCACCAGATGACAGCTTTCACCTCTATCTTGTCTCTGACAGGGTCTGGCAACCCCCAGAGAGAGCTTCTCCCTTGCTTCTAGCAAAAAGCAGCTTCAGAACTTCCTGAACTGGAAGTTGCATCTGGACCATCTGGTTTAACACCACTGAGAAATGGGGCTGGAATAGGGTTAACAAGCACCTTTGGAGCTTTTTCATCTCATTCTGCTTCACTGAGTTTCATTCATTGCAGCTCCAATTTCCTTCCTCAGGTGAAAGGAGACAAAGTGCCAAGGCAATCCCACCTCCTCGTGCAGAGTGCTAAGCTCCAGGGAACTGAACCTCCAGCTTCTGTTGATCAAAAAACCTTCTAATTGATTACAGATGAATGCTATACAGCAAAACTGTTGGATTTTAAGAGCACAGAGAGCACTTTTGTAAAATGTCATATGCATATTGGGATTTTTCTTTCCTGGTTTTAATGACAAAGTGCAAATTTGGGGGTTGGCGGGGAGAAAAGACAGGAGAAAGAGTAACAGATGTGAAGACATAAAAAATGTTCCTAGAGAACAAATCACCCATTTCTTCCTCCAGATTTCCCAGCACATCATACGGAAGACTGTACGCTCTCAAGATTTGTTCACTCTAATCCTCACGTGTGTTACGGAGTGAATGACCAGCATTCAGTCAGGACCCGTGGATTCAACTGGCCTGCACATTCTTACACCTCCTCTGGTCTCAGGAAGGACTCGTATCCATGAGAATGTTGTGCCAATGGAGCTACATCCACTACAAAACGGAGCAGTTGATATCCCACTCGTACAGGGTATGGTGGAATTCATATGCTATCACTGAGGGTCTAAGCCAGCAGACAAGGCTCCTCTAACATCAACTGCAAGAAAATCATCTACATACCCCAAAGGACTCAGATAGCATCATCTCCAGGCAGCATTGGTGTCTCCAGTGACTATTAGAGATCTTGGAGGACTATACTGAAAAAGACACACAACTTTTAGACAGTGGACAGCAGGCAGGAGTCCTGCTCAAACAGCATGTGCCTGGGTAACAGATGCAATTTCCCCCCTGGATTCACCTTCCAAATGTGGGATTCAGCCAGAAAGCACATCAAAAGTTCACTGAGCACCAGTGAGAGGCCCTGTTACTCTGCTGCCGACTTGGATCCCAGACAACTTGCCCCTGGCTGTTTTAGAAGGAGATACCACATTCCCTGCATTAGGAGCAAGAGTCTGCACCAAACCCCTTCCAAAATTTTGCCCAGTTCCTCAGCTTTGACTGAATTCAGGACTTTTTCTGCTGCATGAACAGTGGGGCAGAAAGTCTCTGGGGTTATGGAAACCTGGCCCTCATTCACCTTCCTTGCACAGGGAACCAGTCTAGAAGAAGATTATTTCCAATAACTATTTCCATGTCCCTTGACAAGATTTTCAGCCTGCCCTCCACAGGGAGATGCAACTGAAGGACTCAGTCAGTGATTTAGTAAGTCTTTTCAGGTCCTTTTTCAAATCACGCTAAATAGTAGGGGTCCACCACAAAGCTGGGCAGTATGGGACATGGGAGAATCCCATCCATGGTGTCATGGGAAGATCCCACATCCCTGGCAGTGTTTTCAAGGACACACTGGATGGAACTTTGAGCAGCCTGGTCTGGTGGAAAGTTGTCTTTGCCCATGGCAGGGAGGTTGGAGCAAGATGATCTTTAAGGTCCCTTCCAACCCAAACCATTCTATGATTCTATGATTCAGAAAGGACAAACAGCCCACACAAGCTGACTTCCCCAGCCAAAACCTGCTACTGAAAACTAGATGCAGACAAGAAGAGAGATCTAGTGACCTGGGCTCTTCCCTCACCTCCTGTCAGCTACTTCAGCATGTGGTGGCCACTTCATGTTTCAAAGGAATGCCAAATTTCACCCAGGGGCATCTCCAGGAACACTTCCAGCTGACTAGCAGCAGCCCTGCCCTTTGGGAGCTCACAGTGGCCAATTCAGTGCCACAGAAACGCTGTGGCCAGACTCATCTGCTTTCTTGCATGTCAGAATTACATGACCCATTGACTCATCTCACTGCTTCCACCTTCTCAGAGACCTTGTGGCACCATGAACACAGGCTCAGGGTCACCAGGACCCAAACTTCCAATCACACTCGTCAACTTCTATCAACATCAGCTGTATTTTAAACTATTTTGAAGCAATAGCAGTGAATGTAAAACACAACCTAAATATAGATTATATGACAGAATGTAGCCCTGGTGTGAGCTGCCTTTGACCAGCACAGCTCCAGGCACCCCCCACCATAAGGAATCACACTTTACCCAAGTGACTTGCAACTGCTGCTGTCCATCTGAGAGCCCTTAAATGAGATCTGCTTTACAGAAAAGGATGAACACCCTCCTGCTGAAGTCTGGGCCTCTTCAAGATGTCTCTAGTCAGATATTCAACACTTAATTGCTTTTGAAGACCAAAGAGCCCCTCTTCATTTTCCTCCCATGTGTTTATCTTCTGCAGAAGTCAGCTGCTGAGTTTGCAGGACAAAGATCAAATAACAACTAAAAGAAGTTTTAAGATGCACACCCACTGCCATTAATCATATTTGTAATATCTTCCTTCCCTCACTGCCTTAAAAAATGCTTATTTCCAGACCCCTGGCCAGCCTGCTCCCTACAAACACAAGTGTGGCGCCCATCAGAGAAACAGCTTCTGTGGCAAAAACATGCCACCAGGTGTGAGAAAGTATTCCCTTACTCAACATATCTACTGATGCTAGGCAAAGGTGCCAGCAGGAAACCAGGAGGACATGGAGGGTCAGTCCTGTCCAAAGTAGCTCCAAGGCTGGAAGAGAAAGGAGTGTGAGAATGCTTCTCCAGCCCTTGGGCCATGGGAAGCATCTGTGGGAGGGATCTGCCTTCTCTGCCAATGCTGGTGCTCCTTTGGAGACCTGGTCCAGACCAGACCTGAGCTCCCATTGCAAGAACTAGCTGACATTTTGGGACCATTAACAACCGGAGGCAGCTGCCTTTAGACAGAGCTTCCCTGCTTTAAGGAACAACAGACCCTTCAAGCCACTTCAAAAAGGACACATCTGCCCAACAGTTGCCTCTTTACCAGCTGTCCCATGGTCCAAAATACCCATCATCTTCCCACACACTGCCATACACCACATATAGACTGAGTTGTCCCAAACGCCCTCCAGATTCTGCCACAAAACTAGTCTATCAAAACCTGTTCACATTAGAGTCAAGATCAGAGGGGAGCCTGATGTCCTCCAGCTCTCCCATCATGTCCAAACTGGTCTCCCAGTACCCACCCACTCACTCCCAGGGATTTTCGAGCTTTAACTCATCTTTGCTTCCAGTTCAGGGGGTTCAGAGGGTGCAGGGCAAGGCTGGGGTGGCAGTCCAAGGCTCACACACAATGAAGTAGAGTAGAAAAGCAGAGCTCAGATACCCATGCCAAGGACATTTGCTCTCCAGCAAGACCAGATACATCAAGCCAGCACCACAGCGTTGCTCAACACACTCTGGATGGAGACAGGGGGGCCCTGCCTGTTATTCACCATTGGGAGGGGGGGTAAACAAAACAGCAGGCCCCCAAGATCCTGGCTCCTCCTGGGCAACGTGGCACTCAGACCCCGATTCCAAACCACTCCTGCTTTGAACCCCAGCAAAACCCAGTTAAAAACCACCATCCCTCCCCAAGAGCCCGCTGTCATGCTGGACAAGGACACTGCTCTCAAGCTGGACTCCCTTTCAGCATCTCTAACTTGATACAGCTGTTCACTTCAACTGCTAAAAGCCAGTATAAGCTGATTTTGCAAAGAGCCCGTCTATGTAAACTGCGCCATTCCTCCAACATAAATAGTACGACCCTGGCTTATAATTTCAGCAACTTGATGTTTTCTTGGCCAAGAGTGAACCCAAGCAACTGGAGATGGAAACAACTTCAGAAAGTGTGGCCAACCGCACAAGACAGACTGAAAAAGTCCCAAAGAGGACCTTGCTCACAGCCACGTGGTTGAACTAACACCCCATCACTGCAGGTCACACCCACGCACCCCGTGGGCAGGTGAGTGCTTTGCACTGAGACAATGCACCCTGCAATGTGCTCCCATCAGCCATGGGGTATCAAGGGAGATACACAGCAAAGCTGGCAGACAATCAAACCAAATGCAAAAACCACTCAGGAGTCAAAAATACCCCAAATCTAATCCTGTTCTTTGTAAAAGCAGGACCTGAAGTCTGGATTTTTAGGACAGAATGTTCTTCCTGCTGTAACACCTGGGAAAGAAAGATGAGGAGTGTGTGTTGGTGTGGAGGGTCTACAGCCTCCACTACCACCATCCTAGTTCCTCATTCTTCTATCTCAGCCCCAAACAACCAGGACACCTTGGTAACAGCCAGTAGTGGTCCTGACCTCACCTAGATGAAGCTCAAGATGCTGCATGCTCTATTTACACAGAACCCACGTCACACATGGCATGGTCCTGAGGGACACAGGGACCTGCACACCCTCAAAACCACAGCAAGGTTCTGACCGTGCTGTGTGTGTGGAGTCTCCTATGTGTGTACACAGTCACACGCTGTATGCAAAGCAGTCTTTACATCCATGTTGTGTTCTACTGAAGTGATGCTTCTTCTTTGTTCTCTGGTGCAGAAAGCATCTTTTGAGCTAAGAAGATTTCAAAGCTCCCTACTCCTCACTGCAGCCAGAGATAAATACATTAGGATGCAAGGAATTAATAACTTAAGACAACAATTCTGAGTTTAATAGAAAATGTTCCTCCCACCCCTCTCTCTGAAGAGGAGGATGGCTGTTAAACCTGTGCAAAACTTGCATTAATTCACCAACTGTTTCCATGGCAGAAACGGGTGATGCAGTGAAGTCAGTGACTTCATTTCCTGAGGACATCAGATCTTGCTCTATGCTAAAAATAGAGATTTGTATTTTAGGTTTGTGAAGGGATGCTGATTTTTAAGCTTCCTTGGAAATCTCCGTGAAGGCACATACCTGAGCAGGAATCAGTACCTAACATGATTGGCCACTTGGAGACAGCAAGACCGAAGTAGTCTGCAAGGAAAACTGTCTCCTTGCGTCCTCCACTGCCCATCAGAAAAATATGATGCCTACACTGGCTGCTCATGGTTTGATACCAAAAGCAAGGAGATGCTAACGCAGCTCAGAGAGGAGATGGGCCGAAGTCCCAGGAGATTAATCTGCCACACATGGAAAGTAACTGTCAGCACGAAGCTGAGGAGACGACACAGACATTAAACACCAGCGAGAAATCCACAGCGTTATTTCCTGGGCAGTCAGAGTGAGACAGTGGAGCCATTTCACACACCTGAGCGATTTTCAGCAGCCTGCCGACACTCACTCCCCTCCACTCCCCACTGCACAGTTTGTTTTCATAGTTAATTACAAAGAGAGATCAACATCGACCTACAGAAATCAGGCAGCACCTCAGCTATTTTTGGAACAAAAAGCACAGGACAGAAGGTGATCTCCTTTGATGAGTAGAGAAGATACCCAAAATAAATCTTTTATGCTTCTCTATAATTTTTCCCTTTTGTTTTCATTTAACATCTTTGATCATTTTAAAACAAGACCCACTCTCATGAATTCTCTCCTAATTAAATGTTCTAATTAAAATGCACCACACTCCATAAATTCACTCTCATTTCCAAAGCTAGGTTTTAATCTGGAGGGCAAATAACTCTGATCTCAAAGTTAAAAGGGGAAAAAAAATTAAACCACCCCACATTCAACTGATTCAACAACGTTTAAAAAAGAAATCTACCCCAAGACCTTGAGGGTAAATAGGAACATTTGCACCCACTTAACGTTGCCAAGATGACACTGGCAGGCAACATGTCTCTTCCTGAGTCTGTACATCAGCTGGCATAATGGTAGGGTCTATCCTAACACAAATATTTACTCTGATTTCTATTTATGTAAATACCTGGAAGGCAAGGTGATATTTACGGATCACTACGATCAATTTAACCACTGTCCTACCTGTAATCTCTGTGCTGAAAATCCTCATAGACCCAGCGAATTCAGGCATCTACTTAAGGAACAAATGGAAGGTATAATCAAGTAAAATTCTTCTTAAAACCAAAAGCTCCAATAAAAAGAAAGCCCCTGAAGCCACCGAACATGAGTTTGCCTGTTATTGGGATAGGCATCCTATGTCCTCCCCAAGAGACAGGAAGGATGAGTCTTAGCACTGTGGATGTTCCCCTGATTATCAAGCAGGACACCTTACACAACCATGCTGTAGGCTGGACAGATGCTAAGTGTCAAATGTGCAAACTTAAGATGCAGTCCATTGTACATAAGCTCTTCTCCTGCTTGGAACAAGAACTCTGCAAAATCCCACTTCCTCTGCTCCCAGCTGGGATACACACTTCTGTTTAGTTTTCTGGAAAGAAGAAGGATCAAACAGGCCAATTTATGACATGAGCAGATTCGTGCATGTGTGATGACATCCCAACAGTGCAAAATGGCATGCATCCACTCTTCAACCCTCAACTGGCTTTTTTTTTTCTCTTTGCCAATATACCTTTATGTATTTTATAGCAGTTTCACATCACACACAGGCAAAGGTTCTCTGCCAAGGGTTTTCCATTCCAGCATTTAATTGCTTTGTCTTCTTTTCCAGTGATTTGGTCCTTGTAAGGACATCAGCTGAGTATTTTAACACTCAATCTACATCTCTGCAGGAAAGGAGCATACTTTCTCACAGCCCAAAATAGCTTAAAAATTGGTTTTGTTTGGATGGACTTCAAACAAAAGAATATTTATATGCAACCAAGCCTTTTTTCAACCCAAAGTGTCTTTCTTCCCCCACTCCCAGAACATTACAGTCATGTAACATAAGCATTACCAAGGGCACTGATGGTGAGGTAGGTATGTGGTAGCAAACAAACACAACTAATTTCTGCTTCCTGATACAAGGGTTGCTATGAATCTTGCACCCATTCAACACTTCACCACAGCTTCACCAGCAGATAAAAATGGGGTTTTAGGGGGAAAAAGCCTTACTTTAATCATCGATCTTCAAGGTGACAGCTACGCTGCAAAAATAAAACACATTCATGAAGCCCTACAGGAAAGATCAATGGTTTTAGGTTTCAGGGAGATTAGACTGTATATTTTTAAAGTTCTGCAATATGAATTTGGTTTAGACAAAAAGAAGAAAGTGGGGGAGAAGTGTAATCCATAACACTTGCTCATTCTGAGTTTCAAAGCCGTTTATTATTTTGGAGACACTACTGCATCACAATTCCCAAGTGACCAAGAATGTGATTTCTACAGCAAGATTAACTATCACAAGCAGAAAGCCAAGCTCGTGGCACCCTGAGGAGAACTGCAACCACCTGGTACTGGTATGCTTGGAAAGGAGGAGCTGGTATCTTCTACTTTGTTCCTGTTAAGGTGTTTGCCACCAGCTTTGTCAAAGTAGCCATTATGAGCCTCCATCTGACCCCAGAGGCTCAGCACACACTGTCCTGGAGCATTTGTCATCTTTTAAGCTTCTCCATCTCAAAGAACATATTGGTCCAGTACTTGGTTAAAGCACAAATATTTCAGGGGAAAAAAAATCCTTGCTACATTTCCAATGTGATGTGTACTCTTCAACCTTGGTGCTCCTTCAAGCAGCCCATGTCCTTCCCATTTTTTAACTGCACTGCCCAGCTGGATTGGTCACCATGGGAAGTTCAAGAGAAAGAAGCACAACATCTTCAACCCTTCTATGTTTGCACATTTCTGTACGTTTTCCCCGTGGAGATGCACTCCCACAGCACGAACATCAGCAACCTGAAACCAGCTGGGATTACTCAGCCTGAGTACTTCTGCAGATCCTTCAGGGTGAGCCTCTCATCTCCAGACCCTCAGACCACAGCCACTGGGACAGGACAGACAACACAAAGATGGCAAAGGTGGAAAAGGAAGGAGGTGGGGAGCAAGAAATATAAATTTGAAAAAAGAAACTAAACTACAAAAATAGAAACGAATGAAGGATGGATATTAAATCCCTGCCACAACAGCATCAGCAAAACATGTTTGTGTTCCTCTGACACCTCCTGCCAATCAACAGCTGACAGGCCAAGCTAAAAGGTACTGCAGAAAGTTGATGTTGGAGACATTTGCAACTTACTGTCTTCTAATATTCCTGCCAGGTGTAGGCTTTATTTAAGCTAACGTGCCACAGCAGGGATGCATACTTACAGGCAAGTTCTCAAAAATAACAGGAGACAAGGTTTTCACTTTGCATTTGTAGAGGCTTCCTTTCTTTGTCCAATGGCACAGAATGAAAGTCCAGAGCAAAATTCACCAGCTAAAGATTGTGGGGAATGGACTGCCTCCTCCAACCTGTTGAGTCACCTGATGGGAAAGAAAGCAGCTGGGACACAAACTAGTCCCACCAGCACAAATATCCCAACCTTGAAGGGCAAAGTCCACCCTCCTCAACTCTTGGGTGGCTGCAATTAATAATACACATCAGAACATCAAGTGAGCATTAAATCAGAAAGGAAGACAGTTTCTACAGTACCCCAAGCTGCAGTATCCCTCATGACTTTAAGTAGGGCACCCTCACAGAGCAGCAGTGCACAGAGCTTCACTGATGCCACCAATCCATCCTTCATCATGCTCTTTGCAGGAGATTAACAGCAAACAGGCAAGTGCTAAGCAATTGGCCAGGATCTCCCACTCCCTGAATCTCCTGAGATGCCAGACAAGCAGGGCCACCAACACAGATCCTCCTGCAACATGGAGTCATGATTGCAAGAGGGAGGCTCTTCTGGGAACCCAACACCTACAGGTAGAGAGACACAAAGACAAATATTAACAGTCCATTCCCCAAAAGAATGAGTTTCTCATGGAAATCCAGGAGATGTAGAAGGTGTGAAACAGAAGCCTTAGGACAGGCAGAGGAGAGCAGTTCTCTGAAGACTGAGTGTTCCTCTTCTTCTCAAGTCTTCAGTGAGGCAGAGCATCTTCCCTCTGCCCACAGGCTAGAGCAGCATGAAAAAAAGCTGGGATCTGCATCAGTCCCTAACAGCAGCTCACAGCCAGGGAAGCAAGCTCCAGGATGCTTCCCCCAGCACAGCAAAGACATCTCCCAATGGTCAAAATGGAGAAGAGCTTATCTATTTTAGCTGCTGTGAAATGTCTGGATGCCAAAGCTGTTTAGAGAAGGGATGTCTCAGCTAGCTAGTCTGTTCTGCTGGCAAGGGTGAAGCATTAGATCTGCTTGGCCTCTTATTAGGTTTGCTGCCCAGACATCATCTAATTGTCACTCCAGTTTACAAGCTGAAGATCTGTGTTAAGATAAGACTGGATGAAATTTTTGGCAGCATGTCTGGAGCAGACAGGAGGCCCAGAATGAAGGAAAACTAATTCCATCACCTTCCCAGTCTGAAGTGCCCTTCTGCCCACTGGCAACAGCAGATCTAGAGAAACAGGATAGAGCAGCAAGGATTGCTACGGGTTCAAAAAGGCATTCAACCCCAAATATCAAAAAACCCTGCTCACTTTGAAATAAACATACTTGTTTAAAGTGCCAGATGGACCTCACACGCTGATCTCCTTTCAAAGCAGTAAAGGCTGCTTCAGCATACTGTTTATGTGAGTCTGGGGCCAACACCAGGGTCAACGGTGCTCCCTTCCCACAGCAAGTGGACTTCTTCCCCTACCTAGAAACATCCCTACTACACTCCAAATAATTCCTACTGAGGGATCACAAGATGGAGCAGAGATGGGTCTTTGAACCCTTGTGGGTCATACAGACAGAAGAAGTCTTGGAAGATCAACCACCCTCACCCACTTCAGTCAGGGTTCATCCTGTTCTACTCTGGACTAAGGCAACAAAACCCTCTGTCCTAACTGCTCATGGACCCTCCCTCTCCAGTTAGATCACCCCTAAAGTGCCTGTCTTCATCCTCAGCAAAGGGAACCCAGCCACAGACAGTGTCCAACCAGGCCTCATCTGGAGCACAGCATAAGCCTGTCAGGGACATCCCCATGCACCTGGCACCCATTCCTATCACACTGACAACCTGCTCCAAACTGCCACACTGTAGGGACTCCAACTCATCACCACCCCACAAACCAGCAAGAGGACATGACCTCCTTCCCCTAAGGAAACACACTGAACTGTTGGACCAGGTAAGGCCACAGTTTAGAGAAATGACCACTTTCATCGAGTTTGGCAACAGCAAAACCATTGGAGTTCAAATTTAGAAGTCAAGCCAATAAGACTACTGCATATCTGGTTTTGCTCAAATTAGACTTCTTTCCTTTTAAAAAAACAAACCTGTGACTGTAGAGTGCCCTAGCACCCCCACTCCATCCCAAACTTAGCAGGCATTTTTCTATGTTACAAATTCCAAAGGCAGCTAATTAGTCAAGACTCAGCAAACTCAGGTTAAAAAAAGAAGCTGCTCCAACTCCATCAGGGAGGCAGATGGCAACGGCGTGTTTCAGACACTGCAGGCTGCATCAGCACTTTCTCCAGCCGATGGTGTCTAAACAGGGAGGGCTGCAGACTGGAGGCAGCACAGCAGTCCCTCTGCCAGAGGGCCACAAACAGGTGACTCATTGCCGTGAAGAATTCTTCCCTGGCCCGCACCACGCAGACTGGAAAGGCACACCACTGATTTATTAACTTGCAAGAAGTGTTCACCCGTCATGGCCTGACCCTCAAGCGACAGTCCCAGCCTCACAAAGACACAAGTAGTATTTATTTGGGTACCCAAAGCCACGCATTTCACCCTGCCTTTTCCCAGACCTGCTTCCCACCTCCTTTGCTGGGGTGCAGGAAAAGATAGGGAAACTGCCAATGGTGGGAGGAAGTAAAAATGTACCAAAGGAAAACCTGTGCTGGATACAAGGAGCACTGAGACAGGAGCCTTTGCAGCACAGATGACTCTTCAAAATAATCCCTTACGCCAGCAGGATCCAAGCCAGGTAGGCACAATTTAATTAAAATGACGTCAGCTCACACACAGGAGTCAGAGGTCCCACCGGACGTAGTACCCAATGGTTCAGATATTGAGCAGAGACAAGCAGAGGTCAAACTTCCTTGGACTCCATCCAGCCATACTCCTTGCTTTACTTTTCTCTTGGTTTTAAGCAAATCTTCACTTCAGACACCCTTCCTTGTACTCTTCCCAATGGCTCTCACCAACACCACAAGCCATCAGGCTACATCGTGAGCAGCATATTCTGTTTGCAACATCTCCAGCTCCTCTCAATCCTGTCCCACTCTTTCAGGACCTTGAGGCATGTCTCAGCTGAGAAGGAATGGAGACGGCACAGCAGTAGGGGATACTCTACACCCACTGGGAATGTCAACGAAGTCTCCCTTGGACCAGCCATAGGAAAAAAAATACACAGTGGAGGTGGGATGCTGCACTTGCAAGACCACTCAGCCTATGAGCCTAAGCAGACCACAGACAACAGGAAACTGCTTTTTCAGACGGCCAGTTGAGCATTTGCAGGTTCTCCTGCTGCCTACAGACACTGCTACGAAAACCTGCACCATCTGCAGGCTCACTGCTGCCTTAGCTCAGTTATGGACTTGTGGTTGCACAAAAAACATCTGGCAGGAGAAAACACATCACATTCCCAAATAATCCATGCAGAGCAATGAAGAGCAGGTGACCAGTTTCAGCTAGAGCACGACCACAAAAGACCAAGTTCTCCAGAAACACCATGGCCCAGATCCACAGCAGCAAATGTTCTCCCTGCAGTTCTCCAGTTCGCTTTGCAATAAGGATGCAAAGAATCGCAACTCAGAGAATTCAGTGGCTAAGGAAGGTCCCACTCACTTCACCACGATGCATCTGCTGACACGTTCACACCCCTGTGGGAGGTGAGGAGACCCTGACAGTGGGCTAAGGTACCTTTTGTGCTTCACAGTGCAGGCATGGAGGGCAACTTCCAGCTGAGAGGGCGAGGGCACCCATGCCCAGCACATCTAAACGGGTCCTGACTTGGCAAGGACACCGCCTGGGCTCCTTATCTGTAAGCTTCAAAGGAGTCCAGAAGATAAGGAGGGACCAGCTGCCCTGTAAGCACTATTAAATCCCCTTCTAAACATCCGGCCGGTGCTCCCAGACCGATCGATCAATAGCAGTCAATTTCTGCTCACCAGCGGGATTTTGCAAGCGCCTGCTGCTCTCTGCAATGGGGCCATTAGCACCTACAGTCTCAAACTAATAGCCAGTAATGAACATTTCACCTATGCTAATAGCTGGGTGAATGATAAACAGTGATTTCTCTAGCATTGTTCATCGGGGTGAGCAAACCTTCTTGCCACAGCAAAGGAGAAAGGATACAGGAAGAGATGGTGCTGGCACTACGGGAAGTTAGTTACTTAGAAGAACAAGGAAGAAACAGGTACCCAAAGAGACCAAGAAGAAGAGCCAGGGAAAAGGCATTTTTATTACATATAAGTAAATTACTAACATGGGAATCTCCAAGACAAAATGGACTGAACACAATAGAGCAACCAAACCCAAGAAGAAATAGATTTACCCTACCTTTTAATTTAAAAACCTGAGTATTTCCACTGTCACTGGAGAAGCCTGGGGAGCCATACCCTCACATGTTCACTAATTTTGAGTAACAACAGGAGTTTTCCCCAATTGCACCATTTCCCTCCCAAGTGATGTGTGGTAGAAGGTCTGGGCTCACAGTGATGCTGCTTTTCCTTGAAGACCTACCAGGGACAGGCTTCTGTCTCCTCCTGAGGCCATGCACCTGGTAAGAGTTAAACTCCATGGCTGGTTCCAGCTCCTGCTTTGTGGGTTTAATACGCCCAGAGCTGCCGCTAAGGGTGTTAAACTCCCACTCTTCCAGTTCAAAGGCAGCTTTGCAGAGCTGAGCAGTCTTAAAATGCGCAGCTTTTCAGAAGTGTGACCTTTTCACAAGGTTTCCAATTCAGTAAAGGTTTGTTTCCTCCCTCTTCAAGCACGTAACTAATGGTAGTCATGAAACACCTCCTCCAACAGCAGCAGGCAGGCGGGCCAGGCTCCCCACCGGCCTCGAAATGTCATGACCGGTTGCCTTTGGTTATTGCGATGGCGCTTCTGCAAAGGCTCAAGGGCACAGAAAAGTCACTGCACCATCACAGGCATCAAGCCCTTGCACACTGGGTCTTGCACACATTCTGCAGATCACCTCCATCCTGCTGCTGTCCCCACACAGGGAGATGCCAGGGCAGACAGGGAGGGCAGCACGGTGATGGACCTGGATTAAACACATTCCTCTGCACAATGCAGGGTCGGTGCTGCCTCAAGCACACAACCCCCAACCATCCACAGCAGGAGGGGTCTCTCACTTTCAAAGAGCTGTTTAAATCCCTAATTGCCCTCCTCAATAAAGTCCATACATCTCTTTCCTGCAGATATCAACCTGAGAGACCTTTCCAGCCCTCCCCAGTGCCAGACTGAGCTCACACCTACATGTTTCACTGGCCATCCTTCTTCATTCTTGCTTGCCCTAGGGCTTCTCCAGGCAGAAGAAGAGTGAGAGGAGAATTTTTGGGCATTTGCACCAATAAATCCTACAGCACACCCAGAGGGGACACCTTCCATTGCATGCCAGCCCTCACTCTACGCCCACTGCCCAGCTCATGGGCTCCTGCTCTTGCCTCTCTCCACCAACACACTTGCAGTTCCAATGTTTTCCACATGGCAATCCAAGAATAAAAACAGCTGCTGGGGAAACAAAGCAACACTTCATGCTGACAGGATGGACTCCAGTGCCATCCAAAGGGACTTCTCCATCCTAAATCCCTACAAACCCGCAAGCCCCCAAAGAGCCTTGGCACAAGGTGCTGCTCCTGGCTCCACCTGCATTGCCATTCCTCTCCTTCAATCCTAAAGAAAGCTAAAACCCTGCACCCAACCTGTCTGTCCTCTTCTTCATTCTCTGTTCATGCTGGCTGGAAACCTCCTCCCGTTCCCACATAGAGAGGGAGTTCTTGGGGGTAGTAGGCAGTTTTCCCACATCTGGGAAGTGCCTCCATGCACTACCTAGCTATGCATGAAGATAGAACCATTGTACAGCTCTGTCAGACTCCCTTTTACATGTCATTTATTTTCCTGCATATGAACTCAATATTTCATATTCTGCCCCTCTTCCTTGTTGACACTACATGAATGGGCAATGTGGTGTTGTTCCCACCAAGAGCAGCAATTCAGCTCTCAAAGGCTACCAATCCCATTGAAGATGGCACTACATACCCCCACCAAAACCAAATCTTTCCCATAGCTTTGTTGCTACGTTACAACCAAAGGATCTCATCTCCAGTCACACCCCTATTTCAGGGTGCCCAAATCCTCACCACATCAGCAAATGAGCAGACATGGGTTTCTCTGGAGAGAGTCTGTAGAAATATCCACAGTCCCTACAGCTCAGGAGGTTTATGTTATGCTAAAACACCTGGGATTAGTAACCTAAAGGCAGATCACACACACTGGAGGAGACAGTGCTACACAAACTGGCCTCAAATCCAGGGCCAGTGAAGTCCAGTGCCATTAAACTGCTCAGAGTCACCAGCGCTGATGTGCCAGGTATTTCTGAGCTAACTGACTGGACACACTGCTGGTCCCAAAGTCTACAAACTCCTAATCCAAGGCATTGCCAATAATATAGTTGATGTTTGGAAGGAACACATTGTTTTTATGCTGACGAAGTTTCTCCAAATACAGGGAACAACATCACACAGACCAAGTTCAGAGTTTGGGTTGTGTGCTTCTCAGAAAAACTTTGGGCCAACCAAGGGGGAACTCCAGCCTCACACCAGATGCCATAAACCTGCCACACAGCTCCAAGGCAAGCTGTAGCTAACCTGCATTTTGGTGTTTTCCCTACAGAATGCATATTTACCACATGGCTTTGTTTGGATGTTTTCCTCACGACTTGCTCTTTGGAGCAACACCAAATCTGCCTCTCTCTTAAGTTGTGCTACGCTACAGTCATTCAAACTGATTGCAAACATCAGAAGCGAGGGTTGATTTCTTCATGTGCACTAATTCTAGACTAGGTCACCAAAGTATTTTCATAGTTATGTCAGCACTGTCTAGACAAACCATTAAAAACAGGATGCAATGATCTTCAGAAATGCAACGTCAAGTTTGTGCCCAGAGATACTGTGGGAGCCACAAGGAGACAAGAAAGGCCAAACCTCTCCCATTCCCATAGGTTTGCCAGAATTGGCTCAGTTGTCACTTTTCGGTTTAAGCAAAACTTTACCAGAGATCCCCAGAAAAGCATATATTTAACTGCAATTTAAAATAAATAAGCTGACATCAACAAGCCTGGAGAGCAGCAGGATCCTTTGAAGGACTCCCAGTGCAGTCACAAACCCATCTAAAACTGGCTCCTCTGTACTACTGGATGCTCACACTTTGCTACCAGCATCGAATCCTCACCAAATCACATCAGCATCCTCAGGGCACCAGGCAGAGCACCCTGTGCCACGAGCCCCAGCACATACAGCAGGATTTGGCTGTGGGCACTCACCCTCACCAACCTCCAGCAGGCTCCCAATGCTCACCACCAAACCCAAAGCCTCCGCACCCATGGAGAAGCTTCTTGCTAACATCGAGCATCGGAATGGCTGCTTCCCGTTCCTTGCCACTTCTTGGCAGGGAATTCTTCCAAACTCCAAAAACGTGAGCTGTAATCTCAGCAGAAAGGGACATACGTATAAAAATCACCCCCCTGTCAAAACAGAAAAATAATGCAGGAGCTGATCTGTGCACATTAATCCACTGCAGTCATGAGGAGACAATTTCCCTGGAGAAAGTCATACATTAAAAGAAAAAAGAAAAAAAAAACTAGGAAGAAAAAAAGATTAATGTGACTTTGAAATATCACAAGCACCATTTATCTTCCTCCTACCACCACAGGTTTCTTGTCTATTTTTCTCTCTTTTTTTAATACAAAGAACCTTAATATTCCCTGTGAATACAGCTTTTCTGCCTCCAATGTGCAAACATAGGTGCATTACAGTATAGCAAAAATATAAATATAGTACCACCTGTTCTTTCAGTATACAATGTTAATATTTTTAATTAATTCAATTTTAAAAAAACACTATTGCTTTTCAGTGGCATAACCTTCTAATTACACTTGGAGTAGATTCATGCTCCTCAGAGCTCCTAGTTATGCTTGCAGCTCAGTCACACACAAAGTTCAGGCCTTGGTACTTCTGTGTCAGCATGGAAGCTAAATGCAAAACACTGCTCCCCAATATACATTTAGGCACAGATAGAAAGCACAGGCTGTGTCACGGGCATGACCAAAAATTCAAGAATACATTCCTTTCCTAGGGCAGGACTAAAGGATTTTTCCAGCTAAAAAACCTAAAAATAAATAAGTTTCAATCCATGTAACACAAAGATGACAGACATGCTTAAAACCGAGGTGAATTGCATGAACTCAGCCTTTGGCAATCCTGAAGCAAATGAGCTCACCACACCGTTAGATTCTCATTTTCCCTTTACACATATCCCATAGATCATAAATACACATTAATAACTGTAACAGTCAAAGTTTACATTCGGCTGTAACATTTAGGATCAATACTCTTCAAATGACCTTTAGTAGTAATGAGCTGCCATAACACTGTCTTGAGGACATTAAATTTTTATTAGAAATACTTTACTACAAAGGTTCAAATCTCTCTCTATGCACTTGTGCACCCCTACAAATATTCTCCTATTATATTTTTCCTTGACAAAAATAAAAAGCAAGCCTTCTAAGGTTTCTGGAAAAATGTGCAGTGTGGAGGCTTTGAATATTTCACATTGTCAGATGTGGGGGGTTTCTTTTCTTGTTGTTTTTTAATCAGAAGCCATGAGCCAAGGGCTGGAAAATCAACCACTTTTCAGAGTGATAAATAGGAATTGTTCCCACGTGGCTCAAACAGGACAGGACTGAGCTCCTGATTACCATAAGCCCTCAATTCGATGGGGGTGGAGGAGGTGAGAGAAGCTGATGCTCTACCCGTAACGGGGTGACCCAGAGCAGACCTGGGTCTGGCCCTACAGATCACCCCCAGCTCCCCAGGGAAGCTGTGTGCTCCTGCCCTGGCTCGTGGGGGTCCTGATGGGGATCTGCCATCAGAACAGATCCATCTCATCCAGCTCTGGCCAACTGAAAAGCAAAAAACTGAAAGGTGAGGGAAAGCAGCCAGCCATGATCCAACCTCTCCTTTATTTTTTTAAGACAAGTCAAGTTCAAAGTCAGATCATGTCCACGTTTTGCTGCCTATTTTAAAAAGTACAAATAATTCACAGATTGGGGGGCATGTAGCAATTTATTTCTTCACCTGCAGGTCCTGACTCAAACTAGAGAGACATCTGATTTTAGCAGAACAATGAAACCGAGCTGATGGAGGTGAAGTCAAACAAAGGAGACACAGGGGAAAAAAAGAAAAATATTTCCCTGCATTGTTATTAGATGTCACCTCTAAGAGTTGCAAATTAAACACATTCAAGGCAGCACCATATACTGCAGTTAATGTCCTTTGAAGAACCTGCCTTGGCTCAGCACATCAGCAGGATGCTACAAAGAGCCCAGACCTGGCAGGGAGGGCAGCAAAGCACATTCCCACATTTCATTGGAAATTCCTCAGGTGTCTCGACTTTAAAGAAATATTTCAATCCTGCCTCTCTTGTTCACACTGATCTTAGTCTCTAAAAAACAATTTTGCGATTTCCATACCACTTTCTAGACAGCAGTGATCACACTGGAGGGGGGCACCACTGTAAAACCACCAGAAAAAGGCAGAAAAGCTGACCAATCAATTATTTGCACTCCCTAGCCCCATGAAGTTTTAGAAGACACTCTGAAACCACAGTATGTATCTTTCCATGCCTTTGGAGAGGAGCCTTCTTTCCGGGGAAGGCAGCAGGAGAGCCAGCAGCAAGCCTGCAACACGCACCCTGCCCACAGCTCTCTCCTCCCCTGTCTCAGCAGAGGGCAAACCACATCCCCCATCCTCCCAAACCCCTTATCTGGGTCATGGCAGTGGCAGCCCCTCACCACAACCCCCCATTTCTCCCTCAGCTCCTGCAGCGGCTCATTAGGGTGGAGAAAGGCTCCAGCACATCATCTCTGCGGGTTTGTGCGGGGCTGATCCGCGTCGAGTAATTCCCACTGCTTAATGACCTGAGACCGGCCGAGGCAGAGGCAAATGGGAAAGGGAATCTTCTCATTTGTTACCCATCCCCACATCCCGATAAAAAGAATGATTACACTTTTAAGTTCGAACAATTCCCTGCAGTTGTAGCCATGTCATATCTAGATTGTCTAATTTACATGCATATTCATAATCCCTGTGTATTTAATTAAATTCTTCAATCCCTGGAGTGTCTTTCCTAAACAATAGTAATTTATCTTGCACAGATAAGGGTGCCCTCGATTTATTCCACTCTGTAGCTAACAGCATTTCCTTCTGATCAAGGCTAGGAAGCAAACTTAAACAGAAGGAATCTTTAAATATATTTAAATTGCAAGATTAGGCTGCTTCTCTTTCTTTCTCTCTCACCCCAAGTTACCCTTTTAAAGAATAAACACTTTCTCCTGAGCTCCGAGGAAAACCTTTCACCCAACCTCTTGACAGCAGCTGCATGTTCCAAATACAGTAATGCTGCCCAAAACCCACGAGGCAAAGAGATCTCACAGACTCGGTGTCAGGAGCTACCGAGCAGCAGCTCCTCTATCCAAAGCAGTCCATGGGACATACTCTGGACACATCTTCCACAGCAGGCTACAAATTCTACTGCAGCCCACAAGCAAACGAGCCACACGTCAAAAAGGTGCAACCAGGAGGCTGAAGAGCTCTGCTTCTTTCCAGCTAGGGGCTATTCCTCAATGGATAACCTTGGGCATCTCAGAGAGGGCCAGACACACAGCAGACACCCTGAGATGAGGCAGCCCTTCAGAGAGTCGCAGCTGCCTTCAGACCGCTAACCCTGTTCAAATATTAGCACAGGGAATTTAACTTGTCCTACAATTAGAGAAGCGCTAAAATATTTAGCAAAGTCAAACCAGCAAGAAGACTGTGACAAGAAAAGAAAAAACTGGTGCTACTGCACGGTTTTTTTACTACACATTTCTCACACCCTGTTAAATCCGCAGCTCTTAATAGCTTTGCTTCCTCCCTCAAGCCTCAGCCTGAAGATCCGGGATGGCAATGAAGTGGGGTGAAGAAGTGTTGGTCTCTCCAAAAGCCTCTTTAGCCCCACCAGTGCTGCATCACTGCTGCCTCCCAGAGCAGTGCCAGCAGTCCCTGCCAGGGAGGGCCATCCTGATGCCCACAGCGGGGATGCTACGCCCTAAGGAGACTCAGGGATAATCCCAGTGCCTCAGGAGATGTGAGGCCAGGGCTCCTGTCACAAACCATCTCCTACTGCATGCACATTGCAGCCGACGGCCACGGCAGCCCTTTGGCTGGAGAGACTGCTCACACCAGGGAAGCATCCCTCTGCTCCAGCCCTGCTTCTTAACCTCCTCCCCAAGCATCTGCTGCTGACCACTGCCAGACTCAGGGGAACCCAGCCGTTCTGTTCCCAACTAAGCCCTCGGAGCCTTTAGAGATGCTGTTACTATTTATGAAAATAGGGTCAGGATCCTGCTGCCACAGCTCCTTCCTGAGCTGCAGCGTCACCCGTGCTGTTGAGGCAGCTCTAGGAAAGCCCTCAGGAATGTGACCACTGGGACTCAATGACAGACAGGCTCCAAGTCCCAGCCACTAACACAGTTCTGGAGTAAAATCAGCCTCCTCTCACCTGGGCGTCCCTGTGCCCACCTCCCTGGGCAGCCCCATCTTCCAGTTTCACACACACACTGCAGCCACCAGGTCATCCTATGGGCCACCCCCCCAGAGCCACCACACCCATCCTTCACTGTGCCACCACACCACAGCCACAGCTGAACAACTGCAGCCCCACACAGCCATGTCTGGCTGACACCACAGCCCCCACCTTTACAGTGAGGTGCTTCTCCTCTCATTCAACAATAGAAGCAGCAATGGACAAGGAGGGCAGTGGTCTCCTTCAGCACTGGAACTGGACCTGGCACTGTCCTGAAGAGGAAGGGGCTCGTGCAGCCAAGCTGTCCTGCCAGTGCTTGGCTCCCAGAAAAGCCCACGGGACATCAAGGTGTGTCCCCCATCGACAATGCAGAGCCTGCCCACAAGACATCCTGCCATTGCCAAATCCTCTTCCCCAGGAATTCATAACTGGATTCAGACATTCCCAGCCTGTTACTTATTTCAATACTTTCAGCTCTCTGGAGTATAGGGACATCCTGTCTCAAACCTGCTGAGCCTCACGCCTAAAGGACATCTGCTTGGAAGGCAGCCCCTCCAGCTGACCCAGCCCTGGAGGGTTGCCTTCCCATCTCAGCAAGATCCCAAACATATCCTTGCATCCACAAAGCAGAGCCAGCTCACAGCACAGCCAGGAGCACAAAAAGTTGCTTCGGCAAACCACAGCTCCCATTCCCACTTCAGAAGCACTGCAAGGCCTTGGAAACATTTTCTTCCTACTCAGGGCATTTTTAGGTTAATGGTTCATGAAACCTCACAGTCCAGGAAACCTTGGTGTGGCCTATCTCTGTGTGGGTGGGGGAAAAAAACCTTTTAGGCATTAGGCCTTCCCACAGTGTTTGCACCACAGGCTCTGGGCTGAGCTGGGAGCCACGAGAAACAAGCCAAAAACCAAGCAGGCAGGCAGGCAAGGGAAAACATCACCAGTGCCCTGTGCCTCCTTCAGATACAGGGGTTGCATTGTTCGTGGAAAGCATCAACCCCCATTAAGTCATCCTTCCACATCCCTCCTTTCTATAGGGAAAGTTGAGAAGCTGAGCCATTACTAGAAACAACTAAGCATTCATCTTTATCCTGCCTAGTTTTACTAAGTTTTTATGATTTTTCAAAGCTTGAGTCACAGCAAATTTTTATCACAACACAGACAGAAAGGTAAGAGAGCAAAATTTCACTCTGCACCAGCAAGTACAGCATCAGTTGTAAAACACCTCCAGTTCCCTTCTGCCTCTGAGATACCCCACAGGAAAGGCAGCCCACTGTGAGCCACTGGCAAATAACTTCCAGCTTAAGCAAAGCACAGCACATGGGAACCTTTCAAATCATGTAACTGCAATGACTTCTAGAGATAATGAATGCTTGAGCTGTGTGAGGACTGTGACTCAATGTGGACAGTGACGCAGCTGAAGATACTCGCTCTTTTCATATGCCCCCAACAACGTGGTCAGGCTGAAACCAGCAGCCTCATAAACCACTGAACATACTCCTCAATCTCAAAAAAACTGGTTGCTATCAAGCACTCCTGAGGAGGGTTAGCCAAAGAACCTGAATGTTATGTAGTGGGATGGGTCCCTTGAAGCTAAAGCAGACTGAGTCAAATTCATGAGAAGTAGGAGGTGAAGAAAGCTCTAAAAAGCGGAGGCAGTGTACCTTTCCATGTCACCCAGGGGCTCAGAGGAAGAATAGGGCTAAGCTCCACCCTACCCCATTTCAGAAGGCATAGCTTAAAAGTACTCCACACCCCACTGCTCATTCTTGGTCATCCTCACAAACACTCGCTTTGTGCCTGTTGTTGGTGAGTAATATTTTCCACAGAGGCAGCAAGTGAGCAGAAGCAGCACACCAGAAGCCACTTGAGTTCACCATCATGCTTTGTCACACATTGGTTGCAGTTCCTCTCCACCAATACCTGCCAGAGCTTTTGAGCCCTGACTTCATCAGGAGCCAAAGGGACAGAAGAGCACACTACTGTCCCACTCATGACCTTTCCTAGAAGGTGTTTGCTTAAAACAGACACTTCTTCCCTCATCCATTTTCCAGTCTCTAGAAGTCATCTCCTAATGCAACAGGAGGCCAGTCAAGGTGAAACAACATGGCAGAAGCCATAAAAGGAGGTGGGGACAACACAAGGACAGGAGGAGCCTTCTGAGGGCACTAAAAGCACCTGTCAGTGATGCCAGTTAACCTCAAAGACAGACAACCTAGTGAGATCCTCAGTTTCCCAGTCCAAGTCTTTAGAGAGCTCAGCTGACCTCAACAACTTCCCAACACACCATGACATTTCCAAGTGGAATTTACAGCCTAAGTTTTCCACTTTCAGGCCAGATGCCCCTTGTTTTAGCAAGTACCTCAACTATGGCAAGTCCACATCTTACAGATCAAATAAGGTAGGCTTAAAAGAGGGGAGACTCAATACAGAAAAGATACTTCCCAACAGGAAAAAAAAGTAACTTTTGCCTCAAACGTACCAGACACAAGGGACAAATTAAAAAGGGAAACCATAAAATGCTTGCCCAGCTCCTTTTTTTAATCCTTACATCTGCTGCTTTACAGTAAAGTTCCATCTACTGTGTATAATTAGATATATGTTCCATGATTCTATTTTATACAGATTTGAGACTTATCTGCACATTTTTTAAACCCAAAGGAGATTTAACTGGACCAAAAGCTGTAGCTAGAGCACTGTCTCACCCAAAGTTCTCATGGGTGCTGCAATGTCAACAGATCAAAGTTTCAGCCCACAGTCTGCAGACTAGTGCAAGGCAAGAGGAACACACCAACTTACTGCTGCCCACCTTAGGCTCCAGGAACATTTAAAGGATACACAGCATCCCCTGACTACTCTCCAGATCCCACATTCAGGACCACATTACACTACACTGAGCTCAGGGCAAAGCCTAGTAGTTTTCCCAGAACAGCCCTGTACTCATCCTGACCCAACTGCAAAACACAAACCAGCCTTTTTGTTGATTGCTAGGAAAAGATGAAGCTTGGTTGGGTTTTTTTAATCAGTTAAAGGGTTATTTCCTTGCAGCTGGGAAAACAAACACAGAGATAGGCTGCCAATTCTAGTGTCAAAAATCCAGCAGGCCAAAGAGATAGTGGTACTGACCTTAAGAGACTCCAAGAGCAGCAGGTCCAGGAGATGAACACAACCCAGATACCCAAGAGCAGACAACATCGTAAGTGGGAGAAAGAGATAGGGAGACCAGGCAATGGGGATTCTCTCAATTTGCAATCACTGCCCCATACTAATTGCTTTGGCAGAAAGGAGATCTCAAACTCATGCCCCCCACTTTCTAATTAAGCACATAAAATGCGCACAAGGATGGAAGGAAACTTAAAAGGGAAGGACCAATCACCCCCATGCTTTACTGGGGCAGGGAAAAGAGCATTGCTACTGCAAAACACCCAAATGTACATCCCATTCCGCTCAGGACCAATGCTGTGGGCACTCCTGGGAGAAGCTGGTCTGCCAACATCTCCACCAACCATGAGGAAAATCAAGGAGATAAGCAACGCTAGACATCCACCAGCCGAGCTAAGAGGATGAAGCATTTCTCTGGAAACAATCGGGTTCTCTAATAACAGGGCTGCAGCAGCGGCGTGAAAGGGAGGGAGGAGGAGCAGGCGGGGAGAAAGGGACTAGCTGGATATTTATCCCATCCTCATCTTTGTGTTATCAGTACCCTGGTATCAGCATTGTTCAAAATGGCTGCTTAGATGGTTGCCAGCAGCAACAACAGAATCGGTCCATCTGCTGGCATTCTCCTTAATCTATCTCAAACACTCGTCTTCTTTTTAAATGCACGCAGGGGAAAGAAGGGGGAAAAAAGTCTGCCTTGTACAAAGAAACAGAATCCTCCTATAACAGAGCCTTTTAACTAGATTTTATGCCACCCCTGTTTCCAGGACACACAGACAAAAGTTAATTTTCCGATAAAAGAACCAGTGTAAGGTGCTTTTTTGTTATGAGATCAGAAAGCAAATGGAATTTGAATTGTCTGCAGTGGCATGTATCTGACAAAGATTAATTTAAACAGATATTGTCTCTGAAACCAAAGTCCATTGAGCGGCTTCACAGCCTATCAACCATGCGAAAGCAGCTCCTTAGCAGCACTGCTGACTCCACCACTTTCTTTAAAAATGGCTTAACCTATTTCTTGTAAGATAAAAGGTCATATATAGTTCTATTTTACAAACCAATAATAGCCAAAGCCACACCAAGCGAGGACAATCGAGAGAAAATAATAACGGGGGGGGATTTCCTCCCCCTTCACAGACAGACGCTTGACACTTGCTGGGTATTTTTCAAAGCACGCCGGTAGTGAGCGGCTGCAGCACCGCCGAAATGTTTTGACACCCTCAGAATAGAATAAAAACCACGGGGCCTCTGCAGGTCGCCGGTGCAGGATGCAGGAGCCCATCCCGGGGTGGAGATGCTGGAGCAGGACAGCCCACCACCAAGGGCACGGGATGCTTCCTTCGCTGGGATATAAAGCCACAAGGCTGCAGGGACAAGCACAGGGGTTCCAGCTCCCTTGGTCCCTGGGCCGAGCAGGCAGAGGCAGGCAGCAGGAAAGACCCACTGCTCCCTGGGTGCCCAGACCCCTGAGCCCCTCTCGGAACACTGGGGTCTTATTGCTCCTTTTAATTGCAAGAAACAGAGCTGTGCATGCCATCAGCGGGCTGTGCGGATGGAGACAGCTGCTCAGACTTCAATGGGACACACACACACACACACACACACAGAGGGGGGGGAAAAAAGCTGCAGAAATCCAAATCCTGCAATTTCTTCCCTTTTTATTTCCAGTTTATACGGAGCACCGCAGGGAAAACGCTACCAGACAGTTTCAGAGCATTTGATATAGCAACGACCCAGCTTTGGGAAAAGAACGAAGGAGAAGCAAAATAAAAGATGACAGCCAAAAGCACTTTTAATATAGTTTCAGTACTTTCAAGAGAAAGCTTCTGTACACAGAGCAGCCAATGAACTGTTACCAAAATAAACACAACTGGCTTTAAAAAAAATAAAAATGTCTTTCCGATGATAAAGAAAATCAAAAGAGATGAGAATTAGTGAGTGAGACAGAAAATGCATTTATTTTTCATCCTCCAGACACGCTTCTTTTAATTTGGCATCCAAAGCCAGTGTAGTTCATTAATGGAAATTTTATTTATCTCGGGAACCATTTGTTGCTTTGCCACTCCTTTGACAGGGCACTCATCTTCATCAAGGCAACCACACAAGGCACAGCACAAAGTATCTCCTGCCACCCCAGCCTTTAAACACCACACAGCACCAGAAACAAGGAATGGCTGTGACTGGTGTCCCAAAGCAGTCACCCACATGCTGGTATCAGTCAAAGGATAGAGGCCAGGGCTACTGGTCAGCATGCAGCACAGGGGCACAGCCTGTCCTGACCTCGCCAAGGTCCCAGACACCAAGCCTCCAGCGTTCCCACGGGGAATCCCTCGGCTCCGGCAGCTGCGGGACACGGGCACCGTCTCCAGGTGCAAGGACAGCAGCCAGGCAGATACCACGCTGCATCCTGCTGAGCAAAGCTCAATAATGATTAGCGGCCCTGCTCAAACGAGCTGGGTGGCGAAGGTGCAGGCAGCTCATTATGGGCATCAGTGACAAGCAGGGCATGGCAAGGAGGACACAGACCCCCCCCGCCCCATTTTAACCTGGGGCGACAGCAGCAGGACATTTGCAGACAACAAGCTGGACCAATATATCCGCATGCAACCCTTCCAAGCTGGCATCCCAGCAGATCTGCTTCCTAAGCACATTCATGTCTTTGTTTTTAATGAGAAAAAAAAAAAAAAAAAGAAAAGAAAAATCCCTGGCAACACGCACCTACAATGCGACAAGTAAAAGCCCAGGGTTTTATTAATTTGTGCATTACTTTAAATGCACCATTTTACAAGGACTAACCTCAATCCTGCACAAAATCCTAAGCCGTAAGCTTGAGACAAAAAAGCAAATGCTCTTAAAATGCACCGTTAGAAAATCCATTTTGAGAGAAATGTGGTGGTGTTGTTCACAGGTGAATCCTCAGCATTTAATAAAACACCGCACCAACCAAGTAGAATCTATTCATATTTAAACATCAGGATTAAAAGAAAAGAAAAAAGCCTTTGAAAAACTGAATTTTATTTCTGAGGCATTTTATTGTAAAACCATGAAGACGCTTTCCTCCCCCCATCCCCCAAAAAGGGGTTTTGAAGGACCTGTGTCACCTCTGTGAGATGTTATCAGGACCTTTTCCAACTCCTGTTGCAAAGGCACAAAAGAACTTGGGGGTCAAGCCCATATATCAAACTCTTGTGAACAGAGGTGAAAAAATGAAATGGGCTCAGCACTTCTCTCCTGAGCATGGAGGACAGCAACTCAGGGCCTTGGCAGCTCTGTGGGCAGACAAGGAGAGCTCCCCAGCATCATTCCACATCCTGGCTCCAGATGCTAGTTTTGTCCTACTGCACTTAGTAGCACAGCCAAGGTGTGGTGCCTTTGGGTTTTTGTTTTCATCGCAAAACAGATCAATTTCTATTGATGCTGATGCCAGAGAAAGTGAAGGCTCAGCAGAGGCAGGAATCAGTTACCCAGAGGAGTTTCTTTCCTTCCCTACTCTCATCCCCAGACCAGAACTACGACAATTCCATGTCACAACCTGTTCAAGACAGCATCAAACATACAGTAGGACATACCACAAGTTCTTTTTTAATACCCTCAAGATATTCCACAGCTCCATCTCCTTGCAAAATAAGGTCACGGGCACCAGCCACAGATGGAGAGATTGATGGAGAAGCACAGGTTCAACCATCACCTGACTCCTGCTGAGCAAAGCCAGGAGGCCATACCAGTATCCACCTGTCCAGGTGTCCTGCACTGCCCCAGTAGCAGAAACAAGCCCTGAAAAGCAAAGGCTCCTTCCCCATCACTTCACCCAGCATGATACTGAGTTCACCTCCTCAGAGAGCAGCCAGAGGAGCAAAGTCAAAGCCTCATACCCCTGAGAGAAACAGCACAACATCCCAGTCCCGGAAGATAATTCATTCACTTCAAGCACAAAGTAGCACCAAGCAGCAACAAGCCTCAGCCTCGCACTGAAAATCCCCAGGCCTGGCCATCTTGAGAGAGTGAAGAGATGCTGCTCCCCCAAAAAACCATGCCCAGCTCCTCACCCACATGAGCTATGCCAGCATCAAGAGCAGCAGGGGAAAACCAACATCACTACTAAACAGAAAGCTGTCCATGTCACCTAAATGCAAAACCGCTGGAAAATAAACACAAGCACACGGCTGGCCATGCCATTCATCTGAGCTAACCCCAGAGGGGAGCAGCTCAGCCACTGGGAAAGGGGAGCAGGACATAACCTCAGAACCACCAAGGACCTCATCTCCCCCGCAGACCAGGTCCTCCTCCAGGGTGAGGTTCCAATATATGCTAAGGAAATACATAAGCCCACAAACTCTTCCATCCTAATACTACCAAGATTATTTTTTAAAAACTTCTTTCTTTTCAAAGAAAATTAAAAGCTGACACACCACAAGACAATTCACAGCTGAATGTGACTTTACTGAGCTATCAGATAGACAAGCTCATTTAAGTTTTCCAAAAGTCCTATCTGAGGTTTGAGGGACTAATCATAAAACATCTAACATCAAAGCGAGCGTCAAATAACAGCAAAGCACATTCCCTCACACAAAGCTTCAAAAACAAAGCAAGCAGGCACATGTGGTTTATGTTATTGCAGTTTTAGCACAGTTAAATATTTCCTAAAATATTCTCTCTAGATGTGAGCAAAATTAAAATCTGCTGTCAATGACACGCAACTTGGAAGCTGAAGACTAAGCTTGATAAAGCACAGGTGAGCTGAGAACAAACTCCTATTGCCAGCTCAAGACAGAAACTAGGACTCATACTCTGAAAAATGTTTCAAACCTATTTATTCTTAAACTCAACACTAAATATTTTATTTCTCGTGCTTCATTTTTCAGGTCTCTGGCCTCTAAGTTAGGATCATTTAATTAACCACCTAGTTCAAAAGACATCCCAGCCTCAGAGGATCTGTTTATACTCTTTGAGAGAGACTCAAAAGCCAATAAATAAATCTGCTTAAAATAAAAGGTTAAAATTCCAGCTGTCATCCCAACTCTCCCTGCACTACCAGCAAGAAACTCTGGTGATTTTCATCATCTTCTTTTTCAGTTTCTATAATACGGTCCACAACAGGCTCAAGAAATATCTCACCTATGAGGGAGCAGCAATAAACAGATCATAAGTTCTAATGTCTAATAATGCTTTGTTTTAATTATATATGTTAAGAAAAAGATAATTAGAAACCTAAAGAGCTTAATGTATATTTAAAATGTACAAGAGTTTCCATCATGATAGGGCTAATGAACCTCTGCCAGCTCCTTTTATGTGGTTTAAAGTATTTTAATACATAGGGTAGGATCCAGTAATCTACCCGTAAAGAAAAACAAAGTAAAAATTAATTAGCAAATTGGATACATGTTGTACAACAAGCATCCCACACAAAAACTACAAGGATACAGAAGAATTAAACTCCCTTAGCAGCACTCAGACACCAAACACCGGGATTTAACCTAAAAAAACCTTTCACATCCCATCGTGTTCCTTCCAAACCTGCTCCTGCCGGATACAGCTTTAAACCCAGACCAAGGAGGAGATCAATCTTTACACAAAACAAAAGCAACCACAATTCGCCCTAGAGAGCCCCATCAAAGTGTTTTCCCCAAAATAAACAGCTCTATAAAGCAACACACCACTGGATATAAATTTAAACTCTGCTCTGTACCACGTCACAGGAGCAGGAAACCAAATGCTTGCTTAAAAGTGAGCATTTTTAGGGGAGAAGAAAAAAAAGAAGCTTAAAACCTAAAAATAGTTTTGAAAAAAAAAGCTAGAAGTGGTTTCAACCACACTGGAACTCATTGGTATTTTTACCTCTGAAGCTACATTTCAACAGGCATCATTACAAACATAGACCAACACAAGCTGAAAACTGAAGTGTAAAAGGTTCCAAATCTGAACTCCAGCAATTAAAATGCATTCACAGGTATCAGGTCTTACTTAACATCTGCCCAGTCAGAAGGCTGTTGAAGCAAGGTTAGAAAAACCCCAGCACCTACACGTCCAGCATAGATACCAGACTAGGAATCACGGGAAGGTACTCATGACTGACCTGCAAAGCATCAGATAAAATATCCAGAATTAATTGCAGGTTTGAAAGAAACAGGCTCCCTCCAAGTGTTTACAAAGCCAGGGCATTTTAAAGCCCTGCTTCATTGTTATTCTAACAGCAAAAGTAAATTCTGCCTATGTACTTATGGCTGGACCGCATACCTTCCCATCGGGGCACAAAGCCTTATCTGTGGGTAAGGAGCACATACCATGTAGGTTCCTAAGCGGCTGGTTACAATCCAAAGAACAACACAAAGCTCGATGCTTCCTCTCCTAAGTAATTGTAAAGCCAATGAAAAAGGAGAGTTCCCCCCTAAAAATTACCCAGGACACTTGCCCACCCATCAGCATCCATGATGACTCGAGGGCAAACCATATTATACCATACTGGGGAGCGCAGGCAAGAAACATGAATTTGTTCTGCCAGATCACAGCTTACTGTCAAAATCCACCAAAGGTCTTTTCTCTCTCTGAAAACCCAAGAGATAATAGTGTAAAAACTTTTGTTCATAAATATTTATGCAAGTGAACTTGTTAAAAATTAACCGCTGTCGTTAAAGGTTTTGTATCCTTTAGGATTCCCGGCATGCAGTGCAGTTGCATGCTTTATATTAAGCCTGGCATTTCTGCATTCCTTTCCTGCATGCTTTTGTCATTTGTCTAAAAATTAAAAGAAAAAAAACCCACACACCACACACACACAAAGACGGGATCTGTACACATAATAATAAAGCAGTTTTTAAGAAGACAAAGATGCCTGTGTTCAACATCCAAGATCTTTCTTTGAGCAGGGGAAAAAAAAAATCAATTTAATGACTCCAGTGAGATCAGGGTTTAAGCCTCGTTTAAGTTTTACTAAGCATGAAGGAATTATTGGTTGATAATGTGGCATATATGTTTTTTTCAGATCTGCCAGCTTTGTAAGCATGAAGGAGCCAGAGCCTGAAGCACTTTGTGCCCATGAGCACAACTCCTACCCCTCTACCCCATCCGCCATTGCCAGAAGGTCATTCCTCCTGGATTTTGTCTTTCAATTTTTCAAAAGGATTTTTCCAACCACACAGAGAAGGAATTTCACATCTGTACTATCCCTATTTTTTCACAGGTCTGAGTCAGAAACACAACTGTACAAACATCTGATCTTTATTAACAGCAAATCTCAACTGTGCAAACCTCAGGTCATGGCGCCAGGAGCCGGTGGTGTCCGTTAAAGGGATCCTTAGAGGGGAACAGTAGTTTTGATTTAGTGCTGGAGAGCATCAAGGAAGCCAGGGTTGGAGTTTTATTTTTTTCCAAGACATAATGGTTCCCAAGTTCCTATCTTAATTGCAAACACACACACGCAGCCACAAAGTGTTTGTGTCTCTGGTGGCTGGAGCTCTTCCACCTCACCTTCCAGAGGCATCCACAGGATGGATGTGGAAAGTTGGCAGAGGACATCTCAGCTTTGCCTCCTGTCTATAAACACACAGCCCTTCACAGCCTTTTGTTTGATGTAAATTTTCCTCCTCCAACTCAGGGCTGCAAGGCGCTGCTGTGACGTGGCTGCTCCTGGGACAAAAACAGAGGTGTCTGACCCCACGTCACCCACCCACTGCCATGTGAAGAGGAGCCACACTACAGCCAAGACTCAAACCTTCCCCCCCCCAGCTCCAAAGGCAAATTCCCATGGCGAGCATCCCGCACGCCCCTTTTGGGCTGTGAAAACAGGAGATAAATCACCCACCGACTTTGCAGCGAGCGCTTCCAGAACGTGCTGCTTCATCTAAAAAGCTGACGGCTCAGAGGACAATGAGCGGGAGCTCTGGTTTCAAAGCTGGGGAGACGGTTCAGACTTGTCAGGGGGGACATGAAACATCAGAACCAGGACCATCCTCTCTGTTCTCTGGCTCACCCAGAGCTGCAGCAGGAAGCGCAGGGAGACAGGGCGGTTGGAATGCTGGATACCAGCACTGGACATCACTTTGGGATGGGACTGCTCTGCTTTGTGTCCTGCATGGACCTGACCCCAGCCCTCACCCAGATCCTTCACAGAATTGGATAAAGGCTCATCAAAGCTATGTCTCAAAGGCAAATAAATTTTAAAACTAATTTTAAAAGAAAATTCCTTTGTACTCATCCAGTTCTGGATTTAGGCAACCATCACCTCTGTCTCCCACTCCCACACCAGCTCGCTGCATCCACACCTTGGTGGGCAGGTCATTAAAACATCACCCTCACGAAGCTATTATCTTCCCTCCCCACTAATTTTAAAGTTCCTGAAGAGCTACTCCTCTCCTTCTAAAAAAATAATTTGGTTTTGAGTTTCACAGTATTTTAAACAGAATAATTAATCATCTTAACGCAGCCCTTACAAAATATTAATTCATGCCAAAAAAAAGGCTATAATCATATCCTCAGAGAAAAACCTTTTGTGCTTCAGGAATTTTCACTGCATGTCCTCAGAGGTGGGAGGAGAATTCTTCTGCTGCCTCCTATTCTCATATCTCAAATGGAAAATGTTTTGATAATGCTCTTCTGAATGTAAACTCTACCAAATGGGATTTTTATTATTTTTAAGCAGCTTTTTTTTTCCCCAAAAGGAAGAACAGCTCTTTAAATAAACAGAGCGAACTACCCATTCCTTACAACAAAAACCACCCTCCCTTCACTCATTCACGCCATACCCTGGCACAAAATGAATTTACATTTCGCATTTGCAAAACAAATTCTCGCCTAATGTCATTTTAATGGGAACGCGCATTTCAATCCCTTCCAATAACAACGAGGAGCGGCTTATTCTATGTAAAACACCCCAATTTGTTTCTCTTTAAATATATGCGGATTTCAGATGGGGACAGGGACTAGAAGGACAGGGGAAGAGGAACATTTCCTCTCCAGCAATCTCCCTCCACCAGCGCACACAAAAGCCACCTGCCCATGGAGAGAAAACACGATGCCATTATTCCTATCATCATTCCCACGGCCCCTTCGACACCGAATGAGCGTGAGAAGGCCGTACACATCCGTCCCCGACAGGCGCATTACGCCAGGTCACCGGTGGTACCCGCGGGTCCACCCAACTTGTCACCCCCCAGCGCTCCCTTCGTTCCCCCCGAGCCCGCCCTGCTGGACGTGCCCGTGCAGGGGCTGGGAAGAGGAAAGCGGGTGCTGATGCCACCCCTAAAGATGTTCCAAGCAGGGAAAGCCCCTGATGGAGAGGACAAAGAGGAACGCTCGGAGCTGTTGGAAAGATGTATTATGTTTATAAGCCCATCTCCCGGTGGAAAGGACAGGACCCCCCCGGGAGCGCCGGTGGGGGTGCTCAGGGGTGAAAGGGACCGCGGCTAAGGGGTCGGGGAGGGCGGCAGGGCTGTGTGCCCTCCATACAACCCCCCGACGGGCACTTTGGGGGGAGGGGGGGTTGTGGAAAGAGGGGTGGTCTTTCTTTTCCCCCTCGGGCTGGACGGACGGCGTCGAAGCTGCGGGCAGCTGCCAGTGACCGCCGGGCAGACGCACCCCCCGAGGCGGGGGGTGGTGACCCTCGCCCTCCCACCTCCTCAAACCCCAAGCCAGCATCTTCCCAGAGGAGCGCACGGCAGTCCCTGCCCCCGGGGCAGGATTTTCCTGTCAAACCACAACCGCGCCAGACAAAAGGCTTAAGTGCAGGAGTGGATGGAGGGGGGGGGAGCGGACACAGACGAGTCCCCGGGGGCCCCGTCCCGGCACTCACCGACTTGCAGCACGTTGTCCACCGCGCCAGTCTCCAGCAGGCGGATGCCGCGGCGGAAGGGCAGCCCCTCGCCCTGCGGCGCGGCGGGGGCGGCGGGCGGCGGCGGGCCGGCGGCGGGGCTCTCCTCACCGGCCGGGGCGGGGGCGGCGGCGGCCGAGGGTCCCCCCGCGGCGGCGCTGGCGGGGGAGGGGGCGGCAGCGGCGCGGCCGGGCTGGAAGCTGGAGTACATGCAGATCTGCCGCTCGCTGCGGGGGAAGCTCCAGTAGACGATGCGGCGCTGGACGGGCTCGGGGATGCGCTGGAAGCGGCCCTCCACCCGCTCGAAGGCCCAGCTCCCCGCCACCCGCTTGGCCGCCGCGTCCAGCAGCGACTCGGGCTGCAGCAGGCTGCCGGTCCCGCCGCCTCCGCCGCCGCCCCCCGGCCCCGCCG
>VZSR01000245.1:10112712-10224387 GCA_013398615.1 Brachypodius melanocephalos
CTTAGGCACCTCCTGTCCTGCTGGCCGTGTCCCCAGGGGGAAGGGGGACACGCAAGGGACGCTGTGTCCCCCGTGCCCGTAGAGGAAAGACCCGCGTCTGCGGATCCCCACGGCGCTGGTGGGTGAGGGGCTGGCGAGGCCATGCTAGCGCCGGGACCCTGCGCTGAGCCAGCGGGACAAAGGGGCACAGCGGCGCTGGAGGTGGCACCGCTCCCCCGGGGGTGTCGGCGAGATCGGCAGTGCTCCTGCTGCGTGCCCGGCGGTGCCCGGTTCAGGCGCCCAGTGTGACCCACAAATCAACACCTAGCCTCACCCGGAATTCACCTAAAGCTTCACGTCTAGAAGCAGAGCAGAGAGCAGTGCCCTGCCCTTCCATGGGCATCAGGGTTTGCTTTTCCTTTTAAAGCCCTGTAGTGAAGATGCTCATCCCCTGCATCATAGCAGGGTCCTTGGGTACTGTACCAGCTCCTTTAGTACAACACGGCTTTTTGGGGAGGAGATGAAAAATGTAGGTACTGCTGGCTTCCTGGAGCTCTCCTGTGCTCTCAGGTGAGATTACATTAAAGGGGCATATGAATATATTCAGCACATACTGCCTGAGTTGGCACCCCGAAATCCAGGGAGCTGACTCCTCACCAGCCTCTGCTTTCAGCCAAGGGTGATGCAGCACCCCTGGGGCCAGCACAGCGTGGGGCTGATGTGGGGAGGGCTGCGGCAACTGAAGCCCACGTCTCTGGGCCTCTACACCCTGCCATCACTTTGCTGCTGTGTCCAGCAGACACCATTACAAGATTTTCCCCAGAAATACATTCCTGGTTTTGTGTCCTGTCTAAATTTAAATGACAAACCTCTGAGGAAGGAGCAGAGCTCCCAGGTCTCCGAGTTCAGTTTTCTTGCTATTATTCTCAGTGCTTTGAGAATCCAAGACCGATTCCTTCCTATCTGCAGTTCAGTCACATCTAAACCATTACCGGTTACTCCCTTGTTGCAGAGATCTCCTATTTATTCTTACTGACAGAGCAAGAGTACATTTCCTGGAATAACAGGGCGATGCAATTAGGGAACAGGAAATAATTATGCGCCTTTGCTCTGCCACAAGATACCTCCAAGCCCAAGGTCTCTTCCGCAGGACACGGAGGGAAGAAATCAGGTCTCAGGCAGGTGGTGAGAGCAGGCAAAGCTACTGCAATGAGAGATCTCCATTTTAGAGAGTAAGCCACAAGCTAATCGATGAAGGTCAGGAAGAGGTTTTCCTTGAAAGCTGAGGTGTTCCTTGCTGCCATTGGTCTTGTTCAAAGTAATGAGTGCTAGCAGTGGCAGGGACTAGCCTGGGGCAGCAGCTGCACACAGATTTGTTTGCGCACAGATTTTCCCCAGGAATCACGTCCCCATTTCTTTAACCCCGAAGGCCATTTTGCTCTCTGTAAGAGTTTGTTGCAACAGGAAGCACTTGCCACAGGAGCACGGCGTTTTGCCCATCACCTCTGCTCACTGTTGTGGTGACAAGTCCTGGGGCGACAAAGAAGGGCTTTGCCCATCTCTGCCCCTCCCTGGCTGCACAGAGGGACCTCACAGAGCCATCCCAAAGCATCCTCCTGGCCCAAGGTGGAGCACACTTTCTTGGCAGAGAGCAGTCCAGCAATCTCAAGCTTTTCCAGTGATGGAAGCTGTGGGCTCTGGTGTCACAGAATTTCTGCTGGCACCCCTGTCTCCTTCCAGCTGCCAGGGCTGCTCAGACAGAGGGCAAGGCTGCATGAGAGCTGGGACACAGCACCCCAGCTCATCTGGTCCCTCTGTCACCAGTCACTGCAGAGCTCACCTAGTGACAACCTTGAGTGTCCTTACTTACGTCGTCCCCAGACAGTGCCAATAAAGAGGATTTTAGACTTCAGACCAAGCAGGGATGTTATTCATTGCCAATGAGCTGACTTTTCGTTGCATAAAACATATAATCCAGACTCAAATCAAAGCAAGGTTGGTGCAGTGGCTGGCCAGCCTGTCTCTGGGGGCTTAGCATGTTATTTCAAAGACAAACCAATCTATTTTTCCTCTCTCTCTTAATTCTGAACATTTGTTGCCCCCCATTCCTCCCCATCTTTCCCTGTGCCTTTCATCACTGGATTCAATAACTGAATTTTGCAAGAGGGAGAGCTCTCCTCTTCCCAGGGAACGTGGACAGACCTCTTCTCCCTGGGGAAGGATGCAAAATGTCAGCCTCCTGCCCAGCCACTGATGCTGCTCATTCAGAACGTGGAACCAGGTGCATCAATAATTCACTGCACGTTTTCCTGAGCCCAGCCATTTGCTGAGCCTCTACCACTGGCAATCCTGGTTCCCTTCCTGTTTTCAAGACTGTTTTGTCAGGGTCTGCCTGTGCTGAAACCCACCAACTCCAGCCCTTCTGACCTGATCACTGGTGTTATACACCAAGTGCTGATTTCTCCTGCTGGCTCCAGAAAGTATTTTATTTTGAGTCCCTGGCTAGAAAATTGACTGACCAAAGGGGGTGGATCCCCAGGGGCTCTAGACCCCAGTCAGGCAGCAATGCAATGCAATATCCTTGGAAATTCTTTGGGTGCCAGCTCAATCAGAAGTCCAGCTTTAAGGTGCAGGTACTGTGGAGTAAGAAAACCACTTTCATCTTCTTAGAAATTAAATTCAAGGACTATAAAAAGGAGAAAGGACAAGGGTGCTGATGAGACACCTCTGTGGGCTTCCTGGCACCTGTGCTTTGTCTTATGGCAGTCAAGGTAGGTGATGGCTGGTGCCACATCTTAACCTAAGGAGATGTCACCTCCTTGGCTGCTCACACCTGCACACCCTCATGTAGCTGCTCTCCTCTCTCCCCACCGTGCCCAAACCCCATCCTCAGCAGAAAGACTGCCTTTCTCTGGACATCTTCCCCTCTCTTGGATGCTCCCATGCTGCTTTGACATTGCTTTGACTCCCAACAGTCAATGCTGCGCCCAGTAACACGAGTGACACTGCCTGAGCCTTCAGCAATGACAGCAAAGCTTTGCAAGGCCCAGGGAGTACCAGGGAAGTCCTGTGGTGACAGATGAAGATATACAAGGGCAGAAGAAGCTTTATGCCCAATTAATGATGGGAAAGGAACAGAACAGTAGAGATCAGGCAGACACCAAGCTCCTGCTCCAGCCATCCAGAGGATTTGCTGCTGTGAAGCAGCCAAAGACAGGCTTATCAGCAGCCAAGCTCTCTGCTACAGCCTCCATTGTACAGTACTCACTGGAAGTGTGGCTGTTTCTGCCTTTCCTATGTTGCTGATGCTGTTCAGAGCAGAGGCAGAAGGGAAAGGACACAGGGAGTAACTGTAGCTCCCTGCTTTAATGAATTTGGGAGCAGAGGAATCTATTGGCTAGGATAGTTATTCCTTAGCACCCCCATAGATCCAATGTCCAGGAAGAGACAGAGAGCATTGTCTTATGAAATATTTGGCCTTGCAAGCAAGAGGAGGGACACCTTGATTTGGTTGCCCATGGAGTTTAGCACCATTTTTAGATTTTCCAGTGCCTAGTAAAGTCTCCAACAAAGCACAGACTGGAGTTGGAGCTTTTTGCTGTCAAACTGTTCAAATCCCCTGTGGATTCTCCACTGATTCATTAGCACTGAGTTATTGCTGTGCTCCTCTTCCAGCAGGGACTCTAATAAAGTGGCTTTTTGCTAGCCAGCCAGTTATTTTATGAAACTTTCCAGAACTGACAAGCTCAAAGACCTCCTTCAGGTGTGACTGCAATTGTCTGTGTACTCAAAAGAGAAATGCAAGGACTGAAAGTACCATCTCCCCTCTCCAAGCACAGGCTGAATTCCAAGATCAGGTGTGGGATGGCTGTTCTCACCCTCATGTCAATCCAGGAACACCTCTACTTGTTTATGTGTCCCTGTGGTTGCTCAGGCTAGGATGATGCAGTCCCAGACACCCCCTTGTACCCAGACAGAAACCCATGGCTGTCAGAAACTCTTGTTCCCTCTTTTCCCCACGCATGACATTACACCTCTGGCTTGTCAGGGCTGCCTTCCCCCAGCCCCTGTAAGATTAGCAAAGTGCTGACCCTCTGTCTTGCCACGGAAATTTCAGCACCCTTCCAGCAGACACATTTTCTGTGCAGACAGCAATTAAGCACAGAGGAGATGCTGGATGAAGACCCTTGGCTTCCAAGGAGGAGCAGCCATCTCTCCAGCACGGAGTCTAAAAGCACAGAGTGCTCCAGAAAGTTACTCAGTCCTGCACTGGAGGGATGTCCATCCCAGCCAGGCTGGCTGTCTCGGGCCTGAGCTCAGCAGAAAACAACCCTCTTGGGCCACTGCCTCCCCCTTTCAGCCTGAAATTCCTTCCCCTTAATTAGGGATGCTAAAATAAACAGGGAATCATTTTTTCAGGCTACAAGAGTATGAATAAATGATGGCAAAGCAAAGGGTAAACAATGCTTCTGTTAGCCTTTAGTATGGGGTCTGCCCCAGCTTTGGAACACGAGGGGATCATAGCATCCAGCTGGATGGGAAGCTGGAGTCAGGAATTTTGGCAGCTCTACCAAGCTGTGGTTTCTCAGGTGCTATGAGGGCATCATTGTCTCATCTGCCATCATGCCAGCCTGCTCTCAGCAGGAGGATTTTGGAACCCAGCGTCACCCAACCTGTTTCCAGGACAGTTGTTTGGAGAGACACAAAGCAAATCACCCCTCACATGGCAGGATTATCTTGCTGTCTGCTTTCCTGGCAGGAGGGCAGGAGGGGAGCCTGAATCTTAGCAAAGCTCCTACGAACACAAGGACCAGGGCAAGATCCAGTCTCAGCCCTGGGCACCTGAAATCCACACATGAGTGGGGCTGGTGAGATGTGCCTCTCCCAGAGTGTGGGTTGAGCTTTTGCTGCTCACACTAGCCTCTTTCATCCCCCTGATCTAAGCTGTAAATAACAGAACCAGACTGTGCTGGGTGGACAAAGAGAGGAGGTGAAGCCACAGAAAACTATGCAGGGGTGAGAGCCTTGGTATCCATGGGGCTGGGGCTCCAGCTCTGCCTCCCCCAAATCAGTCTGGACCCACCAGGAGGGAGGGAAAGAGCTGGGATGCATCTCTCAAAGGTCATCAAATGGCCATGGAGTGGCTTGAAGGCCTTTGGAGGAAGGAGAGAGGTTATAGGAGGAAACTATGGGAGAGGCAAACCTGTTGTATGCAGCTTTGCTCAGAAATCAGAGAGGCACCTCCACCCTCTATCCCTGGGGACTGCTTTGAGATGGCTCTGCTCTCCCTCTGCCAGTAGACAGAAGATGGGGCATGCCAAGCAACTGGGCTTTGAAAACCCAGTGATTGGACTCTGTTCTACTGCCCAGCTTTGTCCCATGGTTGATGATGAAGAGGGAGGTGGGAATGAACATGCCCAAAATCTGACTCACTTCTGCAGGCCCTGCATCACTTCCATCAACCCCCCTGCACTGGTGGCCGTGCAGGGACCAGGAGTCACTGCTGCTGGCTCATCCCTGCTAATGTATCTCTGCTTTGTCCCATCTTCTTTGGCAATGACACACCAAGATGAATCTGGGCCTCTTCACCAGGGTCATCAGCAAGTTGGCCAAAGCCACGGATGATCTCTCAAGGCCTCATTCCCCAGCTCCTAACCCACAATGGAGATAGACAGGCTGCCATCCCCATGCAGCAGCAGCCACTCTGACCCCATAGAAGGCAGAGGGGCCTGGCTGGGCTGGACTTGGGGGACAGAAATGCAGCCGCCTGCATTTATTTTGCCTAACAACAGTGATCCCTCTGTATATTTTCATTCTGTTTTCCTAGGCTCAGCTGCCTCCTCAATGAAATGTTTCCAAAGCAGCCTGGCTTGGCAGCACGCCAACCCCGGCTGCCAGATGAATGGGCGGAGGAGGAGGGACCCATTCCTCTTCTTGACACAGCATCGCTGCACAAGAGGCCTCTGTTGACATTAGGACTGGCTGTTCCTCCTTTCTCGAGACGATCTGCCTGGCCCTTGGCAGGAGCAGCACACAGGGCCAAGGCTTCATGTGATGTTAAACTGACATCTGTCCTCCTCCAGGGTAGTGGCACAGACATGGGTACCAGGGTACCATGGTGCACTCTCCTCCAGGGGGGTGGCACAGCCACAGATAACAGGGTACCAAGGAACAGAACTGCTGGAACCTGAAGTCAGCCCTTGTTTCTGGCCCTTGACTCAGAGCTGAGCCAGGCCCCCAGTGGAGGATTCCTTGGAACTCTCTGACTCTACTTACACCATCACTCTCCAAGACATTGGTGATGTAGAGAGCCTGTTTCCTCCCCCAAAACATCTCTCCACTCCACCCACAGCAAAGCTCTCCCTCAGCTCTCCCACACTCAGCATTGCAGGAATACAGACACTGACACAGGATTTGCAGAGCTCCAGGTTTCTGGCATCTTTCAGGGGTGAAACTTGTCACAGAGGCCCCAAGCATGGCAGCCCAAACCCTTCAGGTTTCTGGACAATAATACATGGAATAGGATTAGTTTCATTCTAAAGCCTTGTCCCTACTCAGTCATGTAGGACTTCACCCAAACAATGTCACAGCTCTTTGCCACACCTCAATGTCTCTACCCAAAGCAAAATGCCCACCCAAGCTTTCAGGGCCAGAAATTTGTCTGCTGGGAGTTAACCAAATGGTAGCTGTTGCACTGGACTACACACCCAGCACCAGATGGGATCCCTCTCTCTGCCATGGCTAATTGCAGCACTGGTCATCAGTGAGGGAATGCAAATCCATGTATGCCTCACTCATCACCTGTCACCTCCTTGGCAGGGACATCATTAGGAGCTGCACAAGGAAAGGATGTGGATTTTAATACAAGTGCTGATAATGCATCAGAAGGCAAAAGCAAGAGACAGAAGTCATCATCCTTCCAATTTGCACATCTTCCCTCCCCTGACTGGCTCTCTTCCCCAGCACCCAGCTGAGGCAAGCCAAGGACCAGAGGCTGGATAAGAGCAGCACCCAGCAGCCCACCAGAGGAACACAGTCTGCTCCTACCAGCTGTGGCAGGGAGACCACTCTGCCTGGGTCTGCTGGAAAAGAGGCCAACCACGCATCGATAAGATGAATTAGTTGTCTCAACAGCACCAGCAAAATGAGCGAGAGGAGCCGAGCCCGTGAGGCCCGGCCTGCTTTGTTTCAATTACAGCAGCTGCCAGAAGAAAAAGATAACCTCAATATTGATGGCAGGAGCCGCAGACAGAGGTGCCCTTGCAGGCTACTGGGAGCAGGTAGAGGAGGAAGGGGGAGGAGAGATGGAGGAGGGGGAGCAGGGTCTCAGCCAGCACCCCGTGGGAGAGCCTGGCTGGTGAGAAAGACACATCTGATCCCATTGCTGTCATCCCTGTGAGGAACAGCTCTTTTCACCCTGGTTCTTGTCCCAGTCACTTTGCAGAGCATCCTCCAGCAGAGACAGGGTGCAGAAATCCAGCATTAGGACACAGCAGCATGAAAACACTGAGCAGAAAAAAATCTCTTCGCTCCCCACTCAGGCTGCAAGGCCTGGAGAAACATTGAGTAGGGCTGTGTGGGATGATGGATGAAGCTGGATTAAAGGGCAGAGGCAGGCCTGGGGCACCCCAAGGTGCAGATAGGTGTGACTGCCTGCCAGAGGCACACCACCCACCTGCCTGAGGGCTGGGGAGCCCCACTGGTCTGGGTGCTGGGGACAAGATGCCCACGGTGACTTTGGACTGCATGCGGGCACCAGCAGCAGCTTGGGGCAGGCACCACAACATCACACCTCCAAGCCAGGTATGGAGATGCTGAGCCAAACATCCTCCAAGCAGCGCAGTGTTAATGTCCTGGGCTCCCATCCTGGGAGGCAGCCAGAAGATAGGAAGAGATAGGGTCTTCCCTTGAAGAAGACTTCAGTCTTCAACCCCTTTACCTCCAGCTCCCGCTCAGGGGATGTAAATCATCCCCAGCTGCTGCATCATGGGGTCTACACCCAGCCCTGTGTCCCTCCCTGTGCCCAGAGCACAGATCGGCACTGAGCAAGACCCCCCGTCCCGGGCCCACCAGAGGCCAGACTGAGCAGTGGTCACTTCACAGAGGTTTTATTGGTACTTCGAATATCCACGCTGCCCTCCCACCTCGCTCACCCCCAAGGAAGACCTCAGGATCCTCACCCTATGCTCCTCGCGCTGTTCCCACCGGATACAGCCCCTGGGTCTCCAAGAGGGGACAAGGCCACCATCTTGCGGCCACCCACCACCACTGCACATACCCGTGTGCACGGTCTGTGGGGTGCCCAGCATGTGACAGCTATGGGGGTACAGGGTTTGGACCATGGGGAGCTGCACCATCCCACCACCCCTCGTGCCCTCAGTTCCCTGGAACCGTGTCCTGCAGGGCACACGCTGCTCCTCCCCTTGCTCCCTGGCCAGGAAACCCAGGGATTCCAGCACACCCACAAGTGTCTGGATGGGCAGAGGATGCCAGCAGTGCTGCTCCCATCCCAGGTCTGGCCCTTTCACCCCCACCCTCCTGCTCTGTGCAGTGTCAGCCAGCAGTGACCAGGGACCTCCTGGTTTGCACAGCGGGCTTCATTGAGCACAGAAAGGCAGGCAGTGGCAGACAAAGGCTCAGAACTGAGCCCTGGGGCTGAAAATTCAGCACTGAGCAGGATCCAAGGGGAATTTCCATCCATATTGGAGCATAGGAGTGCAGCCCACATGGGGTATGCTGGAGGGAGTTGTTAAACCAGCGCTGCTGGTGACCAGCACAAAGCAAGTCCTTCCATGCCTCTGTGAAGTGAGTTGGGGCCATCTGCACACTACCGGGTTCTGCAAGGCTGCCCAGCCTGCTTTAATGCTCATTCCCCTCCTTCTGCTTCTTCCCCTTGTGATGGAGCTGGGCATGGTCTCCATGGTGGTGGTGAGAATGGGTAGCAGGTTTGTGGTCCTCTCTTGGGTTTGTGTCTCTCTCGCTGCTGACCTCATGATGGTGGTGAGGATGGAGGGGCTTGTGCTGGTGGATGGGGCTCTCTGACTCCATCCCCTCGTGTTCAGGAAGTGGGCTTGGGGTTGCAGAGCCCTCCATGGTATTGTTAGCCTGAGGAAAGTAACACAGGGATTGGTGTGGTATGTGAATGCCCACAGAGCCCTGGAGAAAGCCTGGGAGCACAGCTGTGGACTGAGAAGAAGGCAGACTCGCATTCATCATACAGAAAACTGTGGGTCCGAGCAAATGGTCTCCAGCCCTGACCCAGGGCACAGGGAGGACAGGAGAGGCTGGAGCACACAGGGCACAAGCCTCTGCACTTGTGTCCCTTGGCTCAAGCTGTCTGTGGTCGAGAAACGGGAATTTGCATTTATTATTTCTGGATGTATTTTTTTCCTGGGAAGTGACTAATCGCCTGCCAAGCTCAGTTACACCCTTTTCTTTGCTCTGAGCTTGCCACCTCTGCATCCACTGCCTGCCCTTTCTTATATTGGAACAGTCCTGGTTAGCATTCCCAGACATGGGATATGACCTCTTTAGTCAATTCCTTTTCAACCGGAAAGCTCTGACCTATTTAAGTGCCCTTATTCCACACCTTTCATCACCTTCCCTCTCAAACACATCTGAGGGCAGCAGCCAGCCTAGAGCCCATCCCTAACACGGAGATAAGATTGTTTTTGCTGATGTGCAGTGCCGGAGGACAGAAGGGATCCCGGCTCCAGCGAGCATTCCAGTTCTTACCTCCTGGGTAGTGTTGTGGTAGAGGGAGCAGTTGCCACAGAAGTCCTTGATGTGGCTGGAGCGGATGGCTGCCTCCACATAGGGGAAGTGGAGGAAGCTGAAGGGCAACTGGATGTGGAAAGCCAGGCGGCCACACCTGAGGGAAGAAGCCACGGCCGGGCTCAAGACAGGGGTCTGGAATCCCCCCAGCGAAGCCATGAGGGGAGATTTTGGAAGCCCATCAAACGCTCCCTAACTCCCAGAAAAGCCTCGGGCGAGTCGGGGGACACTCACCGGTCATAAACAAGGAAGTCGTCCTTGTCACCCCCAAGGACCTGCCAGACGTCAGGGTCCTCCTGCTCCGGCTGATAGACGGGCACGCCGGGCGGGGCATGGCGCTGCAGCTCTGGGAGCATGGCGCGGGACAGCGGCGCCTTCTCGTTGACGATCATGTAGCGGACATGGGCCGTGCCCTGCCGGGCCAGCCGCTCCCGCAGGCCCCCGAGGCTGCAGGAAGGAGGCACTGGGAGGGGCTGCCGGGGCAGGGGCTGCCGTACGCCCCGGAGGCGGCGGGGATTGTTCTGGGGAGGGAGAGCGGGGCCTACCTGTGGGCCTGCCTGAGGCAGAATTGTCAGCTGGCCTTCAGCAGGGCCACCACCGTCACCTGCCCTGCCGCCCCCTCCATGGGGCTGGAGCCATTGATGGTCCATGCCGGAGCCTCCTGGCAGATCCGGCTGCTGTTGGCCACCTCCTCGGAGGCTGAGGCCAGTCCCAGCCAGGTGGCCAGGGCCAGCACCAGCAGCCCCATCCTGGACCCCAGCCCTGGCAGGGGGACACGGGGCGTTACTCTCCTCACAGATCCACTGCAATCCCAAAATATCTCCTTGCACCCTGCCCCAGGGCAGACAAGGACTGTGAGCAGTGTTGGCGTGGCACTGGGAGCCAGGACACCCACCCCAGGGGCAAGGAAAGGGGGTCGAGGTGGGGAATTGGAGCACCAAGCTCCTTGACACTGTCTTTGGTGGGCACCCAGTGCCACAGCATCCAGTTCTCCCCTGGCGGTGAATACCCACTCCACATCTCAAGAGATGAAGGTGCTCCTCCTCCCGTGGGCCTTCTCCACTTCCCTGATCCCAAAAAACAATTCCAGCCTGAGAGAGGTCTGTCTTTGCCCCAGAAGGGTGCAGGGATACAGCCCTCATCATCTCAGTTGCCAGTGAGCAGTCACTGGGACAGAAATGGTTTCACCTTCAGGTCACCTTGAGAGTCCTTGATGCCCCACAAAGTGCTTTGGGGAGTACATAGAGCCTTTAAAGCCCTTGAGTCCCAACATCTGCCTGAAGCCCCGTCCTCCAACAGCCCCCTAACCCTGCCCACCCCAGGATATTCCCCATCCCTCTAATATCCAGCACACTTAATGGGCAAGGGGGAGGATATGGGTCTGGGGAGGATGATCTGGAGAGGGAGCAGGGATATGCAGGATCTGGTCAGGGTGGATGTGCCCCCACTCCCCAGCCCTCTCCCCGCGAGAATGAGCCCTTGATACCGCACTTCTCGCTGCCGTCCTCCCTCGCTCTGGGCCCCAGCAGTTTTCAGCAACTTCCAGCTGGCTTTGGTCCCCCTTTTATCTCCTGTCCTCTCTCCCCGCCCAGGAGGGAGGAGAAGAGCCTGGCCGGAGCGGGGACTGCGCTCCGGCCACCACGGCCTGCCTCGAGGGGACAGCGACAAGGCAGGCACTGTCCCCGTCGGTGCCATGTGGCCTCGGGGTGCTGCTGCCAAAGCCCAGCCCAAGCCGTGCTGGAGCAAAGCGGTGCCTGGTGCCGGGCTGACGCCAAAGGGTGACAGGCGGTGCTGCATGGAAGAGATGGACACAGCCCCTCCAAACCTCCCAGGCACCGGAGAGCTGGGGGCGTTGCCAAGGACACTGTTTGCACCAAAGGGTTGCAGGACTGTGGGGTGACATCGAACGGCGCCATCCCTGCACAAGTCCCACAGGAGCCACCACTGCAGTCTGCTACCGTGCAGCCAAAAAGGTGGTGCCTCGGTCACAGACTGGGGTGTTGGAGCTGCCTGCCCTGTGGGATGTCACCCCAAAAGCCGGACTGTTCTATTGTGGCCATGGCCATTCTCAGGCCAAGCTTGGGCCCACAGCAACTCCCCAGTGTCCAGTTCCATGCCTCCTGTGGTGGTGTCGGTGTTTCCTTGGATTCCACCCCCCAACCAAACATGAGGAGCTCACCACTCTGGCAGCACAAGGACATCTCTGCAAATATTTGAGCAGTTTATTGTACCTGGGATCTGTACAAAAACATGATAAGGCAGGGAAGGGCAGCAGCCACAGTCACAGCGGGGGCAGAACATGATCCCAGACACACAAAGAGGGGGGATTCGTCTGAAAACAGCAGGGGAGAGGAGATCGCTGCTGAGGGGCTGGAGAGGCCCAGAGGTGTTTGCAAGGATGTGAGGCAGTGGGTAGGATTGGTGAGCAGTCCGTGACTGACACAGGACTTTCCGCAGAGCTGTCAGCCCCCACCCACACACTGTTCCCTGCAAGTCCCCACCGGGTAGCCCGGACACCGTGAAGTGCCCAGCATTGAGCAGAGACACGTTTCCCGACTGGGGAAACTCGTTTCCCAGGACTCGAGCTGGCAAGGGAACGACCCTGCACAGACACGAGCTGTGTGCCAGGGAGCCCCAGCCACCGCCTGGCAGGCGCTTCCCTCCTTCCTTGGCTCAACTCGAGCCGCGGTGCCTGCGGTTTTCAGCCTGGGCAGCTTTTCGTCCCGCAGCAAACGCAGCCCGGCACCGCCGCCCTCGGTACGAAGTGCGGCACCCGCAGCGGGCAGCGCGTTCTCCGTGTGCCGGCCCCGTCTCTGCCCGGGACGATGCTCCCGATCCCCCGGCTGGAGCGCTCCCGCAGCCGCCCCGCAGCGCCCGGGCAGTGCCGGCGCCGTGCCCGGCCCGCCGTGCCTGGTGCATGCCGGGGAGGAGCGAACTGAACCGCCCCCGCTCCCGCCCTGCCCGGCGTCCCCTTCGCCCGCAGCCTTGACCCCGGTGAGCCGCAGCCCGAGGGCGAGCGGGGGTGGCGGGGCGGGCGCGGAGAGCGGGGCCGGGGGGAGCGGAGCGGGGATGGGGCTGGTGCCGCGGCGTGCAGCGGGAAGCAGGGCCGGAGGGAAGGAACCGGCCGGCCCCTGCCCATGTGCTCAGCGGGGCCCCACGCGGTCCGTCCCTCCTGGGCGAGTGGGAAGGAGCAGGGAGAGCTCGGTGCACGCAGCCCCTTCAAGCGGGCAGGTGAAAGGGAGTATTTCAGCAGATGTGTGGCTCCCAAGGCACTGCACCCCTGTGGGGTCTGGCCAGGGCAGCTCGTGTATGCCATGGGGTCAGGAGGCCTCAGTGGGTGCTCTGGAGGGTTGATGCCGGCTGGGGTTTTGAGCAGGTCTTTTTTCCCCTTGAGCATCACAGATATTTGGATGGGTGGGAAGGAAGATCACTTTCCCGAAGTGTCCCTCCTCTGTGCCCCTAGGGCAAGGTCATTGTTCCCAGACTGTTGCAGAGAGCCTGGTGGCTCCACGCTGTCCTTGTTGGGGAGGGGAGGGGCACATGAGCCTGTCATAACCCCACTGCTCTCCTCCACTCGTGGGACACACTTGACAGGTGCTGGAGCAGCACAGGAGCGTTTTAGCTGTAACCAGTGTGTTGCTCCATGTTTACCAGTCCAATCTCCATGTTCCCAGTACAGGACATTCCCACCACAACCCTTGTCCCCATGATCTTTGCTTACACATGCAGCACACCTCCTCCACTGGGAATCCCTGCAGGACTCCCAAAGGACACATGGCTCCAGAGGGGACCCGCAGGGCTGCAGCCAGGGCTCGGGGCTTTCCTGCTTTGGGATCTCAAACACGGGGTAGGGCAGCAGAGTGGAGGGCTGGCAAGAGTGCTCGGCATCCTTGGGCAGCTCATTGTAGCTGGTACCCAAAGGTGGGTGTCCTTTCACAGTGCAAATTGGCTCCTCAGACCCACTTATTTAAAATACACACATTTAAAAGGTGCAAGCTTACACGCATTTGCATCTGTGCTTGCAAACACAGGTGAGCTCTGTGCAAGGTGGGGGAATGGCTTTTTCCCAGGTCCAACAGCCCCTCTGATCCCCTACGTCCTCCCCGCAGCCTGCCCAGCCATGGCAGCCTCGCTGAGCCGCCCTTGCTTCATCTCCCTCCACCTGCCCTACAGGCAGGGCTGGGCCCAGCACCTGGCCAACACCTTTCGCTTCCAGCCAGTGGCTGTGAGGGAGACACCGCGTGTCCGGCAGCTGGCCTTGCGACAGGAATCTGCCATCTTCCTTGTCAACGAGCGCCTGGCACCTGCCAGCACCTCATCCCACGATTTCCTCTATGACATAGACCCCCAGCCTGCCTTGGGCACAGCCTCCAATGTCTGCTTCGAGGTGGACGATGTGCCAGGGCTCTGCAAGCGGCTGCAGAGCCAGGGATGCTCCTTGCTGGTGCCACCCACTGAGCTGAGCGATGACGGTGGTTCTGTCACCTACGGGGTAGTGAGCTCTGTAGTGGGCAACGTCAGCCACACCCTTTTAGACAGATCCTGTTACCGGGGACCCTTCCTGCCTGGGTTCCAGCCCATCCAAGGAGCCCCCTCAGCCACAGGGGATGGGATCAAGATCACTCATTTTGACCACATCACGTATGTCTGCCCCCGGGGCGGGGCCCGCCCAGCTCTGGACTGGTACCAGCGCTGCTTCGGCTTCCACCGCTTCCTGCTGAACCCGCAGGAGAGGCCAGCTGAGGGGTATGTGCTGGGGAGGCAGGGGGTGGGCATGCTGCTCCTTGCACTGCAGAGCGCCCAGGGCACCCCAGCACACGGCTGCAAGCTGGTCTTTGCTGAGTCCCTCTCCCAGAATGGCACCAACCAGGTGGACACGTTCCTGGAGCAGCACGGCGGGGCTGGGATCCAGCACGTTGGCCTCTGCACCACTGACATCGTCAGCACGACCAGGGCTCTGCAGCAGCAGGGGGCACGGTTCTTCACTCCCCCCACCACGTATTACAGCCAGGGGGGCAAAGCGGAGGAGATCCGAGGAGCTGGGCAGGACCCCCACATCCTGGCAGAGCTTGGCATCCTCCTGGACACCACAGTGCAGGGGGACAAGGGCTGGTTGGGCACTGATGCCACAGAGAGCCCCCCTCGGGAATATCTGATGCAGATCTTCACCCATCCCATCTTCTCTGAGGAGACCTTCTTCCTGGAGCTCATTGACCGTCGAGGAGCGCCAGGCTTCGGGGAAGGCAATATCCGGGCACTGTGGAAAGCTGTGCAGGTCTACATGGACCAGCAGCAGTAGTGCAACACTGCAGTCCTCCTCCCTCAGCTCCCCATCTTCTCCAGTCCAGCCTGGGGCAAGGACCATCTCTGGCATGGCCCAGGTGGGCAGGGACCAAGGGATGGCTCCAGATCAATCCAGAGCCAACTCAGTGGCAGCAGGATGCTCAGGGCTGAGTCCAGCAGGGGTCTGAGCATGCCCCAGGATGGGCGGGATTTCTCCCCTGCCCTGGATTCCCAGTGATTTATCGACCACATGTAAAGAACTTTCTGCCTTAGTTTCATCTTAATTTATTGAAACTTGAGCCTGCAGCATGGCCAAGAGTGTGCTGGCACAGAAACACTCCCAGATGTGGAGAAATGAGGGGCTGCCCGAGGGGAGTGGATAATCGAGAGGCCGTGGATATGGCTGCTTACTGGCAGTTACCATCCACACCATGACCAGCCCTGGGGGGTGAGTGGTGGCCTCTTACTCCTCTCAAATTAACTTACAAGCACTGCTTTGGGTTTTTAATCCTCTTATTAAGATGTACTGAGTGCCAGGTGAGGATGAAATGGCCATTTCCATCATTTAAAGTGGACATGTCCCTAAAATTGAGATCATTACCCCTTGCACCCTGCCAGGACTGTCCCCTGTCCCAGCCAGCCCCCAGCATTGTGCCTTTGCAAGGGTGCACCACAGTCAGCATGAACAGTGCTGAGCAGCCCAATAGAAAAAATACAAAAGGAGGATGAAACCCTACAAAAATCCCTGGGGGCTGTTGTTCAGCCCCAGGGAGGAGCAGCACAGCCCCTGGGGATTGATGTCTGCCCTGGCAGGAGGGGTGCTTTGGGTGCCTTATTTGGGATAACCAGCAGTTGATGCTCAGCCAAGGAGCTCTTGGGTGCATTAATAAAGAAATCCCTGCTCTCCCCAGCCCAGATCTAAGGATCCTGTTGGCAATCTTCACATTCCACCACAGGCTCCCCAACACCCCCAGCTTAGCACAGTGCAACAGAGACAGTCACTTAGAAAACCCCACACACTTGAGATTTATTTACAGGTCCAGTAAAAACAAGGGTACAGCAGCATCCCCAGTCACTGGCTGGTGGATGAGATGCAAGCAGGGGACAGGGCTGCAGGAGCAATGTGGCCACAGCCTTCACACCCTGGGCAGGTCTCACCCCAGCGAGGGGCTCTGGTGTCCCACACGAGGAAGGTCGGTGCCCTCACGGGGTAGTTGGTGCCTGGAGAAAGGCACGGAGGGAGAGCTGTGTCCCAGGGCAGGTGCTGCCTGCTCCCTGTGCTTTTGGCCCCCTCTTCCTCTTGGAGCCCTGCAGGAGACACAGCAGGGCTCAACCAGACCCCAAGGGCCCCCACGGTCTCCAGGGATCCCCCCAGGGTACTGGGGACACCCAGGGGCAGTGCCAGTCAGACAAGTTCCCCTGCTGCAGGCTGGGGATTCTCCTTGGTGTGACCCCAAACCCCAGGGGGCCTTCAGCACAGCACACCAGAGGCTGTCCCACAGCACTGGGGCCCCAGGCACCCTGGAGCACTGCTCACCTTGACAGGACTGCTCTCCTTCCTGCGCTGCTTCTCGTGAGCTTTCAGCACCTGAAGGAAAAACAAGAGAGCCCAGAGCTGAACAGCAGCAGGGTCCTGGAGCTGGGACAGCCCAGAAAAGTTGAGGGGATGCCTGAGGGAGGGGAGGAAAGGCCCAAGTGCCCTCCATACCTTCTTCATGGCTGTGGACACGGCTGAGGCATGGAACTCATCTTCTGTCACCCAGCGAGATGGGGACAAGGCAGGGTCCAGGGTCACATCCCCATCTAGGTGCAAGGAGTAGACCACATACGTCTGGTGGATGTGGGAGAAGATGTGGATGACCTGTGAGGGGATGGAAACACATGAAACAGGCAGCTGGCAGGAAATGCAAAGTACACTGAGCCTGCCAGGGCCCTGAGGAGTGGGACAGAGCTTGGGAGGGGTGACAGTGGGGAAGGGAGACCCTTTTTGTGTGTGCCACATCCCCATGGCTGAACACAGGGAACTCAACTCACACTGCATCCCTCCAGCTCCAGGCTCACCTCTCCAATAAACTGCAGGCCTTTTGCTGCCACAGGCCGCCCCACGCAGGCCTGGAGGTGATCAGCCAGCTCCTCCCTCTCCTTCTCCTCCTGCAGATCTTGAGCCAGCGGGAGACTTGGGAACTCCCAGAGTCCAGCCAGGAGACCTGGGAAGGTGGCATGACAGAAATGAGAAGCAAGGAACACATCCAGGAACACTGAGCCTCATCACAGCCCCAAAGGGCTCCTTTTCCCACCCCAGCAACCAATGCCTTTCCCTGTATCCCTCATGTAGGTGGAAAGGGGCTGTGTCGTGCCTTCATCCCCCTCCTTCCCAGCCCCATTACCCGAGCTGGGTCTCTGCACAATGAGGTATTCTGGGGCCCCGTGGCAGCCCCTCCGCTCCAGCACACACGTGGCCGTTCGCATCGCCCGCGGCGGCTTCTTCGCTGCTTTCCGGGGAAAGTTGGTCACCCCCAGGCTGCTGTCCCATGGCTCTGTGGCTGGGGGGCACAGGGGACAGTCCCCAACACCTGCAAACACCAATGTAACAATTGCTGCAGGGCTCAGACCTGGAGCTACAACAGGGATCTGCCCACATACTTACAACAGTCCTCAACATCAGGCACTGAGGGGGGTTTTCCAAACAGCCTCTGAGAGGCAAAGGCCAGCTCCTTCTCCACCTGCAAAGGGGGACAGAAGTGAGGACCAGCTCATCCACCAGCCCACCTTGTCCCCAGGCATGGCAAACCATCAGGGCCACATCCTGGGGCCACACTTACTCTGCGCCATGCTTGGCACTGCTGCTTCAATGGGCACTCCCCGCACAGTGGGGCCTTGGGCACACACACAGTTGCCCCCAGCTCCATCAAGGCTTGGTTAAAATCCCCTGGGCGAGTGCTGTCCACCAGGACATTGGCCATGTCCCTAGAGAAATGGCAGTGAGAGGCACAGGGGTATCTGGGGAGAGAATCCCGGGATGTTTGCCTGCCTCCTGCCTGTTAAGGAGGATGCTCCTAGGTAGGCACAGGCAACACAGCTCCTCTCACCACTGCTCCCAGCAGCACCAACTTCCCAAGAGTCCCCATACCCCACACCTGTCTCCCTTCACAGGCTCAGCTCCCCAAGGCTCCTGAGTGATCCTGCCTTTAGCCATGATCAGCATGGCTCCAAACAGAGACAGAGCATTCCCCTTACCAGAGCCTGTCGATGACAGCCGGGCTGCTGGAGTCGGCACCGATACATCGCAGGCGGCACAGGACCCGGATCACATTCCCATCCACAACCCCCGTAGCCTGGGACCAGGAGCTGGGATTACCATGCTGGGATGTGCTCCGGACAGAGAAGGGAGCTGGGATGCTCCTGGGATGGAGGCACACACACCAGGCCAACCCACAGGCCAAGCTGGGTGGGGGCTGAGAGGCATCCCAAAGTCGGGGGAGAGCAAATCACACCCCTGGGGAGCCCTTGGCTTGTGAGACCCAGCAGCAGGACCCTGTCAGGAGTGGGGCTGGGCAGCAGAGGGGGAGATGTGTCCACTGATGCCAGCTCTCACCTGTCCGTATGAGATGGACGCGATGGCTCCCGCCGTGTATCGGCCCACGCCTGGTAGCAGCTTCTGCAGGTCCTCAGCCGTCCTGGGCATCTGGCCAGCCAGCTCAGACACCACCTGGCAGGGAAGGGGCCAAGCTCAGGGAAGCAGCTGGGGTGGGTGCGTGCAGGTAACCCATTTTGCCCAGGGGAAGACGGGATCCCAGCCTCTGCAGCCTCGTGCCAGCAGCACAGCATCAGCGAGGCAGGGCAGATGTGAGCCAGCAGCAGCCACAGAGGGGTTTAGAAATGCCCCTTCCCCCCAGCTCCAGCACCTTCCTTGCTGCCTCCTGCAGACGCTTCCCTCTGGAGTAGTAGCCAAGGCCAGCCCACAGCTCGTTCACCTCCTGCTCCGAGAGACACAGCGTGGTGTTAATGGAGAGCCACAGGGCAGGGAGAGCACCCAGTCCCAGCGACACTCACCTCCAGCGACGCCTGTGCAAGAGCCTGCAGCGTAGGCCACTTCTGTGGGACAGAGGGAAGGGAACAAATCAGGGACAAGCAGAGTTGTGCTTTGCCACTGGGGATCTGCCACAGGCAGTGGACAAGGTCTGCAAAAAGGGCAGCCTGTAGGCACAAGACTCTGTAAGCAGCAGTTACCTGCATCCAGCGGTTGTAGTAGTCGATCACTGTAGCCACCTGTGTCTGCTGGAGCATGATCTCGGACACCCACACTGCAGGGAGCAGGGCAGGGGTCAGAGCAGAGACACCAACGCCACCCATACCATGTGCTGTGGCCATGTTAGCACTGGCTACAAACCCTGCACGGCATCCAGCTCATGGGACAACATCCCTCACCTTCCCCACATGCTGCCCCACAGGAGCTCCCCCAGGCCCAAGCTGTGTTCTCCAATCCCCAGCGCCTCGTAAGGGGAATCAAGGGCTGTCATGGCCACTTCAGGCAGCTTATTCCAAGGATGGCACCCAAAGCCACACCTGACAATGCCAGTTCTGCTCCTCACCTGCATATCCCCGTCTGTCAGCATCTGGCTCTGTTGCTGCCTGGAAGGGGAAGAAGAAGTGTGAGAAACAAGGTGACACAGAATCCCACTGCAGAGGGACCTGCATGTAAAATATAACAGTCCATGGTGTGTTTTGAACACTGCAATGGAATCTAAACTTTAAAAATAATATTTGCCCCAAGCACTCAGAAGTTCTGAGTTTGGATTAATAAAGTGGCAGTCAAAGCATCTTCTTGCTGCTGAAATCCCACATGGAGAGTTACTTATGAGGTTCAAAATCCCAGAGAGAATTGTCCAATACCTGAGCCTGCCTGCGTAGGAAGCAATTGGAGGCAGATTTAAATCCCAGAGAGGGGCTGTGCAGTTCCCACCATTCAGAGGTTGCTGTAAAGCTGATGCCCACCACAGTGACTCTCAAGCCACTGCTGCCAGGCTGAGCACAGAACAGGCAGGTGCTCTAAAAAAACAGCCAGCAGGCTTAAAACAAATACGTGGGAAAACTTCTCCATGCAGCACTTGCTGCTACAAGGTATCATAGAGGCAGGAACAAAACAGGATTAAAACACACCTAGACTAACCGTATCAGAGATAAGCACTCCTCTTAAAGATTATATTTGAGAAGCGTGCTTTGCTTTTACTCTTCCTATCTACGGACTGGCTCCAGACCACCCACCACAAAACAGCCACGACTAGCTGGGAGCACTTCCATGCAGGTAGGGATGCATGACAGGGAAAAACCATGGTCACTTCAGCCAGGCTCCCTAAAGGCATGTTAAGTAGTTCCCCACCTCCGCTCCGTGACGTCTCCCCTTACCAGTGCCCTCCAGGGAAGGTCCCGCTTGCATCGATCGTACCAGGCGAGCAGATTCCCGCGCAGGGCCTCGACCTCAGCCGGATCGCTGAAGAGATGCCGGGCGGGCGGCGGAGCGGACGCTGCAGCCGGGGCCCCTGCCAGGAGAACAGCACGAGGTCAGCGCACGGTGGGAGACTGCGAATGGCTGGGGACTCAACCGCAGCAGAGGCAGGAGCCCGACTGAGCGGCTGCCGGGTGGACGCGCACCGAGTACCGGGCTCTACAAGGACCCAGCAAGCACCGGAGACTGCCCCGGCTGGCTGTCCGTGCCCCGGAGAGAACACCCCACGCTCCCCCAGCCCTCCCGCTACCGGGCACCTCCGCGAGGTGACGCGCGCTTCCTGCCCCGCCCCTGGGGCTGGGTCGCGCTCCCGCCGCTCCGCCGCAGCGCCCCGACCGCCGCAGCCGCCCGGGCCCGTGCGGGGCTCATGGCGCTGCCGCCGCCGCGCGCTTTCCCGGGAAAACGTTTCCCGCCCCACCCCCGCGCGAGGGCCAATCAGAGCGAGAGGTCCCGCCCACCGTCCGCTCGCCCGCCAATCGAAGGGAGGCGTGCGGAGAGAGGAGTCGTACCCGCCCTGCCCCGGATCGCAGGGGTGAGGGGCGGGGCCTCCTGGCGCGCTGGAGCCAATCAGCAAGCCGGGAGCAAAAGGAGCCCAACCCCTTCTCCCGCCGGTCCGAGCAGTTGCTTGGGAAAGACCCAAAGACGCTGCCCCAGCTAAACGCCTGTTGATTTAGTTCTAAATTTCGGTTGTAAACGGATTTTGAGAACGGTGAAAAACCCCACCGGAGCTGGAAAAATCCGGGAAGGCCGCTAGAGCGGGCAGCGCTGGGCGCGGGACGAGCAAGGCGTGCGGGGCTTGCGGCGGGCAGGCGTCGGGCAGGCGCGGCAGCAGAGGCCCTGTGCTGGCGCGGCGATGGCGGGCCCGGCGCGGGTGCCGGTGGTGGACGTGCAGAGCGACAACCTGGCGGAGCTGTGGCCGTCCATGGTCCTGGCGCTGCGCTCCGCCACCTTCATCGCCGTGGACACGGTGAGCCGGGGTAGTCGGTGGCGGGGCGGGGCGGGGCGCGGCCGCTCCCGAGGGGCCACTGACGATGTTTGTCGCCCCGCAGGAGCTGAGCGGCCTCGGCGCCAGAAAGTCGCTGCTGAGCCCGTGAGTGGATGGGTGCGGCGGGGAGGGGGGTGCGTCTCTCGGTACCGGCTGCGCGGTGCCCTCTCCCCGGGCTACGGGCAGGCCGGAGCCGTCATGGCCCGTTCTCCCGCCGCCAGGTGCATCGAGGAGCGGTACAAGGCCGTCTGCAGCGCCGCCAGGACACGCTCTGTCCTGTCCCTCGGCGTCGCCTGTTTCAAGCAGCTCCCGGAGAAGGTGCGTGCACGAACCGTGGTGCGGCCGTTTTCTCTTTGTCCGTCCTGGGAAGCGGGGGCGCGCTAGGAGATGGAATTCCCCCGTGGAATTGTCCTGGCTGTTTCGGCAGCTCGCTCTGACAGTGTCCCTGGGTTCTTTGCACGCTTTTCTTGTGCAGTCCCAGAACACGTACCTGTGCCAGATCTACAACCTCACGCTGCTCTGCACCGAGGATTATGTGGTCGAGCCCCAGTCAGTGCAGTTCCTAGTGCAGCACGGCTTCGACTTCAACAAGCAGTATTCCCAGGGGATCCCTTACCACAAGGGCAACGACAAGGTACGAACCCACTCCCTTTCAAACACCTCAGCTTGCTCTGCTCCAGTTTTCTGGGAGTGTGCTGGCTTCCCTGCTGCTGCATGAAGGTGGGAGCACACTGGGGTCTTGTATGCAGCATTATCTTTTTCACCTTGCTGCTGCTTTAAACCCACTTGTTGCAGTTGCTTTTCCAAACGTTTCTCTGTTCAGAGTAAGTCATAGCTGTGAGCAGCATCCTGCTGCTGCAGGCTCTGAGGGCTCTCCAGGGTGACAGCCAGTCAGGGTGCTGAGGCTCACTGACTGATCCTTCCTCATGCAGGGCAACGAGAGCCAGAGCCTGAGCGTCCGGACGCTTTTCCTGGAGCTCATCCGGGCGAAGAAGCCGCTCATCCTCCATAATGGCCTGATTGACCTGGTCTTCCTGTACCAGTGTTTCTATGCTCATCTCCCGGAGAGCCTCGGCACCTTCACCGCTGACCTCTCCGAGATGTTCCCAGCAGGAATATACGACACCAAATACGCCTCAGAGTTTGAGACTCGCTTTGTAGCGTCCTACTTGGAGTACGCCTACAAGAAGTGGTGAGCAGCACACTGATACTCAGAGCTTACAGGAGGAAAGGCAAAGTCAGTGTGTGCTTGTTTTTCCAGGCAAGGGGTCTGTGTGCTTTCACTGTCCCACTGACTGAAGGTGCTTTTCAGGTGACTCTGCCCTGTGCTGTTTCTAGAATGGGTTTGGTTTTTAATAGGTCTTACCTGTTTGATGGGCAGCAGCTGAAAGAGAACTTCAGAACTGGTGCCAGTAGAAGACTGACCACAGTGGCTTGATCTGAGATCTGATTGTGTCACTGGTCCAGCAGTGCCCCAGGGTTATGGCAGGAACTCACACAGAAAAGAAACCAGGCCTGTCCTGCAGGGTCTGCTCAGTTATAATTCTGTTTTGTGAGGGACACTGCAGTTAAAGGGTGGGTGCTCCCTGCACTCCTTGACACTGACCAGCTCTGTCACATATCCTGCACATGAGATGCCCATGGCCTGCTCTGACTTGCATCACTTCTTTCCAAGCAAGGATTGTGCTCTTGTTCAGGACACACATGTGTGCTTTGCAGTCTGGCCTCACATTCTTGCCAGCCTCACGCAATCTAAACAAACCCCTTGCAGTGCTAAAGCCCCTGGGATCTCCATAAAGCTCAAGTCATGCTCTATTTGGAGGAGAAATGGTATTTTTAGTGACTGTGTTTATCTCAGGAAATGCCACTTTGATAGGTCTGAAAACATTCAAGATGGCCATTCCCAAAACATGAGAGTGCTCTGTTTTCACAAGATAAAAAACCCCTTTTTAACTGACATCTTAAATGTTTTAACCCAGGTTCTCATTAGGTAGAACTTTCCAAAGGTTTTTACGCCTTTTAACCAGCTCTTGGGACAAAACAGAGATCAGATTTTTTCGTGAAATGAAAACCCTTTCCTTGTTGCCTGCATTGCCCAGGTTCAGCCTGCTTGGATGGTGACTGCTGAATGGTCTGCACATTACAATGGTACCTCATTTTGGGGCGTCTTTTCCTTGTCCTTTAACATTATGAAGACAAACACATGCCTTAATGCCCTTTATAGTTAAAAAACCAAACTATGCATCCCCTTCTCTAACTTTACCAGAGATGCTGCTTTCCCTTCCTCTATATCAGCATAAGAAAAAAACAACCTTTGAATCAGCATGGGAAAACTACTTACTAAAGCTGCTCTCCTGGGATTGAATTCCTTTCCAGCAACTGGGGCTGGAGCTCAAGAGCAGGAAGCTCATGGAGTTGAGAGCTGGCAGAGAGCAGTGTTTGCTCTGTGCCCTGGTCCTGTCCCACAGTAACTGTGTGCTCCTCTTGTTCCAGCAAGCGAGAGAACGGCAAGCTGAGGGACTCCAGCGGGCAGCACCTCATGGTGGAGTTCTGCAGTTACCCTGCTGACATGTCCCGCTACATCGACTACCGCTATTGCTCTCTGGAAGAAGAAAGCCACAGTGCTGCAGGGGGGAACAAGGTGCCCGTCTGTGAGAAGTTTTCGGTGAGTAACACAAATCCCCGCTCTCTTCCCAGCTTCATGGAAAGGGGTACACGTCACCTGAGCCAGAAGTTGTAGGAAAGGGAACTTCCCCTCACCTGCTTCATAGTACAAGGAACATTTTCAAGCTTCAGGTAGCTTCATGACAGACAGGGCAATAGTATGCTCTGCTTGGAGGTGAGGAATCCTACAGGCTTCATTAGGAAGATTGCAACAGAGAGTCTATGGCCCTAAGTAGTGGGACAGTATGAGTTACACTATCCTTTGCTGTCTTGGGGGCTGCAAGTTCTGCATTAGTGTGTCTTGTCCTACAAGAAAGACGTGCCACCCTCTATCCTTGCCTTTATCTTCATTAGATATAAAAAAATATTACCTGTCTGCAGCTTCTGGCACTGTAGCACAGAGTCATCCACGACAGCTCATCCTGGTGCAGCTACAGCAGCAAAGAGCCCATCTGATCAGATAATAACTGGCTTCAGGTGCTTCATGGAGAAAAGGGGCTCTTCCAGATGTTGCACATTCTGTCACAGAACATAGGTTCAGGAAATGTCTGGAAGTTTCTCATCCAACCACCACCTCAGCGTTGCTCAGAGCCTTGTTTGGTAAATTTGAAATTGTGTAAGGACAGACATTAAAAAACAACTCCAGGTCCCTATTCCAGTGCTTGACCACTATGTGAAAAAGTTTTCCTACATCTCTAGTCATAATTTCCCCTGTTACCAGGTCCCTCTCCCTGTGCTCTCACAAGAGTTTAACTCCATCTTGCCCATAACCTCTGCTTTAGGTACCTGCAGATACCAAGTAGGTATCCCCCTCCCCTTAGCCTGGTCTTTTCCAGGTAGAACAAACTCACCTTCCCTGGCCTCTCCTCATATGCTGTGTGCTACACCTTGACAGCTCCCTGCTGCACCCAGTACAGCGTGTCAGCTGTGTGCTGGGGGGCTGTGAGTGGACGCTGTTCCTGCTCCAGCCTCACAAGCTCTCAGTGGAAGGGAATAATTAGCTCCACTCCACTTCAGGGTGATTGCTGCTCTAACCAGCAAGATGGACATGACTGCAGACCTCTCTCTGTCTCTTTAGGCCTATGGGTGGTGTCCAAAAGGGGTGAAGTGTCCACAGTCCCATAACATCGACCTCATCATTGATGAGGATGACAAGCTTTGGGAGAAGCGAAAGAAACGGAAACACAAATGGAGGCATCGGAAGAACGTGAAAGTGCTTGTAACAGCATTCCAACAGGAAAGCTCAGGGGAAAACGTGGAGCAAGCTCAGAATGGAGAGGAAGGACCACCACGGAAGCAGAGCTGCTATGAGCCTGCAGCTGCTACAGAGCTGGCAGAGATCACACCCAATGGGGAGGGCAGGCCACTGGAGGAGATCTCCGTGGACATGGAAACAGAGGTCAGCTCAGACACCAGCACACAATGGGAGGAGAATCTGGGGAGCAGTGAAAGAACTGACCAGGGAGCAGCTGCCCAGAGCCCTTCTGCCAAGGGAAATGCCTCTGACAGTGACCAAGCGGACAGGAAGTCAAAGGTTCCTGCTGGGTTGGGCTCAGCCAGTCACCCAGGCACCCCTGAGACTGAAGCAGCAGATGCTGCAGGAAAGGAAAATGAAACCCATGGCCCTCCTTCACAGGGGGGCACACACCGAGCTGGCTTCGATGCGTTCATGACTGGCTATATCATGGCTTACGTCTGGATGCTCAAGCAAGGGAAAAACACAGACGCTGGTGCAGGGCCCTGGTTGCCAGACTGCCATAATAAACTGTATCTCAGTGGGAAATCAGTGCCACTTCAAATAGTGAAGAGCATGTTTTCTAAATCTTCCAAAGCTCACAGTGAGAAGATAAAGTTGGCCTGGGACAGTGCATAGAACTACAGCACTCCTCACTAAACTGTGCTTTTTTTTCTCCTCCAAGTTTTGGAGTTCTTTCTTCCATCAAGAACTCACTGAAAAGGGAACAGGTTTCATATTCTTGTTTCTGTTTTAACATTGGACCCATTAAACTGCTCTCAGTTGGAGTTGCCTGTGTTCGTTAGTGGCATGCTGGGATGTGAAGGCAGGGATGAGGCTGAAGGGGGAGAAATTCACCTTTGGTTACAGCGTGCACAGATGAGACCTTTGCCCCTACATGAGAGAAGGGAAGGAGAAAGTTCCTCCCAGCTGGGCCAGCTGATTCTAGTACCAGCTAACTGCATGCAGAACCAAGCCATAGCAGGTCTTCAGACTTGTTCCAAGGGGAGAGGCAGTGGAGGGTTGAGAAACAGCACTGCTTCCTGTGCTACTGAAGCTATTTAGGGCAAGAACAGAGTAGCCACCATGGCAAGAGCCCTGAAGGCTGCTACCAAAAGCCATCTTATCTGGTAGGTCACAAGATACGGCCTGCTCTTCAGAGTGCTGTAAACACAGAGCAGGAAAAAAAATCCTTGAGTCTCATGGATTTAATAGTGGAACTCTTCAGTGAGATGCAGGAGAGAAATAACACTTACTGAGGATGACAGTTTTCCTTGGGTATAACTCAGCACTGAGTAATAGCAAATACAATCTCAAGCAAGGTATTAATGGCATTTGTATTTTAAGTAAGCATTTGAGCCAGCTTTTTCAACTTAAAGCAGTTGTCCTCTTAAGCACAAGACTCAGGCCTTGATTTCATTTTTATTTTGAAAGCAAGTTGGGAAAGTTTACAAAACCTGACCAAGAAAAAAATTATGAAAATATTTAAGTGGATTCATCTTTGGTTACTTCTTATTGCAGTTCCAATAAAACATACACCATTTCTATAGTTCAAAAAAGTCAGAAAGTCAATCAACATAAAAACAAGACGTGCTTTCTTTACATATTCATAAATATCCGCAATATTAGAAAAGTTGTTTTGCAAAGATTTTTTTTTTCTGGCAGTGTTAACTTACTATTATACACAGGCTACAAACTTCTTCCTAAGCCTTTAATTACAAGTTCAGCTATTTACAGACTGCAAAATATTAAGACGTAAAACTCCTTCATAAATACGAAAATAGATCATCTCGCAAAGATCTTTATACTTAATCAAATATCTGGCTGCCCCTTCTCCCAAAAAAAAGGTTATTTGTTTTGCATAGAAATGTAGTGACATGCAATATAAACAATAGCATTAAGTGCAAACAGGAATTATTCAAGTGTCTTTAGTTATACTGGCAAAAAATACCAATGTTCTGTTACACATAATACATCAATGCCTCTCCAACAAGTACAAGTCTGCTACAGCCCCTTGGCTGTGCTGCTTTTGAGGGGCAGCAATTCACATGCATTCTCTTGGCTGCATTTTATCAACCTGCAACCACAACAAAAATAGCTTATAACAGACATTTAAATGAACTCAACGTAGATTTAAAGTAAATTAAAAACATCTTTGATCTCTTCAGGAAGATGTGTAGCAAAGTGTAGAAAGTACTTTAAAAGAGCAAGAACTGCTCCTGTAAAGTCAAAATCACGGTAAAATCCAATCACGATAAAACTTTGTCACATCACTATAAAACAAGGAGTTTGCTGACCACATGTTCAATTCACGTTTATCAGTAGCTGTCAGAAAATGGCCCTCTGTAGAAAAGCAACCTCAGTAAGCACAAAACCTAGGAGTTACTAGGTGCAGCCTAAATTCAGCTTTATGCAGCCAAAGGGATGAGATGTAGTGACTTCCAGCTGCATCCTTGCAAACACTGGGTTTCAGCAACCACTTTGCAATTTTTAAAATGACCTTTTACTCCAGTTTCATATGCCTGCCTCTTCCCATGCAGACCAATCCAGGAAAGGCCTGAGCTGCAGTCCTTGGCATTTCTGTTTCTGACATCTCCACCTCAGTACAAAGAGCCAGAAAAGTTGATAGTTGTGCCCAATGCATGTCAATTGGTTGTGCTTAGAGCGGACATTTAAGAAAATAAAATTTTAGCTGTGCTGCTTTGTAAGAGCTGTTCAGGCAGGGAAAGGTAAAGACAGTGGTGTAAGAGAACGGTGAGGTCACTGCAATGGGTGCCCCGAGGGTACCCCAAGCCTGACTGCTCAAGCTTTGCTGTCAGTGTCAGAGAGGGCAAGAGGCTTCATGATGAGGTGTCAGCACTGACAGCCAGGGCTCGCTCAGGGGAGCCCCAGGGCAGCCAGAGGTGTGCGTGTGCTCTCAGGTCAGGCTGGTGCACAGCTTCCCTCAGCCTGGTGATCCAAAAGTAAACTTATTATTGCTTGTTTGTCTGAAGTCACACACCTAAATGCATCTTGTGACAACAGAAGATGGTGCTGATGGTTTCCCTCTCAGAAGATATAACTGTAGCAAAGATTAAAAAACAAAATAGAAAAAAAGATTAAAAAAAAGAAAAAAAAAAAAAAAAAAGCAGGAAGCAGGCACCAGGCAGGTAACTGAGCTCTGGTGTTTCTCTGTTCTCAAAGGAGGTTACACACACACAGTAGCAGCCATACAAGCTGCACTGCACCCTGCAGACATGATACAGAAGACAGAGACTACTCTACAGATCAGCACCTTCAAGAGGCAGAGAGGTGTGGGCCAAAAGGGGTGATCTTAGTGAGCACAGGAATTTTCTCTTTCACACTGCCAACAGTTGCCTAATCTGGCATGGACTGTATTAAATAACTCAGCAACACTGTGTTTCTCATTTCATTCATGGCCGCCACTGCAAAGGGAGAACTGCTGCTCAGGTTAACACACTTCACCAGAGGAAGTCATAGCTGTAACTCATAAAATAGCTACCTACACCTCAGGAAAGATACACATCCCAGCCAAGAAAGAACTAAGGTTTTCTCTCATCCTTTCTTTGAGATGGGTGAAGAGTAGAATTAGTCTGGCTTTCATCAGAGACTAGCTTACAGTATCCAGCCTTACAAGAGAGCAGGAAAAGTGTAACAGGCTACCTGGATGAAATTCTGGACTCAGCTGCATCACCATCTGCTCAGCAGGTGTGCTATGTTAACCCCACTTAGGAATGATAATACAGGTTAAAAAAACCCCATAAAATAAAATTTAAAAAATCCCATGTATTTTGGGATGATGATAGTGGAAAAGAGCAGGATGTTCTACAAGTGTCACAGAACAAGCTTTCCCATGCATTGTGTCCCAAAGCAGGGATTGCTGATGCTGGTTCCAGCAAGCAGCATTAAAGCTCATGTTGCTGCTTCTTTCACAGGTACCCACTGGTGGAGGGAAGTTTAAAAAAAAATTATCCTGTTTAGTGACAGGAGAAACCAATAAAGACAGCAGCTTCTTTCTGTAGGGGAAACAAAAAGTCAGTTTGGGACAAGCTAGTTTTCTTCAGTTTGACAATTCAAAGTCCTCCTGTGAGCTCTCCTCTCCAGGAGCACTTGTGGGGGGCTACAACACTGCTGGCAACTTCCCCTGAGCAGGAGATCCCTGTCCTCTGTCAAGCAGGCTACTGAGGAGTCATCATTACTGCAGTGAAATCAGTGAGATGTGATGTTGTACCTGAGAGGGAGGTGAATGTGACCCTTCTAGCTTATGATAATAGTCAACTATGATGTAGCTACTGTATTTAGCTATGCTGCAGAAACAGATCATGATGTCCACTCAGCTCTTCAGAGATAAGAGCCCACCCCTGCCAAAAGCTCAGTACAGCTGGTACTTTCAGGAGCAGTTTCTTCAGAAGCCCATAAATGACATGCCTGGAATATGCTTCTCTGTGCCCTGGGCAAATCTTCCTCCACATTTGGGCTGAGGTACATAAAGAGCTGTACAAGGAAGTGAGCTTCCCTGCACAAATGTATTAAACATCATTACTAAATCCCAAGGGAAAATTAAACACCAGGGAACAGATTTTTCTTGTTAATTGCAAAGTACTTGTCATGTGACTCAGCCTGCAGATTGTGACCAGCATGAGGGGTTTTGTTTTTGCTGCTTTTGAAAGAAGAGCTTGTTTAATGCTACAACAGCATTCAAAGCAGCTCTGGTACTAGAGAGCATTCCTATCTGCTCAACACAGCTTGGAAAGACTTCTGTGCCTGTTTCTGAAACAGAGGCTCCAACTCACGTGCACTGATGCAGAATGTTAATGAAAAATCTGCAGTGGCTTAGAGCAGCTGTTCAGTTAGAGAAAGAGGGAAAAATCTAAGGGTCATTCTTCTCTACATGGAGCTTAAGACCTTAAAATGCGCCATGCTGGAAATCCAGGTCAAACTGTTTACATGGTGCCTGCTCTGGCTGCTGCCTCTTGGAAGGACTGTGGGACCCACATGGCCATTCTGGCTGGAGTAGTTCCCCCTCCTAATGCAAATCAGGAAAGGGAATAAGCACAATTTGAAATTAAGTTTTATAAAATAATCAGTCTCTTCAGACACTGTCTGCAGCTGTCCAACAGCCAGCGTCCACCATCCGTTGAGTCTCTTTCAAATGTGAACCCCAGGACTGTAGAAAGATAGAGTTTAAGCAACTGAGAACAACTGTTCCTTCAAGGACACATTCAGTTTGAGCCCTCTCTTCATATGTCACAAGCTGACTTTGTGCTGCCACTTGCTGAGATGTTGGAGGAGGTCTGAGAGAACAGGGCAGGACTGTCCCCATCCTGCTCCCTGAAGGGCCATGCTTCTCTCTTCAGTTCAGTGGGAGAACTAACACTGAACAGAGGCTTTGTAGACTCTAACAGAGTAATTTTTAGTAGATCATCTTCTACCTCCATCTCTTCAGAAGGGAGACAACCTGCAAACACTTGTGGGGAGCCATGTCCCTCAGAGTTCACTGAATTCTCAGCTGGGAGCTTTTTGTAAGATTGCGGCCCAGATTGAGCCAGCACTAATGGTTGATCACATGCTGGATCTTCACATGTGTTCTCAACAGGGCAAAACCCATTTTCCTCCTGGGCCACTGGCCCATCTGAACAGTCCATATCCTCTTCTTGTCCTGGTGCAAGAAGAAACTCTGGTTTGTGAGGCTTGGCGTGAAAGGGGGGAATCTCTGACACACCATATTTAGTGCTACTCAAGAGTTTTTGCCGAACCTCTGCACCTAACTGGGCTGGGTCACACCTGCCAACAGTTGAAGACAGTCCCCCAAACAGGCCATATTCCTTGTGTGGTAATTCAGGAGAGAGTGGAAGTGATCTGCATCTCCTCCCAGGAAGAAGGGAAAGGTCTTGCCAGTCTGTGCTATACGCCTGCCGGAACTGGGATTGGCTGGCTTTCAGGCCTCCACCTGCCTCTGGAGAATGCAAGTCAAACACGAGGGAAATCACAGACTTGCTTGGCATGTCAAAGAATTTGATCTTTCCCCCCTTGAGGTCCTCCCGGGCACTGAAGGGATTAACTTTCCGGCCTAAGCCTTTGCTTGGTGTGTAGTAGGGATCCTGCACGTTTATCTTCCTGGAAGGTTTGCGGGAGAAGATATCCGACTGGCTGCGTGACAACCAGATGTTCCGACGCGGACGGGGTGACTTGGGTGGGATCTTATCATCCAAGGAACTCAAACGTTTTACTCCTGGTCCTTTGTCAATTGATCCTGAGTAGAAAAAGAGAAATACTTTTAGCTTAAAGAAGCTCTATATAGCTGTGCACCTGCTCACTCACAGTTTCTTCATGACAACTGTAAAAAAAAAAGCTGTGTTTCTGATATTCCAAACTATGTTCCACAAGCACATGTCTGCTCCCTCCTTGTAAGTTCCTGCACAAACACAAGTACACACCATTCTCTTATCCTCAGTGTATTTTAGAGCCCCTGCAAATCTCCTTGCTGCCACTTTACTGCCACAGCACAGATGGCACAGGGTGGTGTTGGAGAAGGACAATTTGCATAATTCTAGATTTATTTTCCTGGCTTCCACCAGAGATTGCCCAAGGTCTGTTGGTGCTAAGGACAACAAAAGAGAAACCAGTACAAAACACAGTTACCAAAGAGATTGGGACTTTTTCACCCTGATGGGAATGTCTAAGACCAAAAAAACCCAAAAAGTCTCTCCTTGTACCACACAGATTTTAAATTATCCAATACAAAACTGGAGATATATGAGAGTCTGACCCTAATGAATAGGAGTTTAAAAGTTGTACATATGCCTATTTGCACCTATTGCACACACACACATTTATAAATAAAAGTTGTATCACTAGATTAGGATGAGAAACTGGTAGATGTAACTCCCCATGTGTTTGCTTTGAGAACATGCATCTGTCACGGGCTCTCAAGGTGCCTCTGGAGAGCCACGTTAGAGCAATGACAAATGGGTATCAAGAAGTGATAGCTTCTTTTGATTACCATTTCCCAAATAAACACATATGGATTTTCACTTTTCCCTTTAAATACTGCCACAGTTTAGACTACAGCCATTCCACATAGGAAAGACTATGCAAGTCAAAGAACAGAGTGTAACACTTCTTTGAGAAGTACTTGTTTTGCACAGGTACTCCAAAGGGAAAATGCCAGAAAAAAAAAACACTACCAAAAGAAAAAACCCAACCCAGACAAAAAATCCTAAACAAACAAACAAACAAACAAACAAACAAACAAACTGATTCCCTTTTTAACTCACACCTCTTTTAGATGCTTTCCAGGTGGGGAGAACTACCACATGCATTAATTCTATGTGGTTTGACATAGAGAAAAATTATTTCAATCTACAACTATATTACAGATCGATAGATATGTCCATATGTCGCATATTTGTATATGCACATAATACAAGAAATTATTTTTAATGTACTCTTAAGCGTCTAATGCCAGAAGTGTACTAACATAAAACACCCAAGTCAGAATACAGCCCAGGCAACAAGAGTTTGCTCCCCACACCAGGTGGCACCAGATAGCTTTTGAGAAAACCTTTCAAGGCCAACATTCTCAAGCAGACCTGGGACTCATCTTTTCTCGTCTGTCAGAGTATTTCTAGGTACTTTATAATACTCTTGCATCTTCTGTGCTCTTCTTCCTGAAGGAATTTAAGAAGCCTCTAAATGTTACATGTAACATACACCAAAGAAATTATGGATATGTATGAAATATGGCTGCCAGAAATCAAAAGTTGATGGATTTTCATATACTATTAGCAACTTACAAACCCATTCTCAAATGAACTCTAAATTTCCTCTCAAGATCTTGGAGACAGCATATTATCAGGCACTTTAAGAAACAGCTTTTTTTTTAACCAAAAGACATTCTGCAATGCAAAGTATAGAGCACTGCTCCAGAATAATTTTCAGGGTTTGTGTAAAAATATTCATAAACCTCAAAGAAAACCATACATAACCAAAATACTAGCTTTCAAAATATGAAGATTTTTTTCTCCTCTTGCTGTGAGCACACAGCAATGTTTGTACAATACAGACACTTACCTTTTGGTTTTCTTTCATTGTTGTCAAGGTTCAAGAACTTTCTGTCTCTCTCTGAGTCCTCATTTCTCAGGCGGTTTAACATTTCCTCCAGTGTTTTGACAATATCAGCAAATGAAGGACGCAACTTTGGATCCATCTGTGAATGCACACAAATCAAATAAGTCCATGTGGGTTTATCCACGCTATTTTTCTTACACAGTGGACAGAGAGAGGGCCAATCTGAGGAAACTGAGGAAATTCAAAATGGTTTTAAGTGTGTTGTCATTGAAAAACTACAGAAAGAAGGGGAAAGCAATATTCTATTACACCTCTCACATTTAATCATCACTTTGTAAATATTGTATGAAAAGAAAAAAAATTAAATTGAAAAGGTGGGTAACTGTCAGATTGATGGCTTGTGAGGGGGTTGGTTGGTTTGCTTGAAACAGCTTGCACAGTTCACGATTTCTTTCTGGACTCTGATTATCAAACAGAGGTTATGTACCAATGTTATTTCAAAAGGATTACACAAAACAACATGGCTGTCAGTCTTTAAAAGACTGTAATTCTTCCATCATTTTGTGGCTTTAATTAAAACGCACCTAAATGGCACTGCTGATCTTAAAGCTGAAAATATTGTATTTTTCCATCTGTTAATTAGCCATACTACTCAGTGTACTGGTCTATCTTGTAAGGGAGCAAGGATGGTTATATAATTTGACAAATCTATAAATCAGGAAAAAGAAAAATCCATCTTTCCCAGGTAAAATATTCCCCCTGCTCATCAATATGTATTAGTCGGTATTTCTCAGTATGTATTTATTTATTTATTCACTCTAGCAGATATAAATCTCTAAACAAAGTCCAACACTAAAATTGTACCACAGAGCAAGCAGCTTCCTTTAAGCAGTAAATTTGAGTGCATTTCAGCCTTTTGAGCATTGACTATATATATGTCACAGGCTTCACTACGGTAGGTAGCAACATCTAATTCAGCAGCCCAAAGTTAACTTCATTCCAGTTATAAAAACGATTCCGCTTGACCTGATTGCTGTTTCCAGCCTTCTAAAGGCTTTTTCAGAGTGGACAAGCCCAGACAGATCTCACCTCTACAATGGGAACAGTGGTGCTTTGTACACAACAAACCCCAAAGACCTCCCTGATACTGCCCTGCAGGTTGTTTGAGACAGATCTTTCTGAAGAGAACTGGTATGATCAGCAATGCCAGAACACCTTCTAGCAACAAGGGAGAAAGCGCTAAAAATTCATATGCACAGTAATAAATAGCAAACAAAGAAACCACACTTGAAGAGCTCAAGAGCAGCGAGAAAATTGTTATGAAGCAGCAGCTGGAATTTCCTGGCATTGGAAAACATTTTTCTGCATTCCCTGTTTCACTGAAAGAGTAGGGCAGGGGCAACACTGAAGCACACACTGTACTCTGACAAACTTACTAATTTGGGAATCTTAGGGAGCTGTTGCAAGCTACAGGAAGTTAGAGGAAGTAAAAAGAGCTCTCTGGCTATTTTAATTTGTGCTAGGTAAGATCCAAGACAAGAGCAGCATTGGAAAAGTTACTCAGAGCAGTATGTGCCTCTTATCCCTCAGCAGTCCAGATTCTGCTCAAATGGAAAGAAGGTTCCTTCTCAAAGCAGCAGTTGCCAACAGCTTAGCTCATGCTGGTAAGCTTTTTGCATGATCATTTATGATTAGGTTTATTAAATATTCCCACAAGTAGGCTTATAATTGTTGGGTGCTGGCAGGTGCTTATTTACAAACCCCCACACTTTATAACAGTAAATTAAATTTGAATCCACTACTCATACATGTCGCTTTTTACTGGTTTTCTTAGGGGGCCTTAAAAGACATTTCCTGGCTGTAGAAAATTCCAGGGCTTTGCACATTAGTTCAGCTGGGCTATACAGTTCACACCTTGTTGGCCTATTAAATAATAAAAAGCTACATAAATGTCCATATCTCAGAGAAAATTACCACACCAATCACCTCTTACTGAAGCACAGCATGCTTAGGAAGACATAAGAAAGCCTTCTCTGTTTACTCCATTTTTCTTCTCCTAGGTGAGCGGTATGTGACTTCCAGCATGCCCCACACTGAAATCAGCATATTAATGGCTGGATCACAAGACAGTAATTTCCATTTCAATTAGCAAAGGGACATTTATTATACAGGAAGCTGCATTTGACAATAATGAGTAGGAGAAAACCCTTTTTCTCTGAGCACACCAAATTCTTACATGTGAATATAAGGTTACTGCCCCTTCCTCCCTGAGCAGCTTTACTCTGAATTTCTGAGCTAAAAATTTGCTTTGAATCATGCGCCATATATTTGGATGCAGTTACCATTTCTGGAGTCTGCAGGCGGGAGTTGAGCTTACCAAAGTCAAATCCTACCTCTAAACAAACCCTTTAGTGCTCATGTAATCAAAGCACACCATAAACATGAGTGAGATCTACCACTGTCCAAGCAAAGCAAGCTCTGCTGTACTAAGGTGAAATAAGAGGAGTTAAGTAGCTCGTCCATACGAATTTCCACAAACGCTTTTAGAATTAAATTATGCTATGTGGTACCAAGAGCAGCAGTCATTGCCCCTATTCTCACCTTTGTACCACTCTCTCCTTGAGGCTTTTGTACTAATACAAAGTAAAGAGAGAGGTCAGGTAAAAAATAACCACCAAAAGCACAAAGAGATGAGACTTCTTAAAAGCACTCACTTGGACACAATCTGGCATCAGTTCCGGCACAGCCTGGTTATGAATCCAGGGCCAAGCTTTGTACAGTAAAATTTTTTAAAGTTTCCTCTACTTAAGTTGAGCAAACTGGACATTCCCAACTTCAGCTGAATGTGGTGGAAGCTCAGGCTCTCTTATTTTATATAAATTGGTTTACTATACATTGGTACTAGTAACTCTGTTACAGGATACTGACCTGGAGTTGTCACAATAAGGAGCCAGGATGGTATTCAGCACTATCACAATTTTACTTGAATAATTGCCAGAAATTTTTCTCCATACTGCACATGGCCTATAGCCTTACAGATACTAAATCATTTCAGTCCAGGTTTGGATTTTATGATGCAGGCTAAGGATTTGGATGTCAAACTCCTTTTCCAAAAGGCATCATACAGACACTTTAGAATACTTTAATGCCTGCTCTTGATTTGTTTGTCCCCACTGTAACAGTAACTCAGTCTTTCCTTCATAGCTCAGTAGGTCTGCACACAACAGCTGGATTTTGTCAGCCTGAGGGTTAGCCAGTGTCAATGGCATCCAACTGGTTATGATCAGCCTGAGCAGCCTGCAAGAAGCTGTTCAGTGTGCCAGACCTGTTTGTTTGGCATGAAAGAACACAGAATTGCAAAAACACAAGACAGACCTTTTAGCAAGGGGAAGGGAAGGGTTATAAACACTGAAAGGGACCTCCTGGGTTGCCAGAAGGTACATTGCTTCTATAGGTAGGCTCTTCAAGTCTCTTTAAGCTTTATCTTCAAAAGCCAGAGGGATTTAGAGAACTCCAGTTTAGGCCTCTCCCTTTCAAGTAAGATACTCACGTTACAGCAGTTGAAGGCCAGCTGGAGGAAGTCAGGAGGACAGTCTCCCACCATGTGCTGGAAGGAATCATAATCTAACCCAAAATTCTGTACAAAAGACAACAAAGCATAGAGAAATAAATGAATCTTCTATCTAGCTCAAAGCATCTTCTTTTTAGGGGGTCCCTATGTGAAGTTATCAGGAATAACCATGAACACCTTTCTTAGCAACCACATAACAGAGGAGTTTGAGAAAACTTCATGCACACTCCAAATCCCAGTGGGGATTACTGATACAGGATAGCTGTAAGAGAATGGGCTGTCATCAAAGCCCATCCTTCTTCCTGGATTCAAATGCAGTCCATTGCACTTGAAATATTGCCTGTGTGGATTTGGAAACAATACTGTATACCATGATGTTTCACTGTAGTGGCTTTCACAGTGCAAAGAGCCTACTCTAAAACCAGAGGCTTTGCTATGATGGAAATGTATCAGTTAAAATGGTTAACTTTTCAGTGGATGGTAGGCTGGTAATACAAATTACCCTGTTCCTTAAGGGCATGTCTACAAAATCTGAAGGGCAGACTAAAATACAGTCTTTTACTTATTGCAGTTCAAGACCTAAACAATTCTCGATTTAAGAAATAGAGGGGAATAGACAATTTGGAATAACCCCCACAAAGGGTCAAAAGCTGCCCTGTAGATGGGATGAATAAAGAAAAAAGTATCTTTAATTAGTCAATTATAGCTCAGATCCACAGTGCTTAGCAGAGTCCACACAAAAATAAGGGCGAACCTTATTAACACAGCTCCTGCCCCTTTCACAAGGAGGGGCTGCTTAGTGCATGCAGAGTGCCAAAAGTGCTTCATTGTGAACCTGGCAAGAAGTCTACATGAGCTATCACTCCACAAAAGGAACAGTTTGCATTGCAATGCTCTCCATGTCCTGCCAGTTAGGGGCGGAAAGGACTTCCATGAGGATTGCAGCTGCACAAAGTCTGAGCAAGTGTCTTTTATGGAGCTTCCTATAATAACAGCATAAAGAGCAAAAGCTTTTTACAGGCTATTTTTAACGTCACACCTATTCATCCTATCTTTGACAGCAGTGGCAGAAGTTCTAAAGGCTGAGCCATTATCATGGCAGACTCACCACCTCCCACCAATGTTACAAACACAACCACTTACCTCTGTGCGAGGGAGATAGTCTGGGTCTGCCTGTATTCTTGCTATAATCTCACACAGAATTATGCCATAGGAGAACACATCTGCCTGAGAGAGAAAAAAATTAATAGACACATGGTTCAGCTATGAATACCCAGCGTTCTTATCTGCCACTGAGTTTCTCCTTGCCCCAAACGGCTATCATGAAACACCACAGCCTTACAGCATGGAGAACTGCATTAGAGCTAACATTTTCCATGTGAAGAAACCCATATTCACAGAAAGCATTCTTGTTGCACAAATAGCAATGATAAATTTAAAATTCTTTCAAGAAAAAAGAAAAACCCACCAAGCCACTCTGAATTCAGCAATGCAAAAATTTGAAAAATAAAGAAATCTGTCTTTGCGTGAAGAATATTGAAGTTCCATTTGATGGCTATGATGATACACATGGGAATAATTAAAAACATAGCCAAAACATGACATGCCCATATATCACTGTGGTTAGAAAAAGAGGTTTAGAATACACATGATTCACAGCCTAGTCAGAAGATAAATGCTATTTTTAAGAAAAATTACATTTATCCTCTTCTCAGTTCACTACCTCTGGAGAAAACTGTCTTCCCAAAGCTTGAGATATCTAGCAGCACTATATATCAGGTTTCATTTCCATGACGTTTAGTAACCACTTATCTGACTACCTCTGGAGCTGCACAGTTCCTCAGATTTCCACCCACCTGAATTTTTCAGGTAATAAAGTTTAGAAAAACATGGAATACAACTCTACAGGGCAGAAGCATGAATCTCTCATCACTTATGTATCAGGCTTGTTTATATGCCACCTTTCATGCTGATGAGGTATGACATCATCTTCCTCTTTAGTCCTGCCCATGGTAGGGTTAATGAAGAATGTGGCACCATAGATTTAGCTACTTTATTATTAATTTAGGTCACTAATAATGATCATTATCATTTATTAATTAAACTCTTTTAAAAGCTTTGAAATGGTAATTATTACATTCATTTCTGAGGTAGTTACTGTTTTCCTGCAAGTTAAAAGTACCATCAATTAAACAGATTATTAACTACTAGATACAGAGAGGCAGAAGATGTGGCTTTATCACAGAAAAGCTGCACTGGCAGAGCTGAAGTAATGGAGACAAAATCCTGTGTAAAGAAGAGATTGATTGAAAATATCATTTCTAAAACCCAATGTGACCTGATCCTCCTCTGAAAGAAACATTTCCCAATGGCACAAACAGGAAAACATAGAAATACCTTTTGAGAACATTTTGTCTTACCAAGGTATCTTACCTTAAGACATGCTGGGTTATTTATATATATATATATATATACACACACACACAGAGAATTGTGCAAGTTTACATACAGACCTTTTACTTCTACCCAGATTTCACTAGTGTACAGTCAAGGAAGCAACTTCACTACATTTCTCAGACTTGCATACCACTACAGAAGGAAAACATTTGACAACTAACTGCATTTATATCATGTACCTACCTTTTCATTGTAGGGCTCATCTCGGAGAACTTCTGGTGCCATCCAGAAAGGTGAACCCACAACTGGTAACTTCTCACTATATAGATGTGAGATAAATATGGATGGGAGGTGGTGGGAGAGAAGGAAGAACCATTAAATGCTCAAGCATTGCTACTAACTTTCCCAATCAATTACTTCAATCAATTACTCATATCCCAGCCACTTTAAAAGAATGTTTTATTTTAAGGTCACAGCTGTTCAATAGTTTTTATTGCCTAACTCTTGGCAGAGTTGGCTCCTTCACCAATACATAAAAAGGTTTGTGGACATCAGTTTTGGGCTAGATGCCAAGCTCTCCATTCATCCAGCAAGACACGTAGGTATCCATCCCTACATGTATATGCAGCTCTAAATAAAGTCAAACTTAATTATTATTAAAATAATAAAGATTTGAAAACTGCATTTTTAAAAAAAATTAAAATCAAGATGGACCAGATGAATCCTTTAATATGGAAAAATTAAAAGTAATCAGAATAGGCCCAATTTGAAAAACTTGCAGTCTCCATAAAGTTGGAATACTGGGGGCCTTAAGAAAGGCTCCAGCCTGTCCCCCAGCTGATTTTGAAGGAATACCTATTTAAAAAAGAAAAGGGCTCTGAAGGCCTCAAAATAGCATGGCATGTTACCAGCAAATTGGAAATGGAGGTAAAACTAGATAAAATGGAGGTAAAGCTAGATAAAAACAAAATAGTGGCTAATGTATCAATTCTGTTATGTTGCTGGTTTTAGTCTCAAGCTACCTTAACTCTAATCTCAGTTTTCAGGGCATCTCAAAACTGGGTATTAAGGACACCTTAAGGCATCTGTAGGGTCTTCCTAATTTTATGATGGGTTCAGCTACAGCTGAAGCTTTCAGCACCTCACAGGGTGCCCCACCGCAGCTACAAGATGGACATTGGCTGTACTTATTAGTAGTTTGTAAATTAATATGTTTGCTCTGTTAAGCTTTTAGATCCAATATTTCACCAATATTAATCCAAGCCTTCAGATGTCTCAAGATGGGGTTTTAGGATATGTGCAGTTTAAAAACCGTGCATAGCTGACACCAACTTTTATTGTTTTCTTTGCAGTCAAAAGTGCTGGAAGGTTTTTATTTATTTTATGCAGAAGCACACACTGGAGAAAATCTGACAGCGCATTTCACAGTCAGAATGCTCTGCAATACACAAGTCAATATACAGAGAGAACAATGAAATCCTTGTCCTTGAGCTCTCTAATAGAGGGATGACAAAAGAACTATTTTCAATTGTGACAATAGCTTGTGACAGTCCCCTGTGCATTCCTCAAATGAGTTAAGATTATAATTTCATCCTAGAGAAAAGAAAATGGTGAGCTACTGTTAGACAGTAATTTAAGAATTAATTTTATTTTCCTGTGTCATAATCCTGAATCTTAAAAACTAATCCAGAGGTTAAATAAGAATTATTCTGGAATGCCATTGAACATTGTTTATGAAAGTGCAAAGAAGCTAAAGTTGTGTGAAATCATGAATGACATTAATTACAAAATCATCCCAATCCAGAATGCTGGACAGTATTTTTGTGCTTGCTTTGTGTTTGGGGTTTTTTTAAACCCACAATTCCCAAGTACTAGCTTAAAAGATCTACCAAAAAGCTTGAGCAAATCGTTTAGTGATTTGAACATTTTTGAAGAATAAATGTCACCACTAAATATCGAAATGGACAGTCATTAAGGCTGGAACACTCTGGCGATCCAGCCTGCAGTTCCAGACTGAAGACTGAGGGTATTTTTTTAAAATTCGGTAGCAGAGTGCAGTAACAGCCTCAGGGATCTGGCTCACTAGAGCTTCTGACCTGCACTTGTACTAGAACTCTCACTCCATTTAGATTAGCTCACATACCTGTGATCAGGAATTTTCTCTGCTAAACCAAAGTCGCCAACTATTGCTGAGTATCCATTCTCATCATGTTTGATTAAGCAGTTCTGGGAAAAAAAAAAAAAAAAACAACAAAACAAAGCAAAAACCAAACAGAAGTTATTGTCTGGGCATGAAACCTCCATAAAATTCCAGATTAAAAATAGATAAAACAAGACTACAAATATCGTTTGGAAGATACTAATCTATGAGAAGTTTTTGTCTGAGAGCAACAACCCTTTCCCCCCACCCTCGCTCTGCACAATCACATGTCTGTCAAATTTAAGATGCTGCAAACAGCCTTCCATTTAGCTAATAATCCACTTAAAAACTTGCTGAGAAGGCAGGCGGCCACAGGCAGCACATACCCTGCTAGGTTTTAACAAGAATTAAGATGATTTAGCTCTCTTATGCTCAAATATGCAATACATGCTGTTCACTATGACACCTTACATTTTCTGTTTACAATTTGCCTGTACCTGACCAGAATACAAGATTAGAGCAGACTCTAAATGCCTTTATTTATTTTGCTACATTAACTACTGAAAAGGAACTCACTGCTTCGCAGTAAATTTCCATCAGAAAATATAAGATGTGACCAAGTTATATGTGCTTTTAGAGTCTCAAAATTCTTTATTTTACAGTACATCATAAGCCATGATTTAAGAGAAAAGTCTAATAGGGAAATGCTGTCAGTCTTCCTTTCACATGTGCCCTCCAGTGTCAGGATGGAGGGCAACTTAAGGACACACACAGAGATAATTGTGCTCTAACAGCATCACATCACACACAGGGTATTATTGATTTCGTTTTGTTATTTATTGACAACTCTGAGAAATATGCTTTGATCATTCCAGTACCCCGTCTTTTCCCATTTCACCAAATGAATCGATAGCTGATTGCCTGTATTTTGTTCTGTCCTGCAATAGGTGGAACAAGACAGAATTCATTCCTTTCCCACATGCTTGTTCCATGTCCTTCTGCGGGCAGTACAATAGCAGTGACAGGCAGCAAACCCACTGCCGACTCCTACTGAGTGGTACCCTGCATTAATTAGCTAAACAGCAGGAAACACTTGCTGCCTTTATTGTGCCTGGATATACAAAAGCCCCTCGCTGACCCCAGAGCATTAGCTTGGCTGTATAATGCAACTACCAAGAAAAGTGAGTCCCTTGTCTAAAAGATCAAGTTCAGGTCATCACTGTTTACATTATTCAGAGACGATTGTGGCTCAGGCCACTAAGTGAGTTTTCTTCCTGCCAATTAAAAGGTTAAGTGAGCTACTCCTGCAACCGTGTAAAGAAAATGCATGCCAGTCTCTTGAAACACATGCCAGGCTCCTGAGATGCAAAGTTTTATTTGTTTAGCATGACTCAAGTATAATAACTACAGTTAGTTTGGGGATTCATAAACATGTACCAAGTTAAATCAACTGTGCTTGCCCAAAGAGCAGCAAAGCTTCTCAGTTGCAGGCTTTGTTATCTTTTATCAAAGAGCACATTCATTCAGCTTGCCTCTCTTTAAACATTTGGTCACTGTAAGTGGACTTAAAACTGAGAAGGATAAAACTACTGAAAAATCTTACTCAAATGATTCAGACAAGGGGAATTTCATTGCGTACCACACAGAAACAAGTCCATGAGGACACCAAAGATTTTGCAGTGTTCAAGAAGGCTGATACTATTTTATGCAGTAAAAAATTCAGGTTACTTTTCTGCCATAGATTTCTCAGCCACTAAAGATGATTCTTAATTCAACATTTTTTTAAAAACCTCTGTATTTCATAAACAATAGTTTTGAAACACAGATTTTCTTCTTGCAGTATACCTTTGATTATTTACATTTTATTAATTTTGAGAATCAAGACTGCAGTATTAATTTTACCTTCTGCCTTCATAGATTATTGGTTTTCTCCAATAACCCCTGATCTCCAAAAATTTGAGGAAACATTTACATCCCAACTAAGAACTATTTTCAACATAACTAAAAATCTGTCTACTAATCTTAAGATCCACAATAATTTACTAGGCTGCTTTGATACCAAAAGGAAGCTTAAATGAAACATCATCATGACAGCAAATATTCCTTCAGCTTCTTACCGGTATCTAATCACATCCCGTTAGACAGTGATACATCAACCGAAGCTGAACAATCCTACCCCCCCACCAAGCCCCAGGCAGTCTCAGCTTTCAGGTGCAGCACTGAACTATCATACAAGTAGGTTATTCCTAGATAAATCATACATTAAATCAATGCTGACTGACAGCTCTGAGCCCCTTCCCCGATGAGCAGGATTTGCCTGCAGCAGAGCCAGGCTCCTGTCAGTGCAAGCGTTTGGAGAGACCCAACAGCACAGACACTCCACTGCTGTGGGGTCCACAGCTCCTGCAGGAGAGGCCACTCCACCAGGAGAAGTCACAAGGGAAAACCTTGGGCAACATTCCTTGGGCAACAATCCTGCTGTAGAGTACTGATGAGCTGTTCTGCTGTAGTGGGCTGCACAAACTGTTTCCTCTCATTAGCGGATGCTTGTCTTTTGTTGGCACATGAAGAAGTGCTGAGTGTGAATTTAAATTCATTAGGATACATATTCCAATACAAGAGTGACTTTTTTATTCATACTTAAATTAGCCACAGGCAGGTGACATGTACCACACAATAAAATTCCAGTGTCACTACAAATGCTCACTGTAGTGAAACTAAACTGATTTAACTCATCTGGGACAAATTTTTATGTAGCTAAGCACTGATTTCCTAGAATCCAGAAAGAATGAAAGCCCATTCCTAGCAAAATCAGTAGTAAACCCTTTCTACATACACCAGCATGATCAGATGTCACTTCTCCAGCCTGTACTGCTTGTTCAGGGCAAGGTTGTGCAGATGGTAAAGCTGCATTCTGTGCTGAGATTCTCCAAGCAGTTAAGGCATTCAAACCCTCAGCACCACCATACTCCTTCTCCACACTTCCCACCCTAGGAATGCCATTATACAACGCTGTGCCAAACCCACAGCATGGCTACTGGAGTTACCAGATTTAAGATGGAATTCATAAATAGGTGACATAACACAGCCCACTGTGGTTCATGTGCACTCAATGAAAGACAGAAAGAATTCACATTCTACCAAGAAGCTAAATCAAGATCAAAAAGGGACAAAGCTTTGATAGAGACTAAAAGCTTGAAAAGAGCTTTCGAATTTCATCTAGAGGTGGTATCTTAGTAAGAAATGTACAACAGTACAAACTGCACTCCTTCTTCTAACAAAGTGATACTTCTCAGTTTCTGTAAAAAAATAGTATATCAAGTGTGGTATGAAGTTCCATTAATGGGTTTTAGCTCAAAGATCCAAGAGTTCAAACCCCTCACTAGTGCAAAGAGCCTCTCAACAATGAAATGAAATGCCAAGCAGCTTCACAACACGAGCTTTGAGAAAGCATTTTTGACTCACTATTGCACTATTTGTATAAGCTGCAAGGCAATAAAACTTGGTGACCTTTTCAGGCTTTCTTTCTGGACCTCTACAGACAGGGATGTTCTTTTCTTTGGTAGCTCACACAGTCAAAGAAGGTAGTATTTGACTTCAGTTGAGTTTTTAAGGGGTATTTTTCCTCCCAAAACAGGGACTTCATCAGTCTTTCCTGAGGCAGTCTCTTAATAGAAGCAAAGAGCTCTCTACATGAGTCCGAAAGAGTTAACAGAGCTGTTTATGCAGACAGATGTGAAAGAACATAAAGCCCCCTTTGTGTGTTACAGGAGCTTAACATCTGCTTTGCACAGCATAATCCTAAGATGAATGCAATATTCTACTTTTGCTTTTACATAAACAAAAATGAAAATAGATTCAAGAGTTTCAGAGTTAAAAATAAGTTGCATAGATGAAGAAACACCATAGTTTTATTTTATGATATTACATACAAGCTAAACTCCTCAGAGATTTTACTGCACCCCAGAAAACACAGAAATGCCACTGCAGTGTCATTTGCAACCTTCTGATGACTGTTACCAAATTAAAATACTTAAAGGCCAATTGAGATGTATCAGCTGTTTAAGAAGTGCTATCCACCCCCTAGAAGAAACTCCACTGAGAAATAAATGTATAACAGGAAGTTTACTAGATACAGTTTTGAAACTATTATGCTTAAGGGAGAGGTTCCATTTGGTTCCCAAAGTATCAGCAAAAGTTTAGTATTGAGACTATCATTAGAAATAGCCATCTGTAACAGCTAATTTTTTCAGTGGAAGCCCTCCTCTGCAGTGCAAAATATCCAGACGAGCTTATTCCAGCACAAAGGGGACTTTGCAACTGCAGCGCCAACTATGAGACTCATCAGACAAAGGTGCTGTTCACGGCCTGGGGTTTATTTTGTTTTAAAGAAGCAAACAGCATACAAGGTAGGAAGTCAGAGCATGTCACTTTCAAGCCCAAAGGCAGTGAATTTATGTTACATGAGATAACTCACAGTAATTTCTTACATGCATGATTCTGTCCCACAGTAACTGAGACTGCTCCTCTCTCAATGAGAGAAGGCTGAGCCATTACACACTGTGGAGTGAAAGCAGATGTTGGCAAGAATACACACACATACACATGTGTTTATATATATATGTGCCTAGAGATTACAATTTCTCCATAGATTTTATCATCAATGGAGCTCACTATGTTCCCTAAAACTGCTCACAACCTACTACTGATTATAAAACCTTGTTTTCAATTATACATAATTCTGCAAAACTAAAAGGCATTTGTTTGGAGGTTTGCATGTTTGTTTTTAATCAAGTTTTGGTAGTGGATTTTTAGGGAGGGGGTGTAAACCATCAAAATATCAGTCTATGGTATCATACTGAATTTGGTAAGTTCTCAACTTGAAACATGGTGACACCTCTGTATAAGATGCTCCTGTTGCCACCTCTGCAAAGAGTAGTCTGGGATACAAGAGTATATGCTGCATGAGGAATTTGAGAGCATGACTAAGGTGACAAGACAGAGGATAAGCCCAAGCCGGGGACCGGCAGAGACTAAGAACAGGATACTGAGCCAGGGAAAAAAAAGGCAAATACTATTAAAAGGACAGAAGAACTGCAAGTACAGCAAATGGGTGGTGGTGGCAAGGATCAGAGCTAACCTGGAGCAGCAAAACATGGGGAGAGCAAGAAATGGCTAAACACACTAAAGACCAAACCACAAAGATAGACTGGGTAAAGCATCAAGCAGGAGCAATAGGAAGAGATTAGATTAAGTCAGCCAGACTAGGATTTTGATCAGTAAGGCTGGGAGGCAGGAACTGGGAACAAAAAGAAGAGAAAAACCCTAGGAACAAGGATGAAATGTCTGACCAGAGACTGGCATTGTACACTAGCAGAAAGGATTGGATAGTAACAAGAGTAGGTGTGATCAGTCCTGGAAAAATGGGCAGACTCCTGGATGTTCACTTCTCACTGCCAAAGAGTCTCTCTTGTTCCCCTCCCCATTCCTCCTCCATAGAAAAATCATGCAATGTGTTTTAGCAACACTAATTAACAGTAGCAACAAATAATTTTAATGAATTAAAATACTTTATATATTAGTTACAGAGGTAACTAAAGCAACAGACACCCTTACCATGAATCTCAAGCTTCCAACTCTAAAATGAAGTGCAGAATGCCATTTTTTCCAAAACTGGTAGGAAGTTGTACACAACGAACACTACATCAAAAAATAATATTGCACAAAAGATGGGATGTGAAACTTCTGCAGCAGCTTTCCCTTTCCCCCTTATGCATACGTATTAAGGTAACATCCTTAATTACATGATCACACAGACAGTTTTCTCCCTGGTATCCTTGTGTTTTAGTACACAGAAAGGATTTATGCTGATGGTGAGTTGGGGCTATACATAAAACACTTGGACCACTATTTTCAGGACTCTGACCATTCTTCCCACAGAAACAATAGGGTGACAGAAAAGCTGGGAAGAGATGAAAGGAAAGCCCGGACTGCAAATGAAGTTCTTCTGTCTTGTGGTTGAGACTATAGCAGTGTTGCCCTGGGATCTGGATTCTGGCCTTCCCCAGCATCACAGAAGGATTCCGAACAAGGAAGCTACTTTAGCAAAATCTTTCACAGATTGTTACTTATCTTGTGCTTTCTATGCCTCTAGGGGTCAAACCTGACTATTTTATAAGTGCTGTCATAGTTCCAACTGCCTCTGAGGTCAGCAAGCATATTGCTTTGAACTTAAACATGTAAAACACAAATACTCCAAAGTCTTAAAGCACATGCCCAATATTCACCAATATTCTTGCTTTTAATCTGTTATAATAAGGAATGATGTTATTTATCTCCCTCATCTCAGAAGTACTGTAAGAATAATTTCACTGGTATTAGGGCAGTCATTGGTATGAGCTGACAAGGAAATCAGCAGTGCTTCCAGAGCAGGGTTTGAATGCAGTGCAAATACAGCGTAAACAAGGTGTTGAAGAAACTCTGTGTAGCTATAAGACACTTGTTTTGAGGGGTGAGATACAAAGGGATTTTGCTATATTCTTTTTGCAGCCTGGATACTTCTTTCTCATGCTTTCCCAAACATGGCTATTTTAACTGTAAGTTACAACAGCTATAATGCTGTAAAACCAAGAACAAGAAAAAACTATATCACAATTCAGTTGCTTCTATTGAAACACTTTCACAAAATTATCTCAGTTTTAATGATTGCATCTTCTATGACTAAGATTTTCAGAGTTAAAATTAATAACCAGAGCTCCTTGACAATCACTGAAAGATGAAGAAAATTCCTATGATTCCAGGATGCAAATCCTCCTGTACATTCAGCAAGGCCCCAGTGAAAAACATTCATGCAGCTTGTGGTGATATGGATAGGGGACAGGGAATAAGCCAAGGAGGCTGGCTGTCAGAACCCATCTATGGCTTCATTTTCATGTAAATCTTTTCATGACAAGTCAAAAGAGTGGACACCACATTTCTTGGCCTATAAAAAGTCCAAGTCACTCTGCCCACACCCCTACTTCTGTGCAGGCTGCAAATGGCCAGTCTGACCACTCATATCCTCTGACAGATTCAAGCCAGGTTGTTGGTATCAGCTAGGGCAGCTCAGCCTGATCAGCTACAGCAGTCCAAGCACTGAGTTGCTCATGACATGGGGGAACAGTGGCTGTCGGGGCAGCACATCCCTTCTAACAAGTGCTGCCTCTCTTTTTGACAGAAGGACATCAGGAAGGGCACCAGTGGGATATGAGGGCTGACATCCCCGTGGGCTGTCACATCGACTATAATGACCTACATCTACTCTTCTCTACCGTTCTTCCCTCTGGCCTCCTGCAGTATCAATGCTGTTCTGTTCCTCTCCACATAGTGCAATCAGGAAGAGAGATCACCCTGCTATATACTAATGGCCCAACTCACTTATTTTCCAATCTTAGATTGGCAGGGAATAGGAACTCTTCTTTCTTTAAATTGCTAGGCATCAAATATACATATAATGCCAAGAGCAAGACAACCTTGCCGCCATAACTGACACAGTAAAATTTATGTATCACACCATCCACCCCAGGAAGCTACAGGAATTAGAGGTTTGCCAGAAACAGAAAGACAGAAGTATGGGTCTAAATTAATTAAAATTAGTAAAATTCATATTAAAGGGACAGTCAGTGGGCTATTGTCTTAAGTGTAACATGTAAAGCACAGAGACATTCCTGCACAGAAAGTCTCAGTTTCATTCTGTTCACACTTCAGTCACAGCCAGCAAGTTTCCTATAAAAATGCTCCACTCTTCCACCTTGCAAACTCAGTCTGTTCTGACTTTTGCAGATGTCTAAATCCTTGTCTTAGCCTTCATTTGAATAATAAAGCCATCTCAGCAATTAGTGAAGTTTACTGAAGAAAGAAGGACAATACAGAATAGTATTGAATTTGCCCTTGTTCAATCCAAGTTCTCTCCCAAGGAAAGGGTCCATCATATCTTCCTTCAGCTTGCTCACACACTGTTTACTAGTAAGAATGAAGACAACTCATCCTATCACCAGTATAAACCTGGCAAAAGCCAAGGCATCTTCTCAAGCAGTAGCCAAAAGCCATAGTCTGAGAACTGATAATTTTGGGGACAGGTTTTTCCTATGGTTATCTTCATTGTTTTGCTTTGGAACACAGTTACTTTTTTAAAACTTAGCCAGCCAGCAGGGCAAACATTTGCCCAAAAGGGGAGTAGTTTGCCCAACAGATTTAAAGTTTATTTCACCAATACCTTAATACACTAATAAAATTCATGAGTTGTTTAAGGTGAGTGTTGAAGGCCAAGTGTTTCATCTACTTCCTTAACAAACAGAAGAAGGAAAGTGTATACATCTCATTAAAAAAACCCCAAACCTTAAAAAAAAATTTAAAAAAAAACAACACAAAAACAACCCCAAAATCCCCAAGAAACTGAAAAATTCAGACCACAGCTGTCATCGGTTAAATTCTGTATTATTCTTAAAGCTGCCAATATGACCCACACAAGATACGATGAACCATCCAAATATAGCATAACTGCTGGTAAATTCTTAGGGTTGGATTAGTTGTTCATTTGTTTTTGAATAACCGTAACTACTTCCCGTGGCCTCTGATGAATTTGCTCTTGCCGGGCCATCCCCACCCCTCCCAGCGGGTGCAGCTTTCTAAACAATTGGCATCCAACAATAGATAACATTGAAGCATTGGCAGGGCAGCTCCAGAGAATGACATACAGTTATGTAAAGCTTGGAACAAAGGCATTCACAGGGATCCCAGGAACTGGATTTTCGTATGACTGACCACCACAGAAAGTGTTACAATAAATGCTGCAGGCACTTTCTCCTTAGTTACTTTGGTTCCTTACAGTAACTCAGCTCTTAAATGCACTAAAATAGATCCTGAACTGAAAAAGAAAGGGGAATACCAAGTTGTCTTTTCAGATATTTTTATGCATTTCTTATCTGCACACTCCAAGGTGACTGAAATGGAGCTTTCTGAGTGTATCATGTCTAAGTGACATGACTCCCAGTCTGGGCATTTTTCATAAATTTGATACTCTTCCTTACAGAATTCAGTGCCTTTCACTTGAAAGAACAGCCAAGAAAGTATTTTATGACTTCACCGAAATACTTCTTTCCTCTACCAGCTCAACTTTTTTTCCACTTTGACTAAATGCACATTCTACATCTGTTTAACACTGCATTAAGGAAGCTTTAAAAAAAACCACCTAAAAATGGATGAAGGACTAGTAGCCTCATCGGCAAACATACTCTGTTGTGACTTTATTTTTAAAAACTGTTTCTAACCCTTAAAAAAGCCTTTTAGAATAAATTAAGATTCTTCTGTATTCTTCTGATTGAAGTGACATCATGAAGCCTTCTCAAGAATAGCTTTGAAGGATTCTCATGCTGCAGGCCCCCAGTGAGTTTAAACCAGCTCATTAGCACCAGACAACAGGACAGGACAGTGAAGTCCTCAGCACAAGCTGCAATGGGTGGTAAGAGCAAGTGTGAATACTGGGACAATCTGTTCACACAGCTTAGTGCTTCTATATCAATATTTCTAGCTGAGCTTGAATTATCCACCTACTTCAGCCAACTAAATTCATGCAAGTTGTCACCAAAGTAACTAGAAAAAATAAATCTACGTCCATTGAAAACTCTGCCACTAATACATTATTTCAGACGAATTTTCAAAATTCAAAAATTTTAGGCAAACTATTTTGATCTTACTGACTTTAAAAATGAAAGAAAATAAACCAGGACTGTACACAGCACTTAATGCAGAATTAGTAATGAAAGGTCACTCTTCCTACAGAAGAAGATTTGTGAAATACACAGGGAAACAAAAGCAACAAGGAGATTTTGAAGTGCATTTGTAATAATCCCCTCAATTTGGGTTCTTTATATGATTAACCTGTTCCAAATGTTAGATTGTTGTACTTAATTATCCAGGGATTTAAAATACTTTACTGAACCACAATTCAGAACTAAAAGAACTCTGGAGTTGCTTTATGAGAAATCCTAATCTGAACTCATTTAAGGGATGATCTTCCTTCATGGTAATAATTTCTCTAGCTTCTATACAAACTATGAGCATGTTTTGAGGAAAGTTTTCATTCTATATTGCATTTCAATTTGTTTCTCAAAATGTCTTAGATTATATAATAGCAATTCTCTGCATGGATGGAGGAAGGGAGAAAACCCAACAATCAGCAACAGTACCTTCATTAGGACGTTCCCCTAATTTTATAAACAATACCTTGGATGTAAGGTCTCGGTGGAAAATGCCTTTATAGTGAAGATAACTGATTCCCATAGCAATGTCATATGCCAGTTTCACCCTCACTGTCCAGGGCAGATGCTGGTTGCCATCTAGTAGTTGTTCCAGGTTACCACAATTGATGTACTGAAAAGACAAAGCAACATTTTAAATTAATTATTTAACTTAATATTTTGGTAGGAATGTAAAATTCATCATTACACCAAGTAACTTCATCTCAGTTACACATTCAAACCTTTTTCTCATATGGGCTTAGCAGGCACAAAGTTTGCAGAACAAGAGAAGCTGAAAATGTCTCCCTCCACCACCTGTACCAAATGTCCTTATGTTAAAGATGCCACAGCCACCACTGTATTAACTCCATGGTATTCAAACAGACCCTTCAGAAAAACCTACAATATCATATCACCCTTTCATTTCAGCTTGAGGAAAATTAGGGCAAAAATGATGCAGAGCTGACTTTCATATAGAATTAATCAACAAAAGCAGAGCTAAGTATCCAAGTGTAGGTCATGGAGCCTGATCAAGTTCCCAGTTTCCTTGAACTGAAACAGCATCAAAGAAAAATATTACAATGTGCTGCTGTGAGTTCTATTTTTTCACTGTTGTATCTACGAGTTCTAATCAGCAATATGATTCCCATTGTGTTCAGTACTACATCAACCCCATCAAATGGTAGCCCCTCATGAAAAGGAAAGCACATTAAGTAAAAGATAAATGCTACAAGACACAGTGAAACAAAGCAGTACCTAAATAATACTAAGTAATATAGCCCAGGTCAAGACATGCAACTCCAGCACTTGAATAACCATTACAGCAGCACAGCTTATGCTTTATGCATAGACCTTTACACCACACCAGCAGCTAGGCAGTGTTAAAGCAGCTTCCTGTTACACTCCCAGCCCCAGTCCCCCACCAGTGACCAGGCAGAGAAGGAAAACCTGGCAGCAATGCAGTGACTTCTGTCAAAGAAACACAAGTGAAGCAGACAGGACAATTTGCTCCCAAGCCTGGCCCATACATGTACCCCTGCACCAGACTGCACCAACTTCATTTCTGTGCCACACAGGTCTCCAGCTCTTTCAAATGACTTTCCTGTGTCATTCACTCAGACAAAACATGCAGCACCATTCTCACGTTAAAAAAAAAGCTTAATTGCAGCTCTTGTTGCTTCAGAAACTTGGAATCTGCTTGTATTTTGTTGCTCTTCTTTGTGTCTTGGAGCCTGGGACACAAGGCAAACACGAGCCATACACCCTGCAGTGTGGATAGATGTAGCTGATCTCCCGAGGCTGTGCTACAGCAAGGAAAGAACACACACAGGTAGGATTCTACTGCTAAGTCTGGGGGTTGCAGTCACCTCCTGACCAGTCTGCAAGAAACAGCTTCTTCCTTACAGCTCAGGTCCACCTATTGCTGATCTCACCAGTGAATTTTGTAAACCCTTTCAGCAGATACACAGGTTCCACACGTAACTATTAGAGGAGGCAAAATTGTTGGGGCAGAGGAGGCATAAAGCAATTTTACCCGGCACAGAGCCCATCGGGAGGGGGTGCCACAAAGCAACTGGGGGGCTCCCATGCGCATCCCTTGGGAACGGGGCTCATCCCAGCCCATGCACAGCAGCGCATTTCACCGGCAGTCCAGGGCATGATCCCCCTTCTCTCTAAAACAACCTGTTCCTTGTGCTAGGAGTTTGTGTGCCAGGAGAACAGAGCAGCTCTGCAACAGGTCACTCTGAGGGTATGCAATCTCCATCCTTAGAGATTTTCAAGATCAACTAGAGCTGCAGCCAACCTGGTTCAACGTTGGAAACAATGCTGCTTTGAGCTTTTCCAGCTTTGATCTTTCTCATTTCTTTTATCTGAACCCCTAAGGGAGCTAGATGACCTTGTAGAGCACGCAAGAAAAAAAACAAAAACAACAACCAAACCTAAAAAAACCCCATGCTCAATAAAAATATGTTTTCTTTAACATAAGTTGTTACCATGCTTAAGGAAAAAATGGTGACTAAGATTTCTACAGTAATGTCTTTAATATTCCCAGCCTCCTTGAAATGCGAACAGCTCTGCTCATCCAGTCATGTTCAAATCAGAACAATACTGACCAACCTGGAACAGAAAGCACCAAAGCACCTGGCTGAATAACTCAATTATAAAATGACACTTAGTAATTATCCCAAACCATTTCACCTTTCTGACAGGCCAGCAACAGACCATCCACCACCATACTTGAATTCATCAGAAAGACAAGGCAAGGGGGCAGGGAGTCACTGACCTAGCTTCCATTTTCTGTTCTCTGAACTGTGCCATTCCATGACACAAATTGCTCCAGAAATGCTAATAAACAAGCAGCCCCTAAGAGTATTGACACACACACAGTGAAATGGGACAATAGCTGGCTACTATATCGAGCATGCTCTTGCTTTCCTTTTCAATACAGCAGCCTACTGATTTGATCCATTGTTACCATATTAGTTAAGTGCATCCAATATATCCATTCCTGCAGCACTCTTCCAGTTAAACTGGCTTGCAGGGTCATTCACTCATCTTAACTGCAAGGCCTAGATTCTAGCATGGGCTGGGCAATAGGTGACACACACATTGGACACAGCATCCATGAGCCACAAAAGCAACAGTCAAACCTGTTTCCAGCATATCTACAAAACCTACCAGGCCTCGTTCCAAAATTGCCACCCAGCAAGTGCACAGCCCTCATTTATCAGAGAAGTGAGTTCTGGCTTTGGTTTTCATTTCTATGCCTATGAAACACATGAGGCTAATCATCAAGTGAACAAACAAACTAAGATTTTCCTACACATCTTTAAGGCTTTAGTTGATCTCTGGTTTTAGCTGGCCAGCAGGTAATATTTGCATGCAGAGACATGAATTGTTCCTAAGGCAAGCACTGCACAGTGCTCTCTCAGTGTCATGTAAGTAATCCAATTCTTCCAGTCATTCAGGCTGATAATGCAAACAGCCAGCCTGATGGCCTATTTTTTTTCAGAAGACTTCAACAATGCCTTTTCAGGACAGAAACAAAACTATGTACATTACTTCCTAATTGCCAGTGCAATGAATGAGAACAAGTATTTTTCTCTATCTCTTACTGGTACAAATCAGCTCTGTGTTGTAAGAATATCCTGAAGGATAGAAAATGCACCTCTCCCAAAGAGAACACTGGATTTTATTTTGTCCCTGACACAGTACTGGTACAGTAAGGCTACAGTACACACATTATCTCAAAGTATTATTCTACTACAACAACAACAGCAGTCATCACATAAGTCTACAAGCAATTGGAACAGAGATCTGACCAGGCTATGACAATGAAAGCGAAGGGCACTACATTTCTTAGAGATATCACAGCTAAGTAGGGCAGTGTTCAGACCTTTTAAAACATTGTATCATCAGGTTGCAGTGAAACAGCTACCCATTACTCCTCATGCTACTTTTTTCTGTCATGTAACTGAATACCAACAGCCAGCTTAACTGGTTGCCAGTCTGAAAGCAGCAGCTATAGGTTGCTAATTTTTGCACTTACTGCAATTTAACACAAGTTGAACACTACTTTAAAAGACCTTGGCATTTTAGTTCACAAAAAATTTTTTTCTTAAAAAAAATCCGAGGTAAGAGCTCATACCATCCTCTCTGAAGGGAGACCTGGAAAGCAAAATAAAGTATTGCAGACACTACTGACAAATGCATTGAAGAGTGTTAAAACAGACAGAGCTTGTGCATTTGTACCACTTCTACTGCTGGAAGTAAGAAGGTAACTCCCATGCCTAATAAAAGGAAGTTGAGAGCTTTTCACTAAGCTTTCTGCAGAAGTTTAAAACCACGTCTCAAGGAAGACACAACCTCATCTTCAGTTCTCATATGTTTAAAGTCATCTGTCACGCTCTCCAGTCTCTAAGTGACTACTCTGAAGGTTTCTGTACAAGCCAATGTACCCGTCTATCACAACTGATATAATTAGCTACAGTGGAAGGACTGGAAGTTTTCTCCTTTCTCCAAACTGTTTTCATTAGCTTCAGCTGTGCAGAACTGGAAAAGAAAGACAGTATCACTACATTCAAAACTTCAATATGAGATACCACAAATTAATACACTGAGATTGACTATGAGATTAAATTAACATTTCTTAAAATTTGAAGTTGGTTCATAAACCTCTAGTTGTTAAAAATCCCACAATTTAAAAATCTACAAAACCACCTGACCCAAGTACCTTCAAGCAGTAACCTTCCATTTCCACTGATTGTATCAAACAAAATAATCATTGAAACAGAACAAGTTGGATATTGAATTTGCGCTGTGTGAGTATACTTTTGGTTAGCAGGTCAACTAATGTTGCCGGGGAGAAATATACAAGTACTGAAAGAGAACACAGGTGAAGCAAACAACATCTCAGAACAAAGCTCAAACTTTTTCATGAAGGATCAGAAGGGCACAAGTGGCTTGGAAAAACAGCTTGATTGAAAGAACAGAAGAAAAGCTGAAAGTCTTCATCTGAAGGCCCCTTTACTTTCCTGCTCCTCAGTTCCTGAAAACCGAAGGAAAAGAATCTGTAACCTAAAATCAATTTCTCTTCTGCTTTTCTACCAATACAAACAACCCTGTTCTTTAATAAACTTATTTCTTTAAAGGTGTTAACCATTACAGGATTAAAATAAAGTTTAAAAGTGCCTCTGCTATTCTCAGAGGAAAGGGTCAGCTTTGTCAACTGCCATAGCCTGGTCACTTATCAGAACTCAGAATAAAAAGTCAAGAAATGTAACAGATATACCTCTGTTTCTTCTTCTGTGTCAGTTGTGGCATTGATTAATTCATTGGCTCCTCCTTCTGAAAAGGCATGTACAGGCATGGCTTCTTTTATAAGGGCAAACAAGAATTAACATGCACTAACTCAGGAAGGAGCTGTAATGAAAACCATTTGTTGCACTCCAAACATTCAAGCGTTGGCATGGAAAAGAATTCAACAAGATTTGTCTTCCTTTAATTCTCTAATTCCAAAAGCTCTTATGGTCAGTATGCTGAATTCAATCCTTTTCTGTCATTTCATTCAATCAAAATGTAAGGTTCACTTGGCTGCCTGCTGCTACAAACAGATTCTTGTTGGTAAGGCTTCAGCTGAGGCACACAGCAACAATGCACTGCTGCAACCCATATGGATGAAGGAAGTTTTATGGACGCTCACTCATATTCAGGTCTGTAATAGTGCAGGAAATAAGCTTATTTTGTTGGAACCGGAAAACACTCCCAGTATACCTATACAAACTGACCTTGATAACCATTTTTCCTGTAATTATATTAGCAGAAAAAAACAGAAAGCAAAGAAGGCCTAACAAAAACCCCTGCATTTATAATCTGAAGTCACAACCATTTGGATTCTAAGTGGAGCTCAGTTTCAGTGCAGATAAGAATCTGGGATATGGCATAAATTAGCACACAGGCATAGAAGAGAAAGTACCTTGTTGCTGACACAGGCAAGAGAAGCAGCATCTCTACAATAACACTTCTGTTAAGAGCAGAAGGCTCTATCCACACTGACAGCATTTCAAACATACTAGACTCAGTTCTGCAGAGAAGCTGCAATCCCTGACAAGGAGCCTCTCATTTAAATAAGGTCTCTCTCACCTTCCCCACATAAATACCAGCAGTAGCAGCCCACAGATTATATGCCTGCAAGATGGCAGAAAAATAACCCCTTTGCTTCACTTTTTGAAGTCTGTCAAACAGCTACAAGGATCTACTGAGAGCAAAACTTACAGCAAATGAACACCTCTCATAGTACAAACTTTGTTTAAATTCTGCACAAGGAATACTCTTTGAGTTGTTTAAGAGTACTTTTCCAAGCCTCAACACTCCCACGTCCACTTATATTTGAGGGTGCTCAAACACTTTATTGGCAATTATAGAAGACACCAAGATCCTCTATTAATAGTGGTGTGCAGAAGCAAACATTAAAGGAATTTTCTTTTACAACTCAGTTTTTGAATGTTTTGGATGACTGATAAATAAAGCAAAATGAGGAAGTGGAACTACAGAATACTTGTTAATTCAAGAGTATGTTTCCTAGGATCCAGGCTGAAAAGTGCGGAAAGAAGAAAAAGCACGACATACAAACTGAATTTACTGAAAATACGTAAGACAAAAATTCCAAGGCAAGAAGTTAAGCAGCCAGCATCACAATACCTATCTGGACTGCCTGTCTTCATATACCAAAGTAACAGAAAAATTTAGTGCTCAAGACATTATTCAGCTCTCCTCTGCTCTCTCCCCACCATACCATGATAGCTGAGAAGTTTACATCTTCTCACTCTTGTTAATCTAGCCACCAATAAAAGAATTCAGAGGTTGAAATTAAAAAACGTTTTTCTTTTTAGCTTGAGGCAATGGCAAACAGTCCAGCTGGCTTACAGTGAGTGTCAAAACAGAGATACTAAACCCCCAATCCCCCCCCAAAGAAAGCCCACACAACCCACACACAGAGCACCCACCCGCATGTCTGTGCCTCGCACATGGGGGGAAGGGAGACAAGGAATGAGACAATGGAACTTGCTGTTTGCAGTTGAACATTTATCTGCCTCTAATCATTCCTCTGTCCTTGAGACATTCTAAAAAGGAGGAAGAGGTTAGCACCAGCAAGATATTTAGCAAGCCTTCCTCAGAACACAACATATTCAGATGCACCTATCTCAAACAAAATAATGAATAAAAGTTGCTTGTGCACTATTACAGACTCTGAAGAGATAAAACAAGTCAATCATCCTCCTGTGAGAGAGGAAGGGAAAATAATTAATGCCAAGGTATAGCCTGCAGAGCCAAGGTTTAATTTTTAAAAATAGAGGAGAAGAAGGGAGAAAAGGAGGTTTAACTATGAGCTCAGAAATTCTCACTGAAATAACTGGTTGCTCATCACTTCTCATCTAGCACCTGCATGCATAATACAGACTGTGCACCTCAAGTTAGACTTTCAAAGTCTTGGCTTCTGCCTTTACATGAGGACTTCTTTAGTGTCTCTGATTACAGTTCTTTTTACATCTGAACTTTCTTTTTGTGAGAACCCACCCTTCTCACCTAACCACACATTGCAGATGTATCTAAGCAGCTTCCCACTGCCTCTAGCACAATGCAGGGCTCACAGAGCTTTCACCACTTATCTGCTTTTGGTAAAAGCACAGACTTTGCCTGGAAAGTTGTCCCTGTGTGTTTAATTTACCTGCTCACCACCAGCCCTAAACCACAGCAGGTTTTTTCTTAACTGACCTGCCAGCTTACCTCCTCAGACAGTGCCTGATAATGCCAGCTTGTGTCCTCCAGAAGGCAATGCTTTTGTCAGGTTTTTGCTTCCTGTAACTGAGCTTTCCATTGCAACATTTTGAGAATCAATTCCACCTTTCTGTCTTCAGAGTAAGTGTCATGACCAGGTGGAGCAGCATGAATTTCCTTCCAAAATGAAGGCCCCTGCATTCTGCGTGGCCAGGTACAACCTACCCAAACTGATTTTAAAAATGCTTTTTTACGTCTTTTTCTGGAAACCCAGGTCTCTGATCACTGCAATCAGACAAGACAGTTGAGCTTTCATTCATTTTTAAAAAAAGTAAGTACAGATCAGATTTAGGGGAAAAAATTTGAAACATCACCTAACTTAAATAAGGTCCTTTACATGCTTTCAAAAAACCCGACTTTTGATATTTAAGCACTCAAAACTGCAAATCTACAAATCAGAAAGACTTAGCTGAAACTCCTGTGGAGCTCTGTATCATTTTTGCTGGAGAAAGAACCAAAGGGTCAAGCATACCATGTATGCCACAACATGAAGCTGCAAGAGCATGAACTGGAGATGGAATTTCAGTCAGAACACTAAATTTCCTGCCTCCTGTCATTGAAAGCCAGGCCCCCTTGTGTGATTTTAAATGGACTTTTTTGGTATGTGCAGCACATCAAGCTGTGTTTGGGACTGAAGTCTTTTTTCTTTTAAAAAAATTCACAAAAATATCGGGTTCCCAAGGAAAATCATATAAAAGTAAAGAATGTGTACTTTGTCTAAACCTCTGTGAAATAACTTCACTGTCTTAGACGCATTGTTTTGGGGTTTTTTTTGGTTACAAAATAAAACATGAAGCCTTAAAGTTACAACATAAGGTTTAAAGGGTGTGACATTTTCTAAAAACCACCACCACCCCCTCCTTTTTCTGCAAGCTTTTTAAACTCTGCTTACTTTGAACAATCTAATTTACTTGTTACATGTACTATGCTCAGATTTAATTTTGCATCTACTGGTGCATACAGATGTCATGTTAACACCTATCGCTAATCAGCCTGATTCAGATCTCCCACACCAGGTACACACGGGTACCAGAGTCTGCAAATCTTCAGCTGTTGGAACAAGCCTAATGCAAGTGTCTACAGAATGATTTCAACACAAATGAGAGATCTTTAGCTGATAAAACAGATGAGGGTGCTCACATTCTTTTGACCCTCACTCAGCTTTCTCAGAGTTGATAACCTACACTGAACTGTCACCAAAACCAGAATTTTAATTTTTGTTGCTTTCTCATGCACCCTTTCAAAAAACATAGGGCAGACACCTCTCCCACAAAGCCAGTACAGCTGGTTTGGTCTAGCACGCTCCAGTTAATCAGGGCATGGCTGCTTCTAGAGGCACCTGTGCTTCTTGAGAGGATCATGGGCACAGGAATGGGTCTCTTCAGTTTTGCAAATTGGTATGTGTCTTTCATATGGGTATCTCTCAGGCTGGAGAGAGACATGCTGTACTCCTCTGAAGAGAATAAAACCAGAGGAAAAAGGACACTGCTTGAAGATTAAACAATACAATGCCTTGCATAGCACAGAGAAAGGATGAGGTAGAGCTGACTGTGAAGCCACAAACTACATTTTCTACTTTTTATAAATTAAACTGAGAACCTCAGTGAACTGTTCCCTCAAAACTGGCACTGACAGTCCATATGCTGTGAAGAGTGCAAAAAATAAGACCAAATATGGCTCAAGTGCTGACAAGTATTTTTAAAATTCTAATATGAACAATCAAGAGATGAAAGGAAGTGTCGGCACCAAACCAAGTTTATAAAAAGAATTATAACTGCATTTCAAAATGATCAAAGATGTAGTAGAAATAATTTTGCAAGTGACACAGAAACAAGTAAGCCCAAGGTCTACATGTAGTACCAAATAAATAACTTGTCAGATACAGACACATCCACATTCTTAATACTTACATTTATATATATATATATCTTTTTTGTCACAATAACTTAAGCAAAAGTTAAAAATTATACTTTGATATGAGAAATCCAAAGCACATCTCAAAGCTTTTCATTTAAAAGAGTCAGGATTTTTATAACTTCCAAAAGATATTGCTAGAGACTTTGCTAGCACCTATTGCTAGATGGTTTATCATCTTACAAACATATTCATCTTGGAATATAAACAGAAGCTTCCTAATTTTTCAGCTGTAAGAAAAGTCCCCTATTGCCTATGCCTCTCTCCTTTCAGCAGGCAGCTGCTGCATGCAACAAAGGTGATAAAACTTTGAGTTCTTCCTAACTGTATCCTGGTGTTCATGTGCAATGAAGTAGAAAGAAAGCACAGACAATAGGTTTGTCTTTCTGTACAAGTTTAGTTGGTTGGGTTTTTTAACCCCAAAAGATTAAGTCAATATTCAGATGTGCCAGTAAGCAGGCACACAGTAACTGCTTTTTGCATCTTGTAGTTTTACCTTATCTCAATTCACCATAATTTTTTAATATTTTAATAAAGGATGATAAAATTAACAAGATATTTCAAAGCACCTACTTACTTGCAACAATTTTTCTGTGGTGAGATAAGTGATTTTTCTCAAAAGCAGAAACAGAAAGGGCCATCAAGATGATTAGAAGGATGGAGCACCTCTTCTGTGAGGAAAGGCTGAGAGAATTGAGATTGTTCAGGCTGGAGAAGACAAGGCTTCAGCACGACCTAATTGCACCCTGCTTCTGCTGCCATGACCTTGCTCTTCTCAGGTCCTACAGTAAACCCTCACACAGTCATTAATGGGGAGTGCAACTACTGCTGCATCAGACAACGTTACCATTACTCTTCTCTAGAGGTCAAATCCCTGGACTCTGAGTGAATGGTTTTCTGTTGACCCTGAGGCAAGTACATGCAAGGTCTAACTCTTAATGACTCCTGGAAGGGAAAAGCTAAACAACCCAAGCAACCAAATTAACAAAGGAAATAACATGCATATGTACTGGCTGGACTTCGAGTCTTAGAACAAAAACAGCAAAAAAGGCAACCAAATAACAGCAATAGATACTTCTAGTTTTATACCACATAACCATTCTTGTTAGCAGAGCATATATTCCTGCAACCAAACATATCCAGGTCTAACACTCAATTCCATTCCTGGAAAGATACTAAGTAACCATAGCCTAGCAGAGGACTCAATACCTCTGACATACTTTCAATACGGCTAAACTTAATCTTGTGGTGCTTGGGTTTTATACTTGTGGAGGCCCAGATGGCCTCTGCCTGTTACTTTGCAGCACCACTGAAAGAACTCTTCATTCATAAAGTGAAGCTGTAGCTCCAATTAATGCTACAAAAGGTATCTGAACCAGGGACAAAAAGGACAGAGCCTGCAAGTAGAGGTTTATTACATCATTAATCCACAAGCCATGTTATTCATTGGCTGACAGATCACAAGGATAAATTTAATCTGCGGAATTTTACACATACTTAGAGTTCTTATAAAGTTCAAGCCACAGTCCTTCTGTTGCATCCTACAGCCAGGAGGCATTTAAAAATCCTGGCTGCCAGTTGTTGGAAGTCATCTGAAAGATTGTCATCACTGCATGATAATCCTTTTTTTAAGTTACTCCAAAGTAAATGCCCTCTTTACACTATTCTGTATCAAGACTCATTCCCCTAAAGCAAAGACATTTAGAATTAACAGGTGCATTCTATATCTTTTGAGCTGTCAACAGAAACATCCAAGAGAAAGCCTGCACTGTTGCTCAAGTTGTTCCTTCAGAAAGTCAAAGCAGTGACCAGTGCCACAAAACAAATAACTTTACAAACCACTCAAGACCTTATTATATTCAAGGAAGATGCTTTATGTATGCAAATAAGACCAAATTGGAGCAGAATTAGGTCCCAAATCTGAGGAGAGATAAAAGACAAAATTATCTTTAGAGTTTTCCCATCCCTCTGGTTTATTTCTTCTTCCTTTTGAGTTTTCTTTTAAATACTTCAGTCAGAAGGACTGTATAAAGTGTCTAAGAAAGATTTCAATGAGCAAGGGGAGGTAGTGCACAAGCATTAGGTATGCACAAGATACAAAGGAATACAAACTGATCTGGGAGGCTCCACTCAGTATGGCTTCACTGAAAACATTAGGTAGTACCTATCTTACATGAATTCCAGGACTTCACCAATACATCTCTGAATTGTTGGGGTTTTTTTCTAAAAATTGGAAATAAGTAGTATTTTCTAACAGGATGAAAATGAGAGTCCTTTAACTTCCTTTCATTTTCTACTTGATGCCACCTTAAGCATCAAGTAATTTTCTCTTCAGTTGTCTCCAAGCTCAGGCTTATCAACTTCACACCACAGCTATTCTCTTTTTTGAGAAACAACCACTGGAGCCAACTCATCCAGGAACTAAATGCCAGCTGGTAAACAGGTAACACCTAAAGCAGGAACAATTCCTTTACTGCATGAAATATTTGCAGAATGACAGCTAATAAGAACTACAGTTCCAAAGACACCAAGTTCTCCAGAGTTGACAGCCTACTGCCAGCACCAAAGCTGAGTTAAATATTTGCAGAGGTTCATGAGTAAAACGAAAGTTATTCAACCAATACAAATCACACTGGTGGAACAAAAGTAGGGATTAGAGAGTCTTTCTTACAGGACATGAGGAAAGGAAGAAGCAGAGAAGCAATGGTATTCCAGGCCTTTTTAAAACTCTCACAAGTGTGCAACTGCCATCTGGAAGACAATGTATGACTACAATTTTAGCTGTAGCATAAAGCTTCAGAAGAGGAGACCTAAGTGTTGTCTGTCTGGTTTTCTCCATTCTAGGGTCTGCCCAACTACTCAGTGCTTCTGATTCCACTCCAAGTATCTGGTGTGGGATCAGGTGTTCCAGGAGTCTGACTCTGCAGTTCAACAGCAAGGACCAAATCTGAAAGACTTCAGGAGAGCACATCAGGCAGCTCTCAGCTTGCACAGCCGCTGGCTGAAATAATACTGTCCTACCCCTCCATCATCTACCACATGATCCTATCACACTGCAACAGCCCTGCTCTCTGCCTGGGAAAGTTCCAATGCATGTCAGATCCCACACTGAGCAATCGGATTGTGGCACTAGAGCATTTGCACACATTTTTACTATCATCCAGTATGAATTAATTGCCATAAAACTTCTGTTGCAACAATTAACTATTGTCCCCAAAGCACTACAATTTCAAGATATCCCAATCAACACATAATAACTTTCCATTCCTCATTTTCTATACACACAACTGCCAAGGCTTTCATTTCCTTCGAGATGGAATTATCAAGCTGTATGACTCATTCTGGGCATATATAAATATACATCTAATTATAACAAGATTTTAGCCTGACCTGTCTCTTAGAAATTCAGATAAACCTGTTTAACTGAGTTCAACAAACAATTCAAGATCTGCAAGAAGGTATTAAGTGCTTTTTATATGCTAGACTGTATGCTGCTACATTATCTGCTTCAGTATAATAGCATGGCCTATAAAAATAAATTTGTTTGCCTCTCATCCAAAATGGATGTTTGCTCATGCAGCCATTCCATGGTAGATGTGTATGGGATAAAATCACACACAATTGCTATTGAACCATGGCTCAGGCTCCATGTCCCCAGAGCACACACACTGCCTGTCTGCTCACCAGGCCTCTGAACACTCAGCAGCATGCCATGCTGATACCAGAGGCTCTGCCACTATGTAAGTTTCTCCAAGACTTACAATACTGCTGTGGCCAGAAAATGGAAGTGAAGAGAGTTGTCACATTAGGAAAGTGGCTGGAAAACACAGAGAGGCCTGAGGGAAAGGCCAAAATTAGTTTGGAGAGGCATGTGAGTACAGCAGGAAGCACTGTGGATTCCTGTAGCTAAAGAAACAAACCAGCAGCTTCAGATTAGAGCTGAATGCTGAGAAAGGAATACACAGTTTCTGGTTTTAGAGAAAAAAAGCATGTCAGATCTGTGCTCATGAGCTCAACATTAGTGAGGCAGTCTAATGCCTACCAGCTCATCTGGGTGATACACCTATTAAAGCATTTACTTCGCTTTTCCTTAAATGTTTCTTAACTTAGTGCTTGCAAGGAATAGAGGTCCTTGGCAGCCTAAGCTCTTCTGTCAATCTAAGGATACCCAATTACTTCAGAAGTGGCATATGCCATAGCTTCTGGCTTGAGAACTTAAAAGAAATTTTGATTATCAAAACTGATAAGACTGTGGATTCAGAACAAGGCCAAAGTCCTAGTGCAGTCTATAATTAAACAATCCCATTCTTATTTTGAAAAAAAAACCCAAAACAAACAGAAACTACCTCTTGCTCAAGAGTTTTTAAAACAAAAGCCACTTGAGAGAGGAAAATAAAATCAACACAAAATGCTGCCAAAAGGGAAAATCCCAAGGCATACATAGGATAAACATCTTCCTCAAGCAAAAAACCTGTTCTGCATGATCCACTCCTGTGTTTAAGCCTCCTGTGTCTGTAAACATGGAAGAAAAGAAATCTGCAAGGCTTCGAACTCTGCCTTCCAATAAGAAAGTGCTGCATATTCCTAATGCAGACCCTTAACAGGCTTACAAAATCCTCAAGGCTCTTCTAACACCATTTGAGGTTGCCCTGCCTGTTAATAGCACAAGTTGTCTAAATCCAGTCACCAAACATTTGGCACAAGTTCTCAACTTCTTCTGTTATGGGAACACATACATATATAAAATAAACAACATTTCCCATCATGCTGCCCTCAGACATAAGGTCTAAGTGATGCTGTATCCCTGTTACACAGGCATATCATCAGCTGTACTCTCAAAACACAAGAGGGGATAATTAAGCTCATTACAGAACAGGTCCAGCACAGGCAAGTGTGAGAGAATTCTGCCCACAGTGACTCAGACCCCTATTGACCAACGGGCCTCTGAATCAACAGTTTCACCTCCAAAGAAGTAAAACCCTGGCAGGAGTTCTGAGCACTAGTGTCAATTATGTTGAGCACTGGAAGCAAGGAGACCACCTTTGTGGACCACAAGCTGAAAAAAGCCATGAGACAGTGGCTAATTTGTTTATCCTTCTGGGCTATATTTGAACTCGTGATTCAGCCTGTCTTACTAATAACTCCTTCAGCTCATCATTTCAGCCACCTTCTCCAACCTCCAGAAGTCTTCAGAATTCAACTATTACTCTACACACTCTTGAAGATGAAAAATGCTACTACTGTTGCTAGAAAAGACAATGCCACCAGTTGGAACATATACAGTTTTTAACTTTTAAAAGCTCTCTAAAATCAAATCATAGCTATGTTACTGGGGGAAATTGTGTGTGGATTCCCTGCAACATCAATTTCTGTCATGGATTTTCCTGTTGAAGGCATTAAATGCTTGCCTTTGTCCACAGAAGAAAAGCAGTAATCACTAACTATATTTTTATAATACGTCACTAAAGCTATTCTGTTTCTCAAAATGCTGCAGCAAACTTCTTCAGCCTAAAACTTTTCCTTTTTGGTCTCAAGATGCTTCAAGAATCTCTTCTGTTATGCTGAATTATAACTATAAAAAGTTATTCTTTGAAGTCTTTCTTAGATTTATTTGCTTGCCAAGAACTCAAAAATAGCTGAACAAAGCAGCAGCTACAAAGTTAGCTCACTATGAGGAAGCATCTGTGCTGTTTTCATTTTCTTGGCTTTTTGGGTGGGGAGGGTTATTTAAATGGTAAGCAACTGCTGTGAAGGAAGGGAAAAAAACCAACCAAACAAAAAAACCCACATTGAGCAAATCTTCCAAGTTTTAGTATGATAAAGCATTATAAAGCTCCACCTCTTCTATGATAATGTTTAGTTAGTAGAATGGCCCAAAACATCCCTGTTTTAATTGACCAGATATCCAAAAGAAAAGCGCAATAATGTTAGCAAAGCCTGCCTGAATAACTTGATCAGCCATCTTAGAAATGTTTCCTCTACTGAGCACAGGGACAGGGAACAGAAAGAATAAATCAAATAAACTGTCCCTCTCATGGCAAAGTGCTCACACACATGCTGTATCTTGAAATTTCTAGAAGTGTCTTTACCTTTGCTTCACTAGAAATACAGACACTGAACCAGAGTGCATCATTCCAATGGCAGCTAGAATGAGAACTGCAAAATTGTCACCCCAGAAGGTGAAGAAATTCACTGCCCACATATGTGCATTTTTGCCTCAGAGTTGCATCTGTAAGTTACAGAAAGTGACGGTGACACATATCCTGCTAATTGGCATACAGCTCCCCAGTCTCCTCATTTTGCAGCAGTTCTCAGCAAGCACGCCATACCAGGAACCTGCTTAATTTGCTAATTAATAACAGACTTGTCTTTGGGAGGGTGGGAAAGGGTTAATCTTTTAATTGAGCAGTTCCTACAAAACAGAAGTAAATAAGAAACATTAACTTTACAAACCATGAGTTTCCTTTCAGTCTGTACTCAAACCAATACAACGGGCAAAAGCATTTTGTTGATTTTTGACTCAAAACAGGCAACTGTATTCCTAACAAGAGAATACACTCTTCTTGTTTTTTCCTGAGCAGTTTACAGGGGATTAAACAAACTACCCAATAAAGCTGGGTGGGAACTCTTATGAATGGAAACTTCAGCTTCATATTTGATACCTAGATCTTGGCCAGGGTACCTGGGCAATGGAATAATTCCTTTTTATGAGACCCAGATTAAGCCGTAATATGAAAGTGGTAGGGACTGAACACAATAACATGACCCAGCTGAAACATTATTGATTCACTTGCGAAATGCACAACTGGAGTATAAATAAGACTTAAATACAGTGCAATGTCACTGAAACAAATAATATTTAGTGGCAGCTCAATGGTAATGCACATCTCTCATTTAGAATATCATCAGTGAAGTTTTATGTTCTTACTGTGATCTTGTTTCATCCCAATAAGTGCTTCTAAGGAGAAAAGACATACAAGGGCTGCAAGTGGAGTTCTGAGGACTGATTCTGCAGTCTTCCCTTAACATAGCAAATAGTGAGTGATTAACTCAGCAGTCACCATTAAAGAAACTTCACTCAAGGTGAATGGCAATTGCAGAATCTGTCCAGAGAACTGAATATTTCATATTCAGTATGTATATTATGAAATAGTCTTACCTCAGTAAGAGCGTGCAGCTGTCCTTTATGCACACAGACACCCATAAACCTACAAGAAACAAGAAAAGAAAAGTGGTTTGGGCTTTTTTCCCCCCCTCTTTTTTGTTCTTTAAAGAAACTAATATAGGATACACCAAAATGGAGGAATGAGAAAAAATTCAGCCTCACAGACATTGCATACCTCACCACTGATTATTTAAACATCTCAGCACAAAACAAAATCATGTATATACACTACAATATAATTTGAATTAGCAGTCCCAAGAGAGCACAGGAGACAGCTCAACCTCAAAACGGAAAGTTACTAATTTGACTATAAGCAAAGGCCAGCACATAATGATTTATGCAGAAAAGAACAGTCTCGGAGTCCTATTTTAAGGAATTTTAAACCAAGTAATCCACTGTTGGTCTACATAAACAGAAAATTACTTCCCTTTGCATTTTGCTGCTTAAGCATAAAGATGTTTCTTCCTATCCCATTCTTAACCAATCAGGAACATGAGTACACATATGCAATGTATACTTCCCCCCCAACCTCCTCTTTCCAACATTTGGATAGAAGCAAGTTTCAATAGTATCCAGCATACACACATTCCACAATTGTTACCTACACTGCACAATTTTTAGACTCCTGCTGTTAATAGTAACGATTGCCACCCTTGGTTTGTCTGGAAAGCAACAGAATGTGCCATAAACAACTGAAAGCTCATTTTTACCACCCTACAAGCTGAACTTAAAAGTGACAAAATGCAAATTAATATTACTAGTAACATCTCCCCCGAGAAAGTTCAGTAAAGCTGAAATTTTAAACACTTTAGAGCCTTCCCTGCATAGTTCAAGTGTTTGTTCTTTATAGATTAACTAATTCTCAGGTTTAGCATTTAGATTTTGGTCTCAGCAAGCAGAAACAAATTGTCTGACATTTCCATAATGTTCAGAAATTTCCATTTTGCAAGTAAGAGGTAGACACGTATGATCTCATTAAATGTGACAGGAATCTTGTGGACAACAACTCAAAGTAAAAGGACCCTTTATATCCTGAAACACTTCCGAATTTAAAAACAAAATGATGCAAGATATGTAGTGCTAGTTCAGCTAAGCTGCTTTTGAAGAAATGAATGATCCTCACTGTTCTTTTGTCTAACAGCTGACTGGTAAATTACAAGGAGCCAAAGAAAAATAATATAGGTAAGGTCCTTTGCATAAGCTGAGCTGTGGAAATCTGTTTTTATAACCAAAGAAGCAGCAAGACTTGTATTAGAACTTCTACTGCCGGCTCTCATCTCAAACATTCAAACAATATTCCTTGAATATGGGAATTTTAATTTGAGAGACACTGAAAATCCATTTCCTTTTGTTTAACATAGAATCCTCATGATCAGGTCCTCAAGGGAAAGGGAAGAAGCTTCTTTTAGATACACCATCTACTCAAAACATTGCTCCTTCTGAGTTTCACTACATACAGCAATGCACATATGAACAATTTTGTAAAGAAATTGACAAATTAAGCTTCCTGAGATGAAGAAACCGAGACTTCTATACAGCAGAAATCTATTTCCTAGTGCATTCTGAAAGTCCCCAGAGCTGTCAGGCATGGTGTTAATGGCTTTTATTCACAAGAAAACTGGAAAGCACATCAATCCAATATATTAATTCCTCTATAAGAAAACTTGTCGAAGTATTATTTTCTCCATTAATTACACAAAGTTAACTTGCTATGGCAATATTTTCATTCAACAAAAACTGAGATTAGGTCATTACAAATAATAATGTTTTCGTCTATAGATCAACCCTTCCTTCGTAAAGGTGTCTCACACTACTTACAAATTAAGAATTCATCATATTTGACTTAATTCCAAAATACATACACATTGAAGAATTTATCAAAATTTTGGAAAAATTTAATTTCTTGTTTTATCGTTATCAAATAGGAAAAGCATCACTGTCACTTAAAGACGGGTAGAACTTAATGTTTTCTGCTAACCTGTTTTGGTCAAGGGAAGTCTCAATGGAAACATATTCATTATCTTTGTGAACCTATGCTTAAGGCAGCAAAGACACATTGAATCAAATCAGCAAGAGTAAGAGTTTAAAATTCTCAAATGCTTAGGATTTCTACTAAGAATCAAAAATCAAAAAACAAAGCTCCATATCATGATCTCATGGAAAAAAAGCTGGACATAAAGATACATTTATAAACCCCACATATTTAGAAACTATTACCCAGGAAAAGAGAAACCAAATACACTGATAATGACAGAATTAATGAGTTTACACGCAACATACTGAAGCCATTTAAATTTTGTGTGAATGAATCTCAGTTTTCAGGCTCTGGGAAACAGATTGATAGAACAGACCTCTAGCAATCCAAATTCCTGGAAAACTTCTGCTTAGCTGTTTTATCAAGCAATAATGAGCCACTTGGTTAAGCCAAGAACTGCTACAAAACATCATTGGAAAGGATTTTCACTAAAAGATAATACACCCAGCTGCTACCGGGAAATACAATTACCAAGCAAGATTTAACATGGTTTCAATTTCTGAGATTGCCCCAGATGCGATTCCAAGTTCTGTGGATAGGAAGCTGACATGCTGGTCCAGCACAGCTGAGATTATTCCTGTTGGCTAGACACACTGTCTCCTGAGCCAAAATGTGCCTGTAGGTGAACTTCAGCAGAATGTCTTGTCAGCCAAAGGTTACACTTCCTATAAGCATTTCTAGCTGGAAGCAGCTCCAATAAGCCAATCATCCACAAAACAGGAGACCATCTGCAGATTTAAGGAAGTTTATTTTCAAGACAGTATATCTAACCTTATCAGCAAGCTGAAACACTTCCAAAATCGGGTTGGAAAAGTTTTCCTAGAAGCTGCAAACAGGATGATACTTGTGTCCACCCAACTAAATACAGTGCAGCACACTTCCACTACCAAATGCTCTCTAACAAATGTCAGCAATCTATACACATGTTAAAAATCTCATTCCATAAACAATCAATCTGGAAAACCTGTTCTCCTAAAAAAACCCAAGAGAAGTCTGGATATTTCTTAGTCCTTCACAGCAGTTACAAAAACTACTTTCAGTTCAGTCAGATGGCAAGGGAGAAGATCCTGGATGGAAAAGGGGAGACTAAATACTGTAGCCTCAGTCTGCAATCTTTGCCTTAATTTATCAAGCAAAACTAATATCCAGATCATACAGCCTCTATGGATATCCAGACACTGAACATATGCTTCCAGTTAATAGAACTTCACTGGGACACATTCCTGTTCTGTGGATAAACCTGGGGCAGCTACAGTTCAACAAAAGAAATTGATGCTCTCCAAAATTTACTGCTTGTAATGAGAAAATTCAGCACTTTGATAACATTAAACAAAAGAAACAAACCAAACACCAATGCAAAAGCCTTTAGTACAAGCTCAGTAAAAGAGACAAAAGGTCAGAAGACACATGCTTATTTCATTGCACTGACTGTTGGAGGGAAGAGGGCAAATAAAAATATCAAGCCTGCATTAAGGCCATCCTTAATGGTTGAGGCATCATGCTAGATTAAAAATGTATTTTAAGTTTTCTACACTTGCATCTTGATTCTAGACAGAGGTAACGCATTTAATCTATAATTTCTGTAACAGATTATACACAACACATAAAGCCTCTCCTCTGCTGCCTTGTACACTGTATTTCTAAAATACTCCTTTTTGATAACCACGTTACCCAAAGAGAAGCAAAAGCAATTTTCTTTCCTGTTAAAGCACTGTTTAGTACAGGACAAAGGATGTTAAAATCTATCCTTCTGGCTATTGTAACAAAGTCCATCACAAGCAATTTTACAAAAAGGAAGGTTTGAAAGGATAAAACTACACACACACACAAAAAAAAAATCCCTGGTATTGTGTTCCCAGGGTGATAGATTTGTCTCAAAGGGGATGAAATAAAATTCTCCTTGAAAGAAGTTCATGGAATATGCACACAGTGTGCTTACTTGTGTGCCTGCACACACAAGAAGGTGGATTTAATCAATGAGTCAATCTGCCTGCATGCTCACAGCCAAACATGCAGCAATACCTCCAAGTGCTCCCATGAGAACACTTAAGACATGAGCTAAGACTTTCTGTGTACAGAACGTTTTAAATTAAGTCCCCAAGGTACAGATCAAATAAAGAAATACTTTTTCATGCAAACAATAGTGATATTAAAGACTGAAATTCTACCACAAAACTGAATATACACTAATCTAAGAGACAGCACAAGAGATGGAGAATCATTGGTAGCACACCACTTCATTTGTATGAGAAAAACACATCTGTAAGTTATTACCAAAAAAAAAAAAAAAAATCTTATCAGATCTCTCAGGCTGTAGCCTGAAGGCTCCCAAGCTCAGGACACAAGGATGGAGCTTTCTTGAGTCCTTTCCAGATCTATTTTCTTACTTTGATTTGGGTAAAAACTCATGACTACAGCAGCACACCAGCATTCAGAAAAGTAACAAAATAGTAAAACACATCTACGAGCATACACCAGACCTTTCATAACCATGGTATTTTATCTAACACAACCCTTGAAGAGCACTGCACTTTAAATAGGACACAAGCTAATAGGGAAATGGAGAAATGCTCCAAACCCCTGTTTTCCCTAACCTCAGCAATTACAGACTTGCCATGTATCAGCTAACCTGTATTAAAGTGGCTATAGTAAACATCACATGGTACAAACCCCAACCTCAGCTCACTTTTCCACACCTCCTCTCACCATCTGTCTGAGGGAAGATGTGATAAAACTAGCACATCCCACATCCAAGGCAGGAAGAAATGTAGTTCAGAGGTAGAAAAGCATTTTAATTCCCCATGTTTAACTTGTATGCAGGAGTGAGATGGCGACAGGAGATGAGGTTGATGGCAGAAACAGAAGAAAACACTCCTCAAACACCATTCATCTGCTTCTGCCCTGTCCACTCCCTAAAATGCCCCCAGCTTGGACCCTGGGGAAAAACCAGCAAACCAGAAAGATAAGCAGCTCTCATACATAGTTTGTTATAAACACCAGACAGCGACTGAACAAAAAGTTACTACATTGTAGTTAACACCTACTCTTGCCTCTAGAATCACATCTGCTAGCTGAAATAGGAAACAAGAGGAAGGGAGACCAAAAAAACCTCCCAAATCCCCTATTTTTTTACCATCATGCCTATGTAGCTGCAAGAGCTGGAGTCTTCTATTCTAAAATATCCTTAACAGACTGAAAAAGAAGTTCAATTTTTTGCCAAAATAAATCCTCTAATAGAGGGCAGACTCTCATTTTCTTCATGGAAAATACATTAGAAACCTACATATACACATATATTTGACCACTGGAATCTTTATGATCCTACCATGGGGACAGTAGACTTACTGGGGACTTGGTAAGTGAAAACTAAGCTCTTCACTTAGATCTCTCTTCTAATCAAGACAGATCTATATAGCTGGCCAAAAGCAGAATTTGAGTGCAGAAATACTGAAACGAGTGTGAAGATTTAAAGTTACCCTTTTGCTCCATGGCAAGTAAACCCTGTTGCTTTTAAAGCCTAAATACCCAGACCAGTACTTCACCAATTAAAATGGAAATGCACCAAGAGAAACTGAAACACCTTGACCCAATTCCATCTCCTCAGGATGTACAAAAGTGTCAGAAAGGTAAAAACACAGATAAGCCTTTAGCTAATCTCTATCGAGCTAAGGAATGGATGGAAGTCAGCAACTACTGACAAACTCACAGCCCAGAAGAGTGATCAGAGTCTGGATAAAAAACTCAAAAGGCATCTGTAACTCTGAAATGGAGTTGATATGGACAGCACAGAAGCAAAAGCAGCTTCAAATAGTCAGCAATATTCATCAGTCACATCAGTGCAATCAACAGCAAAAATACCAAAATCTTCACAAAAACATCTTGAAGTTAACTGTGGGCACATTGGAATTGACAGCTAGTAAAAAGTTGCTATATATTTTAGAGCATTGGCAAAGGGATGGGGTTTTTAATTACCCAAAGGATAATGATGATTCTGGGCTACCAAATGCACTACAAGGAAGAAGAACCTCGTCTCCCTTCCATAACACAACTATATAAACTACAGAGGAGCTCTTGGACAAAAACACTGATTCGAAAACAAATTTAAGGTATTACACATCAGGATGTTCAAAAGGACAACCACACTCCCAACTTAAGCAAGGTTTTAGTGTACTAAAATAAATGCCTCATTGCTAAATCTGACATCCGCTTTCTAAAACATTAACTTTCTATCCCACATATGTTGAAATGGTTTGAGAGCAGATTTTGGGGGCTGTAAAGCCAGTATTTATCCAGTTTCATAATTTTACAAGCCATTTGATAGCAGAGCAACTCACAGCTCTCACCTGCTTCAATTAACCACTGCACAATATGATCTCAACATTTCAGCCCAAGAAACCATTACTATCCATACTGGCTAGCAACAGGAAGGAAAGAAACTTGTTTACAGTGGAAGGTAACAGTAGAAGATGAAGAAGCTCAGATATATTATGTAAAAATCAGAAGACACCTTCAAGGCATGTGGAGGAGATCCAGTGGCTAATCAACAGAGAAGTGAACTTGATGCTAGTGACAAAACACCTTAGTAACATAGAAGAACTTCAAAGCAAAAAAAAAAAAAGGTGAAGAAAATATTTAACAGCAAACTGAGACAGCTCATAGCCCCTGGAAAAGTTATAGATTAGAACTTCTTTGAAGAGGATGTTCCCTTTAAATACTAATACAAGCTTAAAATTCCCCCAAAAAAACTCAGAAAATGTTTCAGTGGGAACACATTGCTGTAGAACATTTTCCTAAAAACCTGTCAGCAGTACAACTACAGCTGCTCTTATCTGACAGCACAATGTTGTCAAACAAGCAACACAACCTCCCACCACTTTAAAAATAAATTACTACTAATTATTATTTTTATGAGTTTCTAAAGTGGGAAACAGGTTGTTTCACAAGACTAGTAGAAGACCAATGATTTATATGTTTATGAAACCCAAATAGAGAGGCTTGCATGTGTGTGTTTATAAAGACACTTAGGCAGGTAACATTTAAGAGGGACAAAATCTTCTCCAAGACAAAGAAATTGGAAACACTGCAGTAAAATTTAAACAAAAACTTAAGTGACACATCATGAAGACCCAAAACCATCAAGTTATCTCCTACACAGAAAAGTAGTAGTTTTTACTGTGTATTATAATTCAATTAAAAAGAAGAACTAAAACTAAATACTGTTTTCTTGTTTGTATTTCCTGTAGGAATAATTCTGCTCCCTGTAGCAAAGGGACTTACCTAGCAGATAAGAAAAAAGCTGTGCTTTTTACCAGAAAGCCTACATTTTTTGAAGAAGCTTCAAATCAAGCAATTCATATTCATAAATCAAATGCAGTTTAGTCTTCTAAACAAACTGTGCAAAGATAGACAATTTCTATTTAAGTAATTTATTTCTGATGTATTCACTCATAACTGCTTACTTGAGCACAAAAATAAAAAGATTTCTCTGTCAATCCTGGGTAATAACTGGAAGAACAAATGAAATTCCTTTTCTGCCTCATACATAAATCAATACATTATTGTTCTTCCTTCAGGACCATCTGTGTAACACTGCTGACTCCAAATTATTCATAGGCTCTAAGGCCAGAGGGGATCAGTACATCACAAATATGATCTCTTTTACTTCACAAGACACCAAAATTTCAGCAATTACTCAGGACTGAATGCAATAATTTTTGTTCTCAGTAACACCTCTAATTCCGTTCCAGAGGGGGCAGGGTTACAGTTAGGTACAACTGAATGCTTTTGGCCTGTCAATATATCCCTTTCCTACTTTCCCTCATCCCAATCCAAATTAAATTCTTGATTTTGAACAGAGCTGTAGAGCTAGATTTTTTTTTAAATAAGATTTACCAACCACACAAAGCTGATAAAAAAACTGATGAAGTGTACTGAGTTGATGATTCTAACAATGCCAATCTTACTTTGGAAAGTTACTCTTTCCACAAACCTTACTTAAAAAGCTTTATCAGTCCCCAGGGTCATATGCTGCTTATCAAAGGATCTAGAAAAAAGGAAAATGAAGGAAAAGATGTGGGGGATATATATAAGACACAATTAATGATTCTGAAATATAAATAACAAGAGATGATTTTTTTTTTTTAAGAACAAACAAACAGAAGGAGGAATTGCTTGGAATGCACCTCATTTTGGAGCAGAGAAAACAGACTAGAAATTGTATTTAGGGACAGATTACTATAATACTCGAATAAATATATTATGATAACACCAATGCCATTTGCTATGAGTAAGAATTCTTTAAGTTCACAGGTCTTTGAGGTTTTAAGAAAAAGAATAATAGAAAACAGACATGAATTAATGGAATACTCCTTACAGATATCTCAAATGCTTCTGACATATGTTCTCATAAATCCTGAAGGAAACACACAGGATAATATTGTTACAAATCAGTTGATGAAGACTGAGATAGGATTTCAAGGATCAGAAAAATTCATTCTAAAGGATTTTAGTAATCAGTATTATGTCTGTACTATGTAAAAGAATGTTGAAGAAAAGGAAATGAAGTAACAGTTCACTGTGTCTCCAAAACTTTTCAAAAAGAGCTGAGATCAGAAATGGATCCCAGGTGTGCAACAGCATCTTAGGAGAACGGATCATTTGATGCACTGTCATCACATCTTTAAATTTCATAATGTTATGGCTTCAGCCAATTATGTTAATTGCTTGTCACATCACCATAGAACAGAGACCAAGACTAAAATGGGTCAAGAAATAACAAGATACACATTGGAACATTTTGGATTTGCACGCAGTAATCTAATGCAAAGCAAGAACTACCCTTTTCCTTCCAGGAGCATATAAATTAGATTAGCTCAACTCTAGCTCCTTCAGTCCTTTTCATCCCACCTTGCAATACTGCAATAAGAAAATCCTAAAAATAGGAAGCAGATCTAAGAATAAGAAACAGCTATGGCACTTTGCATTGTTTAATTTTAAGATTAGCAACCATAAGTTACTTGAATAGTGTTAAATTTGCAACAACTTTAATTCACAAAAAGAAGCTAAATTTCACTCTTCATATCACTTTATTGATTCATCAGAAATTTAAAATGTGAACATTTGTTTTTTTTCTGATGTAAGTTACTTGTTACTTGCAAACTCCAGAGAGCAAAATCATGTCCATGTTTGGGTTTTTTTGTCTTAAGGCTTTTCTTCTTCTATCCTTTCATCTATTAAAATAGTAATTGATCCTAACACATTCACAACACATAAACCTACAATAAAAAATAACTAAATAAAAATTGGAAAGAGGAGAGCCCTACTAAAGGCAACCTATCTCTATACAATTCAGAAAAACGCTTGTGTACCTTAAGATGTTCGGATGTGAGAGTCTATTCATAAGTTGAACCTCTTTCAGCATGTTTGCTCTGTTGCTGTTCAGTGTGTTCATCTTCAAAGCCATTACCTGGTCTGAAGTTCTGTGCCTTACCTATTGGATAGAAGCAAAAAATGGTAAGGATATGAAATGAAAGACTGAAGAACTAGTATTGTTGTAGTGCAATGTAGAGATCCTTCAGGACAAAAGTTATCCATACACCAATTTCTGCAGGCTTTATCACAGAGATGACTCTCTATGAGCATACTATGCAAATGTGAAATGGCATTTTACTCTTTTCTTGCAACTCATGATGACAGAAAGCTTGAGAAGTTGGAAAAAAACCAACTATTAGCTTCTAAGTACAAGTGAAGGAAGCCATCTGTTTGTCCACAGAGAAAAAGTTTCCCACTCCAAGACCTGTGAAACTTATCTTTATTCCACCCAAATCCTTTTTTTCCCCTCTGCAGTGGTTGCTGTCATTGTTCACAGAATGTGTTATATGAGGACCTGTTGCTTACAGCTACCGGGCAGATTTTGGAGGTACAGTGTTTACTTTTGAAAATAGACTATGATCCAGCTTCCATATCCAGGGGACTGAAAGCATTCCTGCCCACCCCTGCTGCAAAGCAGAGAGGTTCCTGCACAGGGGATCACCTCACCCAGGGTGTCAGTAGGGCTCTAGAGCATCAGCAGGAAAAAGAGGATTTCTCTGGCAACTGTGCAGCACCAGCACCTCGATCAGCATGACTTTCCCTGGTCAGAAACACAGAACTGTGGCCATTTTCAATTTGGTACTCAAACTAGCCCATCTGTCAAGTGTTATGTAGATGTGTGCTACTATTAGAAAGGAGCTGTCACAATAGTGTAAGGCTTGCCAATCCTTCGAATTTCCTTACAGTTGGGCATTCCCACACACATACTGGTAGTATTCACAGAAATTATGTTCCCATTTTCTTCCTACATCAGTACCTGCAGCTCATAAATAGAAAACATGTATTTCTCAAAACACTGAATTACCCTCATGGCAAATTTATTCATGCTTATGGAGATTAGCTGAGGAAGGTCTGTGTTCCAGGAATTTAAGACTTATCAGCTTTCTAATTTAAAGCTAAAATCAACCTTATGACCTAGGTACATACAATGTACCTGTATTTTCAACAACAGCAGCCTGTCCACTTTTATTCCAGAAGACTGTTCATCTTTTCCAGTAAGAGGCTCCCTTAGCTGTGATATGAATTACAGAAAGAACAACTGAACCCAGTTGCAAGAAGATAAGCAGATGCAAGAAGAAAATAGAGTATGGATTTTGAAGGTAAGGCTCCCTGGGAGCTCTGAGGCAGCAAGTGATACCTATTTTCAAGTTTCATTTGCACACCACTATCTGCAAGAACAAAGGGCATATTTCAGCTAAACATTCTCATCTAGACACAAAGCCCATGAATTCAGCACAGGGATGTACAGGGAGGAAAGGGTGTCATGTTTCAGGTGTGTGTCTTGTTTAACACTTCTAAGTTGCCTCTTCCCGTCCTAGTTTCAAGTATAGGGTAGCACTGGAAACATCACAGGTGAGTGTGGTAAACAACATCGAGGCACTGAGTAGAAAAATAGTCCTCAGATGCTTTTCCTCCTGCTTCCCTCCCCCGCTTATGTACGAGCTCCTCAAATGCCTCACCTACAGTCACCCAGTAATCCCAGTGCAGGAAGGATCAGAGAAAGGGGGTGAAGAAGGATATAGAAACCAGCACTGAGCAGAAACCAACAGCAAGTTCACAAGTATGAGACTCCTCCTTTCCGTGGTAATATTGGTTTTAAAATAAAACTGGTCAAACTACAGCTTTAGTGCATTACAACAAGATAATCTAGAATCATTCTCAACACAACCTGTCTTGCCTGTTTGGCATGTCTATTGGTTTTAAGCAGGATGATTGCATGTTAAGTTGATGAGGTTTATTGTTACTTGCCAGGTTTCTTGTGTCAGTTGTGTACTTTCATTAATTTTTAATTTTACCCAGCCAATTTGAATGAACAAGCTAAGTTGGACAGGTCAATGTCTACACAGGGACTTCCAAAACTTATTTTAATTATACCTTAATTTTATTAGGACTAATGCCTTGGGTGAGAGGAAAATAATTAAAATGTTTTCATAGACTTAGAAAACTTCAACAGTGTAAATTTAAATAAAGAAAAAGGACTATGCTTTGCACCTATACACAGCAGCAGCTAAACCAACACACTTCCTCTGAAATGAAGGTTAGGAATCTTGGATGTTGTGGTGGGGTAATTTGGGGTTTTCAGGGAACAGAAAAGGATTTGAAGTAACTTAATTTCTAGAGTCAGAGATGCTCTCAACAGAGCTTCCTCAGAAATGAGCTTTCCACCAAGACAGAAGCGTCAAGGTCTGCCAAAATGGAATTAATACACATAGAAAGTGTTCAGGAACCCGATGGAATGTGGTCTTAAATAGTATTTGCCTTCTCATTAACTCTACCAGCTACTTCTTAATTTCTTGACCATTTCTACAATTCACTCAGTTTCACACCAAAATTTCCTGCCTCAACTCTGGGGTAAAAGTAGAATTTATCATAGGATCTTTTTCCTTGTTCAGACTGCTTTTCTTAAGCTAAGGAAATCTCAGAAAAGAAGGTAACTTCTTGGGTCACTGTGTCCTGCATGTTTTCTGGATATTCATGTCTGAATGCAACACGAAGTGGTCAACAACTGCTTCTCAAAGGTCTGACTGTCCACAGCACTGCTTGCACATCCAGAGAAAACTGGGCTCTTTTTGCAAAGACAGAAGTTTTCATCCTCTGTTTTAGGCTATTCTGCAGTCTTTCCAGTCTTGACAGACTGAACGAGGTTCAGTGGCAAGGACAGTAAGCTTTTCTTTTGTTTGTTTTATAAAATCATTTTCCCATGCTTGGAAATTTCTTCAGTTTCTTACACATAGAGCAGCATTTTCTGTCCAATTACCTGGTCTCTAAATAGAACCCAACATTGCACTATGCTTTGTTTCACTTAAAGGAACACAGTAAGGTAACACCAGCAATTTTACTTTAAGTTCTGTATATTGTTCTGATATTGGAGGATGTATTCCTGCAAGATCTGACAGAACAGCAAAATTCCTAATCAAACCAAAGGAGAGATGGAGAAAAAAGGAACTCTCCTCCTCTCGCTAATTATCCTTTAAGCGAGGAGGAGGAAGCAGAACTGGAGGTGAGAGGACAATACTCAACATTATGAATAATATCAAGTATCAGTTTATAAATTATAGAGCACAATGCTAACCACTTGGAATACACCTAAGACTAATTATGTTTCTCCTCCAAAGCACAACTGGCAAATAGCGTTTCTATGGCAAGAACAAATTGACAACAAGGAATTGACAGTTCTGGCTTTAAGGTCTCAGTCGAACTCTGAATCATCAACACGGAAGGAACTGCCAGCTCTGCCCTCCATGCCTGCATCAGTCATACCCTAGACAAAATTTGTGTCTATCCTGGCATGCCTTGCCAAAGCCTTGCAAAACTATTTAGTTTTAATCCTTCTCCTTCCAGGCCACCTCTGTGCCATAAAAACATGGAAGTGATGTTTGAACCACCTGACTCCAGAAGGAAAATGAGTAAATATTTTGGCAATACTGCTGATCCAATTTAACATTTGTTTACAAGGCAGTTTGCCTCAGGCATATGCCTGTATACTCAAACAGGGATTCACTCATGCAATTCAAACCTCTCACTGATGCATCTTGCAGATTGCTGTGAAGCTTCTAAAGCTGTTGGCATTATTATTAATTAGGGTCCCTTGCATATCAGACCAAATAACCTTTCAGCAATGTCTGGATCACAGTGTCTCTGCTTAGAAACATTCTGACAATCCTACAGCTGCTTGCACACGCTTCCAGCTTCTCAGTCTGCTTACCTACGTGTGTGACTCCATCTCCAAGGTCACAGTAACCAGATATTGCCTCCCTGTTTTATTGCTGACAGGCAGTTAAACTGTCCCTTTGCACTCTGATTCTCCCAGGACCAAAGTACTTTGGACTTTGACCTGGCTATGGTTACCGCCATGGTTCTGCTCACATTGGACCATGTTCTGATCCTTACCCCTTTCTTCAGAAGAAAGTGGGACACAGAGGAAGTCATGGATACAGGTAAAGAAATAATGATGCATTTAAAGGTGCTCTCAGAATAGTGATTGAGCAGAAAAGAGAAGTAGTTACTACTTCACATTCCAGAGAAGTAGTTACTATATAAAGCTCATGAGGTTTATCATGCAAAAATTGGTGGGTTTAATGTTCAGCTCACTGCTTAGCTGTAAAGTTCTTTATTATTAAAAAATTAAATATAATTATATTATTTATCTATTGCATCATATATGTCTGTCATGGTTCTCCGAAAATCCAAATATTTATATTACTTCCACTTTCTGCTGGACTGAAGGGGAGATAGCTGAAATCTAGCCTGATTTCATCTTTCACAAGGCCTTTTTGATCTGTATTGACTGTACCTTTCCAGGTGGCCCCGGAATAAACATCTGAAGAACATTTCCTAATACTGATATTGTAAATCTGCCAACACAGCTTTCAGCTGTACTCCTAGTTTTTCATTGCATTTTCATTATTTTCCAAATCATCATTATATAGCTGGAAGTATTTTGTCACAGTTCTCTTCCAAAACTTCATTTAACTGTTTTCCAGCTTTTCCTTACCTTCCCCTCTTCTGGCATCCAGCCTCACTGCTTAAATACATTTACAGATTTTTACTTATACAGCCTACTCCATAAAATCATGTTGCTGCTCTAGCACACACACCAATTTTTTGTTCATTCTTTTACACACTTTGGTCTTCATCTAGCCATTTCACCTTCACCTCTGCTGCCATGTATCCAAAGCACCCTTTTAAAAGCAGTCCCCTCTGGTCCAAATATTTGACCTCTCCTGAGTTTCCTTCTCTGTCTTCATTTGATTTACAAGTATTTTCTCTTTGATGAAAAGAGATGAAGACATTCCCTTAGCTACCATTCTAGGCCATTTGCACTAAATGTGTTACACAGTTTAATTTTGATTGACTGAGTTAACAATAAAGCTTGTGAGGCACATGAGATTATAGAAGTAATCACTGTTAAAAGGCTTCATCGTACCAGTGCCTACTAAATGATAAGAAAAAATCTTTCACAGGGAAGCTGACCAGCAACTTGGCTCTGATACAAACCTCCTCTCAAAAACAGACTACTTCCTTGCTGTGACAGCAGAAGAAATCTTTAAAAAATAGGCTCAGCTGTATTTTATCCAAGTCTCATAGTCAAGCTACCAAGTCATCACACTTACAGGGACATATATTCATGCCTCCAGGACAAATGTGTTAGAATGCCTTAACTCTGTGGTTGATTGAAAAAAGGCTCCCTTCAGCAAAGAAGATAAACCTGCTCTTCAGCTCAGTTCACAGTGCTTTTAAGTCTGTAATCTGAAATGTTTTCCTTAACATTAAAAGGTACTCACTGTCAGACACACATATTCATAGTAGTGATGCCTGTATCAAGTCAAAAATTTCATATCACTAGGAAATTTTGCAATGACAAACAGAAGCTGAAAGGAATACACCAGTCCAGATAATACTAAGCTGCTATGTTGATGCCAGAGTCAGATGGGTTGTGGCTGTTTTCAGAGTAGTAATACAGAATGTCACTATACTACAACTTCTTGCAGCAAGAGAGAGACCTGCCAAAAGTAACAAAACTTTGCCAAACAAAACTAGTCAGCATGTGTTACAAGAGCTTTAGCCCATGTTCAGAAGATCTAGAGAAACTAGGCACAAAATAAACCCCAAAAGGTTTCAAAAGCCTAGCAGTAATTGTGATTCTACTAATTTCTAATACTAAAGAGTTGAGAGAAATACACAGAAAAGGCTTTACCATTTTCCCTTTAGTACAAAAGCTTAGTAATTAGTCAAAGGTCCTAATTTGATAACTTCAGTAACTTCTAGCACCATCAATTCAGCAAAGAAATGAGTTCAATTACTAGATAATATTCCACACCCACAGTCAAACAAATTCTCTAATTTTTTTTCCAAATTAAAGTGAATTTTAATTAGTAAGACAGCAGTACCATTGATACTTTGTAAATCCACTTGTGTGCCAAAAACCCCCTCAATTTTTCCTTTGTATTTTGTTTTTCTTCATTGCCTGCTGTAATGTAAAACCATGGCCCAAAATAGAACACTCTTTTATCTTAAACAAACCATTTATTGATAGGAATCTGTGCACATATCTCTGCCATTAACTTGATCTCAATCAAGCCATAAAGGCAAAAAGAGACTACAGTCTTATTTTGAGAGAAAGCACAAATTAATCAGAGGACTATTGTTCCACAGTTTGAGATGAGAAATAAACAGGCACAGCCCAGGGTGGGGAAGTTGACTGATGTAGCCAGTTCAGCAAAATGTAACCATATAAACTTTCCTCTGCAATCCAGGACGTGGAACACAGACACTGAGTGAGCACTGTTTTACCACAACCTCAGCAAACAGCTCAGCCATGTACTTTATACCTGAGTTATGTCATAGTCAGGAAAGAAAAAGAAATAATGAGTTTGAAGTTCATAACTGAGAGCTTATTCCTAATTTTCAATGTTAGCTATCCTCAGCTCATTGAGCAGCCCTGAGCATGCTACTTCCTTCCTTTTTTTACCTCTCTGTTAGTTATAACTGTTATAACAGTTATAACTGTTTTATAAAATTGAGGTGATTTTACCTATCTGCCAGAAAATTGGAAGATTGACATCTACAAACAACTGCTGTGACATCAAAAGATTATATATAATCAGATATTGTATCTGTGTTCCTATTTTCTCCTTTAATTTTTAATACTTATGGTTAAATATTTCTCATGTTACTATGGGTTTATCCTGTATGAAAGATAATGATACTTACATAATATGCAGATGTTTTTGAAGAAAAACAATACTTTGGACTGAGTTTTTCTGACACAGAAATTTTGTCTTCTAACTTTTACAGTATATGCACAGTTTGGCACTGAGTACACAGTCCCCCCACTACACCAGCAATCTCATAATTGGTATTCAAACATAGTTCTGGGGTTTCTTTTCAAAACTGTATGGGAGCCTTGAGAGAAAGTTCTCTTTGGAGTAGAAATAGTTTCCTTAGATTTCCATCATAAATCTTCCAAACAAACATTGCCTTCTGTTTGTCTCATCTTTCAGAAGAGAGCCCACTGACATACAACTATCGCTATTATAATCACAGCACTTAGAACTTGATCACAACCACAAATAAAAAGAAAGCAGGGAGCAGGAAGAAGCCACATTTTGCTTACTTGAAAATATTTCAGCTTTTATAAATTTATACAGTTATTAACTTACAGGTTACAGCCAAAACCAAAAATTCTAAGTAACTTCTTGTTATTTAAGCCTTCATGAAACTGCTCTTCTTGAGAACTAGGTTCTTACACAAGTAGCTAATTAAATATGCCATGCAATTTCTTATGTCTCATCATGGCCTGTAAATGCTAGGAAGCGCAAGAATTGGATTTGCAGGACTTAACTGCAGGCAGCTCATGTGAACATTACAAAGCGACAGCAGTGAGTCAGTGTTAGACACACTGTCAGCTCTGGATTAGTTAACAAAGCAACGCTGTCTCCGTATCGATCACTCCAGTGGATGTTTCAGAGCTCTGTCCTCTCCTCAACCCCTGATGCCACCAGACCATCAAAGAGATGGCCCCCACCTTGCAGAGCTGCTGCCAGGGCAAAGGGCCCTGCAGCCACCCCAGAGTACTCCCAGGATGTGCCTAGCATGCCACACCCAGACACAGGAAGCACGTGGACGGGGAAGAGCTTCCCACAGTTTGGATATGCCTCAGCATCTATTGGGAAGAAGTTTTGGATCACTTACATACAGAATACCAACGACTGCAGCAGAAAAGAGTAAAAGAAGCCCTGTCATACAGGCTTTGGAGTTCCTTTCTCTAATCACTTCCAACAGCTGTTAAGGAGCTACGTAGAAGCATTCCCTACGGATCTGAGACTGTAAGCATCTCTTTTTTGTTACTGATACCAATAGAAACTTGCAGTTCTCATTTTTACATTTCATATCAGGCAGTAACACACACATTTGTGTGTATTAACATCAGAGATGCTCCCCAGGCACAGGCAGTGAAATCCATCACTGAAATGTATTTAACTTTCCCCTGCTGCCAATAGCAGTAAATAAGAGTCCAGAGAGGTGCCTCAGAGGTGTCTCACAAAGATTTTAAGTGATGCACTCCTGTTCTCTAGGCGCAGTCATGTTAATACTGGACATATGCCAGTATGCCAGCACAGTTATTTGAAGAACAGTAAATCAGCACCTGTCTCTCAGTATCAGCTATGAATGAGCTTACACAAATGTGCATGTTTGCCAGCTGGCAAAACAGAAAATCCCAGAGCTGCCAACCCAGCACATCTCCATCCAGAACAGAAAACTAAACAGATCTCATTTAACCGTGCTTGAGAAATTATTATGGAAAACAAGACAAAAAGTACACAAACATTTCAGAGCCAAGGGAATCTTGCCACCTGTTTTGCCCTGGGAAAACTGCACAACAATACTCAGATTGGCACTTTTCCTGCAGAAGAAAATCAAAGGCCCAAAGGACTCTGAACTACTGCAGTCACTGTACTAAACACAAAATCCAAATAGGGGTTATCTCCTATTGCAAGGTACTTGTTACAGAATCAGTGTCTTTCTTACTGTTGACAGAATTTGTGAGCATTCTCTCTATTTGTGAGGACAACAAAGACTCACCTCAGATATTCCATGTATCAGATCTTCAGCGAGGCTGAGGAGAGGCCAAGTTTTCAAACAGGTGAAAAATACATTTCAAAATGGACAATTTTACATTAAACTATGTTGTCGGGTTTTTTTTGACTAAGTATTCTTAACATCAAGTTTGTTTCAGTGATTTTTATTCTGCCTTTTTAGTCATCAAACAAATAATTTGTTTTCAGGGTAGTTCTATCATATTTTCTAAATATTTCTGTCTTCAACAGAGAAGCTGTCTGACCCAATCAGAGAAAGTGAAACAGTGTAAGAACTGATTCACCCTGTTTTAATTTGGGTTACTCAGTAGAGTTCCAGACTTTACTGTAGTGATGCCAAGCAAGACTGTAGGAAGAAGCATTACGCAAGTATAGTTTTGAAAATTTTCTTAAAATATTTCAACACCACAACAAAAGACAAAGCTTTCATTAAATCTGCTGCCTGGTTCTCCTTTAATCCCAGTGCTTCCTTAGCTGATGTTTTAAGATGATTATCACATGCATATCTTAAGACTTCTACCCAGAAAATAAATTAATAAATACCAGAACTTATTTCAGATAGCAAACATTAATTGGCCCTTCATTCTACCTTGTATTTCAAAGCATTTTCAATTCTGCTAAAAGTAAGAGTGTTCTACACTTCAAGTATATGCAAATGTCATTAAAATTCAGAATTGCTAAGTGGGGAGGAAGTGACTATTTTGCCCCAATAGTGCAATCCATAAAGACTAACAACACAGATGAGGTTTTTAATTCCTACATTAATGATCCGTTGGAGTACAGCCTATTTATTACTACTTCTCCCTGTAGCCTATGCCCTATAAAAGCATTTGCTAATTACGTGACAAGGACTAGGATGACAGCAGCTTGGCACCTCAATAGCAAAAAAAAAAAAAAAAACAAACCAAAACATTACCAAGAGGAAGACAACTGTCTGGTTAAGTGGTTACCATACAAATCATCTTAGCAGTTGGAAGAAGGGCTCCAAAGGACTGATACACTGATGTGTGAAGTAAGAAAAATCTCACAAGAGTTCTACTTTGACTGAGAAAGCACCAGCACCCTCAGCATTTATGCCTCAGTTCCACAATGGTGCTTCTTCCTGCTCCTGACAAGAACCAGAATAAAAACAGATTAGAATCAACTCTCTGATACAACTCCAGAGTTTGAAGTGAAGTTTCAGACTTATTCCAGCCTCCTTGGCTAGATTACATAAGAGAGTGACTGAATTACCAAACAATTAGTAGCTTGTTTTAACATTGTAGCTTCACAGGAGAGACCTTTAGCCTCCAATATCCTACTTCTGTCACCTTGAGCAAGGAGGGTTTCCTACCCTAGTCAAAAGGAAAAGATTTTCAGCTTAAAATTCAATCCTATAAAAAAATTAGGCCAAAAGGCATACATGGACAAGAAGAGTTGCTGTCTGTTTTTCTACCAGGCATCATATCACACAGGGAGGGCAGAGACAAAAACAATAGCTCTACCCTTGAGTGAGGGAAGGTAAGCCCTGGTCAAATCGGTGTCACTTTTCAGTCACAAAGTATATTCCCCATGCCTAAAAGATCAAATATTATATCTGCAAAATCAAAATATAGGATAATCCACTTACTTATTCCCTACTCCTTTTCCACCCTAAAAAGATGGCTTCTCCCACTATTTGTCATAAGCAGACCTTGAAGTATCTCATTTCACCTGATATAGCTACAGCAGTTTCGAGAGGAAAAAAACCCACACATGACTTAAAAAAAAAAAATCCTATTGTCTAGACCATTACTTTCCAAAACTGGTGGTATTACACTGCTGGAAGCTGTAACTTCCTCAACATCTTACCAAACATAATCAAGAACATTCTAAAAAAACAAAGATGGCCACAAATATCACTAATAAAGCAACAGGAGAGAGAAAATTTTTGGTTGGTTGGTAAGGCACATCCCACAGACCCTTAATTTTTTAAAATAAGCACAATTCTTATTACAGTTTTTAGCCATTGGGCTTTATCATGTCTCTCATTACACTGAAGAGCACCTTGAAATAACTATTTCCTTGTTGTAAGTCTGTGTATGCACTGTAGTGACAGCTTTTATACAGCAAACACATTAAGACTAAAGTCATCCACTGAATCACTTCTCTAGTTATTAAAGCAATTTTATGGTTTCTTTGTCCTCATGTGTTAACACTGAGTTAACAACTGTTGTTCTCCAACTTTAGAAAAGTCAAAAATCCAATGTTGAAAAAGTATTTAAAGCCTACAACTTGAAAGTTTCCTACAAATACCTAATAGAATAACCAAAATAAAATACCTTTTAAGCCTATCAAATAGTACCACAAATATCATGGTGAGTGGATACTGTATAATCTCATCTTTAATGTTCTACAAAGTTTTTTTTACATTTACATGTTCAGACACTTAAGTTTAGGCCTCTGATCAGGCTGCTAATTCCAGAGGCAAATAAGATCCTTTTCCAGTACAAATCTTTCACTAAATGTTCAAAATAACCCATGACAAAGTGAGAGAACTTTGAAACTGAAGCCATAGGGACAACAACAAAACAACAACAACAAAAGGCACGAGAAAGATTTGAGATTTCCAGTAAAATTATACTTTATCAATGCTTCTCTCAGAATATTTTTAATCTGAATACCAGAAAATCTATGTTATGCAGAATGATGTTTTTGTTGTGTTTCAAATTTCTAAACTGACAGCATTACTGTTTTGTTACTTAAGACAAAGTGACAATCATTCTGGATAGAGAGGGTACAAGGAAAGTATTTATTGATGATGGAAAGCAATTCTTCCAAACGCTTTCTCAATTCCACAATAAATTTGTATCATCCCTTTTCCAGGAGCTTCTGCCCTTCCAGCTCAATCTGGTGAAGGAACCAACCATGCCCATCATCTTCACAGGGAATCAGAGTGAAGTAGAGCCTGATCTACTGTTGGAGGCTTTTCAGTCCAGTGTGGTTATGATGCAACCATTCCTCTCTTGCTCAATAAAATTGATTCTTCAGAGATACTAATTCCTGGGCACCTCCCACTGTAGTCATCTCTACAATCAGCTTTAAAGAATAGGTTAAGGAGTTGTCCACACACAATGACACAAAGCTGCTCTTGCCCCACAACAAAATGATTTAAAACAAGACAAGAAGAAGCCTTTTCCCACTCTATGCTTTTTGACTCCACAAATCTACAAAGCAAAGAGAAACAAAGATTTAAAGTGAGGTAGGAAGGCCTAGACAGCAACAAAAATGCCAAACCTTGATGTTAAGAAAAACTTGCAGAAAACAATTATGCCTATTCAGAATTAGTTTCCAAGAGGAAAAAAAAAAAAAGCATGATTATCTGCAGTACAGTACTAATGCCAAGAGGAGAACTCTTGTTACTGCCCTGTAAGTCTGAAGACATGATACACACACACAGCAATATCCAAGCTATGGTTCCAGCAACTCTACATCTCATGTACAACAGCTACCATAAAGAAAATGCCTACACGCAATCAGCCTTTCTCTATACAAGCATTCTACCCAATTAAGTGACTTTATGGTGATATTAATGTCACCTTGAAGAATGCAATGTTGGCCCAAAGTCTGGTGACAAAGCACTTTGGTATTAACAAAAAAATAAACTTCTTTGTGTTGTCAGTGTTTATGTTGGGAGTTTTGAAATAATAATCAAAAAGGTATGATAGAATTAAGAAAAGCTTGCCTCCAGTTGAAACACCCAGATTCTCCTTGATTCATGCTGACAATTAACCACTTCCTCCTCAGAATAATTCAGCAGGGAAGGTACTGGCTTGATAGCCTTGAAGACTGACATCCCATTTATGCAGCAAACAGGCACACAGAGAAGAACTGTGTAAGAACTCGCTTGTAGCGCCCTGGGAGAGTGCTGAGGCCCTGTCCTGCAGGTGGGAGCTCCAAATCAATTCTGTTCTTGGCTTTCCTGCAAAGACCGGCAATAACGAACAGATTCACATTTAGATTTAAAACACTTTGACAGCTCAAATATTGCAGTGCCATTTATCTGATAAAACCCAAGTTAATGAAGATTCCAGTCCAGGAAAGTGTTGTCTGCAAACTCTGAGACACTGTTTCCAACACCTTCTGCAGTGGGATTTTGCTGAGTGTGGGCTGAAAACCAAGCAGCAGGTCTCTTGCCTTTTTTCCTGTACCTTTTCCATGTCCTTTTTGTAGTCATGTTCTCCTTTTAACATGAACTGGCATTCCCTTCCTTGCATGCTCATTTTTATAACTACTCAAATATCTGCTTTCCTCCTTCCACACACTCACAGACATGTTACTCTTCTGACTAAATGCCACAGGAAAATGGAACCCTCTGTCAGCAATGAGTTGCTAGTAGAGTCAATAAGCAAATAGGAAAGACCAGCTGTAGAAACAACTCAAACTGGGAGGTTCTATCTATAAAAGGATCATTTAAAAATAATAAATTATAGCCTGGATACACCAAAGGAGGCTGTAGAATCTTTTATGATGGAAGTTTAAAGGACAAGCCAAAAGTAGCTGCCAAGAACAGGGCAGAAATACTTCTGCCCGGCTCAGCTAAGGATACTGTAGTAATTCTCACAACATCTCTGCCTAGATTTACACTAATTTTCAACTTAGGTAATAAGATTAGGCAAAATGTATACATGTTTTGCAATGGCAACATACATAGATTTCTGTAAGGCATCTGACTCCGTGCCACAACTGACTACAACCAAGTTACAGAGTAGCCAGGGACGGCTGAAGATACACTTGGACATGACAGAGCAGGGTAAGACAGGGGAGTCTCCTCAGGGAGCTTCCTGAGGAACCAAGCAAGGTCTGCTCTAACTCAGTGTTCTGCACTGCCTTCCTCCTGAGGAAGGCTGCCACTCAGAACAATCTGAAACTCTTAAGTTTGGACCATTACCCTGTTTGTGTTATTTCACTAAGTCAAACCTAGGTCAGAGGCAACAGAAGAAAGTGACATTAAATGTTCCTGCACTAGACTCCTCAAGGTCTGCAAAATTACAGACAAACACAGAGAGAAATGTTAATCTGAATGGTAATGAAGTCATAAAATACAAAAAAAAAACCCCCAAACTTCCCATTGAGTCACTTTGGGAAAGCCAGATCAGTAATCTCTCTTAAACCTCCCACAGTCTAGAACACGATGTTCCAGAGATCAAGCCCACCCACCATGACAATGTGCCCATGAGACAAAATATTATAAATGATACAAATCATAAATGATACTAGATAGTATATGTTTAAAGGTAAAAGAACTAACAGTTTCGTCCTAAGTGCTTTACAAGTACTTGATAAAAAGAATCTGAGCACAACTCCAGGCTCGTTTCTCCTTTCACATTAGACAGTTGGATGCTGCTTATCTTTAAGCATCCTGAAGACATTAAATAAATACTAGAAACAGGATCCTAGCCTCAGGTACAAGGTACGTATTTGGACAGGCACACCTTTCCTGATCAGTCAGCACTTTCGAAAGACAGACAACATTAATTTGACCACACAAAATAAAGAATAACAACTAATTAATGAAATGAGAACCACCGCTCCAAGGTATTCAAATAGGAAGCTTCACAGTATAAGCACATACACCACAAATACCATGAGGATACTGATTCTTTTGCAACCACCACCCATCTTGTAAAGACATCCAAAAGTACGAGGCCCTCTCTTTGTATTTATACTTGGGCTTGTACAATTTTATATTGATCAATGACTCCTGTTTTCATGAACAAACAAAAATTAACCTGCAAAAAGTCCATTTTTAACACTGGAATGTCACAAGTATTTCCAATCTCTCTCAAAAGTTCAGCTACAGAATCCAGAGACAAAAAGAACACCTGAAGAAAATTCACAGCAACTTGAATACTTAGTACTGGCCTTGAACCTGAAGGTAATTGTGAACAGAAGATCATCCTGGATTTTAGTCTGACAGCTGTTCAAAAACACACGTTTTATAACAGTCCAAGCACTCTTTGCTAAATCACTTGAGTGAACCCAATGTATGATACAAAACAATAGACAAACACATTATTGAAAAAACTGTGGAGACATGGTGGGTTTTGAGACACCTTTGATGATTTAAAGGGAAGTCTTCCTTGCTCTTGTAAAATTACATGGTAATTAGAACTACCCTGGATTTTTCTCAACTTCAATCATTCACCTGTGAGCCTGCAGATCAGACTGAAATTTAACTGTGTCAAGCCACGAGGCTCTCCTTACTGGAAGCACATCAAGGTTCTCACATTAAATCTGATCATCAGCACAGCTGGATTAATGACAGAGGTGGTCAGGCTGATAAAGCAGCAGAATAGAAACCTGCTTAAATGAGTTTGGAACTTCATCTGTGATAAAGTTGTAATGCATTCTCACCCCTTCACAACAGAACTGCAGCGCTCTGGTCGAAACCAACGCAAAAAAGAGTTTATCACTCAGTGTCTGCCTGCAGGGGGACTGTGGTTGCTTCTGCAAAAACAGACACCAGATAGTCAGACTACCATCATCACTCCCACAATAATGCCACCAACTCTAACCAATACCTTGGGATGTCTAGTTTAGCTCACTGCAAAGGAAAATAGCAGGGGAAGGTTTTTAAAGACTTAGAGAATTTGTTCATGCACATAAAAATAAACTGGGTATCAGGGATTTCTATCAATCAACAAATTCTCAAATTAATCAATTACTATGAATGCTGGAAATTCATCTTTACTTTTAGCTACCTTTTTCCCTCCACCTGAATTCTGACATTCTCACAAGTAAACCAAGGTCTGTTATTTCCTAGTTATTTAGACACAACCCAAGTCTATGGTACCTTTATACATGGCACAGTAGCTTCACCATAGAAGCTATAAAGGTGAATTCCAGTAACACACAGAACTTTAAAATATTTAATATTAGAAAGTGTCTCCACACCAAACCAGTTGCTACAAAATGCATTGCAGAAAGTTTTCGAAACAGGGAAATAAGACAAGAACCAACCAAACAAAAAACACCAAACAAACCCTTGTTTTCAACTGTTACAAAAGCTGGCTTTATAAAGAAATGCCCTGCACTGAGTCTCCTACACAACCCAAATAAAGTCCTTCATGTCTACCCATTTGAAAGATTTAAAAACTTGTGTTAGTGAAAGCTAAAATTTCATATATCTACCTAAACAGAAAAAGTTCTGTGGAGTGACTTGCCTTTACCAAGAGGAGATAGATACATGGAGGTCTCAACGTCTTTGGGTATTAAAGCAACATAAAATTTCCATTTTCTAATGCAGGTATCTATTTACAGCAATAAAACCAGATAAAAGATTTTTTGGTTTAACTTCAAGAAAAAAAAAACCCACATGAATTGTCATGGAATGGACATGATATACTGTAAGATAGTTTTCTGGCTTTTCTCTGAAATGGAAACAACGTGGGGAATAACTTCATGTAAAGTCAGGAACTAGAATAAGGAAACAAATTATCTTTTCAATGCCTGAAAGACAACTCAGTGTCCTGTTCCCCTACAATAAACCTTACCAGAACAGTCAGAGCAGCAGAAACACTAGCAGCACTATAAAACTGTGTTTGACAAGTTACTTTAAAAAGCTCTTTTCCATATCCCACGTTCATAGCAGCAAGCCAGTGACAACATCAGATTTTCTCATTCATATTATTTACTTCAAACCAATCTCTGGAGTTAGAAGTGTGGCATAAGCAGCAAAGGAAACAGAGAAGAGCAGTTAATGGTATTGCAATTTCAGTGCAATAAAATCTGTGGTTCCAAATTCAGCAACCATGTATGGAACTCCTTAACACATGCATCTAAGAGTTGTGAGACAAAGACTACCAAAGGAATGTGTACCATCCCACAAAACCAATAAACCAGCTAAATTAAAGATATTTACATATGGGAGAACCAACAGCCATCAGTGTTTAACACTACACGAATGCAAAAATACATGGCAGAGGTCAAAAAATAAAACAATTATTTTTAGCTTTTTCTCTTTTTTTCCAAAAAGCTCTGCAACTCCTCAAATAAATTATTAGTGACAAAAAAAAAAAAAAACCAACCAACCAACCAAACAAACAAAAAAACAAACAAACAAAAAAAAACCCCCCAAAAAACCCCAAAAAAATCCAAACAAACAAACCACAAACATTTGAAAGAGTGTTGAAAGAAGAAATATTTGGAGACTGAAAGTTCTCCATCATGAGTGCTTCATTTTGAGTGAAGCAAATACAAGGACTATCATTTGACTTCTGTGGAAAATACTGTGGCAGACAGTCTTGTACATTCTTACCATCAAACATGAAGCAATCAACACTGAGAGGAAAAAACTAAACACACACCTTGAACACCTCAGAGAAGAAACCAGAGCCAATTTTCTCACATGTGAAGTCATCAAGACGAGTAAGTCTGGAAAAGGCACTTATCAGGGCTCTGTATGAAGAGCTACAAACTCTTCCTATCTGGGATGCAGTCCCTTCTCCAGTGCCACCATCAAAGTCTTCAGCGCGCTCCAAGCGTGGTGGAAATCCTGCTATTGAATTCCGCTTACTTCGATCCATTTTGGAAACAAGATTTTATTTCACTACAGGAGGACTTCTCACATCTTAGGTAATTTGCTGTCTTCTCTACTCTTGTTGGATCCTAAAATACAAGAAATTGATATTACCATTACTGTGGGATATCTAATAAGGTTGATAGAACTCCAACAAAGTTTACACCTGTTTAAGAGAGAAGGAAAAGAATGAAGATATCCAAGCAGGAGCACAAAAACCAAAGAAATAAAACAAACCACCAGACAACAATCTAATGAACTTTTCATTCAGATGCATGGAAACACCTTATGCTCTGGCCATTCTGAGACAAATAGGCTTGGAACTCAACATTTAACTGGTAACAACTTTCATTCCCTTCCCCGCAACCCTTTCTTTTTTTTTACTTAAATTCTGGTTGCTACAGCAAGCAACCCAGCAGGAGGAAACCCACAAAATGTAACATTTTATTCTATTTCAGTTGCAATTGATGACCAATCTACTGCTACAGCAAGAAACTATTTCACTTTTGGGAGTGAACAACGGATCGCCAAAAATAAACATAATTTTAAAAAAAACCTAAAAACAAAAAACCAAAAAAACCTAAAAAAAAAAAAAAAAAGGTAGATATTCAATTGCCATAAGAAAACTTGTTTACTTGAAGAGTCAAAACCTTGTTTTTTAAAGTTTTCATTTATGAGCGCTCCAAAACCAATTCCTTACCTGGTAGGAACACAAGGTTATATCCCCTGAACACCCAGCCCCCAAATTTATAAAAAAACTAACAATCCTGCTATAAAAACAAAGTATTCTTATAACAATCTGCCAGACAAATTTCCCCCACAAAGATATTTTTTAAGCTATATTAATTTCAGTTCAACTGAAAACACAGGAAACAAGCTACATTTGCCAAGTAGGAGAAAAGAGGGGGAAAAGGGGAGGGGGACCAAAATTTTTTTTTCTCTTTTTAAGAGAATGATGAAGTAATCGGGATGACTCTGGAGCCCATCAAATTCAGCTTGGACTGGCAAACTTGACAGGTGGCCTAACTTTTTTTTTTTCTTTAAACCTTAGACTTAGAAGGTTATTCACCTATTCCAGACTTTTCATTTACAGCAATTTGGTGAGCACCTACAAAGCCTGAACAAAGTGAACAGTCACAAAGAGGATACTTCTTTTTTCCCCGAGGGTGAATGAAAAACTAAAGGGAGGGGAAGGAAACAATAAAATAATTTTTTAAAAAGGCGGGCAAAATACCCACAGAGCAGGCAATTACACTTCTGTTTACAAAAGTGTACAGAACCTGAACAATACACTACATCTGAAAAGCATCTGAAAACCAGAGGCACATCAGCTGCCCTCTGAAAATACAGCAGTGCTGCTAGACCCACGTTTTGCATGCAGTGTATCTTTTTGAGATGCTCTGTGCCAACACATCAGCAAACACATAGTCCTTCCCTGCTTTCAGAAATAAGCTCTGTTGAACTGTCTGGAATTAATTTGAGGTTGTCCGCTCTAAAAAAGAACGGTGTTTATTTCAAACATCTTAACACCTCTCTAAATGGATGTCAGTGGGTATAAGGGACTCTCACCAAGGCATGATTATGAAAATTTAATCTCTGTCAAATCCCACATCATGTTTTTCCTACAGAATTTTGTATGCAGACTCCCACATGCCTGATCTTACTGCACTCTTCAGATGATAGTGGCCAACTGGCACACAGGAGATCAGGATCCAGTTTCTGATCTCATATTCTTTGTCAGGAGCCTTGAGGGTCTGGAAAAGGCACAGAAGCACTACAGGAAGATAAAGCCTGTTACATGTTCTCAATGGAGAAAAATAGCCCAGAGAACCTCCTCAGCTATAGACAGGATGCCTGGGAGTTTCCAAGTCCTGCTTAAATAATTCCTTTTGATCTGAAAAGGACAAGCTATATTTTGGTTACTTTTCAAGGAGATAGAGAAAGAACTGTCTATGGAAGAAGAACAGACAGAGGAAACCATGGCATTAGCAGTTAATTTTTTGGATCAAAAGATGCAATCTTTGAAGATTGACCAGGAAACCCACTGTAATTGAAGGAACATTTTAATTTTTAGAACTTATTTCCATCAGAGTAGCGCCCACATGCACCAGACACTTTCCATGGAAGGAGGCAAGCATTTGCCCCCAGAAATGCACAACCTGGCAACCCAGCATCACAGGATACCCTAGGATCACCATTCCACAGAAAGTGCAGAACCTCCAAATAAATCCAGTGGAAAAAACCACATCTATACTGCAATCCAGCAAACTAAAGACTAGAAGCAAGGCAAAAAAAAATCTTCCTCACACAAACACACCCCCTTTTATTGAAATCACATGGTGAACTTTGCAAAACTCTTTACAAATTTCACAGTGAGAGAAGAGATTCAATGTACTTCACACAAAATAAATCCCAAAAGGTTTTGCCACCTGGATTCTCAAGTAACCCATTCCTTCATTTTTGCCTGCTAGAGTTTAACTTTCCAGACAGCTACACAAAATCCTTGGAAATTATTAGGATACAGCTCCATTATCTTGCCCAGGATTCCATGCACAGAATTAGAGGAAAATTTCAAGTGGGCACAATTCCAAGTGGGCCTCCTGTCATTTTGGCCAATTACACTAATGATCACATTCTCAATGAAATCAACCAAGGTTTAATTGACTGTCAAGTCAGTCTGAGGTACTTTAATTTACTACCTTGTATGATTAATTAAAGTGCACTGAACAGAAGCCAAGACGATCCTGTAAATCCTGTAACTGACTAAAAGGCAGTTGGGTGGGTTTTTCCATATTAAGGTTCAGCTTAAGTTGTGCTCAACAGACAGTTAAGAGGCACTAAACACTGGGAAAAATATTTCCTAATAAATTCTCAGCTTTCAGAACAATTTTTCTGACATCCCATACAAGAAAAATGCACCCCACTCCGCAAAGACCAAACTAATTCTGAAATTCACCTCCCAAAATGCATATCTGCCCTCTTCAGTCATTTCTTACATTTCTAAAAAGCACAATTTTAGAATGTTTCATGCCCTACCACATTTTAATTTCTTGGCTTACCAAAACACACCTTGAAGAAAAAAAAATCTGTATTAATATTATATCAACATCAGTTTCTTCATTGAATTAATGCATTGATTACTATAAATACAACTATCAGCATTAATTTGGTTAATTAGAGATTTACCTTTTAAAACCAGTGCCTGAGTCTGCAATTATTTAAAGATGGAAACCCCACAACAGCACATCAAGTTATACCCTAAACATGTGTCAAACTAACAGGTGGCATATATTAACCAGTTATAAAATTAACATTTTATACTTCATAGATATAAAAATGGGTAAGGCTCCTCAACTTCAGCAACATCCCTTTTATGCCTCAGAGTATAAAACAAGATCCTTCCAAACAAACATTTCAGCTCATTACTAAGAGGTTTTCTGTCCCCAGTATCTTTATAAATATGTGCATATTTGCACTCAAATGTCAAACTCACAATTTCCTAAAAGATGGCCCTAATAACAACAACCATTTTTAGACACAGAGACCGTCGCTAGGCATTCAGCCTGGAAAGCAATAAATCTGGCAGACGCATGTTATTAATTTGAAAAGGTTTTCTGAAGAACAAGATGCCAAAGCTTTGACAAAAGTCATTTGCCAAGAGTTAACTATTTAAACTTGTAGTCTGATGAAGCTTCAACAGCCAGCACTACAAAAACAAAGGAATTAAAGGAATTATGCTCGCAAGTGTCACTCAACAAAATAATAACTTGAGGGGAAAGAAGACTTCACTGTTGTACTGCACAAATTTCAGAAGGGCTTCAAAGAAATGTAAAAAACAAATTTTCCAAAGACTGAATTGACTGAAATCCTTAGCCTGGAGGACAAAACAAAAATAAAAACAAGGAAAAATGTTTAAAAATTAAATCCAAGAATTCAAACTGAACAGCAAGGAGAACCAGACACTCAACAATTTTGTTCTCAGCTGCTGTCACTTGCTCCCCTAACAGGAAAGTTTCTTGGTTTGTCCATAACTTAGCTTCTTGTCCTTGAGAGGAAGACAATATCAAATATTTACAGATGAGGTAGCTACAATACTAGAGCTTGGGCTATGTTTGGCCCAGCTCATCCTGAACCTGAAGTCTTTTCTGAATACTTTATAGAACAAGTCTTTAGGTTCAGTTTATAGTCTTAGTTACAACACTGCATTTGAACATGAAAATCCCAATATTTTCTATTTGCACTTACATGACATTTTGCTTTAATTTCGTCTCCCCTGTACAGGATAACTCCCAGCTCTACCCAGCACTGTCATAGCATAAGCTTCCTGCAAACTAGGACTGACATTCCTTAGAAGAGACCTGCATTAGCCCTACTACACCACTCCAGAAACTGGAAGTCTGCTGAACTGCATCATGGTTTTATAATGCAAACAAACCTCCACGAGAGGCTAAGCTGAAACAAACAGTTCATTTATTTTGTGACTGTAGCCAAGTTTGAAATGAGTAAGAGAGACCAGCTATTACTGCAGAGAGCAGAATTCAGGGCCAAGGTTGTAGGTTTAAAAATATTTTCATCAGGCATAGGCACAAATTCTAGCACATATTTAGAAGGCAAATATAACTGAGGGGGAATATTAAAAACTCACAAACAAGCTAAAGAACTACTTGATCCTTATTACCAGCATTTTCTAGGGTCCAATTACAACACGAAACTAAAGCTCTACCAAGGACCTTGCAACAATCCATTCCTCTCCTAGCCTGGTTTCAGTCACTGCAGTCCACAATGCAGACAGGCTCTAGCCTGGTTACAGAGCATCGTTAGGGTTAAATAACCACTCAAGCAGATCATGTACAAGACACAGCTGCTGCTTCAAATGGATAATTTTAATACATTATGTTTGCTTAACAAAACATAGCCCAATAGAGACAGTGAGAAGCTGCTCATGCCTTCCAGGTGTCAGCAGGCTGACATTTGCTGAGCTCTCAACAAAAAGAAAGGGAATCAAAGCCTTCTAATACTAACAGGTATTGTAACATCTCAATCTAGGAATTTCCCCCCCCAGCCTCTCTGCTGGGTTTGCAATGAGGGCTGACAGCTCTATTAGCACTGAAGGTTTCACATGAGACTGGAAGCAACTTTTGTTGTTTCAATGCAACCAGTGAGACAATCCAGAACAGCAAAGGAAAGAGAACACGAATGCCTGAAAGAGGGATGAAGACAAAGTAAATAGGCTGAATTTCATACCTGACTGACAACTCTTGGACACAATGTTATATTTATGCATCACCACACAAGGCAGTCAATATTTGTCTTTTCCAGCTAAAAGTATTATCTCCACAAATATTTAAGACACATTCTGTAGCCTACCCTTACTAAGCACAAGCCTGAGTTACTGGTTTTCCCTTACAGTGAAACACCAAGTACCTTGTTTACCACAGTAGCAACTCCACAAACAGAACAGTAACACAGTCTTCACTAATTTATGACTTTTTGAAGTGAGAACAGGGCTTCCCAAACCCATTGTTCTTAAGGTACTGTGGACACTGATGTCTGCTGGTATTTACGAACCAATCTGAAGCTCCCTGTACAATGGGAAACACGTTACTCATAGACCACGTTACTCATAGTCTGAGAGCCATGGACCTGGGGTGTACAAGGTCAGCCTTCAAAAGCAAAGTTATCTCAAGCAACTCCACTCCTGGCTGCAAAAGCTGTTACATTTCTCCAGCGTGACCAACAGGGCAATCACACCAAAAAGTGGCTTAGCCACTACCAGCAATGTGTTCAACTTAACAAAAAGTGACAGGATCATATGAAAAGAAGCTTACAATCTAAGTCAGAAAGAAGACTTGGCAACAGACAACAGATGGAGCTGGTGTGATACAGTTGCTGATTATTAGATGGACTTACTGATGAACACACAGCTCCAAATGAGTATGTTAGGGAACTAATGAGCAGGAAAAGAGCTTTAAGAAAAAATTATGAACATTAACCTTTCTTTGATCATGCCTAGCAGAGCTCTTATTTTTGTGCCAGTCTGCAAGATGCCACACTGCAAGGAAACAATAAAGAACTTTGCCATTGTGCAAATGCATGGTTGTCTGCTACAGGAAAAATACAGAAAAGGAACCTATGATGTAAGTGAACCACAAGCTTCATTCTTTTCTGCAGCAGACACAGAAGCAACAGTCCCCTCCTTTAACCCTGCATTTCTTTCATGAGTCTGTGAAACCATTTGCATAAAGGATTACAATGGCAGAAAGCAAATATCTAGAATTAGAGGATATAACTAGGTTACAGGAGGCCTGTACCACCAGAGCATCTCTTTTGAACTCACTCTGCCCTTCCACAGTCACAAAAATATGAGGAACTGAAGCAAGAATTGCTCTGTAGGCCCTAATTTGTGCTTGGTCCAACTGCCGGCTGTTCATCCCAATGAAAAGCCACAAAACTAATCAAAGCAAAAAACACAGGAGAGCACACACTTGCCACCAGGTATAGGGAATACAGTTTGCTTATACTGAGCTTTGCCTTCAGTTTAAACTATTCGTTTTGCCTGAAAGTTTTACACAAAACAAAATGGACAATGGAATTACTCAGTCATGTCTACAGCTGAACACTACAAGATTCAGAAAATGACATTTTTATTGCATGCAACAATAATTTCAAAGGATGATGACTGAATGGAAAGGTTTATGACCAATCCACAGGGCATGTCAGAGTTTCTCATAAAAAATGTTATCTTAGGTTGCAAATTCCACCGCCTAATTATGTCCATGGAACTGTAAGTCTGTTGATTTTGCAGACAATAAAATATGCTAGAACTATGATCTCTTGGAAAAAAAACAAAAAAAAAAAAAACAAATCCACAACCAGAAAACAGTCGAAGCACAAAGGCTTCTCATAAACTAGTCTAAATGTTAGCTGTTGCTTTTTTTAGAGGGGCAAACAGAAAGGTTTAAATAAAATTCAACTCAATACTCTTCAAATTCAATTCATTACTCTTGAAATTGTAGCTTTCAACTATTACAGCAGCACTTACAGGAACTCCCAAGTGGAAAGTCCCCCGTACTTCAAGCAAAAACTTTTCCGACCCTCCAAGGAACACATTAAGAGTGACCATCTACATTGACATAGCACGTCTCACCTGAAGGCCATAAAGCAAACATATACGCACCTACACTCGAACACTCGAGCCTGACATTAACGCGTGATTCAAGTATAGCAGGATAGCATTTAACCAGCAAAACTCGAGCCAACCCCTCACACCTCTTGGCAAAGCGAACATTTCCAAGGCAATCCTGGACGAGCAAAGATCTGTGCCGGGCTCTGCCGGACCCTTGTCCGTGGATCCGAGCACGGCTTTCCTGCAGCGCCCGCCGCCCCTCACCTGCCGCCACCGAGGCGGACGCGGCCCCCCCGCGCACCTGCTCCCCGGAACGCCCCGCTCACCTCGCCGCAGCGAGACCCCTCCGCCTGCAGAGAGCCCCTTCCCCAGAGCGGCCCCGCGCCCTGCGCCCCGCTCCCCGCCGCCGACCCGCCTGGACCTGCCCCGCGCCGCCCCCGCGCCGGCCGTTACCTGAGCGGCGGCGCCTGCAGGGCCCGCGGGCGGCGCGGGCTTTCATGGCCACATCTCCCACTCGCGGCCCCTCAGCACCCCGGCGCGAGTCCGCCCCGCCGCTGCGGCCGGCGCGGGGCCCCCATGTGAGGCGGGAGCCCGGCTGCGGGACCCGGGGCCGCGACCGCCGGCTCCGCCTCCTCCTCCTCCTCCTCACGAGCCCCACCGCCCACAGCGCCGGGGCGGGAACCGGCCGGGAGCCGCCCCTCTCCGCCGACCAATCGGCACCAGGAGAAGTGTGATGGACAGTGCTTCTCGACCAATGGGAAAAGGCAACCGGGCGGCGGGATTCGCAGGTAGTCCACGTGAGTGCCCCTTTTCAATTGGTTGTGGATGTTTGAGCGACACACAGTCTGACCAATTACAGGAGCAACAACAACACCCGAGAGACGAGAGGGAGGCAGCGACAGGAAGAAGAGGGGGCGTTGCTATGGGCGCCTCGCCCTCATTGGTCAGCTCCTGAGGCGGGTCATAAATAAGAGAATCAGCCAGAAGAGAGCGGGGCCGGCAGTGATGGACGGGCGAGACACCCAATCACCGTGTGCTTATAGTGGCGGTGGCTGAGGCTGTCAGTGGGGCGGGTACTCGGACGTCCCGAACTTGCGGCCGGTCCCGGTCCCCGTCCCCGTCCCGGTCCCCATCCCCGTCCCGGTCCCCATCCCCGTCCCCGTCCCGGTCCCCACCCCCGTCCCATCCTTGAGCCCCTCGCACGTGGCCCTCAGTGACGGCAGCTGGGCTCCGTGATGGTGACCGTGCTGTTACTCCTCTAATTACCTGTGCCCTGCTGCGTTTCCCGCAGGACTCATCCCTTTCTCTGTCTCCTCCTCTCTCCAGGACTTGCAACTTCAGCGTTTTCTCTTCCCGTTCTTCCCATCTGCCTGCACCCCGCTTCTGGTGTCGGTCACAGGCTCGGGCCCCCCGGTCCCCGCCAGGAACTGCTTAATCCAGCTCAGACATTCTGGGGGTTCGGCTGCCAATGTGAAATAACCCGGGATTTTTCACATACGAGCTGTTATTGTTCAAATTATCACTTATCCTCATGTAGGCAGCCTATAACAGGTATGGAAAAAGATACCTTTCTTCCTGCTGCTACGCAGTGCCAGGTTCCAAGTATCCATTCCAAAGCACGGCAGGACTAGAACATCTCATTAAACAGTTGTGAGGGGGATTTGGGTTTGTTTTACATTGGCGAGAGGCTGATTTTTTTTCCCTGACCTCATCTTTGGCAGAGGCTGAGCTATTTTTACTGAAACTTTTCAACAAACGAAATTCATTTACTGTACAGTTTTGGATAGAATAACCAAATCCCAAGCAGTTAAAAACCAGAGGAGTTATAACTAAAAAGGGTCCTGGACAAGAATGTGTCACTCAGCTTTGCCATATCATATTAGTAATAAGTTTTCTAATTATTGTTCATCATTAATGTTACATCTAGTCTTTTCAGCATGATCTAAAACATGCTTGAGAGAGTCTGATGTTGGACACACTCACACCAGCTCTAAATACTAAACAGAGACTTATTCTTACAGTTGGATTAAAATCTCTCTATTCTGCAATGCCTTGATTAAATTCAGGCTCGGAATTTCAACCAAGAGTCTACAGTGAAACTTTCTCCATAGGTTTTACTACAAAAAATATAATCATCTTTGCACAGGTAACCGATTAAAAGGACTTTTTGTGTGGGCAAAAAAGTCTTGTTTTCCTAATTTCCTCCTGGATTTCCTTGACAGAAAATTTTCCCACACTCTCAAATGTTAAATATCAACCACTTGCAGACATCTGTTCCAATGACAGTTCAAACACAGGGTGCAGCAAAGCTTTGGTAATTAAGCCATTAAAAATTATTATTCTATTCATTGCATTTTAATGAGAGACAAAGCAGATGGAGCTACCCAGATCCATCAGTCTCTTCTCTCTATATTCAAGCAGAATTGGGTTTTTAGCAAGATTTTTCTTTAGAACTTTCTTTTAAAGTTAAATTTCAATGCTTTATATTTTACTGGGATTTATCTCAGCAAGATTTTGCAAAGTCAGCTCTGGAACATCCTTCACCGTGTTAGGATCCAGTGATCCCTGAGACTTTGTACCCCGTTAAAAAAATCCAGTACCTCCCAATTCCCCGGTATCCTCGTCGCTGCTGTTTTGGGAGTTATTAGCTGGCTTTAAGATGACATCTGGTGGTAGGTTTTCATTACTGCTCTTTTTAGGACGTGATCCCAGAACTATGCAAATGAATTATCTTTCCCTCGTTCCTCACTAAAAAAATTTACCTCCTTTTTGTTTCCCAACCAAGACATGTGTAATTCCCGCTTTTGGACTGCAAATGTCTTACTGGTAATATCCAGGAATGAACACTTATCCCACAGTCTGGTGCAAAGTAACATCAGTAAAACACACCGGAGCAATCCAGTAAAGTTGAATCTCAGTTGGAAACATTCACATTGTGTGTCACGTAACATTGCATGAGGTTCTGTGACTCGTGACATTACTGAACCCTGTTTGGAGAGGGAAATAAAACCATCTTATGAGCCCTCCTATGGCTCCATCTCAACGGCAAGTCCTACGTTTTGAAAGCAGAAAAAACCGTGCATGAACTTGTCTCAGAGTCTCCGTCCCCCCTCGCAGCTGGCAGAAGCACCGGGGCAAATCTGCAGCCTTGAAATCTGCGGAAGACGAGCGACTTTTGTGGTCTCCCTGTGTTTCCCGGAGAGAGGAAAATGAACACCGCATTAGAAGACTCATCAAAGAGACACATCAAAGGCAAAGTCTCGCAGATGTCACAGCGCTCTCGGTTCTGCCGATCTCCTCTCGCATGCCAGAAGGGTCTCGCAGCCTGTAAATGCCCGTGCTCGCGGTGGGTGTTCCCCTCTCCTCCGGATGCCCCCAGGCTGCTCCATGCAAGGATCGGCCGCTCCAAAAAGCAGCTCTGTGGCTTTGCGGTTTGCTCCTCTCTGCTCTCAGACTGACTCTCTCCTCCAGACTGATCACTCTGGCTTTTTAAATGTAACCGGTTTGGCAAAGCAGCGGAGGGTTCACTCACGGTTGGACATAAAAATAAACACTGGAAGGTGCGTGAGAGCAGGCAGAAGGGGGAATTCCCTTCCTACGGGTTTTGGAAGTGCCCCGGAGGAGAGAAGTTTGGGAGATTTCTCCTTCCCAAGAAGAAAGCTGATGAAATAAATCCATGCAAATTTGCCCCCACTGCAGGAGAGCAAGTGTTTTACCCAGCAGAGGTTCTGTGGGCTCCAAAATTAAACGAGTGTCACACGACAGGGGATGTCTCTCTTCCCTCCCAAGGGACCAAGACAGTTGTTTGACCTCACATTATTGTGATGAGATTGGGCATTTTAGTGATTTAACCCATTAAATGCTTTATGTAATGAAACCTGCCAAGAAAAACCATCTTTGGATAGAATTGGTAAAATTCTGCTCTGATTTACTCCTGTGGAGGTCTGAAGACATGTCACAGGAGCTGGAAGAGAGGCTCCTCATGGGAATACCAGGAATTTGCTCTTGATTCATGTCAACATAGGCCCTTTTCTAGCCCCTGTCCTAGGTGGATGTTTAACAAAACAGCCATGAAAAAATGATGCCCTTAGTTTTTCAGTCACACACCAAACCCTTAGATTTTGAAAACCATCTTAATGGATTTCGTGAGAGGAGCATTCGCCCACTTGTGCCTCCCTCAGCCAGTTTTGTGGGTTGCAGAACAGGGACAAGTTTGCTTGTTGGTTTTTCCTGCTACTCTGAGCAGGGGAAGGGGGAAGGCACAGCTGGGGCTGTGCAGTGACTCTCTGCCCCTTGTTTTGTCATGCCCATGCTCCTAGCAGCAAGGAGGGCTCCGTGAGGGCAGCCTGCATGCTGTCCTCTGGACAAGGACATATCTGCCTGCTGACCAACTGGGTTATCAATTCTATCTCACCACTGGTGCAGATGAGGTGCCCAGTGTGTCCTTGTGCTCAAAGCTGTGCTGCCATGTCAGCCCAAACCCAACATCACACATCTCTGCACAAGACCTGGCAACCACAGGAATGCCACAGCATCTTCCATGCTCCTCTTTCAGGAGGCTGGGCAGAGCCCATACAGGAGGCTGGCACAGCACCAGACACCCTGCCTCAGAAACTGGAAAGGGATGTCTAGGGCAGATGGATATGCCCAAATTGATAGCTCCTGTACTGGGATTGGTGCCACAGTCTTGTGCTCCCCTGCCTGCTCATCATGGCCATCTGCTGCCTTGGCTACAATTGGAGCCTGTCCGCCCTGCCACAGTGCTGTGGCATGGCTGAGACCAAGCTCCTGGTGGTGCCATGGTTATGGAGCAGCACCAAGCTGACTGGCTGGCTCCCACCTGCTCTGAGGTGCTCTCAGCCATGAGGATGTGCAAACACTGGGACAATGAGCCTATGTCACTGTGCCTTGCTTCAGCCCTGGGCAGAGCCCATGCTCCAGCCTTTAGGAGCTGAAGAGCAATGGGTGAGACCCCAGTACTCAGGGCAGGCCTGGGGTGTGGCTTCTCTCAGCAGCACCTGAAATTATGAAATGTCTGAATACCAGTTTTGTAGGAAAAAACCTTAAACATCTGACAAAGCTGTATTCACTTTGTATTCACCCACCAAAGTCCAGAAATACAGATCTGCACTATCTTGGACCATGGTAGATGCTGAAAGAAGCCATGCAGTCCTGTGAAGATTGAGGCCAACAGCCCAATGCCCATCAGTGCCACCTCTCCTACCCCATGTCGAGGCACAAAAGGATTTCTGCATTGTCTGGCACGCTGTCCTCACTCCCCAGCTAAGCCAGGTTATATCTGAGGTGAAAACACTGCTTTTTGTGTCCTTAGGCTGCAACAGCAGCCTCTCCTCCTCTGGTTATGCTCCTCACACTTCCACTCACTCCTTATCTCTGCAGTTACAACAGTGAAGAGACTTGTCCCTTTCGTGGCACTGAAATTGAAGGCCTCTGCCACCACAGGGCTCTTCAGCTTGTCCTCCCCACCAGCCACCCCAGGCTTGGGCACCTTCAGCTCTGCCCCTGCTTTCTCCAGTCCTTTTGGCAGAGCTGCAAGACCTACAAGTATCCAGATGCTACCAAATCCCTGCTCAGCTCTCTGAGAGATACCACTCTCTGATCAGCCTGCTCCCAGATACATTTTGGTTTCCCAGACTCTTAATTTTCCCTGGCTCCTTAAGCCAGTGAAGTCACAGCGTTTATTGTTTCTTGCTCAGTATGATTCTTTAACTCTTATGCTTTGCGGTCTGCTCCTTTATTTTTCTTTTTTTTTTCTTTTTTTTTTTCTTTTTTTTTTATTTTCTGGTTTTGTTCTTCCTTCTTTCCTTTGCTGGGTTACCAAGCTGTGCAGAGCTCTCGGAACAGAAGATGAGTCAGGACAGATATGGAGAGGGAAGAAGATGATATTCCAGCCTTGAAGTCAGGTTCACTGCCTGCGTCACTGTTATTAAAAATAGATGAATGGCAGTGCTGTTCACATTGGAGGAGAGACACAGGAGATGTAATATTCCAAGCTGCTGAGCAAATGGTCCCTCTGTCTGCCTGCAAGTCCCCCAGTGGCATCTTCTGCTCTTTGATAAATTCTCTTTTTTTGGCTCTGACTTGTGGGATTTAATTTGCCTTTCATAAAAAAAAACTGATTTAATGTTTCAGCTTTGGGAGAGGGAATGACTCACTCAATGATTAGCTCTTCTGCTCCCGTCAGTTGACTTCCAGCTTCCTCGAGAATTGAAAATCCCTACAAGTGCCAAGCTGTCTTCATTTGAGAGCAGGCCTTCTCCTCATTCTGCACTGAAGAGCTTCTGGAGAGTAAAAACAGCTGTTTAGGGATGATACCTGGGCATGTCTACCCCAAGACCATCTGAATCATGCCCCATCCTCATGAAAATGCAAGTGGACAGGGGGGCAGGCTGGGATCTGCTGGGTTGTGTGAGGCCAGACTGAGATGTGCACCAGCTGTTCTCCCAGTGCCCCTGGCAAAGGGTGGAGGGGAGAGAGGCCAAAGCACAAGAAATGGGATGATTTACATGAGCCCAGTGCCCAGGTGAACCACCCACATGCCCAGAGCCATTCTTCTGCTCAGGACTCCCACTGCTGCAGTCACTCCCCCCTGGGCTAGTGGAACAGGTGATTACTCTTCAGATTGTGTGGGGCTGCTGGTTATGGTGGCAGCAAGGCCAAAGCTCTGCTCACTCGCAGGACTCTCAGCCTGTGTCATACCCTGGGCTGGGGGCATAGCCCAAGGATTGAGTTTACTTGTCTTTCCCAGGGCCAGCACCTCCCTCCCTCCTGCCTGTGCCCTTACTTCTCCTCAGCTCTTTTGCTGCCAATATTTTCTATTCACTTATTTTCTATTATCTGCTTCTTCTTATTAAATTACTATAACCAACATTATCATATCTAGTCTGCTCCATGACTTGGCTGGCAGCCAGGAAAAAAGGATGGGAGCTGAATAGAGCCACTGCAAGAGCGAGGTGTGACAGTGTCAGAAATTGATTTTGTGGTTTTTGAGCACAAAACCCACACTTTGAGCACTTTCTTTCAGAAGTTATTCTAAGTCATCAACTCTCAAAGCTACCCAGACCTGTCTGATCTAGGTGCTACTAGGGCTTGCAAGAGTATTTTCAGTCTTACTCAAGAACAAGCCTACAGCCTACACCCTACACAAACATGGGGGGCTGCTGCCTGCTGTCTAGGGGGAATGGTTGTTCTTATTCCATTAAAAGTGGCTGTGTACCAGTGGGATGTTAAAGTTCCCCTTCTTTTTGCTCCTTTCTCCGGGGTGGGACACCGGCAGTATCATCTTAAAGACATTGTCACACAGATGCAGTCCCTTTTCTTCCTTCCAGTTGCTCCTTCCTTGCTATGGGGAGCCAAAGGTTCCTCATTAGTGTGTTAATAATAATCCTAACGAGTGCGGAGATCGGCTAAGTAATAGCAGTGACCTGCAGGGGGGCTCATCTGCCCAGATTTATGGTGCTGCTCACCAACCCCTCCGGGAACTGCCAGCCCCCCTTCCTCCTTTTCCCCGGCTGTTCAAAATACCCCGTGCAGTGTCTATGTGCTTAATTAAAGCAGAGGGACCGGTAACCTTGACGACTGCCAGCCACCCTCCCTAAGCCAGCTGAGATGGATGTGGTTTTGGCGTCTCCAGGGACAGGCCAGAGCAGAGAAGTCAAGCACACTGAGGCGTTGGATGTGCTCATGAACTGTGGGCACAGCCAGCAGTGCCGATGTCCCCTGGAGCCCATGCCCTCCTCAGGGGTGGGTGCCTGGGGAGATGCCCTGGTCCCTCACTGGTGAGATGTGGCTCTTGGCCCGGGTGATGCACAGTGCAGCATTGAGAGATCAAGTTCGTCTGGAGCAAAGGAGGCTTTGGTCTGTTAGGTAGCCCTGCAACCTCTGTGGGTAGTAGGAGACGCCTATAACCAACTAAGTAGTTGTAAATATGCTTTAAAGAATTCCCCTTAGAACTGGGACGTTTGTACAAGCACAATTACCTCTGCCAGAAAATTGTACAGCTAGTTTTCTTGGCAGTAAATAGCAAGCAGCTAGAAACACATTTCCCATGAGGGGCTACGATTGAATTTTACATTTTCTTATAAAGAAAGAAAGCCAGTAAGAGGTATGATCAGTTCTGTACCAGATCAACTCTCTTCTACCTCAGAACTGAAAGCAGGAGTTACCAAGCATCTCTGTATTGAAAAAGGGAGGCAAACCCTCTTGGGTTAATACCCATTTCTACTTTGCTCCTCTGTCCCTTGGTGCTGCAGGCTTAGGTATCTGATGGAGAAGGGGACCCACACCCCACCTCTGCCAAAGCAGCCTGAGAGAGGATCAGTACAAACCAGGCCATGACATGGAGCCCTGTTCTTCAGAAATGCTGGCCAGAACAGAGCAGCCAGACTTCCTGAAGGCTCAGCTTGCAGAGTGTTTGCATGAGGCTGGCCGGCCCCCAGGAGGCTGGAAGGGATGTGAAGCCAGGGGAAGTCCCAGGGGCTACAGAGAAACCAGACATGGCACACTGAGCACTCGGCTGAACCCCAGCCAGCGCAGTCATCCAGGGGTGCTTGGAGCATCTCTGATCCAGCTGTGCCGACAGACCCAGGCATCCTGGAACTGTCCGAAGGGCCCAAGGTGGTGCCCCACGTTGGGCTCATCTGCTGTTCCCATCCCTGCATGGGGCACAAATGAGGGTGTCAGGCTCAACTAGGGGTGCCAAGAGCAGATTAGGAGGGGGTGAGATCCTGGTCTGGGGTCACTTGAACCTGTCCATGGGATGATGAAGTGGTACAAACCCGGCCTAAGGATTCCCAGAACAGAGAAAGACGATACCGGGGGTGTCCTGTCCGAACCAGGAGTGCCGGGGACCAATTGGTGATGCCGTCGGCGGTGCGAACCGAACCGAGGGTGCCGGGGACCGAGTCAGGACCGAGAGTATACTGTCCGACACGGAGATGTGGGGCAGCGGGCCGGCAGAGTGGGGGCCGGCAGCTGGACCACCCTCCCCGCTCCTCCAGGGCCGGGGCTGGACCACGTGCCTCCCGCCCCGCCCCGGCCGCCGGCCCGCCCCAGCACCGCCCCGGTGCCGCCGGCAGAGCCAGCGCGGATCGGCCCAGCATGGAGGGGACGCGGCGCGCCCTGCTCCACCTCGCCGCCGCCTGCTGCCTGCTCTGCGCCCTGCCAGGTACCGGGGATGCCGCCGAGGGGTGCCGGGGCGGGGGGGCTGACCGAGGGATGCCGCCGGTCTCGCCGCGGCGGGGAGCGCAGCGCCGGGACAGCCGTCGGGGCAGCGCCAGGACACGGGCTCCTCTGCCCACTGGTGGGGCTGCGGGAGAAGGGTCTGGAGAGCCTCCCGACCAGGGCTCCCGCTCCGGAGAGCAGCGCCCCGGGCCTGCCCCACGAACTCGGGCGAAATGCCCTCGGCCCCGGGCGCCAGCGCCCCGGCGGAGGCGCAGGTGAGGCGGCCCAAGGATGCTCGGGGGGGG
>VZSR01000245.1:10224487-10343122 GCA_013398615.1 Brachypodius melanocephalos
GCGTGGCGCTGACAGCCCCGTCCACCGACACCACCGAGCTTTGCCGCCTGGCTGGAGTGCGCCCCGAGTCGGGGGGCTGTCACCTTCCCCGTGACTCTGGCAGTGACAAAGGCTTTGTGGCATTTAGGGACTTGCCCGGAGCACAGGAAGCAAAACGTATTTCTTCTTCTTTGTGGTCGGTCGAGAAAAACCTTTGGCCAGACCCTGATCAGATCCCAGCACCGTGACGGCAGCAATAGAGACCAGAGATGACACACAGAAACTCAGCTTCTAATAACTAATTAGGGCTGGGAAAACCCTAAAATAGATGCCTGTGGGGCTGAGCCCCAGCAGCGAGAGTAGCACTCAGGATGAGGTTTTGGGTGCAGGATGCGGTTTAGCTGGGTTTGAGGCTGAGCACTGGGAGCAGTCCCAAACCAGCGCCCTTTATGTGGGCAACGCTGCGCTCCCCACACGAGAGTGGCTGTGCTATGATGGGGTGTGGAGAGGTGACGAGCCACTGGCAAAGGAAAGACTCAGGACTTCCACCGCTGAAAGGAGGAGGAGCTCTGAGCTGCCGGGGGCTATATTCTCGCCCTGTGTCTCACACTCTAGGCACACTGGGAAACCCCAGGGAGTCCCTTGCCCCAGCTGGCTCATAGGAACCTTCTTGCTGCAAAGTCCAAGACTCAAACTGCCAGAATGTACCAGAAATTAAGATTACACTGAGTTTTTTTCTGGGGTCTTTGTTGCTTTGTGTCCCAGTCCAAGTCCCAATCCGCAGTCTCAGGAAACGGTACCTATGCAGCTGACCCTTGCCCTCACAGCTTTTTAATTTGTTACCTAATCCCAACTGTGGCTGAAAGACCAAAAGTTTTGTGAAAATAGAAAATAGATGGAAGAGATGCCGCCAATAATAAAATGCTCCATTAGCAAGCACAAGCCATAATGAGACACCAGAAAATCTCAGCAGGACAGTAGTGGGGGAAAGAAATGGTTCACCCAGAGATTGGCCCCGAAGTCAGCAGTCCTTAGACAAATTTGTCCAAAACTGGGCTTGTCTGAGCTCCATGAGCTGCTCTCTGCATTGCTCCCAAAACGAATTCCCTTTGCTCCTGCTGTCCGGCAGTGCCCACTCTCTGTCTGAGTTTGCAGCAGGGCTGCAGAGGAGCTCAGGCTGCTGTTTCTCCTGTGCTCTGCCCACCCCGGCCTCTCAATGCAGCCTTTCTTCACTGCCTGCGGAAATCCACATCCTCCAGCACCATCAGCCTTACAAATAAAACCCGGAGTAATTTCGGTCTGGGCATTTTTCTGCCTCTCTCTCCCGTGCCGGGCTGGCTTGCGAGCAGTGAGAACAGCTCAGGGCTGGAGCAGCACAAGCACATAAAGCCCCGTCTGTCGGCACCAGCAGGGCCGTGCACACAGGCAGGCACTGTGTCTGCTTCAGGGTCCCATTGCTGATTTTCCGTGATTTTTTTCCCTTAGTTTTCCCAGGGCAAGGACACGTGGATGGACTTGGCCCCACCCTGACAGGACAACTCCAGCTCTGCTGCACCCAAAACTGAGCCACAGCTTGGTCCTCTCCTCTGGGTGTTTCCTTCAGCTGTGTGACCCTGCACTCCCAGCCCAACCTTTCATGTCATGCCATCAGTCTTTGGTTCTACACAGGATTTTCCCTCAACCCCAGGGGCAGGGTGGGCTTTGTCTCCCTGCTGCCCTTCCAAGAAGGCTTGACCTTCTGGGCAGGGGCAAAGCACTCATCTCCTTCAGCTCTCTTGGCCCCATCCTTCCAGACAAAGGGGAAGAAAGCTCCTTGCTTACATGGGGCTGCTATTAAGGCAACTGGCTAATTAATTTCTCCTAATGATGTGAATGCTTCCTCCACTGCAGCTGTGACTCCTGAGGTAAGCAAGGCCAGGCTGTCTGATGCCAGAGCTCCCTGCTGTTGCTGTGTTACTGGGGTTACACAACCACAGAGAAGGGCAGGCTTCCCAGACCATGCATGCCGTGGGTGTGCCCAGCAGCTTCTGGGCAAAGGGGTCTTCACCAATGCTCAGTCCCCTACTGAGGAACAAAACCAGACAGCATGGGAGTCTCCCAGGCACCTTCCTGCCAAGTAAGGTGCTCCATAGCTGTATGTGGCCCATGGAAAATAACTGGCTGCTCTGAAAGTAGTAGCTGAGCAAGGCAGCCTGCTCTCCCTTTTCCCTGCCACAGAAATTTGGGATAAGCCTCCTCACCTCTAAATGGGGGATCAGTGATACAGCTGCCTGCAAACCTGTAGAAAAGAAGTTTTTTGCATTTCTCTCCCCTGGCTGAGTGAGGAGGTTCTCATGTGGCAGGGCCAGGCAAAGCGTGACACCCTGGGGTGCTGTTCCTGCAGGTAGTGACTGGGCTGATGCTGGCCTACTACTATGTGCTTCAGGCTGTGCTGTTTCTGTGCTGTTTCGTAGGTTTTCCTAGTACTGAAGTACCTGTGCTTGGTATTTATAGTGCAGTTTCCAGGGCTGCTCATCCCTGTTCCCGCAATTCTTGCTCTGCCATGCCACCATTGGCTGATTGTTCTGGTTCCCAATGCAGTGCCATCTGTCAAGGTGGTAGCACTGCCTCCCTTTTGTTTCCTCGTGGTTCAAGCCTGTGGCCTGATATCCACAGATGCCCAGAGGAGGCATCTTCCTGCTGCCCAGGCAGGCTGGGTGCTGGGCTGTCCCTCCCCAGTGCCACACTCTCTCAGCACCCCATATCTAATCTGCCCCCGTCTCGTGCTCTGCTCGTGGCCACCTGCCTTCTCAGTCAGGAGACCTGGTTTCTATTCCTGTCCCTTACCTCAGCCCTTGCTTTGCAGCGTGCCTGGCCTGGCAGCTTTCCAGGGCTGAACTGGGTGCTCGGCACCCCCAGTTTTGATGCCTGCAGAGCAGCTCACAGAGGCCACGAGAGGTGCAATGAATTAATTCATGGCTGATGCCATGAAGAGCTTCACTGTGGTCCCCAAGCAGGCTCCAAGGTCGGATCCATGCCTACATCTCCTGCCTGGACTCCTTGCAGCAGAGAGTCTGTTCAGCGTCTCTAAGCCAGGATGGGGATGGGGACAGTCTGGGTATCAGCCCTGGCAGGGAGAGCACTGGAGCCCTCTGGCATCCTGCCTCCATCGGGGTCCTGCAAGGTATCCAGCTGGAGCTGAGTTTACAAAGCAGTTGCCCCTTGTACCAAAACCTGTCTCTGAGCTTGCTTCATCACAACGAGGGTATTTGCTCTTTAGCATCCCTGGGTGCATCTGGCACCTCCCTGAAGGGTTCCAGAAATCTTTTCTGCTTCTTGTTTGTTTTGGTTTGGGTTTTTTTAAATTATTCCAGGAAAAGAAATCAGGCTCAGTTAGTATCTTATCAAGAGCTATTCCAGTTCTGCTTTTAAACGAAATGAAGAGCCTTGGTTTTAAATCTCACTATATGGTTTTATTTGCATTTATACTCAAGCGTTTTCTTCCTTTAAGAGATTGTCTAATTACTGTTGGTTGGTAACCATAAAATGTAATAACAGGCCACAAAAGATAATTTCTACACTTAATGAAGTAGTTTGCTAAGCAATAAGATATGACTGCTTTGATATATACAGGTTACAATTTATGCTGTTACTTTTAAAACACTGTATTTTTCCATTTTACTAGGTTGTTTGGGAATAGAGCTGTTACACTTAAATGGAAATTGAATTCATTTAGTGCACCAAAATAGCACTGTAGAAGGGTTTGGGTGCCTTTTCAATGAATCAGAACAGTGGTTTGACATGCATTCTGTAGGAAGCTGATTTAAGTGAGGTGCTGTCCTCAGACAGTGACAGCCTCTGCAGGAGTATACACCCACACCAGGGAGTCCTGCTCCCATGGGCACTTTCTCTGAAATCCTGGGTGAATCCTTCTCATCTCTGTGCTTAGCTCTCACCTGGGACTCTGTGCACCTATTCTCCAGTGGTGGCTACAGCCTGCACCCTGCTGCCCTGCTCTCCCTCAGTCCCCAGAGCCAGCCTGCCATGGGCTTCCTCACTTTCATCTTATCCTAAGAGGGATTTTAAAAAGTGTTCAAGTCTATGGATAGGAGCTGGGTTGGTGTTGACCTTTGGGGAGCTCAGGCTGCTGTTTCTGTCAGACAGGAAGGAGGAGGATGCAGAGGATGCTGCTGAGAGTGGCAGGAGGGTTGTGCCAGAAGCTTGTTGAAGGGCTTGTCCAGCTGAGGTCTTGCTCTATGTTTCATTGTTTCATTCTGAGAAGAAAATAGATGGTGGGGTGGTTACTGTGGCAGAGGATGGACACCACAGTCCCCATTCTGAGTGACTATCCTGGCATAGCAGTGACTCCGTGCTGCTTGTGCAAACCTTCCTCAGCCCCTCGCTTGGCCCCAGCCCTCAATCTTGGGCAGGGAGCGCAAGGCAGGACAGGCCCCGTTTCCTGCAGAGCTGGCTTCCTTCACTCCTCTGTTACGGCATCATTTTACCATGTCTGTTCTGGAGCTGGTGGGAGCTTGGGTTGATACGTGGAAGTCCCTCAGTGTTGTCAGACAGTGCTGGAGAGGGGTCGAAGCTGTGGGCTGATGTTCAGAGCCCTCCCTTCCCTCAAGGAGCTGGGAGTGTTTCCTACCCTTGTCCAAGGCAGGGGCTGCTTCTCGGTTGGCTGCATCCCTCCTCTCCTGGGACCTCTCTCTTCCTTTGCCCCTCTTGTTTCCCAGACAGAGGTCACTGCAGTCAGCACAGTCTGATGGGAGCTGCTGCTCCAAATCCACCAGCCCTGCCCTATTGTGTTCTGGGATCTCTGGTTCTCACCACGCACAAGCTCAGCCTGGGTTAGCGCAGACACAGGGCAGGAGTGGGGCTGTAGCCAGGGGACCAGCGCTGCTTCATCAGGCAGCTCAGTATAACCAAAGCAAGCTCACCCTTGGTCCCCTATCAGGGAAACAGAGATATTCTTACGGTCAGAGGTCTTGCTTACGGATCCTGGGACAGTCGTAGCTGCTTTGCTATGGATCCAAGGCTGAGTGCACCTTTCCCAGCTGCCATGGGGTGCTGCAACTATCAGATCTCGGAGAATCACAGAAAAGGGAAAGCATTCACACTAACTCTTTTCATTTGCATCTGAAACAAGAAGGACATAGTTCCCTCTTGTCTCCTGAAGCGGGTGAGGGAGATGCCTTAGGCAGTACAGCCATGGCTTTCCTGGCATGTGGTGCAGGAAGCAGAGCTTCTCCAGGAAGACGCCAGAGGAACGAGCTCTGACCTGCCTCTCCATAGGTAACCGATAAACAGCTAAAAACCATCAGCACCCAGTGACTGGGGCAGCAACAACTACGCCGGAGCTGGGGATTTCCCGACCTGTTGGGTACCAAGCTCCAGGGCAGACCAGGAGCTGGACCACGGAGGATCCCAGCCCGCAAGGGGTTTGCTGGGTCTCCCGCAGCACAGACAACTGCAGCAGTGCCCTGCTCTCCCCTCTGTACCGCAGGGTTTGCCCCGGGTTTCGTTTGTATGGCAATAGGTTGCCCTTTTGGATGGATGATAAAACTGGCAAACAAAGCTATGGCATTACAGCAAGGCTCTTTGGAGGGGTGTTTTTATTTTAAACTAAAACTGAAGTAAAGCTCAGCGCTTGTACCTTTTAACACCTACAAGGAAAAAGTTGCACCTCGGGGATTTCCCCAAGTGCTTTGCTTGGTGACTTTGTGCTGGCTTTGGATGTGCCTTTACTCCTTAGGAGCTGACAGATGGGTGATGGGAATCTTTTGTCTGCCTGTCCCCGGGTGATCAGGATTTACTCAGTCCTTTGTTTCCTTGGCCATTTTAAGGCTTTTGCCTTCTCTGTCTTCCGACCATCATTTCTTAATGTCTTGAATCTTTGTGTTAGTCTGGATTGGGCTCTCCCTTTTTCAGACTCTCCTTTGTTTCCTGAGCTGGGTGTGCTGTGATGTGCTGAGCTGGATGACTTGCTAATTGAGGTGCCATCAACACTTGCCATACTCAAAGCGAGTCCTTTATTCTTCACCTGCCAATTTAAAATCTCTTCTGCAATTGTCTACAAACCAGGTTTTACATACCACAGTGCTGTGTTACACCACAGGCAGAGCGGCCCATCCATCCGGGAATCATTTTGTTTTGCAGTGATGGACACCAGATAATTTTGTGGGAAGAAGCCAAGTGGCTTCTTGGAGAGAAGAGCTCAGGGAAATGCCAGTCCCAGTAGCTCTCCCTCTTGCAGACAGCAGGAAGCTGTGTGTGCAGTGGGGTAGGGGGAGCTGCTTGTCCCCACGCCCTCCTGTCCCACAGCACCTCGTGGCATGGATGCCACTTCCTGCGGGGAGGTGTCCTGGTGCGTAGGGCACTCATCTGCCTTCCCTCTGACTTTTCTTTTGTGTGTAAAATCACCCATTTTCCCGCAAAGTTCAGAAGTTCAGGCTGTTTGGGTTCTGCGGATCCACCAGAATTCCAGACTGTCTGGGCTCTGCAGTGGACTTTGCATTGACCCATTTGTCTATTTCCTTTAAGTTCAGGAGTTTAAACTGTAGTCAAATTGTCTGGGTTCTGCAATGAACTTTGCAGCTTGAGATTGGTAGAGACATTAAGACCCGTTTCTCCTAAAGACTCACTCATCCAGCTGCTTGTAAAGACAATAGCACCCATCTTGCCTATCACTTTTCTAGTCAGAAACTGATATAATGGTTTCAGAATTGCTCAGGCCCTTGTGCAAGACAGCTCTCCACAAATCTTTCCTCTGCATTACTCAAGTCATGACTTGCCACTCTGTGAGAGGCTGTTCTAGGCACAGGCCAGCTATTCAGAGCGGCACATAGCCAGGCTTGCCACTGGCCAGGCACCTGGCCACCACCTTTCCTGTTTACCCCACAGTGACAGCACGGCTCTGTGTCTCTGGCTGTGTAGGAGCAGGTAGCTGGGTGTTTACTGAACAAGCATCTGCCAGTGCCCAGGCAGCATCCGGAGCTGGTGGGATCCCACCCCGTGCTGAATAGCAATGCTGCGTTCAGGGCTGGAAATTATCACATGAAAGACCTGTGCCTTTTGGTGCCTGGTCCCAAGAAACCCAGTGCTCAGCTATTTTCCTTCCATATGTTATTGGTGTCTCCTACACCTGAGCTCCATGGCAGAGTAGCTCACTTTATTTGGAAGCATCTTCTGGCTGTGCACATCTGGACCCAGGCGAGGCCAAAGAGAGCATCACTTAAGCCTTTGGTGGTCATGTTTAAGTTGCCCAGCTGGGGTTCCCTGTGAGAGCTTGTTCTCCGAATGTGCTGAGCAGGATTGTGCATCCCTGTGGGAACCCTCCTGGGACTGGGGCCCCGGGCCGGGGAAGGACAGCTCCATCAGCCTGCTCCAGGGTTTTGAATTCTCCAGCGGGTCAGGATACTGCAAAGGTCTTGAGAGAGCGATGTATTGTGTCTTTTTTTAGGGCCTGTTAAGTGCTGTAGCTGGAGGAGAGCTCTGATAACTCTATCTGTTCTGAAGAGCTTTTAAAAACTGCTGGATTTTTCCCAAAACAGTATAAGAATGGGCTGCTTTGCTGGTGGATGAATGTTCCTTGCTGATAGCATCTGCTTTGGATGCTTCTTCACTGTGGAGAGAAGGACCATGATGATGGATTTGCTTCAGTACCTTTTATTTTTTTTTCTGTAATTAGCTCATCAGTCTTCTGTGGCTTGGATATAAACTTTAACAGAAATTGTCCAAATATTGACTATGAGATGTTTTTAAATTGGAGAGTCCACCCTAATGTGGCTACATTTCTCTGTTTTCTTCCTGTTTATATCCTGAAAAACCCTCACAGGATCTGTGTTTATGAACAGGCAGTGTGAGAGCCTTGTAGTTTTCCTCCTCCCTATGCTGTCACACTGTCTAGCAGCTGTGGATCTGGGGGATCCTTGCTTGCTGCAGGTTCCCTTCAGAGAAGCTGCTCCTTTTTGCTGCAGTGGGAAGCTGAGTAGCTCCCCATTTCTGTGACAACAGTTGTACTTCATGGTGGTGATGTGTTCATAAATAGCTCATGAAGGTGGCTCCCAAAACACACCCCAGCCCTGTCAGCTGTAGTATTCTGTCTAACAATTTCACCTTTCCCTCCAGCAGAATCCCACACTGCTACTAGGGTGACTCACAGTATATGCTTTACCTTTGCCATCTGCAGTCTTTTTAAATACTACTTTTCTCTGCTTCCTTGGGCCAGGGGAGCTAGGGAGTCTTCGTCCACATTTTCCACATTTGTATCTTTTGAGGATCACTTCTGACTATTTCTCAATGAACCAAAGAAGACTTATCTAAATTTCTTACAGAATCAGGTCTCAGGTGATACTTCTAATAAACCCAAATGCTCTAAAAAAGTTTTAAAGTTGCTTAAGAATAGAGTGATTGGTGGTGCTGACCCTAGAGAACAACACCACAGGACTTGAGGGAGAGTAAAGGAAAAGTCCCCTAGAACAGGTCCCTGCCTCAAAAACCAGGAGGACAGAGGAGCTGTTTGAATCCTTTTCCCAAGTGTTAATCTGTGCTGGAATTGGAATTTAGGGGATAAAGAAGTTCCATTTCTGTCCTTCCCCTCTGTTTCTTCTCTCACTGTGGGATCTCTGACAAACTTCTCTGTTCCATAGGAGAGGGTCAGAAGACAGGAGAGGCCTTGGTGTCACCATCACCTTTTCCTAGCACAGCGCTAACCTTGCATCAGCCAAGAGAAGCCTCTGGCTTCAGTCTAGTGACTACTGCCATTCCTCAGACAAGCCTGGAGAAAAACTTGACTGCTGCAACACTCAATGCCACTGGGGCCCATGCTACAGAGGTGGATGATGCCTTCACCCCCACCACCCCCATGGCAGGCTCCAGGGAAGAGAGACTGCAGGCTTCTACCACTGCCAGTCCTGGGGACATCACAGTTACACATCCTGAGCATAACAACATGAACTTTTCAGTCAACAGCAACACTGAAATCCCCTCCCCTACTTTGACTGCCAGCACTCTGGAAGAAAACCAGCCCAGCCATGAAGCCACAGAGCCTTTCAGCACAACTGAAGAAACAGATGATGCCAGCAGTGCAAGCCCCACGCCTCCTCTGAACACTGTGTCGGGTGAGCTTTTGCCTTTACTGTCTGTGCACCAAGTCCTGCCTCAAGGATGCACAACCTGAGCACTTTCCTGGTAACTGGAGAGAGGGAGAAGAAGGGAACGAGACACTAAGCAGAGCCAGTTCAGTGCAACTTATTTGCAGAGATGCTAGTTCAGCATCCTCTTTGCAAACCTCATTAATTTTGGTATTAATTGTGCTAGCTGCTTTCTGATGAGGACATTGATGGTGTGCAGGGACACCGTTCATATATGTAATCTGAAACAACATTCCTTAGCAGCAGTGCCCAGATGGGCCTTTCTGGCATCAGGGCTGGGGGCTCAGTGGGAGTGTCCCTGGAGATGAACACCCTCCCTTAACACAAAACGTGGGCAAGCTCAAGTGACATTTCATCCATCCCTGGGTAACCACAGGAAACCCTACTGCACCTTCAGATCCCTCTGGGCAGCATGGGGACTGGCTATAGGGTCTGAAATCCCAATTTTGCCCATCTTGGGGCCTGCCAGCTGTCACACACGCTAATGCAAGGCAGATACTGATTGATCATTGATTTGCATGGTGTTCATGCACAACTGCATTGTTTTCCCTGGCTTGTGTTGCATGGTCCTGCTGTTCTGTGACACACTGACACAGCCTCAGGGGATGCTGCTACCCAGTCCCTGGGCAGCTCCCTTTGTGCTCCCTGTAATGAGGGATGAGAGGCCTTTCCCAGAGTCTTGCTCTGAGGTGATCCCCAGCTGTGTGTAGAGTTGTTTAAACCCCCCTGTTTGTCCTTTGTCCCCAAGGACATGCCTTGTGGGCCCAGCTGAAGTTGGCTGACATTGCAGATTGGCACATATGAAAACTGAGAGGACTTTCTAAGCACTGTGGGTCATAGTGCGGCTCAGCTGTGGCTGTGCTAAAGGTTCTGCTTGTTTTCCAAAGGATTGACAATAAGATGGTATTCCTATAGTCCCAGCAGTCTTCCCTACAGTCTTGCTTCCATCTTGTCCAGTCCCACAGAGCAATATGCTTGCACTGCATCCTTTGAAATAACTGCTTGTTCCTATTTTGCAGCAACAACTAACAGCTCTCAGTCAGGGGTTTTTGATGGGCAGACCCTGGAGCCCACAGCACCAAGGTCTGAAACCAAGCCAGGAACGAGCCCTGTGGGTGCCACAGAGGAGAGCACTGTGGAGCCCAGAATTTCCCCTGCTCCCATCTCCACTGTACGGAGCACGTCCTTTGCCACTGCCTCCAGTGCTGTGACGGTGACACCCCTCATGACCAGCTCCACATCTGCCAGCACAGCTGCCATCCCCACCAGCACACCTACACTGACACAGTCGTTGGAGCCCAGGCATGAGAAGGCTTCTGTGTTGAATATTGGTGATGATGACAATTCAGGTAAATGCTCTGCTTTTAATGGGCTGCTCTGGGAGGTGGTGGAGTCACTGTCCCTGGAGGTGTTTAAGGAAAGACTGGACGTGGCACTCAGTGCCATGATCTAGTTGACAAGGTGGTGTTAGGTCATAGTTTGGACTGATAATCACCGTGATCTTTTCCAGCCCAATAGATTCTGTAATTGTTTTGTACCTGTTCTCTCAAGACATAGCAAAGGGCTGGAACTACCTCAAAATGCCTCTTGGTTGTACTGAGCAGAACCAGAAGAGACAAGGCTGTTCCAGCCCTTGAAGGCTCTCCTAGCCCTTGAAGGCTCTCCTTTGACCTCATTCCCTTGGTCTCCTTGCAGAGCTGCCCAATTTGGCTGGTAAAACGAGGGCTGATCCCCTGGTAATCACTGTGATCTCTGTCTTCATTGTCATGGTGGGCATCCTGGGCCTGGTGGGCTTCTTGCGATACCGCCAGCACAACAACCGCATGGAGTTCCGGCGCCTGCAGGACCTGCCCATGGTGAGTGCTGCCTTCAGCCCAGCCCTGATGTGGGCTGCCTTGCCACTGACTGCTCTGCAGTTGTCCTTCTGCTGCATTAGCAATGCTGTGGGTATTTGCAGCAGCACCAATGCTGATCACACACTCCTGTTCCTCCTTAGGTCCCTCTCCTTCCATCCAAGGTTTGAATCAAGACAGCAAGTCTCAAGGCTGAGTACTAAAGAAGCTCTCTGCCTTCCCCTCACTCTACAGGGGAATGCTGAGAGGTTAGAGAGAGGAAGGAGAGCTCCATCCAGGCTTGTCCTGAAATGACACCTTCCTAACCTCTCCTCCTGTCTTCTGATATATTTGCTTTGTAACTATGACAAAGCAGATTTTATGCTCTGTTCCAGGGAGATTGTCTCTCTGTCTGTCTGTGTTTGACCCTTTGGGAATATAAAAAATATAAGAGGGTTCCAGAAGCTGGACTAGCTCTGGAGAAACTGCAAATAATTCCCTGAACTTTCTGGGACAGAGGAATACTGCAGCTAGTAAGCAAGCTGATGCTATTTCAAGCTGAGTGGAGTTTTCAACAGCCAGAGTTTTCCACATCTCTGCAGCAGGCAGGCAGTTTCTGCACACACCTCTTCTCTCCAAATGCTGCAGCAGGAAGGAGACTGACAGTTCAAAGATCCAGGAGCTGCACAGTGACAGCATTTAGGTGGATGGCCAGGCAGATGGCCACACTGTGGCTGAGAAATCTGTGCTGCCTGCACAGCAGTCTCCCAGGCTGGGACCATGCCATTGTGCAGACATCTCATTAAAGCACCCTCTTCTCTGCTTCTAGGATGACATGATGGAGGATACCCCTCTCTCCCTCTACAGCTACTAGGCAACCAAGCTGTCCACTGCCCAGAGGAAAAGGCCTTGAGGACTTGGTCCCAGACGATCTGCTGAGGAATGAGGGGCTGTGATTTGCACACAACTGAAAGATCCTTTTCAGATGGTTTCTGGTTTTAGACATTTAAAATAGTTCAGTGTTGAAGTTTCTGTGCTGTGAATCAGAGCCCAAGTCTGACCCTTTTCTCCAGGCTCTTCTCAAAACAATGCCCTGAAGAGCTGTGGCATTTTAGTGTGGCAACCTCTTTTTAGTGTGGCAACCAATTAGCCAAGATAACCTTTGCCATGGTGTTCTGCATGAATCTCTTCTGTTCATCTTGGTGGCTGCTGCCTTTAAAGGAGGTGGGCAAGTGATCCAGACTAGGGCTCTTAACACACTGATGGTGTCAGCACAATGCCAGCAAAGGGGACTGCTGTTTTCTGAGGAAGCCAAGGATGTGGAAATCAGTTCTCTTGGGCTCCCTCTTGTTCTGTATTTTTAAGGTTGTCTGTTTTGGGGGTTTTCTTGCACTTTTTTTGTTCCTGTTTCAGCTTTACTCCCAGGATTGGCATTACCCATCCTGAAACACCTACCAGGATGATAAAAGACTACTCTGCTTCCTTTCTAGATGCATACTATTTCTCTTTAACCAGGGAAAACAGTTTTGTGGCCACTGGAGAAGTGCCCCTGCTACTTGATGTTGCTTTGAAGTTGCTGGGAGGGAAATCAACACAATGTTAGCTTAGCTGAGCTTGATAGGACTCAGTCTACTGTCAATTAGACACGCTAATTTGGTCTCACCAAAATTAGGAAACCGTGTTTCCTACACTTGATGCTTTTGGCATATGTGTAAACTTCTTCCCAGGCTCAGCAAATGCTTTAGTCCATTTCCCTGCCTGGGCTAACAGAAGCCTTTCCTCAGGTATCTCCCATTTTGCTTCTAGCATCTGGTTGCTGGAAGTTGTTGTACAAAACTGGTACTTCGCTCTCCCTTCTGTGCTATGCAAGGTCAAAGCTCCTCTACTTTCTGATGTTGGTCTTTTGAACCAGTTGGTGTCTTGTCATGAGGACGAATCCTGGATGTAGGTGCCTTCCTCCCCTTCCCTTTCTTGGTGTTACGCTGATTAGATTCTGCACTTTTGCCTCAGAATATCACTGCTGTAGACTGAGTCCAAGGCTCTTGAGGCCTCTCAAGGAAACCCACAGACCAGAGCCTCTGAGTGTGAATCAGAGGATCTTTGGTGCCCTTGCCTCAGAAAGACCAGAGTGTGTGTGACATAACAGTCTTCATGTAAATACACCTGCTCCTGTTTTCTAACTCGCGTTTGACTGCAAGTAAATGGAAAAAACATGCCTTCTCTAGAGTGTTTGATTTTTGACTAAGCCAGTTGCTCCCTCAGGATACAGCAAGGGCTAGAGTTTATCTGCTACATTGCTCTTACAAGCCTCAGTTTCTTCTCTCCTTTCAGTAGCAACATCACTGAACCCCATACAGGACAGATACCAGGCCTCACTTGCAAAAGTACCCTTTTTTTCCCAGTGCTGTTATTGGTTGTTGTAGCAGGGAAAGGAGAATTTCCCCATCAGCTGAGCTCAAGTTACCTGGAAAGCCCAAAGTTGGAGCAGAACCAGACTGGGTCAAACAGATGAACTGGGTAAGGCAGCAGTTTCTCCTGCCTGTGTTGCTGCTTCCAAAGTGGCTGCAATGCAGTTGGGGTTCAGCTGTTGGCTTTGGCCTTTCCATCTGTACATTGATGCCCAGTAAAATAGGGAAGAGGGTTGGTTCTCTCCTATGATTGCATGAGAACTAAAGAGCAATTGTAACAACTCCAAAGCTTTTGTATCAAGCATTGTCTGCACAGAGCGATCTCCCTAGCTACAGACTTGTTTCCCCTGCCGGAGGGCAGGGTGCTACTGGTTTTCAGCACAAAGTTGGCAAGTTGGTGGTGGAAAATAGAACTCCATCTTGGCTGAAACTGGTGCAGGCTGGCATATCTGGGAAGTGTGTCTGTACACAATCAAAAGGGCAGGGGCTGGTTCTTCTGGTTTCCCATACATCACTGTCCAGGGGAAAGGGGTGAGGAAGAAAACTTGCCCAACACCAAAGTGCAACTTCGTTTGTAAAATATGTTGATAGTGGATTTTTTTTTTCTGCAATAAAGTTACAAATGCCAAAAGCATCTCAGTCCTCATATTTTCATTGCAAACATCTAACTGAAAAGCTTTTATAGACCACAATGAATTCTATTACATATAAATAACAGCAGTTTGGGGCACAAAGACTCACAGAGCTGATAACTAGAAAATGCCAGACAGCTATGAAGCACAGCTCTGACAGTTCAGAAGGACACCACCCCCTGCCTATGTTCCTTCTTGTCAGGGTCATTCCTAGTCTGGGTCAACTGAGATTAATTTGTGTACAGTTAAATCAGATTAAATCTGACCTAGAGAGCCACACTAGACCAAAAAATCTAATCTACACCTTTAGACTCCCTTCCTTTGCCTCTGATTGAAGATAATCTCATGCTGTCAGCTGTAACCCCAAACTTTATTCAGAAATATCCTGAAGGCCAGCCTAATCCAAACCTAAGCAGCATCTTCTGTCACGCTTCTTAGTGTACAGAAGACAAGGTAGATTGAAAACCACATACTTCTTTTTGCTTAGCTTTATAGCTGTTTTGAACTTTTCCCTTCAGAGCTCAGACCCACAGGGAGGTAAGTGCTCAAAAGCCCAGCTTCTGCTACAGACCTGGTAAGAGTCTCTCCTGAGCTAAGAGTCTCTCCTAGCTATTAAAATACTTTGGCAAAATCAGCCAGCTCATGTCACAGGTTGCTTGTATTAAAGATTTTCCCTTGCAAAAGTAAAATGTGAGTGAAACTACTTGGTAATTTGGCTTATGCTGTTTTCTAAAGAGTTCCCACAACAAATCTAGAAAAGCAAATCCTTGGAAGATCTGGAGCAAGGGAAGAGCAAACAGACTTTGCAGCCTAGCAAAGTGCTTGCTGAGTAATCTGAAGACATGAGGGTGAACTCTAAACCCTGCAGAGATTTCAGTCCTGTCCTAACACACAACCATACAAAACAGAACAAACATGCCACAACTAAGCCAGTCTTCTCAGGTCTAAAGTCAGCATTATTCTGGTGGTTTATACTGGAGTGTGCTCTGTTCTGCCTTTTTACCACCAAACCCACTCAGAGCTGATTAATTCTCTGCAGAACAAACTGCTCAGCTGCCTTGCTGGAGAGGTAGCTCAGAGCAGGGCTGTGTTAGCTGGAGATGCAGCAGCAGGACAGGTTGTGCAGGCAGCCACCCCTGGGACACATGAAGCTTTGTGTCTTTGCCCAGCCGAGTTCTGACCTTCCAGCCAGGTGATGGAACCTCTGAGGTGGCCAGGTTTGGAGATGGACCATGGGCCAGCTGTGTGGGCTTCACCTTTCCTGTGCAACAAAGAGAACTGACAGAACCAGAAACCAACTGTTGCCAACTTCTGCATTTCTCCTTGAACATAGCTGTTGCCTCTGATGGGGTTTAGTTTTAATGCCTCTTAGGCTAAGGCACGATTATATTACTAATTAGCAAAGGACCAAGAATCAACTGAATCACTTGGGCCTAAAGTTAAATAGAAAGGAAAGAAACACAGGTAAAAGAAAACCAGAGTTTGAGACCCATCTGCCTACTCTGCCCTTCCCTCCTCCTCTCTCCAGACTCATGTTTTGAAGGGAAGGGGATTTGAGAAGCTGAAAAGTGATAGTCCTAGAGCTGCTGTGTCATAGGTAGGGCTACCTGTGCTTCATGCCATTTCTCTGCCCACTCAGTTGTCCTTCGTGTCTCAGTGGCTGTATTTTAGCTTTAGACACTGTATTTAACCATCATGTCACACTGCAAGTCTGTAAATAAGGCTGTAGAGATTATTCAGAGAGAGAAACTGCCACGAGGAGCACTGCAGTGGACAAGGCAGTGTGTGGGTCTTGTAAGACCAATCATCCCACAAGGGTTTCCCATGGATAATAGTCTCCTGTGCTTGCTACCACTTAAAGCAGAATGAAAAAGGCATTCCACTGATCCAGGGAGCAAGAGTCCAGAAGCAAGTCAGGGAGGCAGAACAGTAAATTTTCAGTAATGATGGCTATGAAATTATGCAGAACCTGGAAGATTTTACCAGCCAGTGTTCTTATACCCAGAGGAGTACAGAAATGCCTACTGTCATTTCCCATCACCTGTGAAGGAAACAGGAGGCTGCACACTTCCGCATTATTTATACTTAATTTTCTATAACTACATCAAATCAGTATAAATGTGGATTTGTCATGAGGGAAGTGGGAGAGCTTTTCTAAGTGTACCTCCTGAGCCTCTGCCCGTGATGTTCGTGTACTTGCTACTTCTGCTTCACTGCATAGCAGAAGTGAGACAGGAATCTTATTTCCAATATTCCTTTCCATCCCCCACAAAGAAAACAAATCACTCACTTAATGTCCATAAACCAGCCAAATTTTCAGTTCTACTGATACATACTGAAGTAATAAGCAAAGCTGGAAGACCATGACTGCAAATATTAAAGTCTCCCAGCAGTTTCCCAAAATCGTTCTTCATTTTGTTTGTTTTAATCTCCCAGAACTTTGTAACATAACAACAGGATTCAAACTCCCCCACCCAAACACATTCGAATGAAGACTCTTCCTCACTTTAATACTACAGGAGTCATGTTTCCTCACAGATCTGGAAAAAAAAATCAACCTTCATTCAAAGCACAGCTTCAAAACAATGTCAGAAGATAAAGCACTTAGAAGCTCCCAGAAGAAGACTTTCTAATTGTGCCTGATGATAGAGAGCTTGTGAACTACATTCCCCACCATAGTTAATTCTGCAACATTGGTAAGATTTTATAAGAAATCATTAACTACTACATGAAGGAAGTTTAGATAGGTTGATAATCTTGTGCATTTTGAATACAAAGGGATCAATTTATTCATCTGCTTGACAGCCTGCATGGTCTTCCTTGTGCTTATTCCCACTTCCTGTGCAATAAGTGCATTTGAAAGATATACTCAACACAGGTCTGCTTCACATGCCCCAGCAGTTTAACAATGGTTAGCCTCAGTTCCTCTGTAATATTTTTCTATTCAATGACCCATCAACCAAATAACCCCCTGAACCACAAAACCAGTTTGATCTCGATCAGACTGACAGTGGTCACAGCTGCAAGAAAACAAGCACATGTTTGTTCCTACCGTTCAGCTCCCTCTCTGTTTACAGGTAGACCAGATTCTCCACCCACAGTTCAAATAAAGAGCTAAGCAAGTTACCAGAGGTATCCTCCCAGTCATAAAACAGGTCTCCCTGTGATGAACTGCCCAGAATTAATATATCCCTGCAGCAGAAGCCTTTTGCCAGCTCTCTTTGAACTACAATGGAACATCTGTTGACAATCTCCCGCAGGGTAACTTCTCCCCTGTTTTAATACTCTCTCTCCCTCTTTCAGAAGTACACATCAGTTGCCACAGGATGACTCTCACAAGCATTTGAATGTTTCCTTTCACTGGTCTTTCTTGAGACCATTAGGAAGAGGGATGATCAGTCAGCCCTGTTCAGTATTTTTTTTAAAATTTGCTGCTATATCCAGACTCCTGAAGCTTTTGATGCTGAATTACAGATTCTATTTGGAACAAGACAAGATTCATGGGTTCTTGAACATGACTTTCAGGCAGATTTAGACACTCGTTTGATTCTGACTGAGAAGAGTTTTACTAGGGGCAACTGCAAAATTAGCAAACTGTTCCCTTGTGCTAGTCCTGGCTACACCCGATCACACAGGCAAATAAACACAGCTAACATGATCATTGCTTCAATTTCCCTTCTGATAATCTTGGGGGCAGAATGAGAAATTTTGCCCACTTTTTCAAAAGGATCTCAATATTTTTAGGTGGAAGGCAACTGTGGACAAAACTGTGGAAAAAACTATTGTTTTGTGGCTGTCTAGCAGAAAGGGAACCTGTTTTCACAAAGGGCTTAGAGAAGCACCAGGAAAAGAGCTCCCTTTATTTTACAGAATCTAAGATGGTGTCATTCATTTACCACTTCCCTTCTCCTTCAACAGACAGCAATTATAAAATTAAGTTATCTCAGAGGCAAATGGAAGAAAAAAATTCAAACCACATAAGGAAATTTCACAGGGCCCTTTTCTGCCACTGTGGCACTGTATTCTCATAAAACAAACCAGCAACCTCCCCTTTATGAGCGTCATGGAATTTTCTGTTCAAATAACAAGATTTCTCCACCTGTTTTGTGCCACACAAGAGGAAGCAATTTACCAGCACTTGTCAAGTCAGCTGCTCCATCTTGGGTCTTAACAGGGTAAATCTGTGGTCATTCTATATCTGTTCTGTTCTTGCTGTGCATAGTCTCCCTAAAAGGAACAATCCAAGCTCAGCTCTACATCCCAGAGATAGCCAACAATGTAAGCACAATCCAACATAACTCAAAACTTACAGTATAACTGGGAGAAAAAACTAAACATTTGAAGGCATTAGTAGAGAAAACACATTAAATTCTCTCAATTTGTTCTGGTCCACCAAGTGAGAGCTCAGAGGACAGGATCATACATCCCATCCTGTGGGAGAGGGCTGAAGCAGAGGAATGCAGCTAGGAATTCTCTGACCTTGGAGGAACACCCCCACTGCAGCCAAGCACCACAGCATCTCTCCCTCTGCAAGCCAGCTGGCAGCTGCCAAAGCTGATTGACCAACCACAAATCAGGCCCTGCACCAGTGTCTGTCTCCTGCAGTGAAAGAGCAGAACACACAGTGTGGTGTTGAAAGGGTAGAAGGGGGAGGTCTGAACAGGGGGGGCATGAGATGGCAAACAACAGCTCAGGTCTCTGGCAGAGTGGGATTGGGCAGGTCAGTCAATGATTTATCAAAATGGCTGTTCCCCTTCCTGGAGTTGCCCCTCCTGGGTCAGTCCCACACTTCACAGCTTCCATAGGGAACAAACAAGTCAATAAGAGTTTGCCCACCCAGGGAAGCCAATATCCTTTCCACTTTTCAGTTGTTCCTGACAGTAAAGAGTGCATTTTTTAGTTAACATCAGAGGTCATGCAGCTCTAGCCCAGGCAGGTCATTGCTGAGATCATCACTCCCGCTATTTCTAGCCAGTTCTCCAGTACTGCTTTCTGCCAGCTCAAAACACAGCCTGAAGATACATGTACAATCTACACCAAAAGACCAAAGAATTATCCTTCCCCAGCCTTTTTACGCCATATGCCAGACCTGAGAACAACAGCAGTTTATGTCTATCCCCTCCAGCACTGCTGGTTCACTGTGGTCTGCAATCGTCTCAAACCCTATTAAAAACATCCTCATTTATCTCCCACCGAAATAGAAATACCAACAAGCATCCTCACAAGCTATGTCAGCTCAAACTAAAACAGGTGCCCATGGTTGCAAGCGTCCTACACCAGGCAAGCTGCCAACACAGCTACTGGGTGCCCCTGCCATAATAACCCTGAAGGGTTTCTGATGCTACTATGTACAAATATTTGCTACAATAGTACAACAACACGTAACTAACTAGCTGCTTATTATTAAATGAGAGAGTTTGCTTGAACATTTGATGAGTAAAGCTCTGTATAAGAGTCCCCACATGGCATGTGCCTCAGAACAAATGTTAGAGGAAAGCTTAACCCTTTGATGGGACATGCAGGCTCTTCAGGCATTGCCATAACAGCAGCCTGACATGTTACAACTGCATCTACAAAGCAGTTAATTGTAGCAGGTTTGCTAGTAAAATCTGAATCAGCAGGATTAGTAAATTGGAAAAACAGCACACAGGGAAGTTTAATATGCCTTAAAGCCTCCATTCACAAGAATCTTAAGCATCTTATTAAAGTAGGGCATGATTTTTTTTCTTTTAAAGGAACATTAGTCCTTTGTTCCTGATTTCTTTTAATGCTAAGTGTTAATGCAAACATAGGAGGGTTTTATATCCTAAAAGCAAGGCATAAATCCAAAAGGATGAAGAGGCTGAGAGGCAAACCTTGAAGTGAGCAATTTTCACCTTCTCATTGGCTGTGTGTCAGCACCAAAACAAAAATGGAGCCACATTAAAAAATTATATCTTGGCACTGTCAGAGGAAGTGATAAGTATCATAATTGGCCCTCACATGCAACTTTTCATTACCCTGACACTACACAAGGAGGGAGGATGAAAGAACAGACAGGCATACACATGTTACCTCTGTGCTGGCATAGCAATATTGCTCTCAGAACTAAGTTTTAAGTCTGGCCCAAGTGCTAGGCCACTACTCCAAACTGTACTGTCTTCCTGACCTTAGGTGCCTGATACTCAGCCCTACCAGTAAATCTGGGACCAGCAAGAGCGTCTCATCTGTATGACCTCTGGAATGCTCTGAACAGTAGAGCTTTGCCATCTCCATCACAGCACAAAACCCTTGCAGGTTCTTAAGATCCTGAGGGTGCAGGATCCAGCCATGCTTACCTTCAGGCACCTCAATCTCCATGGGACTGGAAAGCCCATTGGAGCTGAAATGTCTGGGGTGGGTACCTCAGCCAAAGACGGAGGAAACCACTCTGCCTCTCTCAGCAAGTTCTTGCTTCTCTCTAAAAGAAATGAAAAAAGCAGCAGATTAGGTCAAAAATTCAAGGATAGGCTTGCTGAGTCTAAGTATCCTCTGTCTGCCTTTTATGACACCTGTTACACATGGGGAAACTGCTGTTATTCCGATTTAATTTTCTTATTTGGGTACAAGCAGTGGCACAAGGCAGCAGAAAACAGGTTCCATGACAGGCAGGAAAACATATTGGCAAAAATGTTTAGGCATTGGACTTCACCTGTCTGTGGCACCAACAGCTCCAGCCAGCTCCACATCATTCAGGTTTAAACCACAAAGAATCAGCCACTTCATTTCTGCTCCAAGCCATGGTCACAATGCCAAACCCTTCCCATACAGGGGTCTGTTTGTGTCGGAAAGGGACAACAGGGCACTTGAACTGCCAGTCAGATCTCTAAACCAGAGGCTGGAAAGCCATCCCAGACTGTTAGCAACACTGGAGTAAGTGTGAAATCATTCCTATGATCTCTTCTTTCCCTGCATGTGCCATGGATGTTACTTCCTTTCAGAAGAGACTTTTCACTTGATCTTTCAGATCAGAGACTCTAGATCTGATTGAAGGATAATACTGACAGTCCCTTATGCTTAACAATGCCTGCTGGAACAGTTATTGGGGGTGAGGATGGAGTGGGCACCACTTTGACGGGGTTTTCAATAATCATGCCTCGTGCAGCAGCAGGCAGCTCTGCTGAGCAGTTCAGTTGTGTTTTCAGAGATAAACGGTCTGGCAGCAGAACCTCTACCTCCCCACCTAGCCCTGATCACATTGTTCTCTCAGTTGTGCCAGCACAATTTTTTCCTGCAGCAGCACTGTGAACCACACCACTTCAGGGGAAAAAAAAAAAAAAAACAAACCAACAAAAAAGCCCAAACAATGACGCACTTGTTAGAACCAGCTCAGCTCCCTGATCGGATTTACAGCACACCAACAACTGCAGCAGCAGAAATTTGGGAGGCAATGTGCTGTGAGGCCAGAGCAGGAAAATGCAGAGAGATTGGAACATTTTAAGCTGATGTTGACAGCACAGACAACATCTCATGAAATCAGAGCTTAACAAGTGGGACAGTGACATAATAAGGGAATGCATTAGGTTTTTTAGAAAGAAATAGGGAATCAATATTTAATTACAGAAGGACTGCAATGAAGTTCCATTATTGAAAAATCTCACCAAGCTGATACAATATTTTTTATCAAAGAAAACCTAATAATGAATCTACATTACCCTCCAGACTCAGTGTTCACCAATACTTCCCCACTAATAAAAATAGACATTTATATGCTTGTGGTCAAGAGCTAGAAAGATCAGAAAAACAGACAAGGAATTAAGATGTCCTTTAACTCCATTTCAGTTACCAAATTGCCCTGACTGTTCAAACAATTTGTGTGAGTCTCTCTCTCTCATATTATGTTCCTACCTAATGCAGAACAATTGTTCTTTACCAGGGTCAGAAAAAGGTTTCAGGAGCTGTGGATGGAAAGCAGAAGGAAAATCCCTTCTGCTACAATCAGTAAAACATGGTGTCATTTGTCATTTACTGTTGTGGAGAACAATGAGAACTAATGATCCTTTTTGTATAAATGCTTCATGATGACACCAAATCACACTGCAGCCCACGTGACACCAGTATTAGCCTGAAGGGGATGAATGAGAGTGTTGTGTTTTTCCTAATAATAGAAAAAAAAACCCCACAAAGCCATACCTGGGACACAGACATCTCACATATTGCTGTCTTCCCCCAGGGAAGTGAACCATATTCTCTGGCTGGTGTTTTACTGTAGCACAAAGATGTTGGGGGGAGAGAATTCTGGAAACAGTGACATGAATTCTCAGCCAGACCTGTGACAGTTCGGACATCTGGCAGCTGTCCGAGGGCAGCTGGGGTTGGACAGAGGGTACAATGAAACACAGCCAAAAAGATCTAAGGATCTTCAACAAGGAAGCTGAGATGTCACTCATTTCTCTCCAGGGAGCAGGTCAGAGCCCTTGATAGGGGTGGGGGAGAGCAAGGGCCAAGATAGCAGAGGTTTGAGGCACAAACAAAGCCAGTTCCCACCAGCCCAGCTTGGGGAGAAAGGAATGTGAGGGATGGGGAAACTGGGAAGGAATTAGAGCTCAGGCATTTCAAATGAGCACCTCTTCTTAAATGCAATTATTACAGTCATTACAGTAAAATGCAAGGAAAGTATTGTCCAAATAGCAACAAGGAGACTGCCCTGAGAGAGGACCTGGGTAGGAGACAGCAACACTCCTAATTAAACAAGGCAGATGAGGTGGCTCAGGGAACAGCTCCAAGGACAGCTGTGAAGGGAACAGCAGGTACCCATTCTCCACGCCCACGTGGAATGAGCAGATGATCCCAACCCTCAGGATACAAACGTCTCAGTAACAGAGGCTGCCATTTAGAATCATAGAATATCCTGTGTTGGAAGGGACCCACAAGGACGTTGAGTCCAACTCCTAGCTCTGCATAGGACAACCTCAGAAACCACCTGTGTATCTGAGAGCATTGACCAAATGAACTCTGGTCCCGTGCTGTCACCCCTTCCCTGGGGTCACCCTCTTCATGAGCAGCCTCGGAAGGACTGAACACCCTGCTTGCACTTAGCCAGAGATCAGCTCCAAGAGAGGGCAGACATTTAAGTCATACCTGTCTCCAGCTTTGCCAGTTCAGGATTTAAACAGAAGACCCTACCTCACAAAGCTGACAAATCTGTTACCTTCTGCATCAGTAAACTGGAGCCACACATGGAAATGAACTGTTCTCCACAGGCAAAAAGAACAGCAGGATGAGACATCAGTCCCCAGCATCTCTGAGTTTGCCAATCCATAGCCTGTGGAAGCAATTTCCACAGCTGAAAGGAAGAGCTGTCCTGCAGAGCTCTGAGCTGCCGCCAGCCAGCAGCACCCTCCTGTGACACATTCCTGCAGCTCCCAGGCAGCTGCTCTGCTTGAAACCCAGGAGCTGCATTTGCTCCTGCAGCACACTGGCATACGTGGACCTGGGCTTGTACAAACTGTAAGACTGTGCTCTGTTAGACTGAACTTTGTGCCTGCTCAGCAGAGAGAGAGAGAGGATGATCCCTTGCAGGCGTTTTCCAGAGGCAACCTCTGATCCAGCACCATTAGCATCCAGCATGATGACCCAACATCATTAAACTCTTCAGAAAAATCTCAGAATAGCTGAGAAAAAGAAGAGAGCTGGACATATAATTTGCCAACATAGGCAAAAACCGCTCATCTCCAGCATCGAAGATGCAAAGCTCTTTCTGCCTTGTATCCAGCTCTTTCTGCTCACATGTTGAGCAGGGAGACAGAGCTATCTTGTGCCAGGCTACACTCAGCCTGTTGTTTCTTCAACAGGACTTCAGAAACCTAGACAAGAAGTGATCTGTGTAAGAGGCTCCTGTAGCTATCAGTGCTTTGATTCCCCTGCCTTTACTTTCACTATTTGCTAGCTTATGGATCTGCTCCTGCTGGAGCTCTTTCTCCTGTTTTAGTCAATTCGCAGACTGAGATATTCAATGATATGAGTGGATGGGCACAAACAGATTTTGTACAAGGATTACTTACAATTTAGTCCAAGAAATGACATGATTAGTGGTCTGGTTCAACTTCACAAGCTGGAAATACGGGGAGATCTGGAAAGAACAAACCATAACTCTAAACATTCTAAATACTTCTAAACATTCTAAACATTCTAAACCCTCCCATTACAGAAGGCATGGCTACAATATGGAGGAACCCTTGGGGTACTAGAAGATATAAGGAAACTCCACAAAGCAAGAAATTTGCATATCTGAGGTAGTTCTGTCCCCAAGAGCTTGCACATTTGGTGTCCTGAACTTCGGAAAATCCAGGACTACACGCTGGAGAGCATTGCACAATAAAGATTGCACTATAAAGATTGCACTATAAAGATTACGATAAGCAGCTATAAAGATTAGGGTAAGGAGATCCAAATCTGAGGCTCCGTCTCCAGTACGCCAAGTACATTGGTAGGGAATACGGAATCTGCAAAAAACGTGTGCTTTCAGAAGGGGAAGGAGAAAGGATTGCCAGCACAGAGGCCTTACTGTTTGAGTGAGCAGCACTCACCCACAGGGACAGGTGGGGCTTTCCCACAGAGTGTGAGGACAGGAAAATACGCCTAATCCCTCGCGCTGTGACAAGGCCGGGCACAGGGCCGGGAACAGCGAGGAGACCCCCGGCTGGACCGGGATAGCTGAGCATGCTGGGACATGGAGTCCCCTCCCGGGGAGCCGGCGCGGAGCGGAGAGCGCCACGCACTACGACTCCCGGGGTGCTTTGCGTGCCGCGCCGTCTCCTAGGAGACCCTGGGATGCACGCGGGGGGTCCCGCCGGGCCGGAACTACCGCTCCCGTGGTGCCCCGCGCGCCGCCGCCGCCATGGAGCGGCGCGTGGCGGAGCGGCTCCGCAGCACGCTGGGCCCGCTCGGCCTCGAGGCGCACGCCTTCAAGGTAATGACGTCACCGTGGCGTCATCGGAACGACGTCACTGCCCGCGGAGCTGAGGGAGCTGAGAGAGCGCGGGGCGGGGAGGGGGCCCCGGGACTGCGCAGGGGACGGGGGATGCCCGGGTCGTCGGGGGTCGGTGCCCCGGGGAGCTCCTCGGCCGAGCGGGGCTGGGCACGCCCCCGCGGAGCCGCTGCGGCCGCGGGGTCCGGCCGGCCCGCCCGGGAGTGCGGGACAAGGTGACCGCAGCGGCAGCAGCTGCTCCGGCCCTTGATGCGGGCCCCTGACCGGCGGGGTCGGAGAGTAATAACACATCTGCCCCAGCAGACGGCAAAGTCCTCTAGGCAAGCTTAAATTTTAATCTAAGTGTGGGAGCACCTGTCTGTGGAAATGCTGACCACCTCATCCGCTCCTAAATGGCCTCTGGCCTCTGTTCTGCCCGTGGAAGGGGCGCCCCGGCAGCCTCTGCCACTGTTACCTGTTCAGCTGTAAATGCAGGGGCTCCTTCCAGGTCAATCTGCATTAAATCAATCTGCAACATCGAATACAAATCAATCTGCAATAAACGTGCCTTTCCCTTGGGGAGTGTTGTATCTGTTTATCACCTGAAATATTCTTATTTCCTGCTATGATCTTGTTTGCATAAAAAGTACAAGGCAATGAGGTGGTGAGAGAAGTAATGAGAGAAAGTAATGAGAGAAGTGCCTCCAGAATCTGGAAAATTTAATGCTGCTTGCCTAAAACACATCAACAGAATTCGGGGTAGAATCCAGAAGAAAGACTGTAGCTAGCAGAGCAGAAATCTTTTAGTCCTGTAGCTCTCTCCAGATTTCATTCTGACACAGCTGACCCTTGTGCACTGACTGATGTTCACTTGGAAACCAGCAAAGCTTATATTCACATCTCTCTAATTCCTTGTAACACCTCAATTCAGCACCTTAAGAGCCACAAAACTGATTAAACTTAAGAGGTTCATATAAGAATGTAAACTTTATAGTGAATCTAGTTTTTGTTCTGTGTTTCCAGATGGGCAGTCTGGCTGCCAGTGCCAGCTGCAGTCATTGTCAGAGTAATTTCACTGGTTATTTAGAATAACTGCTTGTTTCATTTTCAAACTTAATGTTCCATTACTTAGCATCTTAGCACCTCTCTGACTGTTAGCATCTCTCTGACTGGCCTTTGTGGCACCCCGGGAGAGAGGGTGTTGTCATAACTTATGAAAAGACTGATGTTATTGTGCAGGGCATTGGGAGTGGGATGCAGGGGGTTTGGGCCGTTTCCTCCTGCACTTGGCAGCTGCTGGTCTGAGCCCTGTACTCCTGGCCATGCTTCTTGCTGCCCTGGCTTGATCTCTCATTTCTGGACTGTGTTATAACATGTCTAGCCCTGGAGTCAAATATCCAAATGTGGCTGTGTCATAATCCATGCACTACTGGTAACGTTTTGGGGGACTTTTAAGACTGCCAAGATCTTCACATCCTTCATTCAGTGCAAGTGTTTCTTGCAGAAGAAGTAAAACATGCAACTTGTCACACAAAACAGAAGTACTAGTTTCTTTCTGGCCCAAGATAAGAAAAAAAAAAACCTGTAAAAGCTTTATCTGAACCAAACCATCTGATTTGCATTGGCAAGACTGATTGCTCATACTTCCCTCTAGGTTTCCAAGCAGAGCTGGATAAAGGGCAGACTGGAGCTGATTGGTGTTTGATTCTTATCTCACAGCTCACAGCACAGCTTCCCCAAACTGTGAATCCTGGTTTGCAAAACAACTTGGTTTGAAAGGGAGGCCCTGGGCAGGATGCCCATCTGGTTGCAAGTGAAGGGGGCTGCAGTTATTTTCACTTTTTTACATTCCTGCAAGTTCAGTAGAGTGGTGTCTGTGTTCTAATGGAAGTTTGTGTTTCTTTGCCGAAGGTTGGGTGGTACAATGCTGTTCTCCAGCCAGCCTTCCACCTCCCCTACCCAGATGACACTCTGGCCTTCGTGGTCCTCAGCACACCTTCGATGTTTGACAAAGCCCTTAAGCCTTTCGTGAACAAAGAACGATTAAAAATAATCAGGGATCCTGTGGATCAGTGTGTTTCCCATCATTTATCACGTGTGAAGGAGGTAAGAAGATGAAATAGCAATTCCATTTAGTGTTGTGGCACATAACCAGGTGGGTTGAGCAGCAGACAAAGCCCTGCAGGCTCCTACTCTGCTCTTTGGAAGGGTGAAGCATTATTCATGAAGGTGGGAGCATCAGCAAGCTCTCTGGCTGCTTTACTTGTGTGTTCTGCCTCTAGATTATATCGTGCAGCTGTGAGGGAGCTCTGCAGGCACGGGCTGAATGCCCACAGCCTCAAACCTGCTGATAGGATTCAGCAGCAGGATGTGGGCATCTGCAGGCTTCAGATGTGCCTGACTTGCTGCCATCCAGCAGTTCTGGAGTGGCAAAGCTTTTCCCATGAGCCTGGGCTGATGTTTTCAAGTTTTCACAGAAATTCCCTGACCAGAGGGTGGATGTCATGTTTGATTACGAGATGCTGCCAAGCCGAAAGCCCAAGTTCCTGGCACAGACGGCTGCCCACGTTTCTGGAGCTGCGTATTACTACCAGAGGAAGGATGTGAAGCTTGATCCTTGGGGGAAGAAGGTGAGGCAGAAGCAGTCCAGGAAGAACCACTGAACTGCAAGCAGTAAATTATACAGTGATTGTTTGCTCACTAGTCACTAGTTCATCTTGCAGGAAACTACAAAGTCCAGAGGTTCATAAAGTGCTTCAGTTGGGAATTGGAAGCTCCCAAGATTCTTCAAGATAGTAAGGAGATGTACATGGAGAGAAGTATCTTGATCTGTTAAATCTACTTAGAAGAATAAATGGCAGTATAAATGAAAACCTGTGCTTAGAGTATTACAGTCTGGGGGAAGAATGCTCTGTGGTTAATTTCTGTAATAGATTTTCAGAAAAGAACCTCTCCCCACATTCTAAGGAGGTGTGTGTGGGCACAGGAAAATGGGAGTGAAATGCAGTGCTTCGAGCCACAAACTCAGGAAAGTTTTCCCTTCTGCTCTGTACAGCACTCCAAGAGAAGGTTGGGAGAGTGGGAAGCATCTGATGCTTTGAACTCTAACCTTGATTAGACACAAAGTGAGGCAGCCTAGGTTTTTTTTTGTTTTGTTTTTTTTTCTTCCAGAAGATCTTTGGTGTTTGTATCCATCCCAAGTACGGTGGCTGGTTTGCTATCCGGGGTCTCCTGCTCTTCCCAGACATTCAGGTGCCGTTCCTGGAACAGCCCGCCCCTGTGGACTGTGTGAGCACCGACGAGAAAAGGATTGAGCTGCTGGAGCTGTTCAATTTCCACTGGCAGGACGGCCGCTACAGGGACATCATTGACGTGAAGGAAAGGTACTCGGAGGAGCAGAAAGCCTATTTTGCGACTCCTCCAGCTGAGAGATTCCGGTTGCTGGGGCTCTCACAGGAAGCCCAGAGAATCACATTTCACTGACAAACAGGCTCCGTGGAGGGCAGAGGGCAGCAAAGGGTAACTCATGAGCACCGGCTTTTCCCGGTGCCGAGGAGGAGGAGGAAGAGGAGGATGGTTATGCTGATACAGAGATGGCAAATCCCAGCAGCCTCAATGCAAATATCAGCGTCCCAGAGAGAGGGGCACTGCTCCGCGCTCTGGGGGAGGTGGGATCCATCTGTTCTGTGCTGCTGCTGATCTGGTGTGTCCTTTGGGGAGTCCAGTAAGATGCCAATTAGCCCTTGGTTGGGAGTAGTTTAGACATCCAGGCAACTTCAAAATCCGTGCTGCTCATTACAGAAATCACGTTTGTTCTCAAGATTTTTCTTCTGAATGTTCTGGTTTTATTCTTTGTAAGTGTAAAAAAAAATTCCAGTCATTGTACTACTTAGTTTGATTTTGTCTAAATTTGGGGCAGGTACTTTTTTAGATGTAGCCAGCATTTTAATATCCTGTGTCATGACTCTTCCTAGGGAACAGATGTCCAGTCTTTTCAGTCGTGCCTAGGTCACATTTAAGCATCTTTTCATTTATAGAGCAGCTGACTGGAATATTTGGAAAGATGCTGAATAATGTCTGTATGAGTGGAGGTTTTACTCACGTTAAAATAACTGACAGAAAAAGACAATTCTCGTGGCCTTTTCTAAGGTAGACCACATTTGTGTTAAGAGTATTTTTCAGTGCCAGCACACAGCACACCCCCCACAGTTACTGCCACAGTTTCCTGGTCTGCCTTCTGTGTGGGGAAGATTGTAAACCTGCACACACGTAAAAGCCATGGCACAAAGCCTTGTCACATGCACAGGCAAACAAGCACAGAAGAAAGGAAAATATTAATGACATTCACGTTACTTATATTGCTGGATAAAACATGTTCAGACAGAAACATAACATTTTTTACGTGACTTTGTCCTCTTACATTTGTTCAGAGGCTACAGTGCACCTGGAAATCAGGAATTAATTTATCTTTGAGCAATCTGAGGCTCAGATCTCGTTAAAATAATATAATACATTAAAACAATGTTTGTGGGAGTTGTTTCACTAGAGTGCAGTGCAATGCTGCAAATGGACAGGCACTTTTTTCCTTTTGATGGTATCAACATGATGATGAAGAAATACTCACTTTGCAGAACTGAGCCCTTTGTTTTTATGTTGGGGTTCTTCAAACCTTTTGAAGACACTACCAGGAAGGTTGCCCTCACCATTGTTCACTGCTTGATACAGTTGCTCACAATCTGTACACTAACTTGTAATCCAAATTCAGGATAACAAGTTTGCTTCGCTGTAAACAGAGTAGTGAGTGTGTGATCACTGAGTTTGTTCACTGCATTTGCTGTTACAAAAAAAGTCTGTTGCTTTCTATGCTTTGTTCATCTCTGACTAAAGCCGACACCTGACTTAGAATGTGATAGAGGTATTGTGATGTTTAATTTAAGGTAAAGAATGAAATTTGTTTAAAATCTGTTCTTTTGTTACAGAACTACTTCTGGTTCAAATTTGTTTGATGTTTCAGAACTTTCCAACTGAACTGTAATTTAACAGGGGCTTGAGCTAATGTTAAATATTAGTAGCAAAGATAAAATACTGATTCTCTTAGAAGGATAAATATAGACCTGAATCGAATCTATCTTTTTACGTAACAATTTAAAGTAAAATATTTTGAATTTTTGGTATTGATTTCTTACAAATGTTTACTATTTTGTCTTAATTTATTAAACAGATTACCATGGCTATTGCATTTCAATTTCTGTAATTTATTTTTCTTCAAATGATATTTTGTTAATAAAATATTCAAAGTTGTAAGTAAACCTCAGTACTGAGTATTTTTATTTAAACAATGCAGTTCTTAACTTGTGGAGAACTCAAGATGTTCAAGCGAGAATCAGTCATGGTGTTTTTAATATCCTGAAAAGATACACATAGTACAATATCTGAAAACTAAGGAAAAGATTGGTTATCTTAGCGTAAGTTGGTAAACTATTATCACAGGCCCACCGGGATATAAAAAACAAAACCTACAGCACATTATGAGTAAGTCCAATAAAGGTTTACCTTTCTCAGGTCATTTCAGCAAGAGCATTAACAGCGAGCACCATGGCAGTGCACTTTTCATTTCTTCCTCTGTTTTTAAGAAAAGTTCCAGTTGTCAAGTGTGACATAACTGAGGGACTTTCCCTCAGTAGCATTAAAGTAAGACCTGTAAGTACTGGAATTTTTACTGGTTAAAACCCATTAGTGAACACTGAGTCACAGATGCCTGTTCCTTGTGCTTCTGGGAATACAGTTGTGTCAGGCAGAACAGAGTAGAAATATTTAGCAATATCCATTCCTACTACAGTGATTTTGGAGTGACTTGGATTGGGCATTACTTTGTCTTAGCCAGGTCACTGAGACCCACAGCTGCAGTGAGTAGTTTTCTCCCCTTGCTGGTTGGAGTATAATGGCCTTTGTCTTATAAAACTGAAGTTTGAAAACCTGTTTGACTTATCTCATCTCTTGGGACAAGACCAGACATGGTGAGGAATGGATCATCCTTGGATCCTGAGGCATTGTGAAGGCATTCTTAGTTTCAGCCCTTGCAAATGTCAAACAAGTAATTGCAAATACCTGGATAGATTTACTAGTTCACGTATCACATTTTACATTTTTAAACAAGTTTTTCTCTAAATTCTATTTTTTAAACATTTGTTAAAGACTCTTATCCTTGGTATAACCAGTAGGGTGAGTATTCAAGAGCTGAACAAGAAAAATAAAAGAAATTAAAAGCTACTTGAGTTTAAATTCAGTTTTAGCAACAAGGTATTCAGTATATTTCAAGCTAATAAAATCGTTTATGGAAAATTAACAAATTTGTAATTGTTTCATGCCTTCACCATTCTTACTATCCTTATGTTTTCCCTGTTTTTAGTTCATTAACCTGAAAATAACTGAGATTTTTATAATAATTAAAGATTTGACAGACAATACTAATTAAATACAAAGCACACTCTAACCTGGTGACCAGCAACCATTAGGGTTGTTGCTCAGAAAGAGAAAAGCACCTCAGAAAACACCATTGGAGGTTTTTGATGTCAGTTTGTATCAGTTACACTTCAGTGGTGCAATAAGCACTAAAGTTTATTTGTGGTATGGAAAAGAGTGTGGCAAACTTAATTCCTGATACTGACTTACTTCCTTCTGCCATAAAAAGAGTGGCTGGTAGCAATGCTGTTATCCTCTAAACTATGGAAAACTAAAGATGTTTTGCTGTATAAATCAGTGTTGGTGTGTCAGACAAAAATAGCCAACCTTAGAGCAGGGAACTCTTCTGATTTGTTGGTTTGATAGGGGTTTTAAAGTCTGGTTTGGGTTGGGTTTTTTGCTAGGTTTTTGGTTTGGGTTTTTTGGGCTAGATTGCCCTCCTCTGGATCAGAAGCATCATTTTACTCATTCAGTATAATATTCATAGTCTTTTATTCATTTGTGACCAAAATTATTGTTGGTGTAGACACTATTTGACATGGGTTATATTTCTGAAAATGCACATTGGCTTGATTTTAAATTGAATCAGAACCCCCCTCAGTCAAGACTGATATATTTGGAAAAACAAGATAGTGGCAGCTACTGATCAGTGCCAGTGTGGTTATCAGCACTTTGTTAAGCCTCATGCAAAAATTTAATTTAATAAATTAGCTTTGAATATGGACTTAAGCAGCAGCAGTGCAAAACTCTTCCTCTGAGGGAAGTGGTTTTGCTGCTGACTGCAGCAGAGAAACAGCTGCACCTCTGCAACCTGAACTTTCACAGATTCATCTACCAAAATAGACAAATGTATTCATGAGAGGGTTTTTGCTGTTACCTTGGCTTCCTGTGCTATCATATATCCTGTGCCAGATCATCCATCACGTTTCCTTCAGAGCACTTCCCTTCTAGGTTTTCAAGGAGGAAACAGAGAGCACCAAGGAACACAAACGAGCTTTTCTTTCCCCTATGTGACTGAAAAAGATGTTAACATTCCTTAGGAAGTACGGTGGGAAACTTGAAAGAATTAAATATTTTGTCATAGAATGAGCAGTAAGATATGTTAGTGGAATGTTTAAAATCTCTCCAGTAATATACCAAAATCTGCAAAATGTGATTATATTTGCATACAAATATTTGAAATGGCTACTATCATTCATTAATATTACATCTATAATTCTCATGTTATCTTTGTTGATGTTTGTACCTAACTCAGTGAGAAAGCAATTTTACTTTCAGTAACTGCATATGTTTTCCCCCAAACACTTTGAAAAGTTTCTGAAAATCAAACATATTTACACTAACTTTCTTACTGGTTTTTTTCTCATGTTGAACAAACCATGGGACAGGAAAACTCCTTTAAGTGGATTACAGAAGGAGTGGAGGGAGTGGAGTTTTTCTGTGCTTCTTAAATTTATGCAGAACCATTACTTTTTCTGTATTTCATGTCATAACCTTTTCTCCAGTATTGTTCAGACTAGTCTTCCTGAATCATTCACTGTTGCTTCAGTCTTCCAAAATGAAAAAAACCGCCTTATTGTTGTGAAAAGTGAATTTGATGAAATGCATCAATTTTAGGCTACAATGTTTTATTAAGTGTAAATTGAAGCCTTTTTTCCTTTCTAGACAAAGGATATTGGTTTCATTCATCAGTGCAGATACTTCAAAAATCTGTTGCTGTGGAATATGGAAGATTCCAGAAACCTACTGGATTTGGTGTCAGAGGACAGTGCAACCTTAATGACTTCACACAGATTTAGTCACATATCTGTGCTCAAATAACATTCCAAATTCAGACACATGTCCCCATAGTATGTACAGTGATTTAAGTTTCACGTGAAAGAGCCAAATTTCACATTGAAGTCCAAACCTTTCATCACTAGGTGTGGTGAGAACTACTTCCCACAGGCTCAGCTCTTGTTCAGGAACACTGCAAACAACTCACAGCCTGTTCTCCTGCAGCCACCCAGGGGTGTGCAGCAGGGAGCCCTTGGTAATGCAGAGTTGTTTGAATGTACATTAAAGGCAAACTCCCTTTTTTTCTTTCCAAGGATTAAAATTAGAGCTACTATATTCACGAGCAAAAACCATTTCTTCAATTTCCTAGTTCAGTGTTCTTTTTGTATGTACCATTAAATTGTATTTTTTTTAAAAAAAGGAGACAGTAACAGCTTTAAAACTTTATGAATTATTTGTCCAAGAATGCTGCATTCCACCACTCTGCATTTCCCTCATTTCACTTTGCAAATTAGAACCAAGACATTGCTGGTTTCAGTCCTCTATCTGTCTAGAAATATACATCAGAATATACATTTGCAGACTGTCATGTAAAATAATACTGAACACCAGACTCACTGAAAATTTCAGACTATTAATATATTTTTCAGATTATTAATACAATAAACCTGAGTATTTTAACATAATCTTTACGTAACTCTTTTGCTGTGTAACATTACTAAAAGCTGCTTTCATGGGGCTTTTGCAAACATACTTTCCTAACCAAAGGGCATCATTTTGCAATACCTGTGAGATATAAAATGCTTGCTTTTGTTCTTTGAACTGTATTGATTTGTTGGACAATCCAATAACATATTCAACAAAGGTCTGACAAAAAGGCTGGATTACTTGTTAAGGAAATAGTAACTTTAAACATTAGTAACTTTTTATACTGTTTTTCAAAACTACTGAGAAACTTGCTTTTTTACAAAGTGATAATTCTTTAAACACTGAGGAAATTTTTTTCTTCTAAGATATAATATATAGAATTTGTCTGATGCACAGCTTTGTATTGTACATACAAAAAACCCACCTGTTGCTCCTACACAAATGCTATTATCTGAAAACTTAATTACAAATATCTGCCATAAACATGAGGAAATAAATTTTTTAACTCTAGATAATACTGGAGAACACCATGTGTGTATATTGGGTTCATGCAGCTAAGTTTGGTAGCAAGGGGGTGACAATGATGCCTTAAGTTTTAGCTTTCGTATTTTTCAGATGCTGTGCTGCCTACCTGTGTAGGTCTGAGCATCATATAAAGTGTCAGCAAGTTCTCTTCACAGTGTAGTTAGACAAAACAATCCTTTTCCAGCCTGAGAACCAAGAACACTGTTGCAGCTTCAGGCCCGAAAAACATAAACAACAGGGAATTGAGGAGAGCAGTCTGGGAGGATGGGACTTCATAACCTGAAGCTGTAATTGGACAATTAACCCCAATGTGGAAATAGATCAAAACTTTAAAAAGTGTAAAAATGTGACCTGTTGTCCACCTTGTGACCATTTTGAGTCCATCTTGGGTGTAGCCTCGGCCAGGCTCTTGTACTGCCCAAGGTGTATCCTTAAAGGCCTTTTAATAAATCCCTGCTTTATTCTCTTAGCTCTGTCTAGTCACTGTTCCAGGTCAGCCTTCCCAAGGCACCAACAGTGGTGGCTTCTGTCAGAAGCTCCTCGAAACTTCTGCTGTTTCCAAGGGAGCCAATGCCAGACACCTCTGGGATAACAGAGCTAAGAAAGGGGGGGACAATTGTGCAACAACATGCAGCTGGAGAGAGGAGTGGGAGAATGTGAGAGAAAGGAGCTGTGCAGACACCAGTGATGGAGGGGGAGGAGGTGCTCCAGAGCACAGATTCCCCTGCAGCCTCATTATTTCTCATTATCCTACTCTGATTTGATTGGTAATAAATTAAGCCAATTTCCCAAGCCTGTTTTGCCTGACACAGTAACTGCTGAGTGATCTCTCCCTGTCCTTACCTTCACCCATGAACTTTCCACTCTATTTTCTCTCCCTTGTCCAGCTGATGAATGGTTACATAAATCCCCAGGAATCACAGCAATCAGCTACAAATTAAGAGATCTAGGATAGAGACACAGTAAGATATATTACAGTTTCCCTTCACTTGACTATCCTAAAGAAATAAATGAATAAAGGTTATATTTATAATAAACACCTAAACTAGGAAAATAGATGTGCAGTCACTCATACATTAAAAAAAAAAAAAAAGAAAAAAAAAAAGAAGCAAATATCACATCTATCCTTTCTGATTTACATCTTCAGGGAAAATCCCACTAGGCAGCTATCCCCCCTGTCAAACTCAAGCACTGCTTGAGTGAGGTTTTTACCTCACTGGGAAATACGGCACCTGTTGATTGTGAAAGCAAAAGCAGTTCGTAATTGTAATGAAAATGCAATCTGCATCTTGGTACGTGGAAAAAAATCGACCTCAATAAATGATTAAAATAATAAATATATAGTTATTTGAATATTATAAAAATTACACCAGTCTAAGATGTCATGATGCAAGGAGTGGGGTATAAGCCCCAGAACACTTACTGGAGATTCCAAGCTACATCTGAATCAATAGAGAGTTTAAACAAAGAAATAAAATGAGACTCTTCTTGGTTTGAAGAAGTTTTGTTACCCATATTTTGTGTGTCATGCTCTTGGAAATGTAAGTAATGTAAACATTAAAATGACAGCATAGCAAACTTTCCCAGGAATGACTCATGTAGCTGAAGAATAAAAAAAAAGTGTTTAATTGCACTAATTCCCACTGTCAATCATTTGATGCATGCATGTAATAGCTCCTAATCCACAGGGATTTTGTCTCTTGGCTGTTTCCAGTTTGCAGAGTATCATCACTCACCTGTGACTCTGACGCTTAAGCAGGTACAGTTTGTAGCCTCTCAGCGTGGGGCAGCTCAGGGTGGGCAGGACACAGAGGAAATGACAGCACACAAAGGAAACTCCTCACAGCAGAGGAGTGGGATGAAGAAATGAACACAAAGGGCGTTTCTGCAGGACATTCCCATGCCCAGATGTGCTGCAGGGCAGCTATGACCTCTCCTGACAGCACAGCCACAGTGGGACACAGCAGCTGCTGGGGTTGGAACCACTCTCAGACCCTCATCTTCCTCCCAGGGCCTGGGATGGGCACATAAGGATCCCCTTTTTGGAGAGTTTCAGGAGCAGGACATCAGATAACCCCTTCATCCTCTATGTCCAGGGGTAGGTGTCTGAGTAGCTAAAAATCACTCTGTACAACTACCTGAAAGGGGGTGTAGTGAGGTGGGTTTGGTCTCTTCTCCAACTAATGAGCAATGAGACAAGAGAAAACAGCCTCAATTTGCACCAGGGTAGATTTGGATTGGATACTAGCAAAAATTTCTTCACTGAGAGGGTGGTTGGGCATTGAAACAAGCTGCCCAGGGAAGTGGTGCAATTATTAACCAGGAAATATTAAAAAAACCAATGTAGATGTGGCACTTGAGGACTCGAGTGCTCTCCAAGTAACTGTTGTACTTAATTTTACATTTCAAGGCTAATCTAACAACTGAGGCAAGTTTTACATTAGCTTAGCCCTAACTTTAGTCCTTTTCACTTGCTAGAAAAGAAAGTTTGGTAACTTCTTATTCAGCCATGCTCATTTATATTCATTTTACTTTGAGCCATATAAATACTCCTGTTACTTATCAATGCCTTCCTGGGAAGCTGGCCTCATTTGTTATCTTGAGACATTGTATTTTTTAAAAATTAAGCAGAAGTGATCTAGCTAAACATTACTTTCACATAACTTCATGGAGATTAGCTACTTTACTAGATATTGAAGTATTTGGTACCAAGGCTTCTGCCACATACTTTTTGCAGCTGTACAAAACAAGTTTACTACTCAAGTCATACAACTTTCACTTCTAAGTGACAGAACTTGTTTATGTCTTGAGCTGAAGACGGTTACAAGGTCTGGTAAGAGTTTAATCTTTACAGGTACACGAAGATCACAGGGCCCTAACTCCCTTACATTGTTAGGCAAGAGCTCATTACCCAAGTCCTCAGCTTTGAAGTTCAGCCCTATCACGAGCCACCCTGAACTATGAAGCTACACAACAGCCACAGCTTTGGTGTAGCTTAAGGCCAGTCATGTGCTCTGAGTTTTACATAATCGCTTGAAATACAAAGATTAAAGACGAGGCTGAGCACACCTGAGTACCAGATTTTATAATGCCACCCTTTTCATCTAAATCGTGTGACTACAAACTAATGGATAACTGGGAAAGACTGTGGATGAATGTTGTATATCCAAGGAAGTTTGCTTTCCAGAAAGCCCAGTATTCCACTCCCATAGAAGACAGCATTCAAACTCTATGTTGGATTCCCAGGAATGACATGAACAGTCAGTTTTGCCTGAAGTAGATGCCAGAATGACCAAGCTGACATGGTGCATGAGGAGATGCCCCACCTTTGTCAGTCACATGCTCCAAGCTCAGTGCCCAAAGCTTACCCCAAGAGCCTGATCCTCCATCTGGCAGCCAAGTCACAAAGAGTGTGAGGAGTACTTTATTGCTTCAACATGAAAACCAAGTCTTTTTCTCTCCATTCTAATGGAGTTGTAGTAAAAGGCCTTTAGGATTCAATATGTTTACAGAAAGCTTTCAGAACTGCAGCCTGCGCTGCTCCCAGGTTTCCTGATGACTACATACAAGAACAGTAGACAGTGTGCTCTTTTCACAAGTTTTAATAGAGTTACAAAAGGATACCACTGCTCTATGTAACACATGGCTAACCACAGACACAGCATTGTCACTAAGGTCAACAGGGCTTGATGTACAGATACTGATGGTTAGGATTTGCTATGAAGGTACTGTCAACAGGACAAACTTTCCTTCAAGTAAAAAAGTTACTGTTTATAACTATAACATGATCCCTTGACTCAGATGCAATGACTTAATCAAAGTTCAGTAACTGATACTTGCTCTTTATGTAAGGCATACTAGTTTCCACTCAGGCTGAATGTTTATTTCTGCTTGGCGAAATACTCTTTGCTTTTCTGAACATCAGGCTTGATTGTGTCACTCCCAGGCTTCCAGCCAGCTGGGCACACTGAAATGATAAGAATGTTTAAGTCTTACCAGCTGCTCCTGCAGAACATGTTTTACACAACATTAAAGTAGCAACTCAGAACACATACAGATCTTTGCGATGTACAGACAGTGCATTTGGTGTCACATTATGCTCTGTTTTGCTTGTTTCTATTTGTTTTCTGGGCAGTAACTCCCAAGGAACCAGGTGTCTGCCCAGGCAACAGTGGGTCCTTTACACAAGCACCTCTCCCAGCCTCACTTAAAAGCTCTGGGAAGTCTGACAGTGAAGGTAACACACCAACTCCAGCAGCCCAGGTCAGAAAGGCTCTAACATCACCCTCCACTTATCTCCTTTGATCCAGCCAAGTCTGTATTTCCCTTATCTTTAATCCACCCCAGTCCAGCTCTCCAGCTGAATGGGGCAGGGGGAAAAGTGTTCAACTGTCACTGGTTTCCCTACATGGCTATCAAAAAGCCACCATGATGCAGATGTTGCATGGTCTCAAACTTCCAGCAGCTCCTTGAGCAGCATTTTTCGAACAGTGATCTTTCTTTCCTGCCATGGAATGCTGAATCCTTGCTCCACACAGGACTGGCAATTTTAGCTAGAGTATGATCAGCTTCTGAGTGTTGCTACACGTCTTGCTCTGGTCTGTCCTGATTCAGATGTGACTGCAGTCCTAAAGTTCTAAAGGAAAACCTTTTGCCCGGTTTTGACTACTCAAAGGCATAGTAAGGCTTCACTTGCATGACACGTGACTACTCCATCATCAAATGTTTGGTATGTCTCCTTACATGACATACGTTTATATGCCATAGTCATGAGAGCAGCTTATTTTAATAAAACCTGCCACTGATTTACCACTTCTGAAGCACATCAAGTATGACCAGCAGCAACACATGTCATTAGTTACTGACAACTGAAGACTACTAACACCTGCATAGCAATTTTGAGTTTCCATAACTTAGTTCTAACTTTTTATCTGCAGTGTCTTTTTATTTCTTTCACTCCTGCAGAAAAGCTGCCAGTATCAAACACCTTATTCCTCCTGAACTATGGGGACAGAGACTCTCATCCATTTTCCCATCACTGTATAGTGACAGAAAGATCAACAGACCTTCTGTGAATTTAAGTAGTTTATGCAGTCTAACAGGCTTCTGTCTCAAGTAGTTTCTGTGTCTAATTGAAAGAGAACTTCTATGTGCTGGACAAAACATCCATCACCAAATTGATTTAAGTGAAATGTCAACATGAGCCAAGTACTCAATGGACAAATAATTGGAATAGGATAAACTATTATGGTGTCCTTCGACAAGCAGATTTACAGAACCAGCTGCACTTCCACAGTCACAATTACCTGCTGTGCACTGATGGGTATGTGTACTTAGCACCTTCCAGTAATCCTTGATTTAACCTGCTTAATACTGTTCTTTAGAGAAAACATTAGATTGAAAAGCATTCTTACCTTCTCCATGTTTATCTGTAAACTGGAAGGCCTGGACAAGTCTTAGGGTTTCATCAACAGAACGGCCAACAGGAAGATCATTGATTGTAATCTGCCTCAAGATCCCCTTCTCATCAATTATGAACAGACCCCTAAAAACAAACAAAAACCAGCCCTGAAGTTGAGCACAGCTTTTGAAAGGCTTCAAATGATGTGAGTTTCAAAAACTCAGGTTCACTATTTGATTACAGCACCATTTGTGCCATTTACTGTGACCTCTTCCCAGAAACTAACACCTTGGTGTATGCACAGCAATGAAACAGCAGCAGCTGAAAGCCCAACAGGAACTAGGAGGGAGGCAAGCCAAAGCACTGACACAGGAGAGAAGTGCTTCCTATTTAAGGAAGATACTAGTAGGGAAAAAAACCAGGTAAACCCAAGGAAAAAAACAAATTAAAGAAGAGACATTCTCACATTAAGAAAACCTCGGTACACAGTTTTCAAAATGAAAACAAGCAATAGCTTATCAGTCCTCCAACATCAGGTTAAGAGTTAGCAGAAGTTCAGCTCCCTTGGTAACTTTTATGAACAGCAGATTAAAGACTTGGGGTTTAATTAATCTGCACTTTGATCACTGGACTAAATACCTGTAATCACTTTCATGACTTGCATTAGGTCTTGCATTACCAATGTTTGCAGCTCACCTGCATGAGACTCCTACACTGAGCAGCAGGCAAAGAGAAGCAGAATTTAACTTAAAAGCACAGGAAGCCTAAGCACCACAGAGAACCAGGGAGCATCTCCCCATGCAGGAGTGTCTGACAGCCTGCAGTTCACACCCAGAACAGCCAGCAGCTTTAGGTGGCTGCAGGTATTCAAGTGTACACGAGCTCTGTGTTCATCTGACACATCCAAACATTGCAACATAACTTCATCAGCTCATTTACCTCTGGCACATTACCTGTATGCAATACCTTCATCCTCCTTCAGCACTCCATACTCTTTGGCAATGGCACGTTTTGTGTCAGAAACCAGGGGGATTTTCATAGTGCCCAAACCCCCCTGTTTCTTAGGAGTGTTGATCCTAAAAGAAGAAAAGTTTACATGTTAAAAATATGGGCAGTTCAGAATGAGGGCTCAAGATACAACAGAAGCTGATCTTTTCTGCAATATCATATTCAATCTGCCATGTGGCAACAGAAGAACTGATGCCCAGTATGCTTAGTTCTGTTCAGAAGCACCTGGCACCACTAATATTTACCCAGTGCCTTTGAACACACTCAGGAGTCAGTTCCTGCAAGAACTGAGGCCAGACAGAACAGTTTCTTGGGTTAAAAGGCTGATTCTTACCAGGCAAGGTGACAGAAGTGAGAGTCAACAGAAGCTCCAATTACTTCACAGTTGATTTTCTTGAATTCATCAGCTCTGTCACTGTAGGCAATGATCTCAGTTGGACAGACAAAAGTGAAGTCCAGGGGGTAGAAGAAAAACACAACATATTTTCCTAGAAAAGCAGTACAAGCAGTTAATCTGTAAGTTTCCTAAGAAAAAGCAAACAAACAAACTCCACCAAAACACAGAAAAAAAAAAAAAAACCTAAACAATAATCTTAAAACCCTACCCAACTGAAGCCCCCAAACCCAGACTGTCAAATTTAACAGGGAATGTTTGTCTCCTGGGTCTACTCCCATAGACCTGCCCCAAATACAGCTCTGGGTATGCTACACCAGAAGACCCTATGGTTAACCCCTAACAGAGAAATGCCACAGGTCTGAAAGGCTACCAGCCGAGGAGACTAAATGAGTAGGAGAGTAGTCTACTACTCATGAGAATCCACCTACTCATCACCCTCATGCAGCCTGCAGCATCATTACAAATGTGTTTCTAAAGCCATTGATATGAGTACTTGATTACTTCAGGCTTTCCCTTTGTTTTTAGTTAAGGTTTTTTGGCAAAGCAAACATATTGCCAGCACTCTAGAGAAAGAGGCTGATGGTTAGATGAAGAATTGACTTTTCATTGACAAAGATGAGACAGGAGATGTTGCTGTTCCAGAGTCTGGAAATGTTACATCAGTTTCAGTATGATACAATGATCCTGATGCAAGATAACAGCTTTGAGGAGTTTTATGCTCACTGGTAACAGTTATCAGAGCTGGGACATTCAGTCACACTGCTCACAGCCTTCTAAACATACTCCAGCCACCACTGCACAAGTTCTGATCTTCAGTCCACTGCCAAGTGGTCACTATCATTGCAAAACCAAACCAAGATCTATCCTCAAATACCCTCCAGTCCTTGCTATCTGTGTAATTAGAGAACACATGAAATTACCTCTGTAGTCAGAGAGTTTGATGTCTTTGAACTGTCCATCTGGCATTACTGCCGTGGCAGAGAAGTCAGGAGCTGGTTTTCCAATGAAAGCCTTTCCTGAAGACATCTTGATTTAACCTAGACAGGAGTTAACACCAATACAGTTTAGATGGTAGCACATTTGCACCTGGAAGTAAGGATTTATTCAAAGCATCTTATCAATCTAGATAAAACAACACAGACAGTTTATCAGCACTTGGTCTTGCAACAAGGATTAAGTGTTAAATAAGTTTTGTCACCTGGGTAGTTGAGCCACTACAGAGACTGCCAGCACTTCAAAATGTATGGCTCATGGCCTCCCAAAGATACAGTAATGGTTCCCTAACCAGTAACTGCTCAGAGTCTGGGAAAGGGCTAGCCTAGAGCTGTAGCAGTACTCACAAAACCATCCCACTCCACATGATAGAGGAGTAGAAAGTCTGCTTCTTAGAACTTCCAATGAGAAGAACCTTGTTCAATTTTACAAGGGAATTTAAGACCTCAAACTTGATCTTCCTGTTTATTCTGAAAGAAAATAACTTCTGTTAATCCCAGGGAACACTGCTCTGCATAACTACACTTTAACCTTTTGAACAATGCAACTCTTTCTTATTTGCAACCAGAAAGACTCGTGGTACACACAGAAATCACATTCCATGTTAATTACAATTTCACCAAGTCTACATCACTACAGCCAGGTTGTTTCCCCTTTAAGTCTACCGAAAAAGAATAAAAGGGTACACAAGGACAAGAGAATGCTACTTCTGGCTGTCTGCCCCAAAAGCTTGTCATCTGTAATACACCCTGTGCAGTGTTTTTGCTCAGTCTGGGAATGCAGTATATCACTTTAGACTCCCAGAGCATAATCTCTTTCAAATAGGCAACTCTATAAACCTAATTTCTGCAGATCACAAAATATTCATAAAAGTTATTTCACTTCATTCTGCACACTGCAGCACTGGCTGCCTTGGAGATAAAAAACACCTCAAAGGTTAGCATGAGCCTCATGTTGCTAAGGAAAGCTGAGAGCCAAAGACTGTTCCAAGTTATGCCTGCAAGGCACCAAGTCCGTTCTAAAAAAGGTTGAGAGTACCTCATTTCTTGACTTCTTCCCCCTTGCCAGCCACTTTTTTCCTGGAGAACTAGCCCACAAGTCAAACATTTAGCTTTGAACCCACACCTAGCCTTTTTAGCAACGGTTTTGCTTTTGAAATTTTCTCTCACACACCCTGACAGTAACGATCCACCTCTCAGTTTTCATTTTGAGAAGTGCCCACACATTCAGCATTTCTAACTGTGCACAAAGCTCCTTATCCCCATGTTCATCCAAGGGTTTTTAGTCTTTAACTGCAGCAGACTGGGAGAGAATTCAGTGGCCAGGACTAGGGATCATTTGTAGGATGCAGTGAAGCACCCTGGCAGGAGGACATCAAGAATCCTGTACCCACAATGCAGCTGTGGTTCTCAAAGTGCAATTCTGCGAAAGGGACAGGGGAACGGCCACTGCACAGTATTTATTTGAGATGCCTCCAGCTAGCGAGTTTTATCTTACAAGCAAGAGCTCCTTGGCCTGGAGTGCATGACTCCACATTTTTATCACTGAATTACATTATTTTCTGTTATCCAAGCTCAAGGTCATCCTTTTGCTCAGTACTATGCCAGTCCTTCTATATATGTTCCATCAGCAATTCTCTGGAGTATTTCACTAGGTACTCAAGGTCAGACTGCGCTCTTTGATACTTCCCCCTTCTAAACTACAAGTTATTGCACCTTTCTCTGGTAACAATCAAATCTTTTAATATTTGCAGGAGGCCTTGGTTAACTCACACTGCCTGTGCTTTCCCCAGAGCACCCACTGCGACCTGCCAACCCTTCTGCTCTTCCGTGCGGGGTCAGCGCGTGCTCTGCTCGGATTTTTAGCCACAGCATTTCCTAACCCGCAGAGAAGCAGACCACAGAATCATTGTTACTTCCTTTCATTCTGAAGGAAACTAGAGTGAGCACCGTAAATCAAATACACTCGAATCCGGCCAGAGTATCTTTGTTGCTCATAGCCGCAGACGGCCTCAATTATCTTCAAACTGCAATTATAAGTCAGGCCCGCTCTCTTGAACGAGCGATTTCATACCTTTAGGGTGCCTCGAACAAAAGCGAAAGGCCGTTTCAAAACACACCACCAGCCTCCCACTCTGCCACCTTCAGACTGTCACAAAAAAGCGGTCAGGCCACCGCAGCCGCGGGCGGGGAGCGACACCGAACCGCGGGCACCGCGCACGGACCGCGCCACGCGTGGTGGGTGCCCAAGGGGCTCCGAGGCGACCTCCGAGCCTTTCCCCCGCCCAGGCCGCCGCTACACCGCTCTGGGACAGGGGAATCCACCCCTGCACGTCCCCATCCGCATCCAGCGCTCGGGTTTGGGGTTTTTTTAAGGCTTAGAAACGAGATGCCGCCTCGCTTGTCGGGAGAAGGGGCGGCTCGGCTCCCGCCAGGCGCTCTGCGCGCTCCCCCCCCGCGGCCCTCCCCGCGGCTCCTCCTCGCGCAGCGCTGATAAAGGCCGGAGCGTTGGAAGGACTTATCTGCCCGATCTCCCCGTCAGAAAAACCCCAAACCGAAACCAGGGAAAACTGAACACGGGATGCAGGCGGCAGCCGCAGCAGCGCGATCCTGCGGGAGCGGGACGCGGGAAGAAAGGGCTCGCCCTACGCGCCTCGCTCAAGGGCGCATCTGCGCAGAGGGGGGAGGGAGGAGAGAACAAAAAACCCACCCAAAACAGTAATAAAAACACATTAAAATAAAATTTAGAAAACCTCACAAAAAAAAAAAACCCACAACCACTGTGCTAAGCCCACAGCGACCCCCGCGGCCCCGCACACTCACTCGGAGCACGGAGCGGGTCCCGCACACACAGCAACACCGACGCAGCGCGAACTGCGGCAGCCCCGCCGCGCCGCCCCCTTTATAGCAGCGCGGATCTCGCGAGCGGACGCGGCGGGCAGGGGAGGGCGGCAGCGCCTGCAAGGGCAGCATGACTTGGCAGATCCGGGGCTGTCGGGGCGCGGGTGAACGCGGATCGTCCTCCGGAGAGAGTCCCGGGAGGTGCCGTGGAAATATCCAATGCCGCGGTTATGAAGGATTGATGGGCTTGGGGCAAGAAGCTGTTGCATTTTTAGTGCCTTAATTGACCGAGCTATGACTATTTGAAGTCCTCAGAGGGTACGCAAGACTTTAGGGAAAGGAAGGGACGACTCGCATGTCATTCATGTGAATTAAGTGTTGGCCATTGACAGAAGTAAAACGAAACCTCTCACGAACAAAGCAATGTGTGTTCTCAGTGTTACAGAGATGCGGTGTCAAATCTCCATCCTCTGGCTCTGCACTACCCACTGCCCTCTCTCCCTGACACTCGTTCCCAAGGCTTTCATTGATTCTTCTCCATCAATGGGAACACCGATCCAAATCGTGCAAGTCAGCAAAAGAAAGATGAAAACTAAGTTTAAAGTCTAATCGTTGAACTTCAGTGGTAGGATGGAAACCCTTGGAAGATACAGTTACTTCAGGGAGTTTTGCATCATTTCCCTAGTGAACCTGCTCTGAAGGACCTTTAACCTCAGCGATTCTTCACAAGCCCTGTCTTTGAACCTAAGAGTGAACAAGCAGTGTGGTACTTTTTAAGGGCCAAATTCTGAATTTAAATGTGAAAGCTTTATTAAATAATGAATAATAAAACCCATTAAGCCATATCAAAGACAAAAAATGCTTGCTTCTGTCAAAAGTGATAAATGTGTTCACCAATTGATTTTTACTCATCTGTTTTGCATTTTACAGTTATGTTTCTTATACCTGTTAAAACGTGATTATAAATTGTAATGAGGAAAAAACCACAAAGGATTAACAAACTTTAAATGTTTATAATAGAGATCACTGTGTAGTGTTGCTGGGTGACCATACCCATGTGGTGGTTCAGCCAGAGATGAAATTTTGATCATCTGGTCATTTTAGGACCAGATGAAATTAATGCTTAATAATGAAAGCAAATAACATGCATATATGTACTCAGGAAAAAAAATCTGCACTCACTTTCATGCAACTAATTTATCTACTTCTATTTCTATTGCTATAGCATGCTTAATCTTTTACAGGAAGAAGTTTGCTATTTTCTTAGCATCAGCATTGTCATGAGAACTGAGGTCCATATATTGACATATGTATGCACCTCCCCATCACCTCAGGCCAATGAACCTGTGAACAGATTAACCTTTGAAAGGTCAGGCAGTCCTAATCAAAACCTCTAGAACAATGTGGTCCCACTGCAACTCTGGCATGTTTATCAGTGGACAAAGCAATAATGACCTTCTCATGGTTTCTGACTCCTCTAATGCTTATTATGCTCATTTCTCATGCTTTCAGATGCACAATACACCCAGTATGGTCTGCAGGTTGTTCCAGGTTTGTGCCATGAGCATTGCCTTTCCATTCATATGTCCATGGCCTCATTACTTTTGATTAATTTCTGAGCTTGTCTTTCCAGACATCAGGTTTTGGAGATTTTGGAATAATAAATTGTCAGGGCCACTCCTTGTTTAGTGGGCACCTGGGCTTCTGTAGCCTTTCTCAATCTTTAGATGTAAGATGCTATTTAGATTAAAACAATTATGTTTTCTATGGAAATGAAGGGCATGCCTACCGCTGCAGGTGGTGGAAGGATGGAGTTCTCTCCCCACAGCAGTGTAGCTGTGGTGGTGTCATGTTCTGCTAAAAGAGCTGCCAGACAGGATCAGCTTGTACCTGATTAGCATGGAGCACCAGAGCCCAGTGCAGGCCTCTCTGCACCCATGCACACACACAGGGACACAGTAAGTGTCATCTGGCACCAAAGAGGAGCTGGCAGGCCCTGCAGTGCCAGAGCACTCAAACTAGCCAAACTGAGAGCCAAGCTGGCTTCCATATCCATCATTTTGATCTCAGTGTCTCCCATGAATCTTGGTTGGGAATGGGCCCCTGATGTGAAAAACAAACACCCTGCTGTGTGTAAAAAGAAAGGCAAAGAAACTGGACCTGTTTCAGAACATTACCACACATCTGGGTTTCCATGCATTTGGGAATGGTTTTGTATAAGAGTATCAAAGATTTCCAGAGTAAGATAAACTTAGTTGGAATAGTAATGGATTTGGCAGTATCGGCGTGGCCCTGGAGCACACAGCAGAGGTAGTCCCTGCATGCCCTCAAAAGCCAGTGCATTGGGACACCCCCACACATTCCCTGTGGGGTTTATCACTGCATGTGCCAAAAACCCACTGAGTCCTGAATACGCCAAACCTCCTACGTACACATGGTGCTACCAGAGGCACAGTCAGAGTCGAGTGGGGACTATTTAATTTAATGTGTGCAGAAAGTCAGCTGACAAGTCAACAACTGACAAGTTCCATGGGGAATTTATGCACAATATTAGCTTTCCTTGTTTGAATCAAGTGAAGACTGTATTTCTAGGTAAAAATGTCTTACATTGCCTCTTCTCTGCATATATATATATTAATTAGCAAGCTATTACTGTATGTTTGTATAACCACTGCCTTTTGATGACAAAATGTTTTAGTCTTCCTAACCTTTTCTCTTTTACTCCCTATTACATTACTGGAGACTGAGGTTTGTTAACGTTGTCTTATGTGAGATGTATATAATTCATGCATCTTCTTTTGCTTGAAGACTGTGGATTTTCAAATGGATTTGTGATTGGCAGGGTCTTCATAAAAATAAATCAAACTCAGCAGTGATTCCTCCCTCTTTATTCTTTAATTTCCTGTTTCCTGTTACTTATAATTGTTGTCTTGTCCTTGCATTTTTCTTCCACTTTCCTTTATTTTGTCAAAATAAGCTGTGCAGCAGAGGAGTCTGGTCACAAGCATGCCCAAGAGATTTAATTGACCGTTGTGCCTTTTAGCCTCCCGAGCAGTTCAAGTCAGAATAGCAAAGACTCCGCAGAATCTGCAGCAGATTTATCTTCCTGGAAATAAGTAACAGGTTCTTCAAAGCCTCACCAGAGGTATCTATGGCCTTATTTCTGATCTAATCTTACTCTAAGTTCTGAATGTTTATAAATTGCTTGTAAAGATGAAAGCCTGGAGTAAAAGTCAAAACTGATTATCTGTTTTTAGTTGTGTTTGAGATTGGGTTGATTCTCGATTACAGGCCAAAGTCTGTTTCAGTGGAAGGCTTTGACTTAGCAGTGGCAGTGAAAGCACTCAGCTGAATGAGTCTGCTTTAACCTCGCTGCGGTCCCGAGCAAATAAGGAAATGAATTCCTGGCCATCTGCAAGGAGAGGAGCCCCAGCCTTCTCGGAAAGCGTCGCTTCTTCTTTATGCACCTTAGAGCGCAAAAGCTGAAGCAAAACGAGTGCAATCGGCCTTTCACTTTCCTTGGATTCCTGTTACTTAGGGCTGCAAATAAACATTGGTATAGTCCTCCCTACAAGTAGAAACGGCTTCAAGAGGCCACGACAAACAGCAGCCGGGGAGATGCAAACCCTTCTTGTCGAATTTATGGGCCGGGGTCGTCTTTTGTCGCTTCCCCCCGTGTGGTGCAGCCCATCGCATTCATCACTTCACCGCCGGGTGGGAGCGGCGAGGCCGGGCTGCCTGAGCTTCCCGACGGGAACCGGGCCGGGAGAGCACCAAAGATCAGCGGAGCAAACCCAATGAGGGGGCTCGAGGAGTTACGGGGAGCGGGTCGGTGCCGGGGAGCCCCGGGCGGGGCTGGGCCGGGCTCCGAGCGCCGCCGGGGTCAGACCCGTGAAAGCAATTCAGCACCGCTGAACCCTCACTGCTGGACTTTCACATTTGAACCCGTCAGGGGCTCCCGGCGGAAGCGGAAGGGCCGGGCAGCAGCGGGAGCAGCCTCAGTAGCGGCAGCAGCAGCGGTGAATAGCGACGGTGAGTGCGGGAAGGCTGTGGGGGCTGCGGGGCCGCGTTATCGCCCCTCCGCCGCCCCCCGCGCCGGGCGGGCCCGCCCTGCACAGCCCCGATAAGGGGCAGGTGGGCGGGGGTGCCCGGTGCCTTCGGGAGAGCCAAAATGCACAAGGGGTTACCCCCTGATCTGTGTGGTGGAAGCTGCTTGGTTACAGTGACTTAAGTATTGCCAATATGTGCCTACTTGTATATTTATGCGTATTAATAGCATGCATAGCTGTGGTTGTTTTACTGCTGGAAGACTCCTTACTTTAGGTTAAAAACGAGTTGTAGCTGTAGGTTGATGAACCGGGGTTATTTGCGTTACTCTGATTATTGATGTGTCCTCCCAGCCTTACACTGTCCTTGAATTATTCTGAGCTTTAATTCGTTTATGTGAACGTGGCAATAGGTTGTTGGTGTTAAGCCATAACCATATCTTACTTGTCCAGAATTAGCTTGTGTTTATATTTGTTTTTGTCTCTACCCTTCTAAGAAGAGGCTTCCAACTTTTTAATGAACTGAATAATCATGGCTAGCATAAATGCGATTCCCTTAAATCCCCTATTTTAAGGAAGAATCTGAGGGGAAAGTGTTAATTAGCATTTTTTCCCCCAGTGTCTGCCATTCTGATGTGTTCCATTCCTCCAGAGGCTATAGTTCAAATCTCTCTGCACTGTTAATATGCAATGTTACATGAAGCAAGATGGTTCTTAAAAATGTGCTGATGCTAGTTATTGATTAAACGTGTACCTTGTCTTCTGGGCTGAACTCTTATCTTTAAGATGATTGCATAACATGGTTGTGTAAAGTATACAGTTGGTATCTTATTTGTATTATAGGCCAAAGTGAATCAAAAAGGCTTAAGTTTTCAGCTGTGTTGCATGATACAAGAAGATGTCTTTATTTAGGCAACTAAGTTCAGGTGAACAGCACCCACTTACATGTAGCTGGCTACAAAATGGCTGTGCAAACTCAGAGTAGAAGAGAATACTGTTGGCATCGTCATTCTGCCTTCTCTGACCTCCTACTCTAATAAAACAGATGTACACCTGCAGTTTGGTTCACCAGTGATTGGTGAACTTAGCTGGACTCAGCTCAGTGCAATCCAGGGCTATTAGTTCAGTGTAATGATTGTCTTGCACCAGGAGGTCCTGGTCCATTACAGTCCTGATAAGAAAGGCACTCAGACTCTGTGGTATCATCTCAAATGATGTTTCTTAGAGCTAACCCTTTAAAGAAAGAGGAGAGTGTTGATAATTGTGCATCCCTTCAGGTGCTGGGAGCCCCAGCTTGTGGAGCATTGAGAAGACCTCACACAGCAGTGTGCAGACCCTGTCCATAGCAGGGGTTACCCTCTTTTGGTCATTTGAACTGCTAGGGATTCTTTTACAAGAAAACACCTTTATTCATCACTTCTACTGTCAAACAGAAAGGATGCTTGCAGGAGAACTTCCTGCAAAGGCCAGGACACATAGGTGGTATAATTGCAGGTACAAAGTGTGAGCTACCTGCAGACTCCTGTTACAGGTCACTGCTGAGCTTATCCTGCAGCTTGTGCATCCTACAGCACAATGCTGGGCATGAAGTGCAGTGCAAGATGAGCCTGGATCTAGTCAGGTTAAGTGTTACAGGGGTGCCCAGCTCCTTGGTGTACAACAGCCTTCAGGTCAGGATCACTCCAACTGCTCTGGTATGTCTCTCTGAAAAACAAGTGTGCTGTTTGGTGTCTGCTATTAAATCTACAAAAGTTTGGCTTGAGAAGCTAAGCAAGAAATGGAAATAATAAACTCTGTGTGAACACATCCATTAGCTGGGACCTAATTATGTGAGGAAAAGTACAACACTGAGAAGGCAGACCTATTTTGGGATAGTGTGGTATGTGAATGCTGAACTCTGAACACATCCATTCCTCCTACACAGTCAGATATTCAACTAACATTGCATTCTTCCACTCTTGGTTATTTTTTTTTTTTTTTTTTTTTAAAACAAATAACATTAATGATTTTGGATACAGCAGAGCTTGGGAAGTAACTGAAATCAGCTAGCCAGCTTTGGACCTCATCCTGAATGCAGTTTCTTTTTAACTGTTTGAGCCGAAACATAGATTGTGAGGATTTTGGGACATGCTGTAAACCCTTCCTTTGTTGATGAAAAAGCTTTGCCATTGTGAGCAGAAAAGGTAAATTGTTGCAACTTAAAGAATTGCTGCAAAATGGTTTGTTCTTTTTATTCTCTAGGCAAAAATGCCTGCAACATGTGACTTCGTTACACTCCACACTGGGCAGAAGATGCCTCTTGTGGGACTGGGAACCTGGAAAAGTGACCGTGGCCAAGTAAGCAGTGAACAATAGGATATTGTGCTCTCAACCAGTATGTGTGTTTATGCACTTTTCTTGAAGATCCCAGATCTGAGTCCTGGATCCTTAGCTTGAGCTGTTCTAGTCTTGAGTCCACTGAAGTTGAATGTATGTGTGTATGTATTTGCATGACTAAGGCCTTAAGGCACAAAGACAGCAGATCCTTCTAGAAAGGAAGATCCCTTCAGACTTGCTAACCCTGGCCTCAGGCAGTGGTGCTCTGGGACATAAACGCAGAAAAAAACCAATGAATGTTTCTATAGAGTGTTTCTATAATAGGGTGCTGGACTCTTCCACTGGCAAGTCCTCAGGCTGCTGGTCTGACCAGACACCCCTCTGGCCTAGGCTGATGACTCAGCAGAAAGCAGCATTTTGGGAGGCAGAAACTCAAGTTGTTCTTGTAATAAGTCCTGTTCCAGCAGCCAGCCAATGGTTAGAAGGAAAACAAAGAACTTGCTTGGGTCAGCCTGCTTTTAGAATAAGAGGACTCATGTATCATTAGACATTCACTCTGCTTCTGAATGCAATGAATTGGCAAACACCACACTTGGAAATAATTCTGTGTGTTACTACAAACAGTCTGTGGGAATGTTTCTGTGCTCAGTGATGTGCCTGCTATTGTAATGCTTCTCCTCTTTGTCTATCTTCTCATATCTCTTTCATTTAGTTAAAAGATTCATTTTTGGGGGAAGAAATTGTATGTACATCCTGTGAAAGGTAATGTCCACTGCCTGGTGGAATTCCTAAGTGGTATTCAAAGAATTGTGGAATCACAGAATAGTTGGGGTTGGAAGAGACCTTAAAGACCATCTAGTTCCAATTCCCTGCTGTGGGCAGGGACGCCTTCCACTTGACCAGATTACTCAGAGGTCAATCCACCCTGGCCTTGAACATTTCCAGGGATGGGGCATCCACAACTTCTCTGGATTGTGCCCATCACTGCATGTCTATGCACTAAATAGATGTCTCATGCTACTCTTGTGTGAGCTTTAGGATGTTTTTTGGAGTATATTGGATGACATTGTGTTCATGACTGAGAGGGAAAATTAAAGCTCTACTCAAGGCGTGTTATTCTCTCATGCCAGCTAGAGGAAAAGATGGGAAACAAGCTATGAAAATTAAATCTATTCAGAGCCATTTTAATGTGGGTTTTCCTGTCCAAACAACTGTCAGGACAGTGGATCTGTTGGGAACAGAAGTTGTACTAGTGTGGAAGCTGAGTTGGTGTGAATGCTCAGTCAACCTCTTAAACGAGGAAAGGGGTGAATGTGCAGCTTTGCCACTTTAAGCATCAAATGACAGCTGAATTAAGTTTGTTAACATGCACAAACTTAATGGATGAATTTCTGTGCACTCAAAACAGTTAAATGTGCTTTGTCTAAAGCAAATGTCTGAAACTAAACAAACAAAATATGGATGTGTTGTTTATTCTGTGAACTAATTGTTCTGAGAAATGTGTGGCCTTAGAAAGGAATCAAGACAGATCCTGTTTGTCCAGAATTTCAACCTAATTCAGTTGGATTTTGCCATAATCAGCAGTGCTGCTGGAAGCTGAACCCCACACAGGATCCAGCCATCTTCCCTGGATTTCATTGGGAGTCATTGGGAGTCACTTCTTTGGAATATCTACTGTCTTCGAAGACTTCCTTGTAGAATGTATTGAAGGCAAAATCTAGGAAGTGCATTGAAAAGGGCAAGAGTTACAGAAGTTGCTGCTATTCCTATGGAATGAATGAATTTCTGCTTATCACTTTTGAAAATTCAGGGCCATAGCAGCAATTTGGCAGTGTCCAGATGATTTATCTTTAAAAGGACATGATGTAGTTCAGGGATAATAACTGCTATTGTGAATTAAAGACTAGGGGGCAAAAATGCAGAGAAGCAAAAGAATTAGCATTGATTAAGTTTGATTTACCTGTTTCTCAGATAGAGGCTATTTATCAAAAGCTCTTTTGTTCAAGGGCTGCATTAGAAGCAAGTGTGGAAATGGATGGCTTTTAAATTATTTCAGGTAAATATTTTGCAGATTGTAATTCTTTCCCTTGCCAAACTTAATTTCTGTATTACTGCTGTTACTGTTCCTGATTGTAAATAAGCCTTGATCTTGTAGTCCAGTACAAAGGTGTCATTGCAGCCCTAGTTTCCTAGATACTAATGGGGCAAAATAATTGAATCTAATTCCATGTTGAAAGACTACAGGACTTTATAGGACTGACATGGTACAAAATAATAGGATGTTTTGTGATTTACATGATCAAATGCTAGAAGAGAAATTTGTTTTGCATGTTTCCATAGGAATAGGATGGAGGGTTGAATAGAAGGAGCACAGTACTGAAGTTTATGAACTGGCAGCATGAATGAGTTCAAAGAGAAATCCATTCAGACAGGCACATCAAGAATATCAGTACCGTGGCTTTGTGATATTGCAGCTGGATTATCTGTAATCCTTTAATGCTTTGTTCTCTTCTCTCAAGTGAGCCATGCTTTCAACCTGGAAGACTGATCCCCACCTGATGAGCAGCCTAACCTGCAGTGGCAGAGGCTGGTTCTGTGGGACAGGGAGACACAGGGCTTGTGTTTCTGTGTGAAACCTTGGAAAAGCTGAAGAGAAGTACACCTCAGAAAACCAGTCAGACAGGGTGTCTTGTGACAGGATTGCAACTTCAGGGGAGAATGTTTAGTTCTTGAAGTTTGTTAGACAATACAGAGAATCCTAATTATGGGCACAAAAAAAATCACTGTTGTTAAGGAAGGGGCTTGAATTCAACATTTGAAGAATAAGAGGTTACGGAACACCTTCTAAATTTGCATTATTTATCTGGTGGTGTGAATTCCTTTCCAGCAAATTTTAGTGCAATATTTAGAAACGGATGTAGCAACACTTGGGTTCTGGTCATAGTGCATCTGAACATCACGTGCACTGATTATCTGGTTTTTCCTACTTCCTCTTAGCAAAAGGACTGCTAAAATGTGTCAGCTTTGCAGGAAGCAGGGGAGGTTGGTCAGAGCCTTTGCTTTCCCAGTAGTATTGAACTGTAAAGAGTGGAAATCTTTTCATAATGGCTTGGGTCTGTGCATGAGAGGCTCCTGTGTCATTTGATCTGTGTTGTCTGGAAGTATAAAGATGACTTGTTAGTGGGTGGCAAGGCCAAATCCCTTGCTGGGATGTTTAAATGGGAGTGTAGTTCCTTGGACTTTGCTATAAAGTGAAGGAGAGTGAGGCTCCAGCTCCAATACCTGTGTCCTTTTTGGGACAAACCATTTGAAGAAAGGCACGGAACAGCTGAGGAGGCAGCAGCAACAGTGATGCAAGGTTTGGGAAAAGTGAGTTGTGATGAAAAGGGGAAGCACCTGCAGTTAAGTGGTCAAGAGAGGTTTGAGAGGAGCTGTGTCAGCATTTTGCAAATGCGCAAAGAGCTCTCACAAAGGGCAAGCTGTGGATTCCATGGGAGGAACGGGATGTTGTATCAGGGCCATCTTTGTGAATCATCTAAAAGACTTTGAGCATAAAGATTTCAAAGCATTGGAATAGACTGCCTGTCACAAGAAGGGCTATGACAAATGTGTGTAGGAGTGGTCTGGATTTACTCTGCCCAGCTGTGGGCCTTGAGGATAGCCTGGAAGATGGCTCAAGATCTTTTCAGACCTACTTTTAGTGAGGCCTAACTTTTTAGTTTTGTGGGGATGGATTGGTGAGTCACACTTGAGCTGTGTGACTCAGCTTGCCTAATGCAAAGTAAACTCACTGATTGCTCCTTTCATAGCAGTATTGACAGGCTAAACTAAAGAATATATGGAAAAATTGAAGGCTCCTTTGGCTATTTTTACTTCACAACAACAAATACCCACAGGCATTTGAATCTTCAACTGCTTCTGTTTTGTTTTTGTTCTCTGTCCCCTACCGTGAAATGTATGTACCTCTCTGAAGTTAGTCTCAAATATACAAAACTTTCTGTTAAAAAAGTTACATCTATGTGTTATTATTTTTCCCCTCCAAAAATGCCCTGTTTTGCATGTTTCCTCTTGATTGTTGGCATTTTGAGTGGAACAGGAGCTCTCAGTACACATTGGAATGTCTTAGTAGGCTGGGAGTAGCTTACCCAAATATAGATTTTTTTTCCTCAGATCCAAACCTTTAAATTATCAGTCCCAGTTCTTCAGTGCTAGAAATTTCTCAAAACATGCTGATAAAAAAATACAGCCTCTTGTTGATTGCTTTGCAGAGGCATGTTTGGAGTGCTTGATCTCTGTTTTTCTGTGAGTGGTACTACTTTAATTTATGGTAAACTTTGTGCCTGTTTGATTTAAAGAAAGTATTAATCTGATAAAGGAAATAGGGGGTTCCAGACATAGAACATTGCTGTTTTCTGTCCCTCTCCACAAATCTCACCTTTTTGCAGGATAGATACTGAGTCTTAAAAGCCTTTACCATGTCTCAAGTGATTTCAGAATTACCCTGCCCTTGATTTTGTAGTGACCTGAGAAATGTCTTTGTCAGGTGAAACAAGGGCTGTAAGTACCATCCTGCTAAAGAAAGGAAGAATTCACTGCTGTAATAGAAGTGCTTTGTCATCCTGGCTAAGGGAAACTGAGCTGCACTCCGTTTTTCCCCTCAAAATGCCAAAGAATGTAGTCAGAATATCCTGTGTCTGCTTTTACTGCACTTCTTGACAAGAAAAACAAATTAAATCCACCAGCAGGAGAGAGATCTCAATTTGATTCCCCACTGCCTTTTTGTAGCATTTGAAAGCAGGACTGTAGACATCTTTGCTTGGTATTACTAATTTTGTCTGCTTTAAATCTGAAAGTGCTGATACTTTGATTAAGCTGAAAGAAATCAATTTCCCTCTAGCCTTTGTGGACGTATTTTTTAATCTCATAACCAGAGAGGTGTGATCTCACTTAAAATTTGTGGCCCTATTGCATCAAGCCTTATACAGAGTAATTTACAGTCTCCCACAGTCTCGAGAGACAAGTCAGTGAGGTGCAATGTAGAGAAATCCCTGTGCAATTGGGTGTATTGTTCTTTCTGTAGTACTTCAGAAGGACAGATGTAAGAGGGAATGTGTGCTAACTGTCCACTGCAAGTTGAATGAAACAGGTTTTACTAAATGGTCATCAGCCTAACGGGATATGATGATTACACTGGCAACTGTAGTAGGTCTTCATTCTTGCACAATCATTTGTAGAAAATCTTTCTTCAAAAGCTCCTTATGAGTCCTCACAAGGATGCCATTTTGTGTTTCCTTCTGGTTCCTAGACCTGCTCCATATCTGAGGCCTACATGTGAAGATGTTTGGGGCTTCATTAGAGCTTTCAAAAGCAGATACAGATTTGAAGTAAAGTGCCTTGGTTTCCAAAAACTATTGTGGCTTTTGTGTGACAATATGGAGCAAGGGATGTGTTGCTGTTGGCAACACCTTTACTGTCAGCAGTGTTGAAAGCAAAATGTAAAGTTGTGAACATCATCAGGAGTATCCCACCAGTATGACTTTCACTGTTGTGCAATCATGAGGCAAGAAAGAAAAATGTCCCATAAAGGAGCATTATCTTGGTTAATTAAGTGTTAGTGGCTCAACCAAACCCAAACTGTGGTGATTCTGGAGTTAGAAGCCAGGCTCTTCCTTTACTGGGCAAGAGGAAATATATTCCAGGTTTGACTGATGTTGATTTGTCACTTAGGTCAGAAAAGTTGTCTTCCTAAGCCATGACTTATTTGAAAACTGCTTCTTGTAGCTCCTTTTATATTGAAGAAAAGTGTAACAACTATAGTGAAGAGCAGGGATTTGTTCTATCTGGTGCATTCTTGCATGCTGGCCCTGTGTGCATGATCCATTTTCTTGTTCCTCTTGGAGTGTCTGCCAGCAATTTATTCTTCCCCCCTCAGGGCAGTGCCACAGAGACTCCAGATCCTCCATTTGAATCTCATCACCTTATGCAGATCTGTGTTTTTTTGGGGGGTGTTCCTCACTAAGTCTCTTAGCGTTTTTTAGCTTTTCCCCAGTGCCACATCCCTTTTCAGTGAGTGCATGAGCAATGTGTCTCTGCCTGCAGGTGAAGGAGGCGGTGAAACACGCCCTCAGCGTGGGCTATCGCCACATCGACTGCGCCGCCGCCTACAGCAACGAAGCCGAGATCGGGGAGGCCTTCCAGGAATGTGTTGGGCCCAACAAGGTACAAACCCAGGAATGTGTATTCCTGCTGACTGTGTGTTGTGCCAAAACGTACAGCTGTCCCCTGTGAAGTTAACATCTGTGGCTTTTCCTGCTGATGTACCCCAGCTGTTTGCTATTTATCAGAAGGCATGAAAGAGGGCTTTCTCCCCCCTTAGAACCCTCCTGGCTGTCATGGGGAGCAAAGATTGCCAGGGATATTTGGATGGAAGTACAGAAAATGCCTTTGTTGTTGTTGTTGATGGTGTTTTTTTTTTTCCTTTTCCTGCCCCTTTTCCCCTCACAAAGTATCCTAATTTGGATACTTTGGGGTTCCCAGAATCAGTAGTTATAATGTAAAATATTTGTCATGATTTATATGAGAAGTTACCCTGACTTTCCAGTCTAGCATGCAATGGGGGATAGCCACAGCAAATTTAGTGTTTTGGTCAGTGATAAAATATCAACAGTAGGGATTTTTTTGTTATAGATGAAATATGAGTGAGTAAATGTGGTGAATTTTAATTTTTTTAAAAAAAAACAGTGATTGCATGTGAAAGGTTCATAAATATGACTCCAGAGTGTGCACCTGTATAATATAATGTGACAGGCATTCCTATGTATGAGCTGAGGTGGAATCTTAAATTTATTCCCTAAAGGGGCCAAAATTATAACCTGTGCAGCCTCATAGCCCATGGAAAAGAACTTTTCATGTTCTTGCTTTCCTGCTGCTCTTGCCTTGGCTTTAGGGCAGTCTCTTTGTTATGTGATGTGCTTGAGAGAGGCTGTTTTCAGCTTGCCCCAGGGATTCCTCCCTTCTGGATGTGGTAACAAAGGGAAGCATTTTGTTCAGTTCATATTAGCTAGCTAATTTAGAACTAGAATTTGAATCAAAATTCTTTTAAAAAGAATTTTTAAAATAATTTTTAAATATCTTCCTTTTAAACACAACATCCTACTGTGAAACACAGAAATAAGTGAATGGTTGCAAGAGAGAAATTAAGGAATTAATCATTCCAAATTCTTCGAAATAGACCTGAGTGAAATTTTGTCAGACGTGAGACAGTAAGAAGCGTCCTTTCTGATGGAATTCTGTGCTTCAGTTTGCCCAACGTGACCTCCCTTTTGTATTTTATACTTTCTGGTTAACCAGTTCTCCATTGGTTTATTTCTGGTTCTTACCCTTCCAACACAGGGTACAGGGCTCTCAGTTCTTAGTGTGTTCCTTCCACAGCTTAGAAACTCAAATGCAGAGGTTTAGGGGATCTTCTGATTATTTTCCCACACTCTTTCCACAGTAAGCAATCTTGGTTTATAGCATGTGATGAGTAAAGTAAGTTGGCTGGTTGGGCCTGGAATAAGTGAATTGTTAAATGGAAATCTCAAAATTTACATATGAATAAGCTGAGCAATCTTTCTTTTGGCCACATCACACTTAGTAATGGCTTTAACCCTTGAACTGGAAGTTTTGGAAGAGTGTGTATGTGGAAAGGATTTTTTTTTGTTGTTTTTCAAAACTTCTAATTGCTAAAGTATTTGATATACTTTAAGACTTGCCACCGTGTGTATTTATCAGGCTCTTCTCCATCCAGTATATTTCTGAAAGCTTTAATTTGTATGTTCCATATGTTACTCTAAAAAAAAAAAACATAACAAACCACAAAGCTTCAGTTGTTCTCTTTGTTTTAAAACTAATTGGGGAATTGTTGCAATTCTCTTTCTGAACTTGCTCCAGTATATTATGTTTTCCTTCCTTTCTTGAAGGTTATTAAAAGGGAGGACCTGTTTGTAACATCAAAGCTTTGGAATACCAAGCACCACCCAGAAGATGTAGAGCCAGCACTGAGGAAAACACTTGGAGATATGAAACTGGATTACCTGGACCTGTACCTCATGCACTGGCCTCATGCCTTTGAGTAAGTCCTAGATGCAAAGGGCACAGAATGCAGAAACACCAGTTTCACATAAGTGGCTCATGTTATATCCTGAGGATGTTCTTTCTGAGCTGTGAATTTCTTCCTGTTTATGCTGCCTGCAAGGTGCTTTTTGGTGTTTAAAATTTAAAAACAGTCTAGTGTCTTCATCTAGGCATTGGGGAAGTGTAGCAGTTGTTCTTGGTTCTGCCATTGGCCTACCTGGTAACCTTGAGGAGATACCAGAACTGCTTTGAGCCTTAGTTGTACTGATCTGTAAAATGGGAATTAAGTGTTTCACAACACTTTTCACTTGTAGTTATTAACTGTACTGGAGTGGACAAGCACATGCAGTATCATGGTGGAAGTGAATTGGCTTCTTATGACACAAATTGGAGTAATTCTATAATCTGAGGAAATAAGAGACAAGAAAGTTTTCCAGTTAAGTGCTAAATGTACTTATCCTACAATCCCATGAGAAGCACAGCTCCATACTCTTATTTCGTTGTAGATGTGGAAGTAGTTGTTGCCCCACCCAACTACAATCAGCAAAAAGGCAGGAGGAATAAATCTCCTTGCCAAGTTTGCATGGAGACTTCACTCAAGCCTTTTCAATTTAAGGGGCCTCTGTTCTGCAAATCTGAGAATGTTTTTTCTCCTTCTAGTCATATCAACTGAATTTTACAAATGTCATATACTAATGATAAGATTAAAGATGCTCAAAGTATAAATATATTCCTCAGCTTAACAGAATGAGGAAGTGTTTTGAACTAAAACTGGTCTGGAGGAAGAGCTGTTAAAAATTCCCCTTGTTGTGCAACAGGTTTGCTTTTCATTTGCTTGAAAGAAACCACTCCATCAAACATTGCTTTGACACATAACACAATAATGTATGTTTAGATACTACTAATATTTAAATTTAGATTATATTGTGACAAAACTGACAGTCTAATAAAGCAGTTTAATTTCTTTTCTCATTGAAAATGGTGTACTCTGCAGTTTTCCGTTATTTCTATGTAACTGTTTTAATGAGTGCTTCTTTATAATGCCTGTTGCATTGGGAGGCTAAGCTAAGGAATGTTATTTACAGAGGAATTAAAACATACTTCCAAATGAAAATCACAGTGCCTTTAGGTCCTGAAAATTACTCTGACTTAATACAGTACTCTTGACGTATGAGGCTGCTCTTCTGACTTGGGAGCTCATAAGGCTTTCAGAGTTATTTTTGGTTCTAGATTTATCAGTGACATGAAGAACCATCTCCCCTTGTCCCCAGGTACTGTCATTTCTCACACCATTCACTGCTTAGCTACAGCAGTGTAAGAGTCTCAGTGCTGAGCTAGCAGAGTCCCACAGTGATTACCGAGCTCTGCTCTTCCAGGAGAATTGCTGGTACCCTTGCCAGCATGGACTGCTCTGAGACCAATCATTGACTTTTTGCTGTGGGGGTGTCACCTGGCACAGCTGGGTACTTTGTGTCTGTTTGGGTAGGGTTGTTTTTTTTTTTGTTGTTGTTGTTTGAGGTACTTACACTTCACTTCTGACGCTGCAGACGAGGGGACAATCTCTTCCCAAAGAATCCTGATAACACAATGCGTTATGACTACATTGACTACAAAGACACCTGGAAGGCTATGGAGAAACTGGTGGAAAAAGGTCTTGTGAAAGCCATTGGGCTGTCAAACTTCAACAGTCGTCAGATTGATGATGTACTAAGTGTGGCTACTGTGAAGCCAGCTGTGCTTCAGGTAAGGTGGATAAAGGAGACAAATTTGCTTTCCTATTTGTCCATAAGACTGAAGAATTTGCAAACCGATGTTGTGTGTTTAGTACAAGAGGTGCAGCTTCTTATTTTCAGGGAAGAATATAGCCAGCTCTGCAGGAGCAGGCACACAGAAGCTGTCTTTCCAGACAGATTGGAAAGGAGGCCTACATCTATGTTCTGTGGGCATTTATACCTGCTTGGATGAACAGGTCTGTGGGAGAGTTTATCTTCCATGCGAGGAACAATTTAGCCTGTAAAAAGGAAAGATTGTGAGGAAGTAACTTAAATCCCTACTGCATAGAAGTTCCTTGTTTGTTGGATGATCTGTTTGGTACTAAAGGAAATTCCAGCACCAAGCTTAGGTGATCTGTTCTGTGTTTCCTGTAGGCTTAGCCTACCAGACACTTCTTTCTCCTGGTAGTAACTTGAGGTACTAAGGTTAACTTAAACCTTATCCTCATAAGGTTTTCTGGAGTCTGGAATGAACTCCTGTGATATGTGTGTTTCTTTTGTGCTTGACTTCCTGTTTGTTTCACTGTATGTTGATATCTGTTCTGTAGCCGCTCATTGTGGGCCATTTTAACAGGTGGAATGCCATCCTTACCTAGCTCAGAACGAGTTGATTGCTCACTGCCAGAAACGAGGACTGGTGGTCACTGCCTACAGTCCCCTTGGCTCTCCAGATCGCATGTGGAAACACCCAGATGAGCCTGTGCTGCTAGAGGAACCTGGGGTCAAAAAAATTGCAGAAAAATACAGCAAGTCACCTGCACAGATCATCCTCAGGTACAGAATAACTGAGAGAGGTGGTGTTTTAGACCCAGCCTTCAATTAAGCAAAACATACAACCTAAAAGGAATTCACTTAAAGTGTGTTAGGGAGGGGTTAAAATCACAGGGTGTGCCAAAAGCAAACCCCACTTGGTACTTGTTTTACAAAGCTGGTAGAGTTGGTCCTGCTTTAGGGCAGGTAGACTAGATCAGAGGGGTCCATTCAGGGCCTGGATCTGTGTCTGAGATAGTTCACATGGACTGTTGCCATGTCTGGAACAGTACCTTTTCTGCTGGGAAATAGCAGTAGGACAATTAAGGCAGCTGTGTACCTCATCTGAGTGCTGCTCACTGAATTTGCATGTGGCCAGTTCCTTGAAGCCTCTAGTGCTTGCTGCTGCATGCAGGTGGGCTCCCAGGAGGAGGGGCTGAGGAAAAGACTTGCCTCCTTTGCCCTGAAGAACTATTTGCTGTTTTGTTTTTATATAACTTGGTACTGGATATTAGGAAACAAGGTGACTGAGTGATATCCCAGAGTGTGATTATGACCTTGTAAACTAAAATTGGATTTCTATCCTCATTTTTCTTGACTAAGTGTCACTACAACAGTCTCAGACAGTAGCGGGTTACCCAGAGAGCTGAATACATTCAAGATTTTGTGCTCAAGCCACTAGACAGACACTTCAGGGATCTGGGTTTTCATCTAGTTTCTGAGTGGTTGTCAGGTTAGAACTTGCTTGAAATGTCTGAATATGTTTTCCTCATTGTTTCTTGGATTTTTAGCTTAAAACACTTGAAACCTGGGTCCTTGTTCCAAGGCATGAACATCTTCCCCTCTCTGATTAATTCAGTTATTACTGTCTTGCTTGAGCTTGGACACATTAGATCCTAATACAACACAGGGCTGTGTCACTCCTGTGGAGATTTTTGTTTCACAGAAGTGGCAGCTCTGCTGACACAGAATATTACTCAACCAAAATCAATACTTATTGTTCTTGGACTGCACGCACAGACAAAGTCTCTCACCTCCTCTTGCAGATGGCAAGTGCAGCGTAAAGTGGTTGTCATTCCCAAGAGTGTCACTCCTGCTCGCATTCAGGAGAATCTCCAGGTAAGCTGAAATGGAGGAGTTTCAGAAATGCCCTTTTCATGTGATTAATTGCTATACTGTCCTACAACTTGGAGAGCAGCAAGCTGAGGCACTTGGTTCATACTTGTTCACATATGCACATGCTGGGGAGGGAGGGTAAAGATGCTTTTTGAAAACAAAGGATGTGCTTTAAGCAACTCAGTGTGTGAGTATGTGCAACGTGCACATGCACAGTCTTGTTATCAGAAGGTAAAGAATGTACTTTGTAGAAGTCTAAATTAAAAATCTGTACTTAAATTTTTTGAGACACAATTTTATTGAAATAGGGAGTCTTCTAATTATACTCAATGATTCTTATTTATGAGCAATAGTTAATCTATCCTGCAAGTGAGGGCTGGTGACTACATCTCCAGCAAACTGCCATTCTAGTGATGCTGAAGGATAACTGTGGTTCACTTCTGCTCTGAAGTAGAGACTTTAGGAATTATTTGAAACCTCTGACTTTAAATAATCTTGAGGGATGTTTCTGAATCACCTCCTTGGATCTTTTTTCATAGATTGGCTGGTTACATACTTGTTTTTAAGTAAGGAGTTGTTTCTGTAACTGTTACTCCCATTAAGCCGAATTCTGGCATGTAGTGTGCTGCTAGAAATCTCAAGAAATTCCCATAAATTCTGCAGTCTCTTGAGGTTTAGATCTACATGGAAACAGAGTATTTATTGAATAGGCAGCACTTAGTGTGAGAAACAGTCCCACTGCTTTCTATCTCAATGGCTGAGCACTATGCAGTACCAGTGTAAGCTTAGATCTGGCAGGTGTGTGAACAACTCAGATTTTAAGCCTTTGCTTTGGTGTTTGTTATGAGTTTAATTGCAATTTCATATTTATTAGCACAAAACAAATTGATGGCAACCTATGGTTATTGAGTAAAGCCTCTGGCTTTTGTTCTCAGGTGTTTGACTTTAGCCTCACAGAAGAGGAGATGAGCCACATTGGAAGACTGAATAAAAACTGGCGTTACATCGTGCCAATGATTACGGTAAATTTCTTGTGTTTCTAATAGTTTTCATTATGTGCATATGGCCACCACTTGGGATTTTTACAGTTTTGCTTTAGTGTTGCCATCAGAACTACTTACTCATAAGAACACTGCACCTTCTTAGGGTATCTAAGATGAAAGAATTTTTCAAAAGCTGGGTACAGAAAAGGCAGCTTGTTGAAAACATCTGTCCTCTGTTTTGGACATAGGTGGCTCTCTCTTGAGTTCTCACTACTGACTCCTATGGGTCTTTAAGTCAGAGTCCCATCTTCAAATCTCACCAAACTCCTGCTGATTTGTTCTTCTCAAGTCCAAGCGGGCTAAGCTCCATGGCATTCCTCCAGAAGTACTCCTTGTGCCAGCTGTGACTTTGTACCATAAACCTCTAAGATCAGTGACAACTCGGGGTGCTGCTGCTTCTCCACATCCATTGTGGAAGTCACACCAGGGAATTTGTCTCCTCCCCTCTGCTGCATGTCCCCCTTTTCAGAATCTGTTGTAATGACCTTCCTCCAGTGTAAGGAGTTTGGATTAGGCTGTTCTATTTTTCTTCCCAAATCCATTAGCTGCAGCATCTTTTAGCTTCAGTAATTTACTGTGTCACACAAACCCTTACCTCATGTGCTAGCAGATGCCAGTTTGTTTTTAGAGAAGCCACTGCCTTGTAAGTGTTGAAGTCCTCTTGGTCTTTCTTTTATTACATTAAAGGACCTAAACTTGTTCCTTTTCCCTCATTGCAAAAAAGATAGTCAATGCCTTGTTATCTCCTGGCTTTATATTCTCATTTCTTCTTGTCCTGCTTCTGACTTTACAACAGGAAGCTATTGCCATTCCCTGGTGCATCACTGGCCAGGATATGGCAACTGTAACAAGTTGCTGTAGTTGTGCTATAATGAATCTGAAGTGATTTATCTCTTCTCTGCCATACAGTACACTGTACAGATACAGGAAATCTCAGCAAATTTGGGAGCTGCCAAGCATAGCCTAGCCTCTTCAGTGTTTTGCCTGTAAATTATCCTTGAGTAGTGGCTGCTGGCTGTAGGAATTCCTTGGGGAAAGCTTTTCTCTAGGATTTATCATTGTGGGGTTTTTGAATACTTGGGGTATATCAGTGACCAGCCCAAGTTAGAAAAGAGAAGCTGTAATGTGTGGGGAATGACTGTCTCATATCAAGGGTAGATAGATATGTGTTACAGCTTTCACTGTTTGTCATGCTTACATGAGCCTCAAGGCCACCCTTTGAACTGTATGTGTGCATAAATAGAAACCCTCACATCCCTGAAGCCAAAATTCTCTCTGTGTTTATAGATCAGGAGTCTGTATACCAAACAAGCATCTTAGCTGTTCATCTGTGTGAATGGGGTAATGACAAGCACACCTGCTGCTGACAATACGTTTGTTTCACGTGTTTTGCTACTCATGCTGCAAACAAAGTTGTTTAGTTAATGAAACTGCAAAATACATTAAAATGTAGCCTGGCTCGAATGAGCCAGGGATAATTCATGTGCTTTTGTTCCCTGGGAGACCTGATCAGATCACAGGGATTCACAAAGTAGAGATGAAATACAGTTCAAAGTGGCAGCCCATCCAGCTTGAGAAAGGGTGAATGGGATGCAGCTGAGCTTCAAAGATATTGCCATATTGTCAGATAACAAGACAGGAAGAAGCAAGATGAGTGAAGTTAAATCATGGCTCTGTAGCTCTAAGATCTCTAATGGAACCTTTTGTCTCCTGCCCATCCCTTCTGGGGTTATTGGAAAGAATTTTCATCAACTGTGAATTAAAATTCCTGTCTAACCTTTCATGCTTATCTCCACTATGACTTAGTGTCTGGATTTCAAAGTGTGATATGGCAGTGACATGAGAGCTCCTGTCATAACTGATGAGACAGTTCTTCTTGGCTTTACTTCATTAATCTATAGCCATGAGTTCTTAAAATTGTGCCACTCTCTTCCTCATTGTGTGTGTTTAAAGCCTGAGGGGAGGCTATTACATTGCATGTAGACAGTTTAAAGTTGCTTTATACATTTAACTGTTCATTACCTGGATAGAGTTTGGAAGTTACCTGCACCAATCTGAAATCCAAACTTTTGGAAATAAAATTGGCCAAGAAATATACTTAAGTGAAACTTAAATGACTGTCAGAGCAGGAGAGGAGGAACGTAGTGAGCCCATCATTGTCTCTTTTTAAGAGTTAGGTACTGCTGACCTGCAGGTGTGTTCACTGCTGATTTTATCCCCCCACTCCTTCTCTCAGATTCCTGGAGTAGACTGGAATCAGTGATGTGAAGCATTGCTTCTGGCAGCTGCTGCCCCAGCCTGCTGTGAACAAGAATGCTTGCCTGTTCTGTATGGACAAATATGCAGGGGGACAGAACTGGGGGGGAAAGTGAAGAATATGAATTCTAGGAACATGAGAAAGCTGTTGGCTTTCAAAAGAACTTGAGGAAACCTGAAGCTACTGTGACACTTCTGTCCTGTTTTAAGGATTGCCTTCAGCTAACAGCTTCATTTCTGGTCTGTTTTAATTGGAGCATTAGTCAAATGTTACACAGTAACATCTTCGTTCTGTGCTCTGCAGTGCCCCCAGGTGACTCATTTCGTTTAAACAGTCGATTGCAGGAATTCCAGTCGCTTTGAAATGCCGGTTTTATATTCAAAGCTAATGGGACACTTGCTAGTGGATATTTGGTTTGGAAGTCCCTGTGACTTCCTCTGTGCCCATAACATTTTGCGTGAGCCCTACCATCACGTTTATATGTATAAAAATCAAGGATTTTTCTAATATAATTTTTATTGAGGCATTAGTTGTTTAACTTAAGTTTTAGCTGGATGATGCTTGCCTGACACCTGGGGAGGTGTGTGCTCTGGGTCAGTGCTGCACCCAGACTTCCCCACACGTTACAGATGAGGTTTTACCTCACCTACACGGACGTTGGGGGTGTTGCAATGGACTTGGTGCAACAGAAATGTAAGCTGTCCATCTGAATGCTTCAATGTGGGATGTAGGAACTGAGACTTCTGTGTGGCTGTGTCTGGTTTTGGGCCAACCTGAGCCTCTGGTTATCTGTGAATATTGGTTTCAGTGCTCCCATTTTACAGTTGGACAAGCTGCTCTTCTGTGGAAATTAAATAAAAGGCATTCAGTGACACTATTAATGCCTCAGTATATGACCCTGAACAAACCTCTCAATGTGTTTCATCTTATCCATCTCTAAAATTGGCAGCCCAGCAATGCTCTATCATGGAAACATGGAGAAAGGCTCCAACTCCAATAAAGTGTTTTGAAGTGTGCATGTTACAGCACTTACTCAGTAACAGCTACAAGGCACAAGACGTTTAACTATCCTTAGTCTAATTCTTCAAGTCTCTGCAGCCTGAGAGACTCTTGCACTAGGCTACAAAAGTCTGTCTTTTCTTTCAAGAAAGGTTAAGAGGACTTGGAGTAGAGGGAAGAGCTCTTGTTTAACCTGAAAAATGTACTCCCAGATGTTTGGGATGCAAAGGTTTAGAAACCTAAATCATAGAGAACCTGAAACTGCAAGTAAGAATGGATTTTATTTTTCTGACTTGAGTCTGTCTTGTTTATTTCACAGGTGGATGGAAAGCTAGTAGCCAGAGATGCTGGACACCCCCACTACCCCTTCAATGACCCCTATTAACTACTGGAAAATAAGGTGTTAAAGTAATGCTCCCGGGGCGTGCCCTTCCACAAAGTAATTGTTGCCATGATTTGTCAAAAGCACTGTCCAAATTGAAACATTCCCTCACAAGTAGGTTTTCCTACAATGTACTACTTCTAATCGAACTCTGTCTGGAGATTCTGTAGCTTCCGTGCCAAAGTTTGTGGATTTATTACAATGACTTCAAGCTGGCTCCTGGAGGCATCAGATCTTTTGGAGATTAGATAAAGAGCGCTGGAGTATAAGTCAAGTTCCAAACACATTGTTACCAGACTAGGGCATTACTTGGGGTGATTACTTTGGTCACTACTGTGAAACTGTTTTGAAAACTCAGTTACTACCATGATGAGGGAAAAAAAAAAAAAAAGGGTGAAAGTTTTTAAGGCTAAAGAATTGCTCAGCCATCAACTTTGATATCTTTATTAATAATTTTTTACAGAGGGAATAAAGTGAAATGTGCTACAGTTGCACTATGTCTATAAACCATTCATTAAAACCCAAGTAATCAGCCATGCCCAGTGCTTTTATCCACGTCATAGTACTTTTGGGACCTAGAGTTCTCAATTTTCTCATTCTTTTAATTTGCCTGTAGATTTGAGCAGAATAAAAGCAGACCCTGGAGCAGGCCTTCAGGGCAATCCTCTCTCTTGCTTGTCACAGTGCTGGGTTTCAGCTCTGACAGCACCTCTAATCCTATCACAAAAGCCACAAGAACTTTTCAGCAGGTCTTGCAGAAAAACAACCTGCTTTTCCCTTGAAGCTGTCCAGCTTTTCTTTACCAGAGATGTCCATTTTGAGTTCTGGAAGGTCACAAAATTAGTTCCTAATTGTACAGTAAGACCAAAGACCTTTCAGAGCTCCCAATGTTTTAATGTAGCATTTTTGGCTGCTGCCAAGGAATGTCTTTGGTTGATGCTTAGGGGAGCTGCTCCTGTCTGCTGCTGTACCACTGACATACTGGTTACTTGGGGAGAGTAATTTGCCTTTTGTGCCTCTTTTCCTACTTGCCATGTCTCTGTGTTGCCCTGGCAGGGACTAATTTGCTGAGTGCAGATGCACCCTTGGACTGGAACTCCTGCTCTAAGCAGAGTTTTCTTTTGTTTCAGTCTCCTAATGAATTGGCTGGTCATCTGAGCACAAAGGGCATGAGGTGTTAGTACCTACCTGTGCTCTGGTGGTGACACTTTCTGTGGCCTTACAAACATGAACACCTTATTTTGGTCCTGTCCAGCAGTTAAATAGGATTATTTTTTTCCCACAGTAGTAGCAAGCAATTAGAAGAATAGTCTTGTGTATCAAATAGTTCAAAAGTTAAAGAATTAGGCACTTTAATTTGGATAACCTCATTTGCAATAGGCCTACACCAGATGAATGTATTCATTTTGAGTGTAAATCCTCAGGTAATTCCTGCCCTGGGCCTCACAGTGTGCAGCTGAACTGCAAAAAAAAGAGTGACACCCATTTATCACTCCTTGTAAACCGCAGGCAAAATTTCAGTAACTTCTGTTCCTTCATAAAATGTTTTCTAATTCATGATGAATTTGCCTCAGTGGAGGAAGCCATTGCAACTCATTTAGGATTCTTTACTAGACTGGACATTTTCTCCTAAGGAAAATTAAATTCCTGTTGGTTTCTTTAATTGTTCTAATCAAGCATGTGACTTTGAATACGGTTCTTATTGCAATCGTTAGGCAAGCAATTGTACTTTGAAGGCACTCTGAAGACTGCAGTCACTGTGCCAAGGACAGTGGCTTTTCTTCCTTGTTTCACTTGCACGTTTGCTTGTTTAAATAAATTCTGTACTCAGTGTATGACTTTGAGAATTTTTCCCCCCCTCTTAGCTCAAGGTCCCAATTAACTTTCCCTAGTTATTTCTCTGAGCAAAATTACCTAAGTGGCCTTAGGTAGTCCCAAGAAAAAGAGAATCCCCAAGAAAAGCACATTAATGCTGTAGCTCCGTGAACTCCACACGTACCAGCTCTGTTCCTGCACGGAGGGACAGAGCGGGGTTGAAGTTGGAGAACTTTTACCTTGAAATAGCAGAGCCTGGAGGTCTCGGTGCTGGGCTGTGCTGTGACAGGGCAGCAGCCATGTCGGCCCTGCCTGCTTGTTGTGTGTTCATGTGCCAGGGGAGAGCCGAGCATCTGCGTGAGCTGGGCCGAAGCCCGGGGCCTCCTCGCCTGGAAGAGGCCGAGGGCGGATGCAGAGCCCGAGCCGGGGTGCCAGAGCCTCCCGGGCCCCAAGGTGGGAGTGAGGGGCTGCCACCGCCGGGCTGTGAGGGAGCGGGACTGCACCTCCCGGCATGACCCGCGGGACCCCGCCTCCCTCGCCGGCACTACACTTCCCAGCGCGCCGTGCGCGGCGGCGCCCCCGGCGTCCCGCGGCGGGGCGGGCGCGCAGCGTGTCGGGAGCGGTAGTCCCCCCGCGGCGCGCGCGCGCCGCCAGGCGGGCCGGGGCGTGTCCTCGGGGGTATATAGCGAGCCGGAGGGGCAGGGGGCTGCACTCTGCCGTCGCCGCCCCTCTCTCCAGCAGCTTCTATGCAATCCTCGGCCATTGCCGCTCCCCCCTCCGTTGAACCCGCGCCGGCCTCCCAGACTAGGTAGGGCCGCGCGGGCTGGCTCCGGTTACGGTGTGTGCGTGTCGGGGACGGGGGGCATCAGGGGTGGGGGGGGCGCCTTCGGGCAGCAGGGTACCGGCGGGGGTCGGGGAGTAGGAGGGCCGGATTTCCTTAGGGAGAAGGCTGGGGGTGCTGGGCGGGCTGGCGAAGCTGCACCCCCTCTTCCCCCCCTTTCCTCCTCGCCGGCGGTGGTACCTGCCTTCCCCGTCCCCCCCTCGCTATTTGTGGTACCTGCCTCCGCCGTCCCCCCCCCCCGCCGGCGGTGGTACGTGCCGCCGCCCCGCTCCTCCGGCGCCAGCTGGGCCCGCGCGGCTCGCGCGGAGCCACCACGTGACCGCTGCGCGGCCGCCGCCATCTTTGTTAGGGGCAGCCGACGCCGCGGGGCGGGCGAGGGGACGGGGCGGGCGTCACGTGACCGGCGGCCCGTGAGGAGCCGCCGCCGGGGTTTGGCGCCAAGGGCGGGGGGCGGGGCCGGCGGAAGGCGGGAAAGGCCCCATTGTCTGCGGGGGACCGGCCGGGCAGGGCCTGACAGCCCCTCACAGCCTCCCTTCGGACAACAAACACCAAACTGAGGCGCCTGAGCCCGCTCGGGCTGCCTGGGCACTTCCAATCCAGACTCCTGGCGCTGCTTTCGCACTCTGGAGAGCTCAGCTCGTGCCGTGAAATTGATGGCTGGTTCTAAACGTGAATTAAAAAAACATTCGATTTTCTGTTTGTAGGATGGAAGAGGAACTGGCAGCTCCTTCCACATCCACAGATAAGACAGACAGGTGAGATGGGAGTTGGAACTGTCAATTATCAAATAACACAAAATCCCGGAGTTACTTAGTGAAACACAAAGGTCACCCTTCAGATCGGTTCATAGACTTGAAATTTAACTGCCATGCGTGCTGTAGGTGCTGGAAACCTGTGCTCACCAGTGGTTTGCACAAATCTAGTGCTTTAAGGCCCTTTCAGGGACTGATACATACATAATTGAAACTAACACTTGGATCTGTCATTCTTCTCAGATGCATCATGCTGTGCTATGAAAAATTTGAACTCGAGTTTCTTCTTCTTTTTCTTAATTTTGCGTTGGAGTCTGAAACACTGTTGCTCTGTGGTGTGTTGGTGTGCAACTCCCAAAGTATATTTTTAGCAGCCTTTGTCATAACAGATTCTGATACTTGTTGCAGTGTTTGGGTGAAATTGCTTGTCTTCCCTTGGTTATTCCCTGAACTATCAGTCAGTTGTTTTAGATTTGCACAAACAAAACCAAACAAATCCTGCCTACCTGGTAGTTCCAATCACTGTGCAACTATTTCACAAAGCGGACTAGGTTTTGAAAGCTGAAATTACTGTGAAAACTAACAGAATCTATTGTTTGATTTATTTCCCCTTCCTCCAGTATGGATGTGGATGGAGAATCAAAGAAACTATTGGGTTTGGGACAGAAGCACTTGGTAATGGGAAATATTCCAGCTGCTGTGAATGCGTTCCAGGAAGCTGCAAGCTTACTGTGAGTAGTAAAACGCTCTGTGTGTTTTTGCTGGGCTTGGCTTCAGCTTGGCTATTGTGATGTGGATTATGCAAGAAAGATTGGGATTTTTGCCTAGCATGTTTATAATTTATAGTGCAACTGAGGAGGGGTCAAACTAAAGTCACCCAAGATTTGGACAGTGCTGTAGTTGGTGTGTAGTTTAGGTGGCTTTTGTGATGGGCATTACCAGCAGAGTTCCCTAAGGAAGGAAAGGGATTTGATAGTTTATTATGCAGGTGTCTTCTCTGGTAACTTGTTCACTAGTCTTGATCAGTCTCTGAATGGTACTTTTTGGGGTTACAGATTAATTTCCTCAGTTGGGTGTTTGAGAGCCGTATCTAACTGAGAAGCATTCAATATTTGTTTAAAGCAATGGGAAATAAGACAAGAAAGTGATCCTTTTGTCTAGGAATATTTAATATATAAGTTTACATATCCAATCTAAAGCAGGCACAGGCAAATAATTATTATTTTTGCAGGGGTAAAAAGTACGGTGAGACAGCGGATGAGTGTGCAGAAGCTTTTTTTTATTACGGAAAATCTCTCCTGGAGTTGGCAAGGTATGGTGACAGTTTTGTCATTTAGTGAAGAGTGTCTGGTGTAACAGGATTTCACTCCATTATGGACAGGATTGCCCTGGGTGGGATGGGCTGTGGCATTGCAGTTTGTGCAGTTCAAATGATGGTGTTAAAAGATCCAAGGGATAACAAACTCTTATTCCCTTTAGAATGGAAAATGGTGTGCTGGGGAATGCCTTAGAAGGGGTTCAGGTGGAAGAGGAAGGAGAAAAAGCAGAAGATGACTCTGCATTGCCAGCTGCTGATGGTATGTAAAGCTGCCTGCCCTGCCATGGAGGCACCAGACTGTGTTTTCTTGTTGAAATGATCCAAATTTAGTCCATTGGTATCTTGGGTAGCCTGAATCATTCTATTGAAACTCTTGGCAGTACGAATGGACTCTGTTTCTGTTTGGCTTTTTTTAATCTTGCTTAAAGATGAGCAAAACCTGTAAAACATCTACGAGGAGCTGGTCACTGAAAGCATGTGTAAAGGGTCACCAGGTGTCTGTGTCCTGAAACACGGCAATCAAACTTGCTTTCTTAAGCTTCACCGCTGACCCCAGCTGCTTTGTAACCTTGTAGCAGTACAGTGTGTGTAGTCCCGCAGGTCAGAGTCTCTGTACAAAGTCCCAAGAGCAGTGGCTATTTTATACTGCCTGCAGCTGGAGAGGATACAGGAATTCCTGTCCATCCAGGCTGTTTAAGCACTGGCACCTCTTGCTTAGCTGTGACTAAAATCGCTGCACAACCGCACGCTGCTTGAGCGGCCGCTTGCAATGCTGCAGTCTGGGGAAGGGACTTGCTTAGTTTGAGTGGCTGTGTTGGTTGTCTCCTAATTCCTTGTACTTGGAAAATGAAGCTTTTAGGAACACCATCCAACTTGGTAACAAGCCAGCACACTGGAGGGTCTTTGAGGGTGGTGTTGTCAGTGCCCGTTAATGTCTTTATCACTAAACTCGAAGAAATGTTTATGCTTCCTCAATCATGTAGAAGAAGCAAGGGAGGAGTTGAGAGAACAGGTTTATAACGCCATGGGGGAAAAGGAAGAGGCCAAAAAGTCCACAGAAGAGTCTACAGTACTATCTGAGAAGGAAATCAAAGAAGAGGATGTTGAAATGAAAGAGATTACAGAAGAAAAACCTGAAGAAGCTGCTGCTGACAAGGATGCAAAGCCTGAAGATGCTGAAGAGAAGACTGAGGTTTCTGTGGGAAAAGAAGAAACTTCAGAAGAGCAGAAGAAGCAGGCACCTGTGAAAGAGGAGGCAGCTGTGGAAGAGAAGGAGGTAGAAAAAGACCAGAAGACAGTGCCTGAGGATAAGGTAGAGAAGGCAACTGAGGAGAAGGAGAGTACGACAGAAGTGTCGGATGAGGAGGCAAAGGCAGCTGGGGAAGAGGCTGAAGTGGGAGAAGTGGCCGTGGAAGAGAGGGGCGAGACGGGAGAACAGGCAGCACAAGCAGCAGAAAAAGAGCCAGCTGTGGAGAAGGGAGAGGCTGTAGAAGGACAGGCAGAGACAGCTGTGGAAGAGAAGGCAGAAGCACAGGCAGCGTCTGCTGTGGAACAGAAAGAAGCTGCAGAAGGGGATGCAGAGGCAGCTGAACAGAAGAAGGCAGAAGAGAAACAAGAGCCAGTAGAGACAGTTATGGAAGAGAAACCAGGTGAATCTAAAGAGACAGAGTCCTCAAAGGAACCTGTGCCCACAGAGGGCAAAGAGACACTTAACGACATGAAAGAAAAGGCTGAAGTTGCTGCTAAGGTAGAGAAAGAGGAAAAGAAAGATGACCTGATGGAAGAGGGTGAAGGTGCTAAGGTAGAAAAAGAAGAGAAAGATGACCTGATGGAAGAGGGAGAAGGTAACACTGAGAGGAGAAAAGTACTTGTGGGTGGATGACTTGATGGATTTGGCTAACAATGGGTAAAAAGTGTTCCATTCAGAATTTTCTGTTTGCCTTAGAATGAGGAAAAGGCACAGTAAAGGGGCTCTTGAAGGACTTTACATACAAGTAAAGTTTCAAGGAATGGTGAATAGTCTGTTTCTCTAGACTAACGCTTATCTAACTGCAAAGCAAGTCTTGAAAGCAAACTGACAGCCCTGTGAAATGTGTAAGTAATGGCTAGGCTGGTGGAGAATACTGAATGGATGTTCACTTGCATGCGTCTGGGTGTGTTGCACTAACCTTCACATAACTTGAAGCACAAACTACCTCTGGTTATAGCTGTGTTTTATTTTTAAATGGTGGTGAAAAAACAAGAACAGCTAAACACGTAAAGTAGTAAATTTACTTCTGGTGGAGGAAAGGAACTCTTTATTTGAGTCTTTCTGATGGTCATTGTAGTGCAAATTTAGTTGGAAAATCTGAAATTGATTTGCTGAAGGCTTATTGCTGCTCTAGTACAGTCTTCTGACTGTCCAGCTTCTGCCCCTCTGCTTCCCTGCTTCATTATAGCTGTTTCCAGAGCTCTGTTGGATAAGACTTGCACCCAGCAAGACTTGCACCCTTTGCTGCAGCAGTGCTTTGTGGCCTTAGTGGGCCCGTGCTTTCTATTGCACAAGCTAATTGATGAACTGTAATTGCAATTTTGCTTGTCAGTAACTCATCTTCACAGGCACTTCAGGAGTGGCAAATGTTGAGACTAAACAGTTCTGGACCCTGGAAGGATTTGTTCTGCTAAGCATAGTGAACACTCAGTGGTGGAGCAATGGCCTAACAGGTGTCTGTGTGGAGAGAGGATGACTGAAAATAAACTAAGAGTAGTTACCTGCTCCTCGCCCTCAGCACTGAAAGGCTGCTTGTGCACTCAAACTGCTGCTTTTTGCCCCAAGTCTGGGATTGTGACGACCCTCTGGAACATCCTGGTCTGGTGCTGTGTCATTCCAAACTCTCCCACTGCTGAAATCTTAGCTTCCTGACATCTCTTCTGTTTTACCTTTATACAAGGTGTGTCCATGTTTACAGGTTTGGCCCTCTCAGTGGTGGGTGTGTGCTGGGAGTTAGACTAAAGAGTTCAGAGGCTCCCTAGTCCCCCCCAGCCCCCAGTAAAGCTCCTGTTGTGGAATTAGCCAGAGGTTGTGATACAGGAATTAAGTGTGTGACTTCAGGCTGCAGACCAGCCAGTGCTCTGAAGTTACTAGCCATGTTCCTTCACTGCACATTTTCCCAAAATGTCTTCTGCTGGTAGAACAGATGATGTGATACTCCTGCATAGTGTCAAAAGTAAAATTAGTACTACACAAGAGGAGGTTCATTAACATTGACACTTAAATGCCTGACATGAGGATCATGAACGCAGAAAAAGACTAATTTGAGTGCAGCTTGGCAGCTATCTTGCTGAAAACACTTTCTATTACATGAAGTTCAGCAGCTGGCAATACCTCTAGGGCTGCTGAGAATCTTGTGACTTCAGTGCGTGCTGACAACAGATTTGTGAGAACTAAATTCTACATGAGTTTCTGTTGTAGATAGTAAGAAGTTGAACTTACAGACTGCTTTAGTCTACAGTGCTGAACAGTTTCAGCAAGATGGCTGCTGATGCTGAGACTTTAAGGTATCTGCTCTTCTTACCTCACACCTCTAACCTGTCACTGGAAAGATAAGGGTTGGATATAACATATTCTGCCTGACTCCATGTTGAGCAAGCACAGTAACAAGAAGTGTCCTCATGCATCTGCTTGCCTTCTAGAAACAGAGGAATCTGAAGAAGAAGATAAAGAAAATGATAAAGCTGAAGATGATAAGGAGAATGAATTGACAGTGGAAGACAAGGTGAGGTTGCTGAGTCTGACACCAGTGCTCATGGAAGGATGCAGTATTAGGCCTAAATATGATGCTGATGTCCGTCTAAAAGCTCTTTTGTTTTTCATTTAGTTATGTGTAGGAAAATGCTTCTGAAAGCCAATATTGCCTAGGAATGGCCAGTGTTAGTCTGCATTGTAGCATCTTGCTGAGCTATGTCTGTAAACTTGGGTTTGTTCAGCTGCTCTGGCACAAATGCTTGGTGTGTGCTGAGCTAACGTGGCCTGGTGGTGCAGGGGCAAGCAGGGAGAGCTCTTCCAGCCTGTCACCAGAGTTACTTGGAACAGTCAACTCTCTGCTTGTCCGGTTGTTTTACTGTGCATGTTGAAGTCTCCTGGTCTGGTGAGCTGTGATTAGGATGAGAATTGTTTGAGAAGTGTGGTGCTCCTCAAACCTGAGATGTACATTGATGTAGCAGTCAAAACACCTGGAAAAATCTGCAGCCTTGTAGAGTGGCACTAAGCGTGTGAGATAACTGTCTGTCCCTTTCTCAGACTATTCTAACAAAGCTCAAAGGCTTGTTATAAAACGTGGACTGTCAGCTTTATTTGGTTCAACTAAAGAGAACCTTAACCAAGATCCTGCCTGCATGATAGTACTGCTCCTGTTATTTCAGGAAAAAATTTTAAATTAAACAATTTAATATATATCACAAAACAATGTGAGTTCATGTTCCATTGAAACATCTTTACTCCAGGCAAAGTCTTGGTTGATGCAATAACCTCTTCTGCTTTTTTTTTTTTTTTTTTTGTGTCTTCTAGTGGTGAAATGTTTACCTCTTGCGGATGATTCCTTGATAACACTGGTTGGGAATTTAGTGGTGGTGTTTGGTATGATCTATGGCCAAGTCACTTAATCTGTCATGCACTTCTGGTCTTTACAGGAAAGTGAGGAGGATGAGATTGGCAATCTTGAGCTAGCCTGGGACATGCTGGAGTTAGCGAAAGTCATTTACAAGAGGTAAAGACTAAAATTCTAATTTGGGTATATGCCACAGAAACTCAGTGTGACTTGGACAGTGGCATGGCCAGTTAAAGAACATGGCATGCTCTGATCAGGATTTGAAAACTTTTTGTTTTTTTCTGTAGACAAGAAACAAAAGAAGCTCAGCTCCATGCAGCTCAAGCTCATCTAAAGTTAGGAGAAGTTAGCATTGAATCTGGTAAGTAATGTTAATTCTCATGTGCAAAATGTTTGGTTCTACTTCCTGTCACTGGGTTTTGTACTTTAAAATGAGCAGATGTGAGTTAAGACTGTCAGGATGAGGACAATTAGACTGATCGTGATAGTTGCAGCCGTGTGAGAAGTTTTGGAAGTAGTGGTTGGTGCCTTGAATAGGATAGTCTGTGCTTTTGCAGAGCAGTGGAAAAAAAATTTTGAGTAAGAAACAATGTGTTGCCAGATGAAAACCAGCCTTGTGTTCTGCTTTCTGAAGTGACCAAACCTTGGTTATGAACTTGAGAGACTTGCTGAAATTGTCATGAGAAATAGTTGACTCTCTTAGACCTTCCCAAATCCTAGGTTATAGTTGGAAAATACTCTGAAGAAAGGAGTGCGAAGCAAGCCCCAGGTTTGTGCCTTGTGATGTGTCGCTTGCCTTTCATTTAAAAATGTATTTTAATGTTATTAAATCCAAATGTACGCTTTCTCTGGGGCAGGCATTGGAAATAATCCAACAGGTTTCTGGGCCAGGGCTGCAGAACAAGGGATGTATCTTATGTCACTAGAGCACATTTGGGGAGAGCTTGGCTGGAAGGTGGCACTGTCCTTAACTCCAGATCCGTGTTGCACTTGTGGCCAGTTACATTCAGTTCCTGGCAGCAGGTAAAGCAGCAGCATGTGGTGCCTGCTTTGACTTGGCTGCTCAGTTTTCTGCTGAAATTAGACAAAGCATTTGTGAGAGCACAAGAGGAGCTGGCCTAGGCAGTCTGTCAGGGGAGGCAGGGTTGTCACCTGATGGTCTGAAAGCAGCCCAGCACTGCTGTGTTCAGTGGTGGTTCTGTTTGCAGACTGTATAATGTGTAACAAAACACGGGCTAACCAAACCAGGGTTCAGATGGTGCTGCTGTGGCTGATTACTGAGGTTTGTAAAGACCTTGGGCCTTTCTCCTGTAGAAAACTACACACAGGCAATAGAGGAGTTCCAGGCGTGCCTGGCCCTGCAGCAGAAGTACCTGGAGGCTCACGACCGGCTGCTGGCTGAGAGCCATTACCAGCTGGCCCTGGCCTACCACTACAACAGCGACTTTGACCAGGCCGTGCTGCAGTTTGGGAAGTCCATGGAGGTCATAGACAAGAGACTGGGTACGTGGAATTATGAAGCTGTCTGGTGAGTTTTCCCAAGGCAGAGTAGTGAGGTATGCTCATTGTCTGCCTTGTCCCGTTTAATCTGAAAGTGGTGACAGACTACACTAAGAGCAGAATTGTTGAAACTGTTTGTTAGCAGATAGTTGCCTCTGGATGTTGGTAACTGGACAGTTACTTTATCTCGAGGTGTTTTGCCCTGATAACTGTTTCACTGCAGCAATACTGACTGAGCGAATAAAGAAGGCAGACACTGGGTCCCCTGAGGATGAGAAGGAGATAGAAGAACTGAAGGGGCTGCTTCCTGAAATTAAAGAGAAGATAGAAGATTCAAAGGAGTCACAGAAGACTGCAAAAGTAGCTGAGCTAGGACTGAAAGCAACTCTGGTGAGTGTGTCCTGTGGTTTCTTTTTGACCCAACCCTTCTTCCAGTGGAACTTAGAGTAAATCAGTAATGGGAGGAACTCAGACTTGATCAAGGGCTAGTGGTTCCTCACAGGTGTTACCAGGCTGTGGTTGTGAGAAGGAAACTGAGGCAGCTGACATGTAAAGAGGATGTTTACTAAGAGCCCTGATACGAATTGTTGCAAACTAAACAGGAACTTGATAGGCTTCTGTGGCATTTAATGTATCAAGGCTGGAAATGATGGGTCAGGCAAATGTGGAGCACACATTGCCTCTGTCCTGTGCAGAATCCAGTGCTGGGATGTGAAGGATTTGGGCTTTCTGTATCTCACAAAGTTCACATGTATCATCTGCTATAATCTGTTTTTTCTGCTTTTCTTAAGGTTGGAACTACATCTGGCTTTGCACAAAGTGAAGACAGTGGTTCTGTGTCCACAGTAAGTTAATCTAGAATGAATGTTGTTAAGTCTTATCTGCTCTAAGGATTACTGGTTGCACTTGCTCACGGGTCAATGTCTGTCTTGTGACAGATTCCAGTAAGGAAAGGAGCTGATGGTGCATCTCAGTGTGTAACAGACATCTCTCATCTAGTCAGGAAAAAGGTGAGTCCAGAAATTACTTGTTAAACAAGCAGCTTGTTGAAATACCATTGGCTTGCTCTGTATAATTGGATTTGTCTTAAAAGTATTTTATCTTAGCTTTGTATAATGGGAAAACACATCCAAAAGTAAAAACCAGTAGTGTGTGAAACCCCTTTCCACTGGGACCTAATCAGTCTGGGAACCATCTGGCCTCTGGGAGACCATTCTTGGTGTTCAGCACCTTGCCTGACCACACTAGTATAAATCTGATGCAGTTGTGTGGCTTCTGCAGGTGTTCCCTGAACAAGTCCTGCATCTGCTGAGGACCCTGAAGAGCAGCAGGGTCACCTGCACATCCCAAGGAAATGGCAGGCAGCCAGGCTGGGCTAGGTTCCCTTCTTTCTGAAAGGAAATTGGGTCTTGGACTTAAAAAACAGTAAAGCTACACTGGTGGTAATCATAAACTGCCCCTTAAAGAGATCAGATATTGAGAACTTGGTTCCTTGAAGTGTTATGTGTTCTCTGGAAGTGTTTGCTGGTAAAAACTAAGATCTTGTAGGGGACACTCCCAGTTTTATGTAGCCTCTGTTCCATTGGCCTGTTAGTTCTGGTGTGCCTGGAGTGATTTGGAGCTGCTTTAGGTGATTTCAAATGTTGGAGGTGCCCTAAGTCTAGTCTGGAATTTTTACAGGCTCAGTGGTTGCACCTTTCCTTGCTAGACTGTAACTAAGGATAACTCAGCTCTGGAGATCTTGGCACCCAAAGTGTCACTGTGGTCATGACCTTGGTATCAGAGTCTCAAAGCTCAGGTTAAACCCCAGCACGGAGGAGTCTGAGCCTGGCAAGCAGGGGTTGGGTAGATGATGTGCATTGACATATAATGCTAAATTTCTTAAAAAGATTTAAACTTTGATTTGTGCTTAGTGGAGATTATAAACAATTTTGTCTTCAGAGGAAACCAGAGGAGGAGACTCATCAGGGAGACAATGAAGCCAAGAAATCTAAACCAGAACCGGCTGTCAATGGTGGTGGTGGGGACCCTGTCCCCAGTGGAAATGAGGTTGTGGAAAAAATGGAAGAGGAGGTGGGCAGCTGAGCCAGGAGTCTGGGCCATACTTTTTATTTTATTCCTCCCCTTTCTGTTCAGGGATGGTTCTGTGCCTGGTAGATGTCCTGGTTTTATTGCCTGCTGTGCTTTGCAAGGTTTCCCAGATGAGCTGAATATTCCTAGTGGGCAGGATGCATGTTGTGCAGTGGTGCTGACCCGGTGTGGGCTGGACAGATCCAGCTGTGGAGCCTTGTCATGTGTGGGGGTGGGACAGAGACAGGTTCTGGGTGGTTTTTTGCTGGGCTCCAGCACAGGGTCTTCCCCAAATTTTTAATGTTCCTGGATTTTATTACTTACCCCTGGGCTGTACTTGTTACTGTCAATGCTTTAGAGTCATGTTGGGCTCTGGAGACTGGCAAAGCTCACATAGTTAAGTCTTCAAATTACAGAACCCTTGGGCTGCTGCATGAGTTGGTGCTGTAAGACTGTGTCTTGCCTTTTAAAAACAAACCCTTATCTTCTCTTTTAGACAGAGAAAAGGCCACAAGCAGGATCAGGGGCTGCAGTTGAAAGCACAGTATGATAATGATTCTTTAACTTGGACACTCCTCTCCTTACAAGGAAAATGGTTTTGTATATAGTGTATTTTTTCACTTTTTGGCAACTTTTGTATGACTTCAATAAAGATTGTAAGCAAATAGTCCCTGTCTTGACCTTCCTTCTATGACAGGTTCCAGCCTTTCCTCCTGGCTATCCCTCTGGGCTACAGGTCTCAGCCCTGGCCTACTGCTGGGCTCATGCTCCCTTTAGCTTCACTATTTCCACCCACATCTCCTTCAGGCAGGAGCAGAGCGTTGGATGGCCAGGCACGTCTGGCTGCTGCAGGGAAGGAGAACAGTGGCTGAACTTCACTGTCCTGGCCAGGGATCTGACCTTTTTTCCTTCTGCTAGGGCCTTGTCACAGCTGGGGCTGTGTTTTGTTCATTCAAGGCTGAGCCTGAAGTGGGTTCTGATAGTGCCTCCCTCAGCTTTGAGCAGCCTAAAGCTGGTGGGAAAGGCTGATAAAGAGCTTTGTAACATCCTGGGCTTTGTTGCTGTGTATTTTTCTCTCTGCTCAACCTCCCCTTTGCACCCAGGAAGGGGTGCAGGAGCTGATGGTTGGAGGCAGGGGCAGGACTGTCCCCTGATCCAGCTTGAGTGCCCAGGTGGGGCTGAGACCCTGCCCTGGGATGTTGTGTATAAAAAAAGATGAAAAAGTGAAGAGAAGTGAGCTGAAGCCTTTTATTAAAGATGTAGCACAGAGCCTCTGACACTTTGGAAAGCTGGCTGTTGCTTTTGCTGGTTCCCGGGGCTGAGCTATGCATGCCCTGGGTTAGGCTTTCCCTATAGAGAGCTGGATATAGGGATATGCTTGAGGACAGGGAATTTATTGTGCCCCTCTGGTGGTCCCCAAACCACAGCTGTGAGCAGGAGTGGTTGAACCACTCTTCTGGCTATGGGCTCTGTTTTGAGGTGGAGTTTGAGCTGTGTAACTGCTTCTGGCTTGGGGGTTTGCCTGTCCTTTTCCTGCTGAAGTGCCCAGAGCCTCTTTGGTCCCAGCAGTGATCCCATCCACTTCCATCCCACCCAGCGCTGTGGGATCCTGATACCAACAGCACAACTGCTCCCTAAACCCATCTCTGCAGCTCGAACAGAGGTTTTGCCATCCCTTCATCACCCTTACAGTTACCAAAGCCCCAGTTTGCCACTGAGGGTGGTGGAGAGGGTGGCAGAGCAGTCCGGTGGGGCTGTGGTCTATTGCTTGCTCACCTTCGGAGAGCCCTGTCTTGTGCTGGGGCCTCCTGAGCCGGAGGAGGGTCGTCCAGGGCCACAAAGGGGGTGAGGGGGAGTCCAGGGGGCACATGAGCTGTGGGTCTGTCAGGCCCTAGTGCTGGCCTGGGGGGCTCCTGGGAAAGGAAAAGACTGATGTCAAGGAGAGGAGGGTCCTGGCAGGGTAGGAAAGGCCTGGCCATACCCTCATGTGTGGCATTGGGTATGCAGAGCAAATCATACCCCTGGTCCAGCACTGCTGGAGACTGACCTCCTGCCCCCGTGGCTCTGTCCCCAAGTGCAGCAAAGGGAGCCGTTCCCAAATATCCCCAGGCTTGTACCTCTACACCCATCATCCCATCCCAGCTGGCAGCTCAATCCCAGCTCCCCTCTCCCCTCCTCGGAGAGCTGGAACTCACCCTGGGCTGAGGCTCTTACCATGAAAAGTTCTGGCACAGCCAGGGCTGGTGGCAGTGGAGGGGCTACAGGGCGTGGGAAGACACAGGGGTGCAGCCATGGCCTCATCTGCTCCGTGTGGCATCGCAGCATCCCCACCTCTGCCTGCAGCCGGGCCAGTTCCTCCGTGTGCCGCTGGGCTGCCCGCGAGCCTAGGAACAGGAACTGGTCACCGTGGCGTTTTACAGCAGCCATTTCCCTGGCATCTCACCAGGCTCGCGTTCAGGGCCCCAGGACTCTCCCTGCTCACTGCAGAGAGCTGCAGCCCCCCTCCACTGGCCAATATTTCCAGGAGCCGTGTCCAGTCCAGGGCTCTGATGCTGCAACCACAGAGGCAGCCGGGGGCTGTGGGGTGCAGATGAGGGACCCATCACCTACCAGCGTCTGCTCTCCTCTCCCTTCTGACCTTCAGTGCCAACAGTTCATCTTCCAGGCGCCGGTTCTCCAGCTCCACAGCCAGCAGTGCTGCATCCAGACCGTGTGTGCCAGTGCTGGGGGGCTCTGCGGGCAGAGCCAGGGGTGCCTCAGATGCCTGCTGTGGGGCCCCGGTCCCTGTGGGGGGACAGGGCTGGGCCTGGTGTAGGCCCTTACCCATCCGCCTGCCCCTGTGCAGCCCCGCGGTTCTTTTCTCCAGCACCGTGGCCTCCAGCTGGAGGTGGAGAAGCTGGTCCAGGATGGCGGGGTCGTGTCCCCCGGAGCGCAGGTAGGACAGCCGCAGCGCCCTGCCGGAGCCCCGGGTCAGCCATCACCAGGGCTCGGCCGCGCTCTGCTCGGAGCCGCCATCGCCCACAGGCCCTCACCTGGCCTCGGCCGCCAGCGGCCCCGCGGGCGGCAGGAGGGTATCGAGGTGGAGGGTGGCCCTGGGGAGGAGATGGGCAAATGGGGGGTGAGGGAGCCAACAGGCCCCTTGAGGGAGAGCACCCCACAGGGCCAGGGCTCTGTGCTGTGACCCCTCAGGTCAGGGCTCACCTGTGCTTTGCTGTTTGGACCTGTCCAGCCTGGTCCCGCGGGCCTTGGCTCGGTTCTGGCTCCCCCTGCTCGGGCTGCAGGCCCAGAGGTGCCCCGGCCCCTAGTGTCGCCAGCCGCCGGCACAGCCCTGAAGGACAGCGAGGGGCTGGGGGCTCTGCAGGGCCCCCACAGCCCCACTCTCGGGGGGTTACTGCATCCCACACATGCCTCCCCACTGCCCCCAAACCACTGCCAGCTCCTACCCTCTCTCTGCCGCTCCAGCTGCTGGGTCCTGGCCCGGATCTCGGCCACCCGGCGTTCGTGGACTTCCAGCAGCTCCTGCGGCGGCTGCCGGGGCCTCTGCAGTGGGAGCGGCTGCTGAGGGGGCTCTCCCTGCGGCACATGGGGTTGGTTCACCGGAAAGGAGCTGGAGCCCCGTCCTGGGCAGCCGTAGGGCTGCTGATGCTCACCCTGGCATTCGGGATTCACCGTACCTCCACTTGCAGCCTCCTGGAAGTGGGGTCGGCCGTGCGGAGCAGGGCCCTCTCGCGGGGGGTGAGCACGTCCCCCAGGGGAGCCCCACACACCCGCCCTGGTCCCCGCTGTCCCTGCACAGCTGGTGGAACCCCACGAAGCACAAAGTGATGCCGTGGCTCAGCGTCGTCCTTATTTGGGGACACCCCGACCTCGCAGACACAAAGGGAAGAAAAGGGTGACATCCACCCTTCCCCCAGGCCCGCCCCACTTAATAAAATAGTTTTCTGGTTTTGGCGTAATAACCACCAAGGGTTGCCTGTGTCGTGCAAGGATGGGAGGATGGGGACCTACCCCAGCTCAGACCAAGCTGGATCCATGATATGATGCCCTGTTTCCCAGCCCAGCACCTGTCCCTGTCCCTCCTACCCGCCCCCATTCTGTGCCAGACCCAGCTCCACAGTACCGAGATGTCCTGTGGTTTCCTTGCCGTGCTCGGTGCTCCCTCCACAGGCAGAGGGTCCCCCTCATCGAGGCAGGAGCTGCTGGGTGCCGTGGGCCCGAGGCACAGCTTCTCCAGGTGCACCTGCAGCAGCGCTCGGGATCTGAACGCCAAGCGGCAGCGGGGGCAGAGGAAAGCCCCCATGTCCAACACCCTGGAAAGCAGAGTGGGGGCCAAGGTGACAGGGAGAGGGGGTCTCCTCACGGGGTTGGCACCCTGCTGGGACGGGCTGGAAGTGTGCACAGACCTGCTGGCGGCGGTGGCTGCAGTGTTTGAAGCCACTGTTGCTATGCTGGACGCTGGGCTGGGCAGGAGAGCCGCACCCACAGCCCAGCCCTGGACATTGCCACGGTTTACCACGGGCACTGGAATGGGGAAAAAAAATGTCGCTGAGCCACCTGAGGAATCCATGGAAAACAAGATGAGGGAGAGCCTGCTGCCCTGTGTCCCTTTGTGGTTACAAAGCACTCACTGACAGCCTTAGGGCTGTCAGGAGTGCCCCTTGCCCACCTTGCAGCAGCTCACACTTTGCTGCTCCTTAGCAGACTTTAAGCTAAGGAGGAACATCCACACAGAGGTGAAACAGCTCCTTCCGCCCTTTCTAGCCACAACAGGTGTTCAGAGCCTGCCCTTGTTCCCAAAAAAAGCTCCCTGCATTACATCCTTGCACCCGCCACAGCTCCACTTGCCAAGTCCCTACAAGCTTTCCCCCTGACCTCACTGCCAGTGGTACCCATCACAGACTCATGATTTGCTCAGGAAAAAGCTCCCATTTGATGGATGGGGGCCTCCCCCACCAGGCTCACCCAGGGGCTGCCACTGCCACTTCCAAAGTTTCATCCATGTTTAAACCCTGCACAGCCCACAGGAGGGTCGGGGCACAACATCCGGTTGTGAAGCACAAGGAGTTCCTGGGACCATGCTGTCCCAGGGCAGGCCAGTGCCACTCTGGAGTGCTCAGCAATCCAATTCCCCCATTCCGAGTGGTTGTCAGCATGGAGCAGAGGTGAAGGGGTTTTTAAATCTACCCCATTTCCTGAGATCAGTGCACACAGATTTGCTTAACTTGGTTTAAACAGATGTAGGAAGTCAAACTCTTAAAAAATGTATAGGCCCTTCCAGACAAAAGCAGTGTTTGAATATTCACAAGGAACAAGATGGTTTGTGCAAAGCTGTACAGGAGCCCCAGCACTTAGCCAAGCACTCCCAGGCAGCCTCAGCCCCTGGACCCTGATTTCCACAGCACAGGAATGAAGAAATGCCCCACTGCCCCTTCTCCTCTGGGGTTCACCACAGAGCCAGCAGGAGCTGGAGGCACAGGTAGCAGAGTTACACCTGATAATGCTGAGCATATGCCCTTGAATCCAGATGCAAAGATTCAGGGCCAAACATTGTAATTTTCTTACAGCTCTGTCCTCTCTGCCTGGCCAAGAGTGGATTAAGAACACACAGGCACAACCCTGGGGCAAACCCCCTCAGGTCAGCAAGACCAGGTTTTGTGTGACTCTGTCCAACCCCCCTGCAAACATGCACAACCCCAGAGCACTTGACAATCCAAAACCTTTGTGCACAAGCTGAACTTACACCAGACACTAAAATAGCTTAGGCCACAACTGAGTTGTTTGTAAAATTCTTTTTAATCTAATAGAAATGTTTTCATGAATTTTTAAAAAAGATTTCAATGAAAACAGCTTTGGATTCAGACATTCCCTTGCCACGTTGTGAACATAAACAGCAGCATTGCACTAGGAACAAGTGACACCGACCGGTCGAGCTTCACCATTTTGTATGAAGCAGAAAAAAAAAAGCAAACTGCTTTAGTAGAAGATTATTTTGAATTATTTTCTTTTTTAAAAAATCCCCAAACATGGACTCTCATCTCAGCATTGTTCTCCCTCTCCCTTCTTAAAGGAAGAGTTCAGCTCCTGCAGTCTGAGCACTACAGCAATGTTTGCCAAGTGGAAAAATAGAGTGGGAGAAGAAACTGCTTATCCCCAGTGCTACTGAACCCCCAAAGTTGCAGGTACCTTAGAGGAAAGCTCTCCTTACATAAGAAAGACAATTAGAATTGGCAAACTGATGCAAAATATTTATTCCAAGTTAGTTATTTTTGATGCAGTAGTTTTTCCCCCTCATACAGACTCAATGTGATAGTCACTTTTTAAAATCTGTAAATAATGTTATCAAAATAATCTTAATCTTTGAAATCTCACAAAAAATTTATATTTTACAATCCACCCTGAATATCAAGGCTGCAAGAAGAAGAACACAAACAATTCCTATATCCAAATATTTTACAGCTGTACCCAAAAAAAAAAAAAAAAAAAAAGAAAACCACAAACGCTTGGTTAAGTGATGAAGCTCCCCGAGCCGCCAAAAAAAAATAAAATAAAATAAAATATTCATGTTATTAGCATTAATTTAACATAATTAGAACTTCAAAAGCCATTTTGTCATCGACAATGATTGTTTTAGCACACCGTTACCGCGCGCTGGGCAATGCGGCGGCACTGTTAGAAGCTTGTTGTTGCAGAGATCAGTCAGCCACTTGTGTCCTGCTCACACGACTGAACTTGTGCACTGCCCCACAAGGGATTTTTGTCAAAATTTGCTAGCTGCACAAACTTCTAGTAAGCATTAGGGCAAAACCAAAAGAAAAAGCTAAAGAAGCCAATTTCTCTCTTCTTTGGGATACAATTATTTCCCTTGTGCATGAAGTATCAACAACAAAAGAAAAAACTGAACAGACTGGAGACAGAATAAACTCTGTTTAGTTTATACAACCCCAAACACGTGTTGAACTATGAACTGAGTTTATTGGGTTGGTTTTATTTATTTTAATTTTATTGTGCCCAGTTTCAGGCATCGTCATCTGACGTTTCGCTGCTACTTGTTTCTGTGTCTGAGTCCTCAATCTTTGTCTTAAAAGTGCTTCCCCAGTGGAACAACAGGCTGGAGCCACGGCCCTGAAGAAATCCATTCTTCCCAAATCCGTTTCTTCTTCGCTGTAGGAATGAAAGTATGTTTTAAAACGAGCAAAAAGCATGGAGACTAACTGTCACCAACCCTCTGTGGACATGAATGCACATTTAACTGTGAATACACACATGGATAATGCAGAATCATCCAGTCTACTACAGTTGCATTTAAATGCTTGGTCCTTTTGAACACCCTTAAGAACAAGTCCTTGAGAAAGGAGAGGGAGTAGAGCAGTCACGAGTAGCAAAAGCTGTAAACATACCTGTTCTGATTTAATCTGGAACTCTTTGAGCTCATCCTCCGTGAGGGGAAGGTAGTTTTCATCATTTTCAGGATATTCCTGCCATCCCATTTCTTTCAATAACCTGATTGTAGACAAAATAAAAGGGGCATGGGAACTAAAGCAAGGGAACAATGGCAAAGGAAGGAACACTTTGTCCATGAAAAATAAGGTTGTGTAGTAAATCACTCCAAATTCACCAGGGAATCTTCTCTATCACAGACCACTTCAACAATCCTTTGTGTTTACCCACCATTTTTCAACGTCTTTTACAAATATTTAACCATCAGGAGCCCTGTACAATGGGTACAACCAGCCTGGCGCAAGGCAGGGATTTGAAATTTTAACTCAAGGACACTGAAGGAGGACATGAGGCAACCAAACCAGTATCAGAGCTCAGAATCTCCTAAACATTACTATCTGCTTGCACCAGATGCTCACACTGCTTATTCACTGATGTGAGATACAGCCTGAGATACCAGGTAAATATTTTCTTAACTCTCTTCCACTTTTACAGCATGTAAAAGCAGCACTGGAGTACTCTAAGTGCAAACAAAGTGTGGTGTGTGTCTTCAAACCATTACATTTAGGGCACCTGCTTGCAAATTAACCAGAATCACCCTTGGTTCATGCTGACTCTCAGCGTGGGCAGATAAATATCTCTAGGCAGCCTTAACACATGGGGATGTGGCATTAAAGCAGCACTGGAATTTAATTACAGACATTGGTAAAACCTTGGCTCACCTGTCATTGGTGGCTTGTTTTACTTTCAATAAGGCCCCACCCAGTCCAGCACTAGTCACGAAGCCCACACACCTCCTTCTCCGTACACACACAGCTAACTGCCACTTCCCAAAAATCAAATTTTCTTCACAATTGTTTCCTTCTCCTCACACAGCCCAAAGATTCACCCTCGTTTACTACTTTACTCCGCCCTTTACTCACCTGTGTTCTGCTTCCAATGAATGGGAGAGGTTTTCCCCCTCCTCCGGCAAAGGGAGAGAAAGGCCATTCTGATGGCAATTCTCTTCCCAGTTTTCCTTTGGTTCTGGTGTGCTGTTGCTCTCCATCTAGAGTAAAATAAAACCATCAAAGTGTGCTTGCACAGACCATGCCAACAGCACAATTTCAAGTTCAAGCTTCTGCCTTTGAAAGTCCAGCCAAGCCTTTCACCTTGAGCCAGTGTTTTCTATAGAAGCTGCAGCAACGTGTACCTCGCTGTGACAGGGCAACGCAGGACAAAGGAAGTTTGGTGGCCTGTGCTGCTGTGCCAAGGGAGTGAATGCTGGCATTGCAAAGATCACCAGCAGCTCAGAGTGACAGCAAGAAAACAATGAGAATTAAATATTCCTAAGGACACAATTTACATACACATTAAGGCACAGATCTATGCATCTGGGGGTCTGGTCTGAGCCTCTAAAGCTCGAGCCACATTCCTGCACCTTTAACAAGCACAAAACTCTACTTTTCTGTGAATGTAGTTTGACAGGGAAGTTGGAAAACAACTTAAGATGTTAAAATATGATACTGTTCCTCTCCTTGGAGAATTGTTACAAAAAATTTAGATTACCATCAATATCTGTGACCTTCCCTTCCACCTTATTTATTCTTATCCACTTGCATTTCATTGTGCTAAACATCTCCCTCCATCACTGCTGTGCACTATTACCACTGGCACATGTGCCAGACCAGTGGGAGTCATTCCCTTCCTCTTCCAGTGCCCGAATTACATACACTGCTCAGGGCTTTTTCAGTCCCAACTCCTTCAATAATAATGATCATATACACAGCAAGGACAGTGAACTTACATCATCCAGCTTGTCACATTCCCTGTTTTCTGTTATCTCCCCATTTCTATCATCCTTCAGCGCCTTCAGGAATTCGCTCTTTTTATCAGTGGTCCGGCGCATCAGCTTCGTCAGGCGTGAGGAGCAGATCTCGATGGGAGGGGTGGTGCTGGAAGGACTCTGCACAGGGAGGGAGAACAGAAATCAAACTATACTGCTGCGAACCTGAGACTCTTCAGTGGCTGTGCTTAAACCTTTCAAACACTCATCAGTTCTTTGGGTGGCTCTTTATCCCTCAAAACCCCTCAACCTAATGTCAAATTCCCATCAAAATACTAATGGGTGCTGCACAGTCACTTCTCCCATCTATTATCAACTCAATTCCTTTTCTTCCCCTAGGAATCAATTCACATGGCCATGAATATGTTTATTTTGTTCCTTTGTAATGTAACTCTCTCAAGCAAGCTGGTGCCTACAACGGAATATTCGGACTAAAAACTTCATGCAGAATTCCTGCCCTACAAAAATTACCAAATTAAGCAAAACAGACTCAGTTCAAATTTGCGTTTAAAGTCACCCTGACAGACTCCACCCTGAAATTAAGCTATGGGGAGGTAATCTCCTTTCAGGGAGTGGTCACATCCTTAACTAACCACAACCTGGTGCGGAACAGGCAGCCAACAGCTTTGGAATCCTCCCCTGGAGAGAACGTTGCCAACTGCTGGCTCTGTACACTCAGCCCAGATGGTTCAGTGTGGAGCCAGACACGGATAACCCTGGAGCCTGTGGGAAATCTGCTCACCTCAGTGCATGAACACAAGGAAACATCCTGTGCTCTTCCACAATGTTTAACTTTCTTAATAATCTGGAGTCTGTGAACCAGGCCCACTGGCAGTACCTGGCCGTGATCCTTCAATAGGAGCACTGCTAACCAAGGTGAGCTTTCAATTTTATCTGTTCCATGTTTTGACTGGGCACACAAAAGGAATCAAACAACATGTTATGGGAAATCTCCCAGTATCTTAACCTCCTTCTGGAGGTCATGTCTGGCTATTCTAAAACAATGAGGAATTTAATCATTACTATGGATAACCGACACCAGAATCTTGCATGCAAAACTACTCTTTCTTCATGTACATGCTTTGATTTTTAAAAAAATCAGTATTAAACCAGTAAAATTTCTTGAAGTTTGTAGTGTTTTTCTCTCCACACACTTTTTTAAACTGCGGGGGAAGGTCGCAAATCCAGGCTCTTCAAAATGAATCTCCTGTGCCAAAAATTTTTATCACACTCAGTGCTCTGAGCAAAGATCAAGGGAACTAGACCAAAAACAAGGCAGCAACTGCTGCTTATATTTCTAATGGCTGTTGTATGTGAAACACTGGTGTGAAATAATGCCTGCAAGGAAGTAAGTGCAGCCTGGAAGTAATTTCTCAGGCAGACCTTTCAGATTTTGCCTAATTCAACACAGTAAGAAACAAATCAGCACTTGTAACATAGACTTTATGAGTGACTGCAACTATCAGGATAAAAAGCTGACACAAGAGTGAAATTAAGCTCTCAACGTAACTATTAGTTTGACTGCAGTGACAGAAGGTAACAATGAACAAAAGGAGACTAAAATTAGATGTCTTCTGGTAATCTGAAATACTCAGCTTGAACTCTTTGCTAGTGGCTGTTTTGATCTCTTAAAACTACTACATACTAAAACTTGATTTCTACACATCAGGGGAAGACAGTTACATCTAAAGTTTAGAAACAACAGATTTCTGAAAAGGAATTAATTTCACCTCAATTCTATTTTTATGCACAACTTTCTGCAGAAGGGTTATGTTTTACAAAACATTCTTCTTTAGCACTAAAACAGTAAACTGGCATCTCTTCTAAAGTAAGATTAGCTCTTTGACTGAAACATCAAGGCAGCTCTGTCTTTTGGTGTTGCCTTTTTATTGGGTGTTTGGGTTTTTATGAATGAGAACACTATGCATCACCTCAGATTTGTTCTAATGTCTGTCTATGTAACATGGATGGCTATTCTTACAGAAAAATAATCCTGAAATAATTCTAAAAACACAGGCTGTATTGTAGCTTGGTTGTCTTTGACTGGCTTGTGGGGACAGGGCTAGTGGTAGATGGCAACCTTTTAGTTTTCAAGACACTGTGGTGTCTTATGAATAAAGATGTTATTTTTCCCACTTCTACAAGAAGTGCATTAGCCTCCTTTCAGAAACAAAAAGCCAGAGACTATGTGTAGTAGTCCTGGAGAGCCAGGATTGCAGTATTATCTGCTGGCCACAGACGTATGTTTTCATACTGTAAATCTCCAACAGATTCAAAGAAAAATGTATTACAAGTGTCCAGTTTAGTTGGAAGGAATTTTTAAGCCCTTTATAGTCCTTGGGTTGGTACCCAACATCTTCACTGACTAGAATTTCACAGAAGACCTTCTTGGGGGACAGGTGAAGGAAACACTTGCATTACTCCAGTATGATACAAAGTGAATGCCCCTCTCCTGTCTGCTGAGGTGAAAGCCCCTTTGAGTTCACATATTTACACTGTCCATACTGTGCTGTGCATTACACAAAAGGAAGGAAGGCTGTCAGCAGCACAAAGAACTTGGTCTAAAGAGAGAGAAAAACAAGGTAAAGGAAAGGAACAGAGTATAAGATCTATTTGTCAAAGTAACAGGTGCCTGTTTATTAACTACTGCCTTTAATGACTGCCTGTACACTCAGGTGCGGCTAAGGCAGAAAAGTGCAGGCTGCTGCAAAGAAAAGTCTCCAAAGTGGAGAATCATAAAGATAACAAGGCCTTATTTTAGAAGTAATGTCTATAAGGGCACAGAACAAGTGCACAGCCAGAAAAATCTCCCACTTCTACAGTTAAAACAAGCTAATTTCAGATGTTGTGAATCATCATTTGCAGAATCACAAAATCATTAAGGGTGGAAAAGACTTCCAAGATCATCAAGTCGAACCTGTAAAGAGCAGCTGCATTGGCCAGAAATTGATCACAGTCTGTTCTATTTTTGTTCTTTTTTCTCTTTTGCTCTGTCACATTTATTACTGAAATATTAAGAGATTTATATTTCAAGGTTCTCTCTATACTTCAGACCAAAACTAGAGGCAAGCTTGATGAGTTTCCATCTTAGCAGATTACCTCCTTTCAATGCCAAAATTAAAAATAGATACTATAGCTGAAAAGTCGTATGTACGCTTGTTAAACTCCTTCAATCCCCTCAGAACTGAGTGCTTGTGCTGTTGTTCTACAGAAAGGAAATTAGGCAGATCACCTTCCTTCCCTTTCCTTTCCTATGCTGAAAACATCATGGGAATCAATTTGCCTAACCTATTCACATCAGCTCTTGGTATCTGCACTCCCATAACACCAAGCTGACGCATGTCTTGTTACACAACACCATTTAAAGCATTAGTACTTTTTTTTTTTTTTTTTTTACTGGGAGGAGATTCTAATACAGTTGAACAAACACCAATGACTTTATAGTAAGATAAACCCCATTCTTATTTTTTAGTGTATCGTTGGTGTGGCAGAATGTGCTAAGAATGTACAAGTGAGTCATCCCTCAAGGGCGCAAAGGTAGGTACCACATGCAGAGAGGGCATTATTATGTTTATGCTCTAGTAGGTGATAGTGACAAAAGCTCCCACCCTATCCCTAAGCCCAACCCTTACCTCTTTGGGAGAGGTGAGGACTGAGCCACTTGCCAGTACCGCTGGTTTGGTTACAGACACTGGACTGGTAAAGGCAGAGTCACGGGTGGAGGACAGCGAGCCTGGTTTATGTTCATTTCTGTTGGCTTTCCATGGGCTTGGCTATATTGAAGAGAATACAAAATACAGTGCAGTAAATGGTAAGGCATGAGAAAGGGTTCCTTGAAACATTGAAATAAATAAGTATTGAAATAAATAAGCAACATTATGTTGGCTGTTGTATGGATTTTCTTCTTCCCTCTCCAAGAATAGTCTCAACAGGTTTATTTCAAGACCTATCGTTTTTCCCCTGGCACCTTCTGTTTTCCCCAAATTACACATAATTCTGGTTCATGGGCACCACCCTTCAGTAAAACACCATTAAGAGCTCACAGAGAAAACCCCGCACTGCCCTTCATTAATTGGAATCACCACTGTGCAATGTAATTCATCTTACAGCTATCCACAGGGAAATAAAGAAAAAAATCCCAATTAAAAATGACATCTCTTAGTCGAACACTGCAGACCACAAAGAAAGATCTCCAACCACTTGACAGGAAGTTTCCCTGCATAAGGAAGACAATCATCATGCAATAGTTTTGTTTAGAGTGAGAATGAAAACTATTTATTTCCTAGGGCTCTGAAAGTGTCTGTCATTGCAACAATTTAGCAACAATAACAAGAAAAAGAAGCAAAAGCAGCCAGTTTATTACAGTGCAGGATCACTTGCTGTTTTGCCCTGGATACTCTCTGCAGTATCCCTTTGAATGCATTGGCCATCTGGCTGAAGAGCAAAGACTTCAAGATAAGTTTTTTTTACTTGGAATGCTGTTCTTGAAGCTCTCTTATCAGTCAGGGACAAACACTGTGAAGTGAGAATCCTTACAAAAACAATCCTAAGAAGAAATTTGTACCAAGTAGCACTAGCAAGACACTGTCAGAACATTAAAACATATAGGTTCCTTCGACCCACTGGACTTCTGAAGCTAGCTTCAAGTCACTAGTAAAATAATTCATGCACAAATGGGATTCGGTTAAATCTGAGATGCAACAGATCTTGCAATCTGCCAGCAAATAGAACAGAGGCACTATTTCAATATGTTGTCACTGTCTACTGGGGTCTCCTATGAATTTTTTTAAAAATACATTGCATGGAGAGGCCACCAGCTTTACTCTTCCACTCTAACTTAAAAATGAGCATCCCACACTATCAAATAGATTTTATGGCATTCACAGTACACATTAAAAACATCTCCTTTCGAACCTCAGAAATATCATGATCTGCACAATATTTATTTCCTGTACTAAAATTAGGGTGCAGTATGACTCTGACCAGAAGTTTCTCTTCACAGCTCCAGGGTTGCATTGCTCCATTCCCAGCTCTCAGCTGCCCAGTGCTGTTCTCCAGGCTTCCACAAAGGGGCAGCTCGCAGCTCCGACAGATCCAAAGGCAGACCCCTATTGCTTTCCCTGAGTGGCTTGAGTGTGACCTTCATGCATTGCTCGACTGTGAGCTATTTGCCATCTCGATTAGCCAGAAAGAAAACACACTTGTTTCACTGCCACCAGTTCTCTTCCTTTCTGAACTACTTGGTACAACTTAACAAAACCATTTTTCATTTGGTTTTCCTGTGACAGCTTTCCAATACTGCTGACTCTGTGGAAAGGAATGTTTTGACTCCTCTACTTCTTTATGCACTGCAATTCCTGGCTAACTTTCTAGAAGCCTTCAGGCTAATGCATCCTACTACAGCTGCTTTAAGGTTGTGACTTTAAAAAGCATCAATGCACACAGCTTTTCTGGCTAAGGATATGCTGATACCCCCCTTTTGGTTTTGCTAATGGTCACCATTCATTAACAAAGCACTGTTGATGACATCAGCAGACAGTTCTTCCCACTGCAATCTCCAAAGAATATCTGCCCCAGTAATCACAGCACCACCTCAGTGCATAAACACTTAGAAGTCAGCAGCTAAATCACTAAGTACATATTTATAGCCTGCTTAATGTGACCGATCTCTTGAACTACATATCAAAAATTAGTACCTTTTCCACTAGCCAAAGAACATTTCCTTTGTTATTAATACTGCAATATTTCAGGTATAAGCCCAGATGTAATCCAGGCCTACTGGATTCAGTGAAGTAAAAACTTAATTAAAAGCAATTTAGGCAGGTACCACTACATATTGCCACAATCTCTGATTTAAATATAGATAAACAATCTGGAATGCAAATGAACTATGTAACATGTAAAGCAAGCTAAAAAAAGCCCTACCACTATTTTAGATGGGTGCTGAACCTTCAGATCATAGTTTTATTTCAACTTTGAGCACTGAATAATGTATTCTTTTTAATCTGAAGAATCAAAATCTGCATAGTCTAATTTCAGCACATGGTTAGGAAAAGCTTCAAGAGCAGCTCTCCTTGACTGAATTAATGAAAAACCTCTGTCCATGGGCTTCAGAAGCAGCTACAACAAATGCAACAGTTATTATACAGCAAGCTGCAAGGAGCAACCTGCTGTGCAATTACTGCTGCACTTGCAGCTGCTTCTAAAGCTGCTACATTAGCTAAGCAGATTTTTAGGCCCAAATTCTACATTGTCAAGCAATGGGTATATCATGACCAGCAGTAACAAGACACATTCCTGTAACTTCCAGAAGTGCATTTTCATCTCTCAATCTCTACATTGGTACGGCATTAACTTTCACACCTCAGAAATGATCTTTGCATACAACAGCCAGTAACACAGACAAGCTGTATGCATTGTGGTTCACTAAAATTCTGTTTACTTTGAAGCCAGAGACAATCTAACAGTCTGGTCAGAAACTGTATCTCTGGCATTTTGTTTCAAAGAAGACACAAAACATCCAGACTAAACCCAGGTCAGACTATATCTACACACGTATCAATCAAGCTGTAAAAGCAAAAAGAAAAGTCAGAGAAGGCTTCCCACCCGTTAGAAGCTGCATTTTCTTCACCTATTCTAAACAAGAACATATATAGACTGAAATCTGTGGAATGAAAAACTCCTTATAAATCACCTTTCTAATGGGACAATTTATCTCATCTTACCAAGAAGTAGAACAGCTATCAAATTAAGTGTTTAGACAAGATTACTTGATGATCATTTTAAACACTACATTTTTTTTTCTGTAGCTAGCAGAGTTTAACATGAATTAACAAAAATTTGCAAAAGGGAAAGAAGCTCTAAACTTGTTTTCTTACAAAAAGAAGCTTTGAGTGTCTTATTTTGCTTTTCTTTGAAGTGTGTAAGAATTATCTACTGTAATCATAAGGAAGATTCTGTTGGGATATCGCAGGCAGCATTAGTAATTAATACATTTTAGAACTCAAAGTATTTGGACATTTCTTTAAAGGATAACCTAGCTAACTTTTTTTTTTTTTAGCTTTTTAAATACTTTCCCTATCAATTCTTCAAAATTTCTAAGGCATCTGCATATGTCAGTTCTCCACAAAAACGGGCAAAATTAAGCTGAGAACTAAGGAAAAAAAATTGCTTGGTCTTTTTTAGCACTACTGTATTTCCTTCAGTGAAAGAACTATAGCACAAACCCCATGGCTTTTCCAGATTGTTTTTAAAGCTCAACTAAATTACACCTGAATTGCAGGATGTTACAATCTAATCTGATCTTAGGCTCAATTGTTCTGGACACATCAAAGTATTGTAACCCAATAAAGATTTTTCAAGGTAGTCACGTGAGCAGTTCAAGCACATAACAGCACACATTCCAACTCTCCAGCAGTGCTCATTTTGTCTAAGATAAGGATTTGTCTAATGCATGAGGTCACACCCATTCAAATAGATCACAGTGTAGTCAGAGGTTAGTTCTCCCTCTGGACAAACCCAAAAGGCATTTTAACAGAGAACAACAACTTTAGTAGTAAATAGATTTCTACTGTAAAAGCCACAGGCCAGAAACTACTGGATTCCAACTCCTGGTACTTGTTGGGGGGGTTGATTCCTTTGATCTGCAGTTCACTAATTTGGTTGGAACCCCCTGTACCTTGGAAGGAGGAGCTGCAGGTTTAGGAACCAGATTTTTGTAGACACTTGGGACAATGGTGGTGGCTTTGTTGCCATTTGCCAGGTGAGAAACAGGTGACGTAAATGCAGCTGAGAAGGCGGCAGAAGGATCCTCTTTTGAAACCTTTTTGATGACCAGCATCTTGGTAGGTTGCTTGGCACTAGGGGGGTTTTCTGTAAAAACGAAACGAGATTCAGATGTACAGTTTCAGAACAGCTTCAGTACACTGCTCCAGTTCCTCCCTCTCCATCTTAGATCCTGCATATCTGATTCTAGACCATTAGCTGCTCTTTCATTTCAGCTCTGAGAGAAGATACTGGATGTGGATATCTAAATACAATCCTTTCTAATTTAAACAAAACAGCTCCATTGATACTGAAAGGATAAATCTACAGTGACATCAGTTAACAGCCTTGCACCATTCTACAGAAATCAGAACAGGTATGAGCATTTTTTTGAGCAACTATGGATGAGCTTTGTTAGTTCACTAACACAACAAAAATATTTACGTAACTTATACCTCAAAAGACACACTGCTTTTACAAACAAGCACAGTTAATGTTTCTTAGGCCAAGTAAACACATTTCCAGGAGCATAACATTTTTTAAAATGCTAATAGTACAAACAGATAAAAGCCCCATAAAAGTTGTCAATAGGCTTTGAGCAGCACAACAGCTACCCGACAAACATGCAAAAAGAATACGACCCAAAGATATTGCAAGGAGTGTTTGAGTTTCTTTCGCATTTGTACAATTTACAGTATCTAACCCAACTAATCCAACTAGATATTAACAAATCTGTGTTTAACTTCTAGAACTGGCATCTTGTTTCACTTTTTCCTAAGGCACTGATTCACAGAGTACTTCAGGATCAAAAGCAAGGCTGTTCTGAGCTTAAAAAAAATCAACTAAACCCAAACCACAGAACTATGACAGCTTTGCTGTATTTCCACTATGAAGATCGCAAGTCAGGAACTAATGTCTAGTTCACTCCAATCTGCTCTGCCCTTCAAGTGATGTCTGTGTGAAATTGTAACTGCAGCATGACAGGAAGCGAACACAGAACAGTGACATTACTGCCACTGGCTTTTTTTTATGACAAGACAAGCACAGTTTCAAATAGACAAAAAGGCCAAGAGATTAGGGAAGATTGTGGGAGGAGAACACCAAAGTACAGAAAGTAGCAAACTGTCTGCTTCACTTAAATCTTTAAAATATTTTTGCGTGAAAAACCCAGCATTTAAACACTGGTTACAACTTTCTGCTCCATCACTGGAATTGTGTACAGTGACCTTTACCTACCCCATACTCCAGAAGGTGTCCCTAAAGGTTTGTTCTGGTTGTTTTGTCTTCCAGCTTCTGGATTCAAAGATGGCTGTAAAAAGACAATGTAAATGAATATATTGTTATATCACATGTAACAAAAAAAATAATCAGTATTAACATTTTGTTTCCAGGAACCCAGAGTATGGGTAGATTTCTCCGAACAGCACCTGAAGTGGAAGAGAGTGCTTTGCCACAAGACAACTAAAAATCAACTTTGTCTTCTCCCTAGTTTCTGCTGTACTTGCAATGGAACTACCAGAGGGTTCAGGATAATTATAGTAGAAGACTAGAGGAGTTAAGTAGATTCTACCAACCAGTACATGTATTAAAAAAATTAGGTATTTGATCAGCAGCTCAAAAAATAAAATAGAATCCAAATCATCAGTATATGAAGAATCTGTCCTCATTTCATAAATATTTTAATACAATAATTACGCATGAGCCAATTAAAAACCCCAATACTAGAATCACAATGTAAAGGAATATATTTACTGACAAAAAAAAGTTACATATAAATTTGTATCAAACCTCAGAATCCACTTTTTAGGACAAGAGTGCATGCAGACTCGGTGCTCTCTGCAGACTTATATGAGATTCAGTTTCAGAATTCAACTGGGTGGAACAACTAGACATGTCCAAGTTCAAAGCAGAGTGAAGAAAACCTAAGCATTCAATGACAAGTGATCCTGACTAGCTATTCCTATTCCCCTGTCCCAAATAACCTCAGTTCAAAATACAGCCATCTTTTCCCTCTTTTTAATGAATTCCTCCTATGTCAGTTACTGTGGTGACAGCATAACTCTAATAGTGAACATCCGAAATAGCAGGTATTTCTGTTCTATAAGAGTAAGGAAAAAATGTCACACCACAGCATAAATTCCTGCCTCAGTCTCCAGAAACTCCTCTGTTTAAGTGCTTCAATTTTTAGCTCCAGGTCAGGTTTATAGCAGAGGTGCTCACTTAGACTACCAGCCTGCTTTGCAGACCTTTCAGAAACTAAGTGCTGTCAGCCATGCAGGCCTAACAGCTCCACGCTTAACCACAGCATACATCAGTTTCACCGCTATGACAAAGACAGTACAGGAGTTACTAAACAAAGCTTGCTGTTTTGCAGCGTGTGCGTGGTATTATCATCTTAAAAATGAGGGAAGTAATTAGAGAAGAAACAGCCATGTAGTTAAGGAAGGCACTCATCAAGGCACTGAAGAAGAGAATGAAGTATGTGGAAGAAAGATTTAGACTAAGATAGACAACATGAGATTGCACAGCTACAATCATTGCAATATTTCTAGATTTCGACAGACTTCTGACAGTCAAAAAAACAGTCTTATAGAAAGCCTGAATTGCAGTACTCTTGAGAAATCAGGTAGTAGAAATCCACACATAAGGTTTATCCTCACTCTCCACCTGTTAACCACCCTTTGATGCAGGCTTCTGCTCCAAGCGGCAGCAGCTGAACAAGAGCACGCAATCACTTCCCAGGCCCTTCACCAAAAAAAAACCCCAGCAGCTTAAATCAAACTGCCTCCTGTGGCAATTTAAGTGTAGGCTCTGGATTTTGGCCTGAAGCAGCTGTGGGTATTCATGTATTTCACTCTGACTCGTAAATTCCTGAGCAGAAGCCATCAAACTGCCACAACAATTTCGGCTGTGAACAGCCTTCCAGAGATAAATGCTGAATAAAATAGCAAAAAACTCATGATGATACACACAAGTTAGCACAGTGTCACCAGAACCTCTCATTACAGGAGGCAGCAAAGGCTTTAGCACTGAAGATGAAGACAGAAGAATTGCATTAGAGGAAGGCACAGAGTTACCAGAATGTTACAGAGGATATTCTCCTTGTTACACTGGTCAAAAAGAGCCTAGAGACAGTAAATAGATACAGAAAGAAAAACATAGGGTCTGATAATATAACACTCTTCAAGGGTCAGGAGAAATAGAATTAAATTGAAAAGAGAAAACAGAAAAGGTGCACATCTTCCAAAGCGTTAGCATTAAAGAAGGAACATGGAAAGCATGAAAGCCTTAAGTCCAAATACTGTTTGATAAAGTTTGAAAAACTAAAGATATTCCAGTAAAAATAGAGCCAGGATGTAAGAGACTGTCATACAGATAATACCACACGAATCAAAATGCTGAATAAGAAGAAAGTTGGTGAACTGGAGATGTTGATGGAAGAAATGGCTCAAGAAATCCCAATCCACAGATTAACAGAGAGAGAGAGGAAAACATCTCTGATAATACTGTTCCAGAAGATTCAAGGCAGATGACTGCAAAGGTCTGAGCATGTCATGAACAAGCCTGGAAAGGTTATCACAAACACTGACACATATTAGAGTGAAGGAGACAGGAAGACTGAAGCAGGCAGACTGAAGATAAACTGAACAGATGTATTTCTAGGAGGAAAAAAAAAAGCACTGCAAGCAAAGCCACAAAGTCAATATAACTACACTTCCTCTGTCACCTTACAGGTTTCGCTGGAGACCTGACTTGAATGTTACAATGCCTTCAGTTCACAATAACGATTTGGCAAAACATATGAGCCAAACCCCATAATCCAACAGGTCTTCCAGTCCTGAGGGCTCTGGGTACCAATCAGCATCCTATCAGAGCTGGAATAATTTTGTTAAATTTGTTGTATCTCTAAAACTGAATGGAATGCAACTCTAGATCCTTACCATCTACCAATGCTAATACAAACAAGATCTGAAAAGCCATTTCTCACACCTTCCACTTCTAGTGAGAAGCTACACACTTACAAAGTCTTCCTCCTCAAACTGCAAATGCTCTTTATCTTCCTTCTTCTCTTCCCTGGATTCAACAGGCAGCTTTTCTTGAAAGGCGGAACTTTTCCGAGAATGGAAGTTGCCATTCCAGTGGCGGTGAACTCCAGTTCCTCCTCCTCCACGCTGGCTAACACCATCATGGCCCCGTGAGGGACCATGCCAGCCAGGCTGACTGCCAGAAAGCCCAACATGAGCTCCTTTAGAAACACCAGAATCTACAGAATCATGGCGGAGAAGGGATGGCTGATGCCAGCAGTCTAAACAAAAGGAGATAAGGATGCAAATAAAAAAAAATCAAAGTATGCAGAATACTGGAAATACCAGGTTGTTTTTCTCATTGTTCAGCCAGTGTTCACTAAGTAACTGCTGAGCTGAACTTAACTAAGTACTGTGTGATTATATCAGAAAACAAATCAAGCTACACAGTGCACATACAGCTACTATGAAAACCTCTTACGGCCTGAGCACATTGCACAGGAGAAGAGAGTAGACAACTCCCTCCTCAAAATAATCCTTTTCATAGGATGTTTTGAAAAGGTATCATTTGGGAAAATGTTTCTATTCTGCTGAATTCTTCATTCTGTAGAATATTTCAAAGTGTTTGCTCTCAGGCTGCATTCTGATCCTTCTCACTCACCTCCCGCAGTTCGGAGGGGCCCATTATTGAAAAATCCATCGGAGGAGTTGTGTCTCCTGCGGCTCACACCAAAGCGGCCCTCTCCCCGTGGAAGATGCTCTCCATGTTTCTCAAAGGTGGCTGCAGGGGACTGCAGAAAGTAAAAAGTCATGTAATGAAGCACTCATTTGGACTCTGCAGGAGCCTGTCAGCCCAGCAGTGACAACTGAAAAAACTACTTGAAAAAAACCACCAACCCCCACATTCTTGTATGAATTTTCAATACAGCATCTGTAACTGCATTGATTAGCCAGCAACATCAATGAGCTTGGATCTGATCCAAACAGCCCACAAATCCACCCATCTCACACAGAATCACAGAGAACCCAACACACTGATCTTACCCATGGTCAGAGCTATGAAAGGAGCTGATCTGTGTTACTGTTACCTTGGTTGACTGTGGTGTTGAGAAGTTAAGCCAGGCAGGAACAAAGTCATGCTGCGCCATTTAGGTCCAGTGTCTCCCTTCAATAAAATGAGGCATCAAACCTCATGGCCAGGCTCTGTAAATGAAAAGAACATTCCCCGTCATCTTATCCAAACTAAAACAATAATACAATTTATCTCTCAAAGTTTGGCCTATACAAATAGGAGGGGAAAAGTACTGAAGTTTTTTGTATTATACTTGAGCATTTTTCTCCTCCTGCTTTGTTCCTCTGACTAAAACAGGTAAGAACTTCCAACATTCCCAGTTACCTCCTCTTTACAATTAACACAACCATGAGGTTCATGACAGAATGGGCATGGAGGGGGAAGAGAACAGAACTGATGGCATAGAAAAGCCATACAAGGCAATGTAATAATCAAGACATGACAGAATTTGGAGAACAATCCTTCATTGCTCATTGTCTCACAGTCTGCAAAGGGGTGATCACTGCATGTATTATTCTAGAGGCTGTAAATCAAATATGACCAACTGGTGATGTTAAGAGACATTCAAAGCAGATCAGAGACCTGAAAGACAATCATATGCCAGCTCCTGCACCCCTACATTCTTTCCAACGTAACATTTTTTACTGCTCAAAATGATGAACATTTCACTATTGTTCTGTGTAACAGAATTCCACCTTTTTTGTGGAAGGTTCTCCAATTTACCATTTTGGCTTACTTTTCAACTTTAATTTAGCTAGAAAGAAGCCAACACAGCAAAGTAGTAAGTATATACAATCACTTACCCTGAGTTTGGCCTCTGCAGTCCAATGTCCTCAGTTTGTGTGCTTCGGCGACCTCTGGGTTCCTTCCTTCTCCAGAATTCTGGAAGGCCAGCCTTGAGGCAATAGTGCGTCTCGAAGCAGAGCACGAGAGGCCGCACTTCGTGCCAACTGTGCCCTTCACCCCCTCAGCTGCTCATTTTACCCTCTCTTTGCACTCTCACTACAAAAAAAAGATACCTAAGAAGGTAATTTATATTTTAAAAAGCCACGCCCACGTTCACCTCATTAAATTTCCTCTGGTCGTGGTAGTACAGAAATCAGCCTTTACATTACAAAAAGGTTTGTCAAGTCTGCATGACAACATTCAGAGCAACATCATGGTTAATACTGAACAGATACACTCAAGGCTGATGGACAGTTCATGATCTGCAGCAGAGGAACCTAAACACTCTGGAAAAAAAAGATACTACATAAAAACATTTGCCATAAATGCTGAGATCTAAACGAGAAGCATCTGCCCAAGTGCTCTTAAAATATAAATTTCATTTTTATCACATACATCTGCTAAAAAAAGGTAAAATATTTTAAAAATGAATGTTAGGATATACTCTAGTCTTCACGTAACTTGGCTAATGCGCCACAGAGCTAAGCACTACTTGATATAAAGCTCAGAAGCAGGCACAAATGTTCTCCCTGTTTTTCACCATTTACATGCTGAAACATAGGTCACATGAACAAAAAAAAGCCAGGTCCAAAAATAATCTCTTCTACTCTATTTTTTGTAGACTGGGTGCTGCTTTTAAAGGGACACAATTAATCCACAAGAGCTTCTCGTTCTACAGTGAAGAGTTCACTTCTGGGTCATAGTCCTCTTCCATCAAAGAGGTGAGACAGGAACTGTCGTCACTGTAAAAAACCAAACATAACTCCATCAGTACAAGTGGCATAAACACGACAAAGTATGACTAAAGAGAAGAACAGAAAGGGAAATTGAGCAACTAGAGTGCAAGTGCCAAAAGCTATTTGATCTCTGATCAAAACAAAACCCGAAATAATCTAATTAAAAGAGACTCCCTGAAAAGGGCATTTTTATTTTGAAATGATTGCTTTCCAGATTTATTCCACAAAAAGGCAATCAGAATAAAGGGAAGACTGGAGAAACTGCACTCAGCTGATGAAAGTGATTCCCCACTTCATAACAATTTTAAAACCTGCTGCTAAAAACAATGAGACTCTGGGCTGCAGGTAGGCCTGGCCATTCCAAATTTCTCATTTCAACATGCTCATGTCATTCATCACCTGTTCCAGTACAGCCAGACTCCCCTCTCAAGAGGATGATGACAGTAATACAAACGGTATTCCATTAACTTCTCCATGGAAAATACCACCATCACTACCAAAACCTGAGCTATTCTGCTATGACCTCTTTTTTTCTTGAGCCATCCTACCTAACCAGAAGCAAAAGGATAGTTTAGTGATCCCGAAACAACCGAGAAGTTTTATTACTGTTTTGATGCCATCAGGTGTTTTGCAGGATGCCTTTAGGTGTGCCTTATTATGCTTTTATATTTGATTTTGAGAGTTTGTTTTCTTTGTTTGGATATGGTTCCATTCTTTGATCAGTTTTGGTTTTCATTGGGTATGCTATGTCATTCTTTACTTAAGCAATGTCGATTTTTAAAAAAGCTTTAAAGGTGATTTTGATCAAGGCTCAAAATAAACACATGCTGGGGAATAGTAAAATAATCACCACCTTATATCTTCTGGGTCACCCCTTTAATAAAGCCTTCATTTTTATATTTTTTTTTTCTTTCTGGAACTAGATGTTACTATTGTATAGAGTTTGGAAAGATGGAAACACTTTCGCAGCTAAGCTCTGAGCGACAATCACATTTCTGCAGACAAAGTAAGAACAAGCAGCCTCACAACACATATGAACTACCAGCCAAGATAAGGAAAAACCAGAGTGGTCATGGCCACACACAGTATTGACCTGGGAACTTTCTGAGCACCCTACCATGTGCTACAATCAGACAACTGCAGTTCTGATCTCTAAAAATGTGTTCTTATATTAAAGGGCCATTTTCCAATGTGCATAATGGACATAATGGAACATCTACTGCAGACAGAACAGACTTCCCCCATCCTGCTGAACTCTGAACCGGTACAGAACTCCTTCAGAAGTGACCTTCTAAGTCTACTACCAAACGTTTGAGCAGCAAGTAGAAGATAAAACAGGGACAAAGTCAATGCAGTTGACTATATTTATACAAGATTCATTACCTTCTGAATAAATATGCTTTTCAGAAGGAACTGCATAGCAATTAAGCTATGTCAAGCTATTGATAGAAGTTAAAAAATTTAAGACGTTGATTCAATGAACCTTGAGAATGGTTCACAGCAATGTGAAAAATGGACCTAAAGAAAGCCCAGAGAGAGCTGCTCTCTGGATTTAAGGTGTCTAAATAAATGAACACCACAGAACTGTAGTTTTGAAGTAAGAACAAGGTTTGAGTACAAAATAAAAATAAAAACACCACAGAAGTACAGTGCTCATGTTCCATTTACCAAAAAGATTCCCAGTACCTCTGGAAAAGGCAAGGGAAAAACATATCAACAGTTTGTCTTGCTGTGAGTCTTCCCTTTTGATTTCAGCACAATCAAAGCAAAGGTGAAACATTTTGTAAAACTCCAGCCACCAATTTACAGATGATCTTGCAGATATTTGGGTCTCCTAAGCTGCTCTTTTGATATCACTGTTAGTACAAGGGACTAGGGCAGTTCCTTAAGCAGTGCCTAACACGCATGTAGACAGTCTAGGACAACACCTAGACCTGGCTCCAAAATTCAGCAGGGACATAAACAACTCTTCAGTCATCGCCTTCCTGGGCAAGTTCCAGCACAAAAAGAACAGATGCCACATTTAAATGCAATATTCTTTGCTGAAGCAAAAACGTTGTTAGATGAAGTGCTGTAAATTATAGTAGCACTGAAACTCTTCGGTCTCCAGGATTAGCCCATGTGCCCCCTCCTCACACACACTCTGAATCCTGTCCAACAGCCATCTGCAACCTACCTGAGACCACTTCCATAACCTACCACTCTGACAACAACATCACAAAATCCTAATGGGCAAGACTCAAAAGTCTCTCCATTACCCCCTCTAACAGCAACCTGTAATAAATTCTTGAGGAAAAAAAGTGCAAGACCAAGAACAAATAGCATCAGGATTCCCAGGATGCTTTCTCAGACTTTCAACCCAGAGTCTGTATTGCAATTTAATACTAGTCAGAGTTCTATGCAAATATGTTCAGTTGCTTTGTTTTCAGACACATTTATACATTTTTGCCTCCCAAATGAGAGTGGGCACAGTTTACCTGTGCTTTATGTAGAAGTCAACATGTGGCTATTAAAAAATACCAGTCTCAATTCAACTGGATATTTTCTTGTGCTATCAAAGTGCCCAACCACATTCTATTCAGTTTTTCATGATAATCAGAATTTTACCCAAGATAGATGGACTCATCAAGTCATGCCTCTTTCAAACTAAAAGTATCCATGGAAGCCTTCTGAACATCTCTAATCATCTTTATTAACCTTTACCCTATTTTTCAGGTACAATGCCACCAAAACGGCATCAAATGTTCAAGATTTGGGAGCATGGCCCATTTTTACAGTAGCAAAACTGTGCATTCTTAGTATCTAACATAGTTATTTTTCCCCATTACTATATCGATCTGAAATGACCTTTGCCAACTACTCAGTTCTAATACTGCATTTACAGTTCAGTCAAACTGATCTCTGCTTCACTATGGAAAACACAAGGACAAAGATCATCAGTAGCCACTCCCAATTCTAGGAAAAAAGCAAACGAAAGAGCTTGTCAATGCAAATCTAATGAATTCTCGCTTTCCTTTTAAATGAATTAAAATGTGAATTATTTCTGGTAATATGAACTAGAAAAAGAGAAAATAATAGTAATATTACTAAGTGAAACGGTCTCTAAAGGCATACCTCCTTTCAGAACAATGAAATCTGCATTAATGAGCTTTGGTGTAGGAAAAAAAAAAGGTTGTCTATCAACTATCCCAAAATATTATTTCACCCATCAAAATTACTCTGGCAAGTAATCCAAGTAGGAAAAAAAAATAAACTCTGTATTAGCACCTGGGTTCCACTTATTTTTAAAGGTTAATTAGAACTGTTAACAATTTATATTATTATTTTATATGTAATATTAAAAATGTCTTAACTGTTAGATTATAGCAACCTATTTTCTTAAGTTTTTCTTGTTCCAAAAGTACTTCTTCCCCTTGGTAAGTGCTTAAGCTGCACAACTAAATATCCTTCACTGTGACATTTTACATGCAAGTAGAAGTGGTATTTATCACTGAGTCAAACAAAATTGTCAGGTGCTCTTTTATATACAAGATTTTATAGTGTATTTGTCTAAACAAACATTCAAAACTGGCATGAGAACAGAAAGAACATACAAGCACATTCAACTTAAAGAGATACAACCCACAGTAAGAAACATCTGCAGTCAGAGACAAACTCCCATTCTCCAACACCTTTTCCATAAGGTTCTTGCTGTACAACAGTTGAATGGAGCTGCCTGGTTTTTTTTCAGCCTTCTGCTTACTCTCAATCCTACTCCTAACATACACTTGATCAGAGTTCATCTCTAAACCAGAGTTTCTCAAGCTTTGACTCACAAGCTGAGCTTTTCAGATATACCTGACAGTGGGAACGAAGGAGGTGTTTAGTATGTAAAGACCTGCATTGACCAGAACATCAGCCTAGAGAGATGAACTAAATATAATCAGAGCACTGAGCTATAAAATTTTTCACTGGAAGTGGATCAAGATATTTCAGAAGTCCTAAGAAACAGAACAGACGAGCCTTATCAGCAGTGCATTTTTCCTATTACTTCCTCTTCAATCTCCTGCCTTGGCCTACAGAGCTGTAAAAATGCAATGGGAAGCAGTCTCCTAAGCTCCACACTGCCTGCTGTGCCATGACGTGCATTTCCAGCAGCTCTTTGGGAATACCTGGAACTAGGGCTTCCAACCTTAGTTCACATTACGTACTGCAGTGCACATTTCTGAAATGGACACATTTTACTGGGAGCTTTTTCTGCTTCACTGTACCCTGTAAATGTCCCCAGGTCCCTTCAGCACTGTTGTCTACCAAGAATCCTATTAGCTGCAGCCTCTAATTCAGTTTCTCCTTTCCTGCAACAGCAAATCACAAAGAGTGGAGCCTCTAGCAGAAAATCAGCATAAAAGTAAACTTTTACCCTTCATTACACATCTATCAATCCAGTTAATAGCAGCTGTAAAAGGTCATAAGGACAACACCTGTCTATTCCTGCCACGATTTCAGTTCATTGCATTTCTATTACTCTAAATAAAACATGTTTACTTTAAAGAAGTTAAGATTTGTTTTTCTAACCAGCCAAGTCAAGGGGGATTTCAGTAATATTCCTAAAGATCAGATGTCTGCTGGGTTGCAAAAGCATTCAGAAGCATTAGTGAACAATTTAACGGACGCAGAAGGCAGAACAGAATTTACTTCCCTCATCACTTTTCTTTCTGTGAAACTCTTTTAAAGTTACTTAATCAAGCAGATATGCCCAAACACTCAAAACAGACCCCTCTCCACTTAGCTACTTTTCAGAATAGTGTCACTGAATAGGTGTATGTTACTCTATGATAAGAACTTAATACAATATGTATTCACTGCAGGTTCTCCTTCTAATTACCTCCAATTCACCCAACACATTCACAGAAATAGGGAGCCATAGCCTGGGGTCCAACTCAGGAAGAGTTAAAAGTATGCTACTGATTTCCTTAAGGATATCAAAAAGCCTCACATGAAATTTCACTATCCAAGAACATGGCTTGGTCTTACTATCTTAAACATTTTATTAAGATAATCATATTTGGGCACACAGACTAAAAGTACATCTAGTTACAGCCCCCCCTGCCACAGGCAGAGACACCTTCCACTTGACCAGGTTGCTCACTTCCAGTGATGGGGCATCCATACTTCTCTGGGCCATTTGTGCCAGCAAATTCCATTTATGACATAATTATAAATCCTGCCTCAATTTTGCATGCATTATTAGGCCTCACTGTAAAAGACAAAAGTGCAGCATAACTCATTCAGTTGTCATAACAACTGGTGAGCCACATCTTCACAAGTTGTGATCATTCATTTCCAGTTCACTTACAAAAAGTATCTACAAAACAAACTTACTTTTGTTTTGCTTTCACTTCCATTAATACAATTGTCTAGACACACCTTCACCCTGTCTGCAGAACTGAAAACCAGATCCCTTTGGAGAGGACAAACGCAGATGTTCCGGAATGGCACGTACAACTGGTAGAGCTCACACACCTGAGGTACCAGGAATCAGAAGAACTATATCCCAGATATGCCATCACTACTCATTTTTTCCCATTATAACACACAGCCAGCTATCCAAAATGGCTGCACAAATGTAAAGAAAGGACAGCCCAATTAATTAAAAATACTGCAAAAAACATTGTTTAAATGGTATATGCTGAAAAAAAAAGTCTAGTATCTAAAAATGCAGAGCATCACTCACAACAGGTTTTCTAGAATTACAAAAATATGAGTCCATTTTAGAACACTAAATGATGGATCAAAATGTTAATCATGTACTAAACTAAAATCTTCCCAGATATAGATATTAAACGTTTTAGTGAAAAGCAGCTATTACTGAGAGATTAACACCTTGTTTTTCAAGCTTAAAGCAAATGAATCTATCTTGCAGAGTCATCAAAACTGTTTTGTATTCTAGAGAGAACACTGCTATATAAATCTGTACTCCAAGATGAAAATATGCCAGAAACTTGGCCATACAAAAATTCTTCCAGAGTAACAAGCTAGGGGTGGGGGAAAATCATACCAATGGTTACATACCTGACCATTTATGCAAACCAGATGACAAATTTAAATGAACTGAAAATAGTTTAAGAAAGGTCCATACAGACACATCTATGTCCTAATTCCCTTTTCTCTACTGACAGTCCTTCCACTGGTATCTCACATAGCTCTGCTTCACAAACAACCTGTCCCTTCACATACTTACTTTCCACTTCTCCAAGGTCATGCTGACCCAGTCCTACCTCCTTCAAAACTTCTGGACAAACACACACCCCCACAAAACCACATACTGAGCAAAGCCTAAGCAGTCTGGTCTCATGAATACATACTAGATCTAAAGTACAGCAGGTAAGAAGATGATTTTTTTTTCTTTTGTGATAGAAACTAAAGATACAAGGGCATACATGAGCAACAATCAAGTAACAGAGAAAAGTAACTTCTAGGACTGTAGGAAAGATTCTTCACCGAATAAGAAAACACCACTGACAAAAATACCACCTTTAGAAATGCTATTGATTGAATGACACCTTCTGCTGATCCAAGTTTCTGCAAGCAAGATTACCACACAAAAGCCAGCAAACTTGTCTTTGGAAGCAAGTTGTACTTAACTCAAAAGCCCAAAGCACATTTTGGAAAAGACAGCATCTGGGGAACCTGTACAGAAGCCTGTGTAAGACGATAAGTCTCTGGACCTTAGCCAGCAAGTGTGATACATCAAAAATGAACCCTTCCAAGGGGTTTTCATGAGTTTACTCCTCAAAGCAGCAAGAATACCAAGATAACGCAATTTAAAACATGTAAAATCTAAAAGGGCCAACTTCTCATAAGCACAAAATAGGAGAGCAGAGACTTTCTAGCTATTATGCCTACCACCAATTATTCATGGGTGTTTTATACTGTGCAGCCACTGGCAATGCTGTCACCCCTTATGCCTCTCTCCTGTGCCTGCTAAGATTCCACTTCCCTCCAATGCCCCTTTAACTGTCTTTAGTACTGTTTATGTTAGAGAACTGTGCTATTTACCTGAAATATTAAAATCTGTTTACTGCTCTACCCTGCTGCAGGGAGCAGGATTTCAGGTATTGTACACCTCTCTTAAACAAGTGCATCTATTGACATTACTGATACAAACCAAAGAAACACACTTTAAATAGTATTAGGCTTTAAATGTGAACAATGCTCTGAACTTTCAAACAGCTTTAGCATTTCATTAAATAAGGTATTTTAAATCTGGACAAGCTCTTTAAGGAACAAAATCAAACATCTATTTTGTACTGCACTTTGATCTACAGACCTTTTGCAAGAAAGTCAAGATAAGGCTCTGTTCTGCCCAGAAGCTTACACAGCACAGAACCTTGTCATGGATGCCTTCAAGGTACTGCTCTCGTCCCCAAACCCTCATGACAGAATGAGTGAAAGGGCAATGAAGAGCCCATCTGTGTAGTCTGTCCAAAGCCTTAAGGAACAAAGTCACTTCTGCTGCACAGTAGCAGGATAATATTCTCCATCATCAGGAAAGAATTGCAAATACATAATTACTGGCTTATCCCCAGTGTATGCTACATACCTCCTGCCTACCTGTCTTCCAGAAATGTGGATGGAGCCTAAGCAGAAGTAAGTAGTTCTCCAGTACCTTAAAAAAATACAGTGGGATGGGTAATTCCCACTAAGGGTATTTCATAAACCAGTATTTTATCAGGGTTATTACTGCTACTATAGCACATTTGCATTTATATACATTCTGTCTGGAGTGGAGAAAAACACATTTCCTTTGGAAAAGATCCCCAAATGCAACCAGACTATTTATCAAATATTTGTGTCAAGGCAAGAGAGACTACAAATCAAGCAGAGGGAAGTACAGATCTGCATTCCAGATGAAGGATAAGCAAGTAGAAGGCATGTCATTTGCAAAGAGGAAGGAAAATTGAAAGCCAACAAAACAGAGGACATTCAGAAATAAGAGACCATTCTCCTAAACAGTACTGGAGTAATTATTCCCCTCAGTACCACTGCTTGGTTCCTACAAGACCAGTATTTCATTTCAAATTAGGAAGGGAGGTGCATTCCAGTTATAGGTACTTCCCCTGAAGACCTGCCAAGACTGAGGGACAGCTCATACCTCTGCCCCTCCCTGCTTCTGGATTATTTCCAAACCCTTTCACATCAAGACCAGGACAATATGATCAAACTCCACATTTATTTGTCCGTAACTAGGACATGACAAAGATATGTTCACTCAGCACTTTCCAGCATGTGTACAACACCTGCATTACAGTTTGTAAAGTTTACATTGTCTGCAATGGTTTTCATTTCACTGGTTTAACATTTTCAGCACTTTCTCTGAGTGACAAAGTACTAACAAACATCAATGCAGAAAAGTCACTGAACATAATTCAGTTTAAGGAAACTCTTATACATATAAAATAAATTGCAAAAATAATATATATTCCACTAGTTTGGTCTTGGCTTTAAAAAAAAAAAAAAAGTGAAAAAGTGATCTCTACTGTGATCTAATGATTTGCTGCAGATGGGACATATATCCTCTTTGCACGTTCACAGTGTTTTCCTGGAGTTCTCTCTATGACCTAGTCTGTGAAACTGAGTTAAAATAAAGCAAGGAGTTATGGACAAAATGTTGTCCAGCTGGTTTGGGCTTTGTCTTTAAGTCTTGAAGAGAATTATTGAGCTGTTTTTCTCCAGGTAATAGGTGCAGGCCAAGACCAAAACACTGTCGTTCTTCTATCCTAGTGTCTCACAATAAATTAGGAAATACAACTGAAACATCTGTGTGCATGTGTGGGAGAAATCTTCACATATTGCATAGGTAAGCATGTTTTCTAGATATTTGAAACATTTAGCTCTCCCCTCTTCCATCACACATCTCTGAAAGTCAACTAAGCAATGCTCCTCCCTTCACCAATTTGTACAGTGATCTTCAGCCTGCAGAGGTCCCAAAATTAATCCTAAAATGTCTCATGAAGTATCAGAAAAACGAGTTTGTTTTCAGCAGACTGGAATTCATTATGCAGCTATACATACCTCCACTGGAATATTTTTTGGAAGCTGTAAATGAAACCAGATTAGCACACCAGCATGCTCCAGTGTATCCCTACAATTTGTTTTGGTTATTTGTATGGCTTGAAAGTCTCTCCCTGCATCTAATGCTTCACTTGAACATATTCTGCTGCAATTTCAACTTATAACTGCTTGTTTTATTAATGATGGATGTGGAAACCTGACTAAACTCTCCTTGCAGATATCTTTTAAGAAATATTTTCTTCAGACCAAAACTTCAGTATTGCCTGAAAGGCAGCTTTAGCAGGTGTTTTTATTTTTTTGTGGGAAAATCCCATAGACCACCCTCTATCCCAGCACTGTTTGGCAGCAGAAAAAGGATCTTCTATCATATTCTGGGATCAAATATAGCCATGCTTTTCAAAAAAACAAACAACCCACCCTCAACCAGTCAAATTTTACTGGCAAAGATAAAGCTTCCAAGTTCAAAGCATCAATGATGAAAATACTGACGTGACCCACCTACCAAGTGTGACAGCTCACAGGCAGTGACAGGACAACAGAGCTGCCTCCCAGTCATACCTGCAGGTAACTTTCAAAAGTTGCTTTATATATCACCTGCTTATGTCTGATGAAACCTGATGTATGAAAGCATTGTAGAGCTAACCAATCCATCTCTCCCCCAATTCTTAATTATGGTTTCTCTCTTTCACAGACTTTGTTATTTTCTTTACAGATCTTGTTACACAGCCATAACTTTCCCAAGTATCACATTATCCCAAACTGAACAAGATAGTCCCTGCTGAAGACCTACCACTCCTCAGCAGAACAGAGAAACTGCTTCATTGCCTTGTTTAAAATGCTTCTATATGTTCCAGTATGACAAGTGAATTTTCATGACAGTGATGCTGCTGACTCATGATAATTTAGGAACCATTACAGCCCCCAGATACTCCCCCACAGAACTGCTGCCCTGCCAGCTGCTACTTGTCTGTGTAGGCAATATACCAAAACACAGTAATTTGAACCCATCTACACCAAAATGGCTGAATCCAAAGCTCTTGTTTTCAGACCATTTATTGAATTTGTCAGGATCACATTATCTGTGTGTTCAGTATGAACATTATTGCAATATAGGGAAGTGAAACCACCAAAAAGTACATGACGCAGGATAGACTCCCTGATATGAACACTCTTCCTTTGGACATACCCAAGTCTTGTCTTTTTTTCTAGATGTTAGGAGAGAAAATGCTCCTCAGCTCTTCAGCATTCTGGAACTTTTCCCACCCCCACAGGCTCTCAGCTCTTTAAATACTAGAGGATACATTCCAAAAGGCCCAGTCAACCTGAAGACACTGAAGTTATCATTAACCCACTTCTCTACTTTTAACTGGAGTTCAAAGTAGAGGAAAGAGTTTTCCCAAACTAACAGTCAAGATCATAACACATTCAATATTTTCAGGAGGAGAGATCCTTGCCGAGTTTAAGATTAACATCAAAGGTCTTTTCAGACCATCTCACGTGAGTCCTGATTAATCACTTGATGATGGATGACACATTGTAACACAATGGCAAAACACTCCTCTCTGCTGAAACGCTGGAGACCTGTTGTAATCTTAACCATACACCTTCACCAGCAACTCTGTGAATAATAGCAATAATTTCTGCGCCCAGAATAATACCATATACCTCCCTGGCAGACTCAGTATTTACAAGTTAATTGTTCAACACAAACTGAAGATGACAAAATTCCAAGAGAGTGTCACTCACTGCCAAATACTCTGTATATTGCAAATACACTAGGGGGAGGGGGTGACACAGATATCCAGAATCTAGAAGAGACACCAAAAATAAAACTTAAATTAAAATTTCTAATTTCTTCCTGTATTGAAAAAAAGGGGATCCTTAAACCTAGGGACATTTAGACAACATTATACATATACTTTCTTATCAAGAGCCACTAACATCACACCACAGAGCAGTGATCCTCCCTCTAGTGTGGAGGATAAAACTATGCAAAACACTGAACTGGAAATGATCACAAGATTCAAGGAGAAAACAAATCAACACTGGCATTTTTGCTAGAATGTCTGTAAGTCCTAGAACTTCAGTTGCTCCTGGCAAACTCCCTAATGTACAACAGTCCCTGAGGCACAAGGTCACATGCTACAAAATATTTTTCTGAGCATCATTTATTGCAGAAAACCCCAGTTATGTTTGGCTGCACTGGATCAAAGCATTTTTGTTAAGCCAGACCTTGGAAGTGCAACTATTTCAGATTAGTCATATTATAGAACTGCAGACACCAATACTTAACAAAACTCTTTCCTGCTTAATTATAGAAAGGCCTAAGTAGCAGAAAGTGTGAAAATTCTTCTCCTGACTTTTGAAGACCAGCTAGAGAAGGAGTTGCACATTTAAATCAAGAATTTCCAGTCTGGAGTGATATAGCCTGATCATTAATAATGTGTGATCAATTAAGCAAAAATGCTTCCCTCCCTGCTTACTGTCATGCTCACAGACCTGTCTAACCTAGAACTTTTAGGTCTGCACAGTGTTTGCACATACATGTATACGGCAGTGGACACTTAGCCACTATCATTCTCTACCTAAATCCACTTCCAAAACCATAACTTTATCTTCTGACCATACAGTAACTCATTAAAGTTTGGCACATTTTCACAGGAACTTATAAAGTTACAGCACACAAGTTAAACAACATTCTGGCTTTCATGAAGTATTCTAAGCAGGACCACGTTTCTGCCAACTTCACTGCTTTTCATCAAATCTGACGAGCAGAGAGAACATGGACTTCAATTCCTCTTGCTGAAACAAAAGCCACACATGATTTAGTTGGCATCCTGGTCACTACGTAAGTGACAGTGAAATGCCTACTTACACTGCTGAGTTTGCAGAACCAAAACTAAACCACTCCTGCCTCTACAAATAGATTAACATAAAACTTAAAAATCCCAGACAAACTTCCTGGTACACACACTACCTCATCAACTGCAAAATCCAGTAAGTATGACCTGGATAAGTCAGAGCAACAGTCACCCCCTGGTTTCCACGGAGCTGTAAGGAAAAGCTGTGTCCATGCAAGCACAACCAGCAGGAGAGAGGTGCTTTAAAGTTTCAGCTCTACTGAACAGAGTCAGCCCTTTTCCAATCTCTCCATACAGACAAACAAACAAAGCACACCCTGGAGTACACTTCACAGCTAAGTCAATTCAGCAGTTACACAACTAACTTCAAACAACGTGTAACACTCAAGAAAGAAAAAAGAAAAAAAAAGTAACTATAACTCCTGAGCCAATAGTTTTTCTTCATTTTGTAAAGGCAAGAACTGCATTATCTGACACCCCACACTTCTCAAGAAATTCACAGATCTAACCACAGCATTTTTCTGTATTAAAATAAGGATCCCACAACTCCTGAAATACTGTTTCCATTTAACAAAAATGCTTGTGAATATTATTTTTCCTGTAGTGACTTAGTTTCCTAACTTAAAACAGGAATATCAAGATTTAGTAACACCATGCAGCAGTCACATATGTGAGACAAGGTGATCATGCCCTGTAAATATTCTCGAAGTAAAGATTTTTTCCTAACATTTGGAAGTATGCACTTCATTTGATTTGTCGTATTTCACATCTGCATTCTGATCCTCATATTTCTGAGACACTGCAGAAAAAACAGGATTTGCTTTTTTTCAGAACAAATGCCATCTGTTCCCTGCATATTTTCGCTTTAGGTCCTTGTAGGATATCTGCAATGGAAACTTCTGTGTCATATAGGATTCAGGCTACAAACCAGATGAATATAAAATGCAGAGGGCTGCTGCGTTTCCCTACAAATAGCTGTAAAAAAACCCCAACACCATAAGGAAGTATCACCTGAAGACTTTCTGTTCTACATACAAAACTTCTAATAAGTTTTTCTTAAAGGGTCTTTCCTCTGGGAATAAAGTGAAAGAGTGCGAGACGAAAAGCTGCTCCTCTTAAATCTGGGAATTTTTTAATTTGTTCCTACCACTGCTCTACACCTGTTTCCTTCCTGAGTCAGAAACTGGAAGTTTGAAATATCGTGCTCTCCAAATGGATAAGCAGGGGAAACCTTTCACTGAAATACCAGCCATATTCATTCACGAAGTAACATTTGCATAAGCTTTTTTCATAACCACCTAACATTTTTATAGAAGCAATGTCAACTCTACAGTAAACTCAGCTTTGATGGTGCTCCAATTATCTCAGCTGTTATCTCCATTCCCCCTCTTTGCTATTTCCACACTTTGCTCAGGCACTTGCAACGTTTCAGAGTATTATCAACATTACTAACACTTGTGTCACTCACAGCTCGGGGGCGGGGAAAGGCAGGCTGACCTACCTGGTCATGTTAATATAAAAAGATCTTTAAGCAACACTCTTAAACCATTCCACCATTACTTATAAGAATTTAAATAGCTACTGTTCCTCTAAAGCTGTTTAAAAACTCGTAATTGTGCAGACACCCACTGACTGCTCTAAAATCGTTCCAAAACAGCTCGTTACTAAACTGAACTGAATTCAAAGTCTTAAACGGATATTTGAAACGCTAGGCGCGTTCTCATCAACTCCAGCCCCAGCCCTTTAAGTTCAACCACGCAAGACCTTAGGCCAAAGGGGCATAGAACACACTGGACACACGGAAATAACTTTCAGGCCGGAAAGAGCCGCCTCATGCTCGGGCCAGGCGCTGTTTCCCTACGAGGAGACACCGAGCGGCACCTGACAAGTTTCCCAGCCTCGCTAGCAGCGGGCAAAACGAGCCGAGCCCCTGCTGCCCGCAGCACACGTGTCACTGCCGGGTGCCGACCGCCCCTTCCCGCCGGGGGCAGCCGGGAAGCGCGGCCCGGGAGGAGCCCAAGGGAACGGCCGGGCCGCCCGGTTTCGTTTCCAGCCTAAAGCGGGGTCGCCCGTGCCCGGCCCCGGGACTCACCCGCCGCCCCGGCCCGCCCCCCCGCGCCCCGCTCACGAACGGCCTCATGACAGGAGCTCAGCTCCGGCAGTGTCAGCGCTACGAACTTCCCGGCTGAACAGGAAACAATAAACCGCAGAAGCCCGTTCCCCACCGCCCACCCCGGCCCGGCCCTGCCCGCGGGGACCTCGCGCTGCCCCCCCA
>VZSR01000245.1:10343222-10381637 GCA_013398615.1 Brachypodius melanocephalos
TTTGGGATTTGTAGTCTGCCTGTGAAGGGCTTGAGCGATGCGGCGATGCCGGAAGACATAAAGCAGCGCTTTCTGCAGAGCGCACTGCTCCTCAGGAGAGCTTCTGTGCCACGGGCAGGAGAGGAGCGTGTCGCTCCTCTGCCAGACCGACCACGGCCCTCGGGCTAAGAGTGATCGGCGCTGCTGCCCCCGGTATCGGCTCGGTGGGCCCTTTCCCGGCGCGGCGGAACACGCTGGGCCGCGCCGGTTCCCGCTCGGACCGGTAGCGCTAAGTACCGGGCGCCGTCGGAGCGCTTATGAGGGCACCGGAAGCCGCCACAGCGTGCGGGTCCGGGGTGGTGGCAGCACTGGTGAGGCCTGTCTGGTCTGTGGTGGGCGGAGCGGCCCCTCGTTCCTCTGGAATATACATATATTCTCTGCTCCCTTCGCCCTTCGTTAGGGGAGTTTGGCTGCACGGAGCCGCCTTTCCCTCTCGGCTCAGCAGGACCGGGAACTGCGAAGTCAAAGTCAGGGCGAGCCGCCCACCTCCCCCGGTGAGTGTTGTACCCCGGCAGGCAGCTTACCTGCAGCTTGAATGGGATGGTTTTTACACTCATTTTTTAAAATTAATGCTTTTTCCGCATGTGAGGAATTGCTCCTTTATAAGCTTTGTGCAGCCATTATCCCTTGAAGAGGAGATGATCCATGAACGGAAAGCTATCACCTGTTCCCTGATAGTTCTTTAACTAGAAATTGTTCTTGCAACAGTTAATACAGCCTTAGATTTCAGTTCGTAAAGCTGCTGGAAACTAAGTATTCTGCAGTGGGCAAGTACTGATCGAATACATATGTAATATATATACATATATCTCTTTAAATATATACTTATAAGACTCTTGTAATTGATAAGTATAGACTGTGACTGAACTTTAAGCATCAGACCAACTTCTGATTTTTTCTGTTTTAGGGCATTGACAAAACAAGTATGTTTCCTTTCATACAACGATGCTGCTTCAACACACATTTCAAAGTAAGTTACTGAAGACTTTTTTATTTGATTTTATTTAAAAGTAAAATAGCAAAAGATAGGACTGCAGCTTTGAAAAAAAAGGTGGCTTCCAAGTTGGAGTTTATCACTCAGCTTTTCTGGAATAGTTTGTCATTTCTACAGCACTTTTAGGCAATGCTTTTTCTTTTCTAAAATCAAATTTTATTGTCTCAAAGTCTTTCTTCCTATCATTTCTTGATGGAGTAGCGAGGGGACAGTAGCAGGTTTCTGGTGTGACCTTATTCTGGTTCTATATGAAACTATTTTATATTTTACTCTGAAAAGGACTGATATATCTTAAAAGTGCCTAGAATATGCACGTAGGTGGGGAGGGATAGGTGGGCACTGAGTAAACTTTGCTTGTGCACTCTGGAGAGCCCCGTTGCTCTTCATCAGCTGCACTGGGTCCCTTCATTAGTTCAGTTAAAACCAGTTGAAATTCAAAGGCAAGGACAGCTGTGGTGTGACCTGACCTGGAAAACCACTTGGTACATTCTTCAGTAGGTAGTTTAGGTACCTGCAGATCTATCAGCCTGCACTGTGCAGTGTTCAGAACAAGTTTTGTGCTTGCAGCTGCAGAAGTTAACTGGTCCCAGTCTGCTGCTCTGTGGGAAGAATAAAACAACTTGGTCTTCCTTGGCCTTCCAGCTGTGGAGAGATGCACATCCTCTGTCAACATCTCCGAGCCTCAAACCAGCATCAGTTTACACAACCAAGCTCCAGGCTTTGCACACCTCTCTGCCTGTCTTCAAGAAGAAAGCCCCTGCAGAATCTGAGGCAGAATCGCAAAAAAGCGCAGGATCACTGAAGGATTCTCCCAAGCCAGCCCTTTACTTAAGCCTCGGGGGGCTGATTCCGTTTGTGGCTGTGCCGCTGGCCATGGCCCTGCAGGGCACCTACAGCCCAGAGCTGGCCTTTGCTCAGGTTGCCTACGGTGCTGCAACAGCGTCATTCCTGGGGGGAATGAGGTGGGGGTTTGCTCTCCCAGAAAACAGCCCAGCCAAGCCAGACTGGCTGAACCTGGCTAATGGCACAGTTCCTCCTCTGCTTGCCTGCCAAGCTTTGCTTTTCAAAGATGTCACTCAGGGAGCACTAATGCTCACACTGGCCTTAGGGATTGCGCTGCATTATGATGTTTCCCTTCTTCCTACTTACCCCAGGTGGTTTAAAGTACTGAGGGTAGTGGGAACAATGGTGATGGTATTATCCCTGCTGGCCACTGTAGCACTGAAAGCTTTCTTAGAAGAGGAGCAAAGCGATGACAGAAAAATATGGCAGAACACAAATTAATAAATCACTAAGGAAAAGCTATTATCTGCCAATAAGGTATTTGTATGGAGTTCTAGGAGAAATAAAGACTGAACTGTGCTTAGAAGTCCTATGATGGCAGGGATCAAGATGCTTATTCTTGAAGCAAAATGATTTTCCAATTGATTTTGAAGCTAGTACAGGAGGGAAGGATTGTAAATTGCAATTACTTCCAAGGCAAGCATGAGTCTGTCCTTATCTGTAGAACAAAGAATCACTCCTGAATGAGATGTTGCTCCTCTAGGAATTTAGAATGGAGATTAAAAATGACATGGGTATGAATTGCTCTGTTCTGAGCTATGAAAGCATCTGTTTTGACTGTCATGCGTGATCACGTTCTGAGGTGGGGAAAACAACAGTAACAAGGTGAAAGCAGTTCTACTTTGGTGTTTAAAGAAGTAGCAGAGAATTATGTAAAAGCACATTCTACTCAGTTGCTGTGTTGTAGAACAAGACTCCTATTTCACTCCTATTTTCAGAGAAGGTGCTGAAAATCACAGAATGGTTTGGATTGGAAGGGGCCTTAAAAATCATCTCGTTCCAATCCTCTACTGTATACAGGGACACCTTCCACTAGATCAGGTTGCTCAAAGCCCCATCCAGCCTGGACACTTCCAGGAATGCTGCATGAAGTGCTCAGGATGGTGTCAGGTAAGAAAGGACAGGGGAGGTTTGTTTGCAGTGGCAAACCAAGGTCAACACTCACCTGAAATGTGTCATTCAGCTCCTGTGCTGGTGTGGGGAAAAGCTGAAGGGAAAGCTTTGTATCACTGACGAGGTGCCACAAGAGATGGAAGGTCAAATTCCTGCTCAGGCTTACTGAAATGAAAAAGGCTATTTGGGCCTGTTCCTAGGTTTTGTTTGGATTTAGGGCTGCCCAGCAAAGGAAGCTGCGTGCAACACAGCCATAAAGATCTGCCATACTCCTAAATTAGAGGACTGTTAACTTATGCTGTGACACAAGGACTCAAGTGCTGGCACTAAGGGATCAGATCATGGGACAGAAAGTAGCTTCTGTCTTCTCCCTCCTAAGAATCCATATATTTGGACAGGTACCAAGGGACTTGTAACCTGCAAACCCTCCATGATGGGTCTATTACTGGAACCACTGCAGAAGCAGTGTACTTAATTCTTCCTAGCACATCATTTAGTGGAACAGTGGAAGATACAACCTAAGTCACATGGATTTTCTTCTTTATGTCAGCTACCTCAAGAAACCCATTAAATGGGATATGGGCATATTTCCTGTAAGCTTTTTATCAGAAATATTTAAATACAGTATAAGATGCAGGAAGAAAGCTGAAAATTATATCTACATATGTTCTTAAGGCCAGATAATCCTCATAGTTCTATTAAAGCACTATTCTTCATTGCTGTTCTACACCAAATAAAGCACATATTGTCCCTTAAAATTTGTTACCTGTTCATTCTGCAAAGAATAGATGTTTAAGAAACCTGCCTGTGCTGGAGATGGAACCATCTTGTATGATGTTGCTGAAACAGCAGCTCTGTACATCAGCCTCTACCTTTTGCAATCTGTTAACATTTGTATGTTAAACAACATATTAAGCATTTATGGGTATCAATTGCTCTACGCTGAACTATGAAAGTACCTTATTAAACAATATATTTCAGAGCTTTCTGAATATAAAGAAATAAAATTGAGTTTTTGAATGAAAATGTTTTTTCCATTCTTTCTTACTTAGATACGGTATCTTTTAAGATGAGTCCAGAGAAGAGTCCTATCTTTGTCTTGATTAGGTAAAAGAGGTGCTGAGGATCAGAGACCATAATCAAGCAGCTTCGAAGTTCCATTCAAACATGACAGAATCAGTTACAAAACCTGGAGAAGGTAACTTCAGACAACTGCAGACTCCCTCAATCTCCATTAAACCAGGAAGTTTACAGGTAGGGATCAAAAGCCTTAGTTTGGGAACTGATTAGTTCCCAAACTAATAAAAAGTGTTTCTCAAACGGTTCCAAGAGGGATCCTGAAATATAAAGAAGAAAGACTAAGAAATACTACCTGTAATTTCATCCCACAGAGGGCTGAATAGAGCTGGCAAGACAGTCAGACTCCCAAGAAGTCTAAGTGATTTTATAGAGAAGAGAAACACATGAGTATTTTACTGCAGAAGCATGTTACTTCCACCACACTCAGTCACAATTTATAACCAGTCTTTCCCTAGCGTTCTACTGGGAAATATGATTTCCAACAAAAAGAGAAGATTACCTATTATATGAAAGTGGCAGTAATATAGCTTACTAAGTTATGAAAGCAACCTATTCAAAAGCATTCCAATCAGTTCAGAAAATGCCTTTTATTATGAAAAACAGTTTAAACAAGCTTATACTTGAAAAAAAATCAAACCATTAATTCAGACACATAAGAAATCCTTTGAAGTAAAAACACACAAAAGATTACGGAACTCTCCATCATCTAGCATGTTTTAGCCCAACTCTATGTTAGATTTTAGGACCTAGATTATTAAGGTACCTGCAACACTCACCTTGGAGGATTTATTCACGTTATTAATTTGTTAATTTTACACAGGGGATACTGACCTAAACAACATGAGTGCTCCTTTGTCTAGGAAGTGCCAGGCTTCCTGTTTGGTGACATTCTGGTTGTGGTTTTGTGTTCCAGAATAACACTGTCTATCAAAATTCAAGCAGCCTCACTTCAGACTCCATGCAAATCATCCACAACTGTGCTGAAAATGCAGCCACAGTGTGCAAAAAGCAACTTCAAATACGTTAATTAAATTAATGTAGAAATAACTCTAAATTCTTTGTAGTATTGTTTTACTAAGTGTATCTGAGCTAAATACAAACTCCTTAAGAGCACACTGATATCATCACTTTAATGGTAAATGCAGCTAATTCTATCACAAAAAGCTCCATTGGCTCAAACTTGGATGAGACAGGATACAAGATGTGGTGAAGGTGAAGGAGTGTGCCTTGTAGAATAGCAAGTGTTCAATGCCAAGTCTCGGCATGTGTCATACAGGGTAAAAAACACATTTGATTATGGGGGCAAAAGCCTTTCCCTGTGTTTTTATACTAAGAGAAGCCCTAAACAGATCAGCCAATCTAATGAATAGCATTTGCATTTAAAATTTACCACAGCTTACACAAAAAGGAGCTCTACTGGCATTACTGACACCACTGAGATGAAAAGCCAGTGCTGAAGGGGAACAGCATTATTAGAACTGTGAGGACAACCTTCCAGAATAGGAAATTCTCATCCACTCAACACTTAAATTTGTGGAGTGGCCAGAAAGTAAAGATCCAATTCATATTTAATGCCCACCATATCCAGCAACAGAAAAGAGGCTTAAATGCATCAAGGTCTTAAGTAGAGGCAGCAAGTCTTTTCCGTCTGTTATCTTCTCTTCCTTGTTTTCTGCCAGAAAAAGAACTAATGCCATCCAAATCGCCCATCTGATCTTACCTACAGGTAACTCCTTGCTGTTGACAGTAACCCACTTCCAGACTGCAAGTCTTGCTAAAGTGCCAGCTCAGTAACAACCTGATTAATGTCTCTAATGTGTTGGAATTATTTCTTCAGAATTTTACAGGGCAAATTCACCATTTCTTTCAGTAAGCTTAATCCAGTTATAAGAGGCATTCCTACTCTTAACAGAATACTTCCTGAGACAGACACTGGATAAGCCAATTTACTTTGAAGGGCTTTTCCTTTTGCTCAGGAAAATCCCTCTGATCTAATTCTCCACCGAAGCTCCTGTGTTAAAAGAGGTTTCTGGCCAATGAAACAGGAAATCTGAGGAGACACAATATACTCATTCCTTGAATGAGTTTTCTTCTTTGTGTTTTACAGCACAGCTACGCCTCCTTCGCAGCGGCTGGTGATCATGTTGGCAATTTCAGTCCAGCTGTCCATGTGAGGGTTATAAACTTCAACAGAGTCAGAGGTTACTGGAGCAGCAAAATCAGGACTGGGAGCTCGGCCTCCTGAGGCATAGAGAAGTCCATTCACAGCCACAACACAAACACCAGCTCTTGGGATCTTCATTGATGCAACTTCAACCCACTTTTCCTAACAAAAAGGTGAAAGATCAAGAAATAGCTTTAAGGCAAACCCCCAATTCGGATAAAGTAACTTTTAAAGCTTAAAGACGGAAACATATACAATGAATACTCTGTATACACGTCACAGGCTTACATGTGGTATGTGTACAGTATCCAGAGGATTATAAAGACAGGAATGACAACACTTCCACAAGGGGTCCAAACTGTGTTAATCTCTAAAGAGGAGATGCCATACTGTCTGCACCTAACACCCCTCCCTTTCTTCAGTCACTGCAAGATGCAGTCAGTCTCTAAAATAGAGCATGGTACAGTTTGAGGTGGGGGAAACAGGAAAACTAGATTCAATTTGAAAAGCGAAACAGATGGCAGATGGGATTATGTTCTGCTTTTAAGAGTAGCTACTCTTCCAAAGAGCATCATAAAAACATGAGCAATAAACAGTCTGGGAAAATAAAATTATCTTCTTCTAGTCATGCTAAAACACCACTACATTTTGATGCAGAAGATGATCCTTAAATTTTGCAATAAAAGGTAACTCTTACCTTTACAATGAGTTTTCTATAGCATCTTACACAAAGCTGATGCAATCTACATTTATGAAAAGAAGGGACTCTGCCATACCTCTTCAAATGAGTATCTTTCTACACTAGCAAGTGCATCCTGGGATTCATTCCAGCCTCCCACAGCATAGATACAATCATTGAGAGCAGCTACACCAAGATAGGCTCTTCGGGTGCCCATTGGAGCGAGCTCAGACCAACGTTTAGAGATGGGGTCATAGACTTCAACAGAACGCAGCTCTACTCCTTCACTGCTGATACCACCAACAACATAAATCAAACCTGCAGAAACAGAGTTTCTCCTCTTTTAGGCTTCATAATACAGGCAGAAAATTACTGTCACAACACAAGTTTCAGCCTGACATTAAGATGGTTAAAGAATGACAGAAAATCCTCCTTTTGCTCAGTAGTAGAATACATAAAGCTTTTTTATGAGCAGCTTGAGGCTTGAGCACTAGAAGCTCTGAGGAAAGCAAAAATTAATTAAGTGCAGGGGAAGGAATTCAGAAGGTTTCAACAGCTGATCTGGCCAGGATCAAATACCTAGTAAGCACATTTATTGATCAAGTATTAAGACATGTCTGTCTGAAAATAACCTGTGGCAAGTCTTCAGATTGTCACAAAGAAAAACACACAAACCCAAATATGAAAGATAAATAAAAGCAGTATCAGAAAGAACAATCAATTGCTAAAAGACTAGCTGTATAACCATACTGGCAGCCATGTAAAAGCTTTTCATGAGATAAAAGGCAGAAGAAAAGAGACAACTTTGTAGTCTTTGAATTCTGCACAGTTAAAAATAGAGTATTAGAACAACAAACAAGCAAGGCACAAGCATGTGTGACTGACAGCTCAGTACAAAACAAAGGTAAGAATTCATGACTGAGACATAAAGCTTCAAAATCCAATGGCTGTTGGAACTATTTAGGGATATAAACTTAACAATATTCACCTTGCATTTCACAACACCCAAAGCAGTAACGGGGCTTAGCCATGCTTCCCACTATGTCCCAACTATTCTCTTCAGGATCAAATCTTTCAATTGTGTTGCCAATCTCTGCTCCAACCCAGCCTCCTGCAAATAAGAGCAAACACAGGAAGAAATTTAAATGGCACAAAGTTGTGTATTAGCTGCATTTTTAGACAGACAGTGGACTATTCCAAGGCAAATTCTGAAATCAGCATGCAGTCAGTCTACAATGGAAATAAGTTATAACTAAACAATAACACAGAGATTTAGTATATATGCCAATACTTATGGACACATCTGTTTTTCAAAACTTAACTTTGCAAATTTGCATTACCAAGACGTAATATTTCAGATCAAATCAACTTACAAATTCTATGAATTAACATCTTTAACTTCATCTAAAAAACCACAACAACTTACCCAAAGCATAGATAGCACCATAGCATGTGCACACTCCCAGTGCACAACGGGGATGGTTCATGGAAGCCACAGTGGTCCATTGCTTAGTAACAGGATCATAACATTCAGTACAGTCAAAAATCATTGAGTTGTCCTCACCTGCATAATAAAAGTAAGAGTCAGGAGAAAAGCAATATTTTGCACAACACATCTGGAAACATTCTTCAACTTCTTCCAGGATAGGCAACATTTGAATACAAGATTTGTCTTTTGGGCAAATGGCCAACGTAGCAAAAGCTTCATTTATACCCAGAACTGAATCATCACTAGGAACCACTTTCATCAATAGTTCCCTGAAATGTTACTGAAAACATCAGAGAAGTAAACCATGGTGCTGCATGTTTTACTCCTCAGCAAAACTGACTGGGTTTTCAAGACCAAAGAATGAGCTCTGTGGTGACAAAAACAGTCTACATATGCATTCTTTTGTGATGGGCTGGTAGAGCTACTCATCACATCCGTGTGCAAACAGACATAATGAGCCTTTCCAGGCAGGCAGTGCACAAGTGGTCTGTCCTGTGCTACTGCCTTTTATGCTATGGGCTTCTGCTAGACTATAAGTGAGAAAAGAAATTCCATTAGTGGTGGTACACAAAGTCCACAAAATAGCCAACATCTCTGAGTCTATCTGCACACATCTCTATCCTGTGAGTAGCTACACCGTGAGGGGAGAGCAACTTTGTAAAAACTGGCCAGCAGAGGATCCCTAACAGGCATTCACAGAGCAGTGACAGTAGAGAATCAAGGAACCCCAATTCCTCTGTTATTACACCTAAAAATTGTATTATCCTCAGAACCACTTAAAAGAAGAATAATTTTGAAAGTCTCCATACATGAGTTCTCTAGCATTCACATACGAAAGCAAGCTTATCTCAGCTGTTACCTCCAATGGCATAGACCATTCCTCCCACCACAGCCACCCCCAGCCCGCTCCGGGCCTGGTGGAGAGAGGACACTGTGGTCCAGTAGTGGCTGAAGGTGTCAAATCGCTCCACACAGCTGAGGGCTCTGCTGTCACTCCAGCGTCCCCCTTGCAGTCGGGTGTACCCACCTGGAAAGTAAGTGGAAAGGCCAAGTAAGAGCTTCCTGTTCATCCTCATGCTCCTATATCTAAACCATTAAAAATACTACAGTAACAGCCATTTAGCCACTTTAAGAAGGAATTGGATTTTTCCAGGTAGTTTTGTTTCTTCAGCATACAAGGGAGAATGGTTGTCTTGAGGGTCATGAAAATTGTGCTGAGCTGATGCCACAACCCTACAAAAATTAGACTTCATGTTTGCAGTAAAATACAAGAGTCAGCCAACAGCCTTTGCTCTCTAAGCCAATGCTACTGCCCACAGGGTGAAACAAACATGTTCCCTTCCAATATAAAGCTGCAGCTTTGCTGAAAACTTGTAATTTCAAGTATCCCATTATATGAACCAAAGTATCCTGCACAGAGAAAACTTCAGCCATCAAAAGAAAACGTGCAGTGAATTTGCATACACCATTCCAGCAGTGAACACTGAGTAAATCCTCTGCTGATCTGCAGCTTTCCACCAAAGGCAAACGATTCTTGAACAACAAATCTGGGCTTTGAATGCCATGTCACAATGACAAGAAATGCGAATGCTGGAGTCCTGTGCAATTCTAATGAAAGCAGCTAACATGGTAACTCAGCCATGATGAAATGTTTTGCTATCTTTATATAATATTTTGATTTTAAAAAAATTCTTGAGTATCTCCTTCAGTACTGCATTCTGAGATACTACTTCATTTGTTTTATAAGGTTCAAACAGCCACATTCTAACCTACTGCATAAAGGTACTTCCTGGCTTTCCTCCGGGGACGACCTTTAGAAGCCTGCAGAAAACTGCTGACCTTGTTCTCTTTGGGAGACTTAGAGACTTCACAATATTCTTTCAACAGAGTTTGCAGGGCCACCCGAAGACTGAAATCTGGAATACCTTCAAGAGTAACATAAGCAGAATAAGAATAAAATGAGTAGAATTTTTAAAAAGCACAGTGAAAAGTAAAAAACTGTAAGCAGTTCAGTTGTAGAAAAATTACTAAACTTCTCCTAAAACATCTGACAAATCAATGTCGCTTAATTTTAGAAGGCGTTTTCAAAAGCATGTTTTCAAAGTAAGCTGTGCTTATTTTTTAAAAAACAGAACTTGTTTGCTATAAATATTTTCACTCATCATGCTATTAATGTAAAAAATAGTCCATCAAAGCCCAGTAACTCTGAACAACACATAGTTTGCTCACATACATGCATCTGATATACCTTCTTTCACTTACTTTCTATGTATTTTAACAGCCTTTGTGCTGGTAGCAGAGGGAATCGAACAGGCTCTAGTACTTCTACGACATATTTCTTTCTTTTCCCCACATCCTTCAGAATCCATTGCATCGCTGCTGTGAAAACCTGGTACTCGTCCTCGATGCTCAGGTCCTCGCTCCGCAGGATCTTCACGAGCTGCTCCTTGGTGAGCGCCAGGAACTCCTCCCCGCTCTGCACCTCCAGGAAGTGAGCGTGGATGTAGCTCTCGGTGAACTCCATCAAGTCGTGACAGGCGATCTGCTCGGAGAACTGGAAGAGGCCGATGCAGTTCAGCGGGTCGATCTGGCCCTTGAGGAACTCGCAGCAGAGCTCCACCACCTCGGTGAGCTGCAGCATGTCCGCGGCGACGATGAGCTCCTGGACGTTGTGCTCCCCGATGCTCACCATCCCTGCGGGCACCAAACCACAGCGGGGCCCCGCTCCAGCCTGCAGCCACGGGGCACTCGCCCCTCGCCCCCCCGCCAGCCCTCACCTGTGTAGATGAAGTCGAGCAGCGTGTGGAAGGTGTCCGCCTCCACGCCCGCGATCCGCACCACGTCCCGCCCGGACTCCTTCATGCCGCCCGCGAACAGCGCCGCGAAGTAGGGGCTGCTGGCCGCCAGCACCAGGCGGTGCACGGAGAACGCCTCCGGGCCCACCTCCAGCCGCACGTCGCAGAAGCTGTGCCCGGCGCGCAGCCGGTTGATCTGGGCCAGGAGGAGGCGGGCGTGCCGCTCGGAACTGGAGATGGAGCTGGAGCCAGATGCGCCCTTGCCCGTCCCGGCACTCGCCGCCATCGCTGCTGCGGCACCGGCACCCCCCGGCGCCGGCCTCGCGCCGCGCACGCGCCCCGCTCCTTCCGCCCGGGCGCGTGCGCGGGGGGGCGCGCCCTCCGCGCTGAGGCGGCTCTGCCTGGATGAGGCGGGCACCGTGATGTGGTGCTGAGGGCGCTGTGTGGGCTCGGCATGTGTTGAGGGCTCCGTGAGTGCCCAGGGCTCTGTGTGCCGAGCACCTTGCCCTCAAGGTGCCACCGATTCTGGTACCTCTGTCCGCTCCTTTGTCTATGCGCCTGCTTGGGCACCTGGCCCCGTGAGGCCCCACAGGAATCACGGAGTCGCCAAGGTTGGAAGAGACCTTTAAGATTATTCATTCCAACGATCCATCCCGCACTGCCCCTGTAACCCCTAAACTGCTAAACCACATCACCTAGTGTCAGATCTAGATCTCTTAAACACCTCCAGGGGTGGTGACTCCACCACTTCCCTGGACAACCTCTTCCACTGCCTGACCACCCGAATAGTGAAATTTTTTTCCTAACATCTAATCTGAATCTCACCTGTCTTATCTTAAGGCCATTTCCTCTGGTCCTCTCACTGCAGGCACAGTATAAGAGACTGACCCCCACCTCACTGTAACCTCCTTCCAGGGAGTTGTAGAGGGCAGTGAGATCCCTCCTGAGCCTCCTTGAGAGTGAACAGCCCCTTCTGCCTCAGCCGCTCCTCATAAGACGCGTTTTCTAGTCTTGTTGGCTTCTCTGGGCATGCCCTAGCATCTCAATGCCCATTTTAAAGTGAAGAGACCCTGTGCACCCCTACAGACACCTCTGGCCACTCTGGGCTCGCTCCCTGCTCTGCAGAGATCTTGTTTGTGGTTAAAACTGGTCCTGCAAAAGGTTATTCACTTAGTCACTGCCTTCACAACCTCTGTCCCTCGGTCCTAGTCATGCTTTTGTGAACTGGGTCTCTGTCCACCTCAGTCTATGCTTGTGAGAAATATGGCTATGCTGGGGAGAAATTGCAGCTGCCACCAGCCCAGGGAACCGCAGAAGTGGGAGGCAGGGACACTGCCTGGGACTGACCAGTGTTGACAGGGGATAAGCATCACATACTGAGGTAAATGCACATGATCACTGGGTCTGGCAGAGCTGACACTGATTCTGAGAGAAAAGCATCCCTCCTGAGTTTTCCACAACTGTTCCAGGAGCGTGACAGGCAGATGCAGCCCAGCACCCCCTTTTGTCCACAGTGTCATGCCATGTGTGGGCCTTCCTCTTCATTCCAGCACAGATGTTTCATCAATATCCTGTAGCAGCACCATGTGGGTCACTGGGGTCAACACTGATCCTGAGGCAGATAGTGTTTCCATCTCAGTCTGTGTAATTCCCTGAGTCACGGCATGCCTGAGCACTGATGGGGAATGAGCATCATATACTGAGATAAATGCTCGCAGTCACCAGGTCCAGCAGAACTGTCACTAATTCTGAGAGAAATATATCCATCTGGAATTTTCCACAAGTTTTCAGGAGCGTAACATCCAGCCAGAGCAAAAAGTGACCGGAGAGCCACTTGGAAAGCTTCCATATCTATTTACTGTGAGACTGGGAAAGAAAAACACGTCTGCTCACAGCTACAATGGTCATGGCCCCTCAGTCTTTTCTCATGATTCTGCATTTCATTGTAATAACTTTTAAATATACTTCTGGAAAGAATCTGAGTCATGATACCCTCAGGGGCCTGTTGGTTTCTCTCTTCATCAGCATTACATTCTAATTACATTTCAAGTTGGTCTTCAAAAAATACCCATAGAAAACATAGATCTAGAGGGAAGGTTTCTGCAAGCGTACACAGTTGGATGCATGCTGATATAACTCTATAAATTTTAAGCTTGGCGCATAAATGCATTGAGGTTTTTCTTTCTTTGATGCATCAGTAAAAGAAACCAGATCCCTCTTGCACTGACATTTTATTCATCGGAAGTGGCCTGTGAGTAAAAGGCTTAGAATTCTCCTAAATGCCAGTGGCTTGCTGGCTGGCTGATGTCAGCTGTTGGACTCTTGGCCAGCACTAGGATTTCACACCATAGCACCAAATTTACAGACGCAAAATAACATTGCTGAAAGAGCTCATTTTGCCCCAAAAGCCTGTGCTGTGCTGTGTTCGTGGTTCTGCCCCCAGCAAAGAGCACTTCTTCATCAGGTGTCTTCACACAGGAGCTGTACAGGACGGAGCTAATGCTCCCATATGCTATCGTGAATCTCCCAAAACATGTAGGCTTTCAGGAATAAGTCCTAAAGTCCCTTTGACAGTGTGGAATTGCACTGTGCAATGAGGAGGCCTTTTGATTAACCAACACCAAGAATGGCAGTCACTGTAGTGAAGAAATTAAAAAAGTCTTCAATTTTTAATATAATAGACTTAAAAAATATATTTGCCAATAAGCCAGCTGAATGCTGCCTGTCATGTGGGACACGTGATGAAAAAAGGCATGCTCTGTGCTCCTCAACATCCCACTGCCCACACCTGCACAGATGGGCTGCTTCCACTCTACCAAAACAGTGAGAAGATTCTCACAAAAAATATTCAGGTTTTCTCTTGAAAAAACCCTGTCCCACAGAGGCCCATGGCTGCTCAGATTTCCCTGGCTGAAGGGTTCTCAGGAAAACCTTTCCAGATGCCTGGGTGATGTTCTGCAGAGCCGAGGGAGGTGTCTGTGCTGCTTTTCCCGAATCCTGCAGGTGCCGCTGTTACCGCAGGCAGATTTATTCGAACGTTAATAAAACCCGGACTGCAGGGTGACGTATTGGAACATTAACAACATCGGGAGACTGGAAGCTGTTGCCTGTGTGGATGCTGAACCTCTCCTCTTTCACAGTATGATTTAAGTTTGTTTGTCTTTCTGTCTTTTTTTTTTCCCTGAACTCGATATAGATGGAGAGCTTTTAGTCTTAAAAAAACAGTAAAAACCTAATATCCACTCCAAAATCTAAAAAGGGTAATAATTGATTTAAATGTGCAGTTTTGTCTGACTGCTTCTTGTCAGAACCTGTCCATTACACCTGCAGTTTTGGGGACCATTTTGACTTAAATCCCCTTACCATACTTGGCTGCTAAAAGTCCCTGTTGCAGAGGAGATATGAAACTCAGGCCTTGATTATTTGTAGGTACATGAAATCCCATGGGATCTTTTGTGATTGGGAGCCACTTTCCATTGTAACCAGAATGTGCCAAGTCTAATTCCTCTTCCAGTTTAGTGGATATGAAATCTTCACTTCCGGTCGCAAGCTGCATCTCTGCACTTTGCCCTCTGTGCTAAGGCATGTGCTATAACCTTGCAATGGTGCAGGCAGTTGCCATTTTTGTTACTAATTACCCACTATAGTTGCTACTTGTATTGTAATGCACTGGATCTATTAGAGGAGAGGTGTTCTACAGCCTCACCAAAATGGAAAGGATCTTACTTTGTGTTTTGGTGTGGAGGTCACAAAATCTTCATGGGATACAACCATTTTTGCTCCACTTCCCTTAATTCCACAAAGATTTGAACTGAAACTTTTCCCAGGGAACCCAAAATTGTAAAAGTGTAGAGCTACCAAGAGTTCATGAGGAACAAGCAGTTACAGTGTACTAAGCTACATCTCTTACTCTTCCAAAACACTTTGTTAAGGTCTAGGTTTTTCCCAGATGTCTTGTTTACTCTGGATGCCATTGCATGCCCAAAGCAGTGAAGCAGATCAGCAGTCTGTGCATGTACAGTTCGTGGATGTTGTTGAGCAGCCCCTTGAAGGGGTAAGGCAAGGCAAGGCTGCTGGACTTCACACTCTCAGCCTGGAGAAGAGGATCCCTGACTATTTCTAAAGTATTTCTCAAAGACAGCATTGGTTTACCCTGTTATCACCCCAATGGTGATAATCACAACTACTTATTTTGTTTGTCTACTCAGCCAAAAGCCTCTAATGAGCTACAGACACTATATTCTAATTAGATATCTGCATAAACCTGTTGTCAGCTTGTGCTTTCACGTGATACATAAGCTTCGGTGGATAAAGAAGCTTTCCTTCACGGCCTGAATGTTTCCTACCGCAGTGGGTTGTGCTTCACAGGAAGATAACACATTTTCCAGACTCAAGGCAGGCAAGAGAACACTCTCTCAAAAGGTATGGGCCAGGCCCAAGAGCTATTACCTTCATTCCTGCGAGGGTTAATGAATCTTGATGAATATGTGTGTATTGTGTGTGTGGGGTAGAGGTCTGAATTGAAATTGACCCAAACACAGAGAGCAAGAGGGGTCTCCAAAGAAAGTCTTTCTGCACAGGCAGCCCCACAATACAGGGCTTGTGTGAAAACATTTAAGTTTTCACACTACCAGCAAGGTGATGATGGCTCTGTCCATTTCTCAGCTGAACTGTCAATGGCTTGGGAAACTGTAAAGCTCTCCCTTCCCCTCCCCTCCCCTCCCCTCTTCACCTTCACAGTAGCATTGGGTGGAAAAGGGATTGGTGTGTGATTAAAAAAAAAAAAAAACAAAAAACAAACAAACCCTTTTTCAGTCCTAAAATATGACCTAGCAGTGAAAGGATTGTGTCACCTGACCTACTTGTATGGAAAGATTTGTGTTCTAGGTACACTTACCTAGCAGGAAGTTTGGAAGAATTCCAGTGAATTGGGGAATGTTGTGCAACATGCATGGCTACACTTCCTCACCACTTAAAATATTCTTGTGTTTAAGCCACAGATCTGGATCAATTCCAGGGAATTTGATTTAAAATAAACATCCTGGATGCAGTGTGTCAGATACTAGCACAATATTGTTTTAGTTTTTCTCATTTCTCCCATGGGAATAATCATTCCATGAAGAAGGAAAGTGATCTAATGAGAGAATTAACTCAAGAGCTTAAACATTGAATTAATCACAGCTGTGAGAGAGGGGAACCAAGGCGAACTCCACAGAGACCTCACTGCATTTCCAAGGAAGGAGGCCAGAAGAATACTAGGACTTGGATAGCAGTTGGTCATCAAAACAGAGGCAGGAGAGATATGCTTTTAGGAGAGAGACTTTCCTCCCTCATTTCTCTGTGAAGATAAATCTCAGTAGTAGGGAATCGCCGCAACTTTATCTTGGAGATGTTGAAAGCTGCCAGATTGTTGAGGTCTGATCCTAACTGTGTCCTCACACTTATTTGAAGCAGATGATTGATTTCATAGCTTGGGTCTTTTTTCACTGTAGTCTGGAGCTGACCTGCAGCTTCACACTGGATTAGATCTGCTCTCTTAGGTGACTGTATCAAAGGTGCAGGGGTTTTTTTGCCAAAAGGAAAAATGAGTTGTGTTTGAGAATTATCAGTCTTCAGGCATGGGGGAGTTCGGTCTTGCCGTTAGTAAAGTCTGGCACTGTTTCAAATTGTAATCCAAACCCTAATGCTTTTTGGACTCTTTACTTAACTCTTCTTGTCTAAATCTCAGTGTTTCCTTGGATAATAAAGAAGAGCAAACACAATAGACATGAGCTGTCTGAAGCATGTGGCATTTTTTAAAATAACTCCAAGTTATGCAAACCTTTGGAACAGAAAAAAAAAGGAAGGAAAATAACCAGAAAATGTGCATAAATGCAGCTAATTTCATTCCTTTTAAATTATATAGTCATTAGATAAATACCTAGAGCATGTTTATTCTCCTAGAATGTATTGCACTGCTCTTGACAGAGCTTGTGAGCCGATTTCATTGGGAAGATGGATAGAGTTAAACTCTGCCTGATACCCACCACATTCCACAGCCTGTGTGATGCAGTGGGGTCATTCCAGAAGCAGCGCCTCAGTGGAATGTGAGATACGTCACCAACTCTGAGTAACTGTTAGTAGGATGTCTGTAGGTCCTGCATCTGCTTGCTTGGTGAGTCAGGACTTCCAGGGCTCCACATACACTGAAGCCTTAAAAGATTAAACCTTCTTCCCCAGTGTAACATTTCAGCTGCAAATGGCATGGGTTGCTCCTGCACATCCCAACTCCTTGGCTGCTCTGCTGTTGCTTTGCCATATATTTTCCTTGATAATTTTTTCCAATGATTTATCTTTCCTCAATATAAGCATTTTTCATCTCCTTTTTTAGAATTTCACCTTTGGAGGCTTGGTCTAGTTCTTTGGATAGAAAGATCATTTTTACTTTAATCTCATCCTTCAAAGTGCTTGCAAAATCTCGACTTCATTGTTTAGGAAAACATAAGGGTTGACTGGATCAGAACAGATCCTTAGGGATTACTAACAGAAGATCTGTCTGAGTTTAACAACAACAAATTCACAGTAATTTAAAAAAATTAATTTAAAAAGTAATATTTTTAAGCAAGTATAGTGATTTCATTTGCACTTTGGTTTTCTCCAGTTGCTTATCAGAATATTATATCAAATGTTATCAAAATCTTAAAAAGCCAGATCTATTCTATAGCTTTCTCTTTCTCTTTGGGCTGGTTGTTTCTCAGCAAGACAGATTAGCCTGTTTGACATTATTTGTCTTATATAGTGCAGCAATTTTTTTGGTATGATTTCATTATCCTTCAAGGTCCATGCAAATGCATTGTTTAATAATTTGGATGCTCAGGCTTTTTGCACTATTTTATTTCATAAATGCCTGGAGCATCAGACTCAATGATCTTAAAGGTCTTTTCAAATCTGAACAATTCTGTGATTCTATAATATTTGCATAGTAATTTCTGCATAATAATTTAACATAATAACATTTTCTGAGGTTTATCTTACAAAGTGTAGCTCCATTTGCAATGTGAAAAAAGACTACAGCAGAACTTGTCTGTGCTAGTCCTAGTTCTGCAATTCTTGCAGTGATCAGATAAGTCTCTTTTTGACTCTCTGACACAGTTTGCTTCTCACTACTTATTTTCCTCTCAGGTATATTTTGAAGATTAATGAATATTTATAAAATGCTTTGAGTGAAACTTGCACAAGAAAAATGCAACAGAAGTTGAAAATGTCATAATTACTGATGTTTATTATTTTTTAAAAAGGAAGACTCTATGGCAATCAATATCCATGGAGATTTATGAACCATAAAAATAGAATGAGGACTCTAAAGACACCACAGGAAACTGTGGCCTGAGGAAGAAAGCCTTGCAATGGCACAAGGAACAGTGGGCAAGTTTTGTTAATAATACTTGGTATTGAAATATATGCTGGATGAAGCATTTGTATTACAGAAGTACGATGGAATCCTTTTCTGCAAGTAATTAAAGGATCAGGTTCATCATCATCATAGGTAGTAATCATAATTTTAAAGCACTAGGCTAAGATAATATATACTAAAGAATTCTAACAGCTCTGTCATGAGGGGTCTCATTTGTAAGAAATCCTGGCATGTCAGTGAAATTTCAGAAGACTCATAGTATTATGTGAAAGTTCTGCCAATGTTTAAGGAAAAAAATTTAAATAAACAAAGCAATCAGGATGACCCAGCTTAGCTGGTTAACATGACACCAAGTAGCACAGTACAAAAGTTGATTCTTAGCCAGGTTGTAAATAAGTCAATAATTGGCAATAATTTATTTTTTATCAACACTGTCTTGTTGATAATTCAGTTTAATTTATTGATAAGAGTTTTAAATGTTTCCTCAGATTAGTGTAGGAACATTTTCCCAACCTATTGTGACATTTTAATAAAGATCTTAGTCAAGTCTAGTGTCACTAAGTACAGAGGCATTTCAGTAATCTGGGCCAGGGTGGCTCCAAAGGCAGGACATGGGCTTTTAGGCTGTGATGCACAGAGGCACCTACCTAATCAGGCAGCATTAGCTGGGGATGTCTGCAGCCACCAGCAACTTGGATCTTTCTTTTCCCTGGTTACCTTCGTGGTGTATTGCTGTGATCTCTTTTTTAGCCATTTGTGTTGTTTTTCCTTTTGCCTTACCTGTAAATGTAAAATATCCACTGATAGCATTTCTGAGTTTCACAAAGGTTGTTTAGGGTGTAAATTGCTGTGTATATAAAGCAACTAGACAGAGCAAACAGTGGCTTAAAAGATTGGCATATTCAGGTGAAATTTTTGTTACACAAGTGAGTGCAAAGCAATGAGCCTGAGAGCTAAGATCACTGTTCACACCTCTGGGACCAGGGAGCTGTAGAGTGGAAAACTCTCCCATAAGGACAACTGAGAAGTTCTTGAATTTTTGTCCTAGAAATAAGATGACCTAGAAGAAATATGGAAGCTCTGCAAAATTATTTGTGTCACAAAAGAGTTAAATGGTTTGCCTAGAGTGCATCATGAGTCAGTGGGAAAGTTATGAATAGGAGCAAAATGGTCTTTCTTGGTCCTTTTTCTTGCTGTAGGACCTAATGTTCTTTAAAAGCATGCAATAACCAGTCTTATGGGTCATCCTGAAACTGAGCATGCAGGAGTTGTTTGTTGAGAGTGGTTTCATGAGTAGTTTAGTCAGAGCAAAGAGAATAAAGTGGAATGGAAAGAAAAAAGAGACCCAGGCAGAAACAATTGTGCTATGCTTAACAGAAAACATGAAGAAAATGTTTGTTCGTGGTGATACAGAAAAAGTTGGTGTAATGGCAGTGAGAGGCCACAATTAATTCTTGAATTTTGAGCATAGCAAAATAGAACACTGGAAAATTTCTCCTTCAATTCAGGTGCAATAAAGGACAGGAAAGAACAGAGTTGAAATTGAGGGGAAAAAGGACTGTCAGAGCTTTACAGAAGACTGAATTCTTATTCTTTCTTTTCTAACAGTAGAACTGACAAATTGAATGGGCAAAAAATACAGATGTGGCAAAATATCATTCTGAAAACAATTCAATGCTGGTAGGAATTAGTCCTTTGTTAAGTGTACTGAGAAGGGGTACTGGTTGGAAGAAGAGCATGACCTAATGGGTTTAGCATTACTATTGCAGCTGTGTGAAACCATTCCAATAAATAAACAGCTCAGTGAAGAAAGTGTGTCAGATTTTTAAGATTCTCCCAGTTAAACAGGATGTGCCAAGTCATTGTTTTAACTGTGGAACAGATCCTTAAATGCTGAAAGGCAACCAGATCCTTTGCAAGTACCAAGATGATGCTGATTTTCACAATTTGATAATGTGACCCCCAAATTCAACCCTTCTCATAGTTTCTGTGGTGATGGCATTGCAAAAGGCTATACTGAATGGCATAGACCTATCCACTCTGCAGTGATGTCAGATGGATGCATAACTGAAAGCAGGATTTCATTCATCTTTACCTGACAAATCCCTATGGGAGTAGTGCAGATTTTGTTTTTAGTTTCACTGTAACAGTGATGCTGGGAAACAGAATCCCAGTGATGCTGGGAGAAACCTGACTGGACCTGTCCCTGACACTTTGGTTTCTCAGACATCATTATGTTTTGAATAATTCAGTGGGAATAATTTCACTCAAAATTGTGCTTTAAACTGATATTGTAGGAGACTTCTCTACTGCTTTTGCTTAAGGTAAAAGCCCTGTGCAATAGACTGTGCATTCTGTCTACTGACAATATTTGGATCCAGGGATTTATGTAGTACACCATAAAGCCCTGTTTTTGAGATCCAAAATAAATACATTTTCAGTGGTTAGCAGCCAGGCTCCCTGACCTATTTCTGCCTGAAGATTTCTTCTTTATCTGAGCAGACCCAGGCTCAGAGGAACTCGTGACAGGAGTGCTGTGTGCCTGTGCTAATGAAGTGTTTGGGTGGGAGATTTGGTGCATTACTGGCAGGCATGACCTTCCAGAGGTCTCCAGCTCTCACTGTTTCACCTTAAGTCAGCAGGGGCTGCCTGTGCCTCTTCTCTTTGAAAGTCACCCCCTAAATGTTTCCTTCAGGCTTGTAGCTGTTCAGTTCAAGTCACAAGATTACACCTGTGCTAGCCTGTCTGGAGCTTTGTGATGCAGATGCAAAAACATCAGAGAAAGATTAATAGAACCAGCCATTGATTTATTATATTCTAGAAAGGAAGGGATAAAGCAGGCTGGCATGATGCCTCAAGCTCAGCCTCTACGACGATTTCTCTTGTCCTGACATACATCCACTAGCATTCATCTTCTCTGTTCACCTTTCTTTTGCTTTAGTTTCTCAAACTTCAGGAGTTTTTTTTTGCAGGCATGCTCCTCACTGCTGCTGCTGCTGCTGCTGGAGCTTTCCTCTGAGCTTTCGGAGGGGAGATACTTGAGTGCAATCGAGTCCTTCTTGTTCATTTGCAAGCAGAGGCAGGAGGATTCGCTCACCTTAAACGACTCCCCCCACATACTCTGGCACATGTCAGTCCCATTTGCGTACATCTGTGTGTCAAATAAGAAATTTACATTTAAATGGAATTGAGTTAACATCAGTTTGTATCAAATTGATAAACATTTATCACTTTTTAAAAATTGGTACCAGGTAATAAAAACACTGTCTGGAGTAATTTACTGTCTTGTTGTGTGCTATGCTTTGTCTCTTCTGAGATATCTCAAAATGTTACCCAGTCCCACAACTGGCAAAAGTAATTTGCCTGTTTTGAGAGCAAGTGGTTACGCAAAATACAGGCATCAACAGCTGCCCTTTGTTTCCACCCTGGGGCTGACAGCCCAGCAGCTCTCTGGGGCTGACAGTTAAAGCTGTGTATGTGAGAGTCTTTACAACTTGTAGCATGTCAGGACACTCTGACATGCCTTGAAATCTGAGTAGCGCTGAAAGTGCCAGACAGTGCTTTGAATACGGGAATCTTTTTATTTTCAGGCCAAAGACAGCCCAGTGGAGTCACAGCTCCGAGGGATCTCATTGTGCCTGCTGCAATGTACTTCTTGGCCGGGCAGGACCTCACAGGCAAAGAGAAGAGACAAAAATTTAGCAACTGCTTGAAGAAAGTAAGTTTTTGTCAAGCTTCCAAAGTGCTTCTTCCAGTGGGGCAATGGCCTTTCTGGCTCAAGAAACCGAATCGCAGCTTCTTGTACCCTTATCAAGTGAAGCTGTTCTGTTCTTGGTACTACAGCATTTTTTAAGTCCCGTGTCACAGGACCCGTCAACCACACAACAAAGAAACTGCTTGTTTGTTGAGCTTACATTGTGACAACCTTCTGCCTGCCCAGCTTGAGTTTGTCTAAAAAATATTAGCTTAAGAGTTATCATGTCCAGACACAAAGCAGGCAGTATGTACATGTTATCTTGCCTGCATTTCTCCCATGTGTTTGTGGCTGAAGTTCAATCTTTTCTGTTTCCGAAAAGGAAACTTAAGGTACTCCCAGAAGCAAAGCTAAGAATGAAATTGGGGATGGGAGTGGTGGCAGGAGCAGAAGCCTTGGAAATTAAGGAGTGTTAAAACTGTGGGCCAGGCAGCAGCACCACTGCGCTCTGTTGCTGACTAATTCACCTTGACCACGTCACCAGCATCTCTCTGATGGAGGCTTTGTTTTATCAGCTCATATCATCTCTAGCCAAGGCTTGCACCACGAATGCTGCAGGTGCTGGAGAAGGAGTATGGAGGTTGGATGATGCACTGGGAGCAGGGTCAGAAAAGGAAAGCTCCTCCATCTAGTCCTTTCCTTGTGTTCTCAGGGCAGGCAGATCTTAGCTCTTTCTTTTCTGTGATTTTAAGTAGCATTAGGTATTTTCTTCCAGCTCCTGTGCAGTTCTGAATTTCTACCTGCTTTTAGCTAATCATTCCAGAAAGTATTGAAGCCACATGGCTTTGTTTAGGTCTTTATGCAAGAGACATGTATACACTCTATACTTGTTTCCCACAGGTTCTATAGTGTGTTTCTGCTTTTCTACTTGCTAAATTGGTAATTTTGTTTTGACCATCTTCCAAATTCTGCTTAAAGATCAGAGGATAATCCAAATGCTGCAGCAAACACATGGAGCACGCAGCCTGTTTCCCCAACATCTCCCTAAATTACTGCAAAGGATTCTGACTCTTTAGGTTCTTGGAAAATGTCCTAGTCCGTCCACTAACGTTGGGGAGCACCCAGCTGGGAGAATAATGACAAGGCTAAAACTGGCCATGGTCAGTTGTGCATCTTTAATATTCAGCATTTCTTCTTTATTCAGCAGCTGTCCCAAATGGGCCTTAGAACCACTTGCATGTGTCACATGTAGAGCTGCTGATTGCTCCTCTGTGTGAAAAATGTAACTGTCCTGACATGTGAGAACCCTTCCATGAGTTCAGTCCAAACCAAGGCAGTCTAGCGTTTGTATATCATGCAATTTTCATATGGGAAATGTGTGTTTTTTAATTTCTCTGCAGAAATTTCATCTTTATCCTTACTTACCATGCAAGCCTATTTTTAGTGCAAAACATGGCTAGTTTAGGGTGTGGTTCCATTTAGTTAAGGAATAGCTGTGCCTGGCTTCAAGTGATAAGACCTCTGAATTTGCTGCATGTTTTTCCCTGCAGATGGTATATTTTCTTTAAGAAATAAGTGCAAGGGAACTCAAGGTTAAAAACTCCTATCTCTGAAACAGGACAGTTTGAACAGGGACTGCAGATTATTTATGGAGATTATAATTTTGTTTTTCACTTCATCTGGAACTACTGATGATTTAGCACATCTGGGAAACGAAGCTGTAAGTTTCCACAGCCCATTTGTTTTTGGCCACCTTCCTGAGTCTGCTGATTAGTGTCATTTTTGCAAGGCAGAGAGCAATCCAGAACTAACTGGACTGTGTCTTCCACTTATATCAGTTACTGAACTGACTTCTGGAAGTACATGCACTTGAATTGAATTCAAAATAATGAATCTGCAAGCCTTACTACCACTCCCTAAGCACTTCACCTAAATTTTGTTTCCTTCTTCAGTTTGGGGCAGTTTTTCATGGACTCTGAAGTTCAACTGTTAAAAATATTCAAATACATTTTTGAACCGTATTATATTGCACTGATGCTAAACTTGAGTCACTAGAAAAATCCTACCCGACTCTGGAAAGGTCCGTAGATCAGGTTCCAGGCAACCTTGCTCCTGTAAATCTTGTCAGTTCTCATTTTATACACTTTTGCTCATATCCCAACCATTAAACATTCTCAGAAAGATGGGATGGAGACAGACAAGGTAAAATAGAGAAAAGGGCAAAGATACTCAATAGGCAAGAAAACCTTAAAAATTCCACAGTGGTTTGGGAATTTACATTCCAATTTAAAATGATGAAGGGGTGTAGAGCCCCATATTGTGTAAGGAACCTTATGAAATGCATCTTAGTGTCTCTATATGAACAAAGTCCATTTATCTTTTACTTTCTAAATTCCACTGGGTTAAAATATCAGGGTTTCTTGGACTTCCGTTTCACAAGTGGAATGAATAGTGATTAATTAAATGTGTATCTACCTAGAGTGAGTTCTGTACATAAAAATGAATGTTTGAAAATTTGTATACTTAAAAAGCCTGATGTAGGAATGGCTTCAAACTGCTGAAGTAAAAATAATTCACCAATGGCATTTTACTCCTATATATTCAGGGGAAAAAAACCCAAACCAAAACAAAGAATTCCTAATGCTATATTTTCAGCTTCAGTTGATCAGGTTTTCTTACCTCACGGTATGGAATACATTTATTCTCACAGTGGTTTTCTCCACGTTCATCCCACTCCCAGTCTGTCAGCCAGTTACGAACACATATGGAATCATCCTTGCAGGCTTCATACCTTCACGGAGATTAGTGTGGAAGACAAAGTTACTTCTCTCACATTTTTCATTGGACCCAGATTCAACTCTAAGAGGTGTCCAGGGGCTCTGTTAGTAATGTGGTGTGATTACAGTGAAGCTCAGCAACAGATCTTCAAGCGATGTGTACATTATCTTAGCTTGACATGGTCATAAACTCCAAGCTGCCCAGGAAAACCTAGATTCCCATGAAAACTAAACAGTTCACTCACTATCTTTTATACTGACAGACTTTGCAAAGGGCTCACATTGTGGGTGTTTTCTGCTTGATTATCTGATGTTACTGAGTGGAGGAAATCCTGGCGGGGAGAGGGTTTAATGAATACTGCTGTTCAGTATCACAACAGAGCATAGGTGTGCTAAGGGTGAATTGTCACTTGAAGGAGATGTGGAGAAAGTTTGTGTTTATGAATTAATATGGGATAAGCAGAATGATGTTTCCCGGGCAGGGGAGTTGCTACGAGGAATGTGCACTGAAATAAGGAAATTCCACAAACCCCCAAATAATATAAACTAATAGGCTGTCAGCCTCTGAATGACATTTTCAAAGTTAGAGGGAAAAGGAAATATAAGAGTCCTGTAGAGTATAGGTCTAAAATCTTAAATTTTAAGTTACTTTTAATTTGTACCTGGTAATGTAGGAAAAAGCCTATAAATGGTCTGGAATGAGTAGAGTTCTGGCTGGTTGATGTGATGAGAGATCTCATGACTTACCATTATCTTACATCATTTTCTCCCTTCCACTTTTCTTTTATGTTGTACTTTTTGGCTCTTACTTTTCTTAAGGACTACTTTCTGCAAATCAGTTAACAGCTACTTAAATTTAGTCTCATTGGCTTGTAGACTATTCATACCAGTAACTAAGAGTGCCAAAACAATGAGGCACAGCTTCCAGAAAGTTAATGTTTAGCATGGTATTTGTAATTAGTGCCTTTGGATAGATTTTCTGTTTGTCATTTTCAATCTTCAGGGTCATGTTTCAAAACGGTTTTGATATCACAAGGGCTGCAGCCTTACATTTTAAAATGAAATATGTGGGTTGTCATGTGGTCACGAGAACGACAAGAACTGGCCATTGCAGTAGATTTGCAAATGCAGAAAGGTCAGAAGATGCATATCTGCAGTATTTTCACACTGGTTTTCTGGGCTTTTTGAAGGAGAAAAAGCAATAACAGATGGAAGGTACCCAGGGCCTGAACCAAACATGTAGTTCAGGGTCAGGAGACATGTACTCTCAGTGGATTTACCCCTGAATCTGCTGTCAGAGGTAGGGGCTCTGCTGAAAATAGAGGCTAAAACTTAAGAAATTAATATTCATGGTATGCATCTGGTTTCCTCATGAATATGAATAAAATATATTAATTAAAGTGTTTATGTTTATTCACCATTACATATTGACTTATCAGAATGAAATGTTTCTTAATCATGATTATTACCTGACTGTGGTTTGTTGTATAAGCAGGTGACAAGGCATAATTTTATTGTTAGGATCTTTTCTTTGTCCTGATGGAAGTAATTATGAAGGCAAGTTTATGAAAAGTCATGATTTGTCAAAAGTATAATTTCTGCAGTCCAGAAACCCAGAAGTTGTTTCTTCAAACCTTAACTAAATGTGAGAAACATAAATACTTAACAGATTCTCTCTGAACATATTAGTTCTCCATGCACAATGAGCAGGATATTTGTATTTTAAAGCTTTTTTCCCCTGTATTTTTTTTATAATTAGCTCTTTCTCTTTTATAGGACACAGGGCCCTTTCACAGGTGAATGAGAGAATGACTTGTATGTTGGGCTCTTTCAAAAGCAATAGTTTAAAGACTAGTGAGAGCAACGAATCCTAAAACAATAGGAAGAAAAGGAAGGCCCCAAGCTACTCAGATGAATTTCTTTTAAATTAAGTCACTGCTCATTCAGAATACTCTGCACATTTCTGGCCACAAAGACGTACAGTATGCAGCAGGCACACTCACAGTATGTAGAGAAAGTAGGTCACATCACCAGCAGTGCTACAGCATGCTAAAGGGACTCCAGTGAATAGAACATAAAAAAATGTTACTTTAAATCACCAGAAAGAGTGGGAATTTTGTCCAGGTTCTTTTCTAGCCTGAGGCCTTAAGCAGGGTGAGGGAATGGGTTTGACACTGGCATTAGGCAGGCACACAGACCAGCATGCAGGGTAATGGGCCATCAGTACATTTTTTATTCAGACCAGGCATCTGTGACGCCAAAAGGAGCAATAGATCATTGCTCAGGACTTGTTTAGAGCAGATCCTCTCTCTGCCAGGAGGCTCTATGCTGGAAAAAGGTCAGTTTTCCTGGGCAGCAGCTCCCAATCACCCCACCATAGTTTACAGTGACAAAAGCTAAAAGTGCTGTTTACCTGCAGGTTCTGGCAGTGCCCAGGGAACACTGAGGGCAATACTGACCCATGATCTACATTTTGGTATAAATCTCATACGCACTAAAGCTGGCTTAAACTAGTTCATAGATGCAAACTAAACTTACAGCATACTTTTCGTTTATCTTTACACTTTCACTTGATATAACAGCTTAGTAAAGACTTTCCATGCTACTTGTTTTGGGACTCATATTTTTGAGATATTGGTATTCTATCATTTTGCCCACCAGATCTATTCTAGAGCTCACTGGCAACTCCAGTGTTTTAATATCCAAATGCAATATTTGGTAATTGGTTCTGAGCTTTAAGATTGAGAGCACGGAGGGAAATTCTCAGTCTATCTTCAAGGAGGTCAATACTCTGGATTCAGTTTAGAAGATTACAAAAAACTTAGCAAGGGAGATTGCACATGACAAATCTGTTCCTGAGGCACATGTAGTTTCCTGACACAGAAATAAAATTCATTGCTAGAGAAACCTCTAGGAAAGCTAAGAAATACATCAGCCTTTCTCACTTGCTTCCATTGCAAATCCAAGCTACACTTCTTGTTCCCTTCACTGGCACAAAGCAATGGAGGTATATTTGAAGACAAATCCTACCAAAATTCTGCAGTGCATACATGACTTTGCCTTTGGAGTGAATGGAAATGGATCTGCATGTCAATAATATTAAAGTTGTGTAAGACCTAGGGAAGCAGGGCAGAGAGCAGCCCAAGAGAACCCTACCATGCTCTGTGTTCTGTATTTTCTATACTTCTAAGAAAAACACCTTTATAACATTTTTAGAAGTATCTTAATGGTTTTCCATGATTTTCAGAGTGGCCTAAGGGATCCAGACATTTACAGTCCATTACTTTCATGGAAAGCTAGCACTTAATCCTACAGTGTAAACAGAGCCCGTGGTGTTTGTGCTTCACACACACATCCAGACAAGTTCCTCCAGTGAGTGGGCACAACATTCATAAGGTGCTGACTGAGTTTATGTGTCCCATGGTGATGTTTTTAAGGTCCAACATGTCAAAACAGGAGAGAGAGAGAGGGAGGGAGAGATATATACTGGATAAGTACCAGTGGAAAAATTTCAGTACCCTACATGGATATAATTCTCCTGCCCCAAGACTAAGGACAGATGGGTGCTGGGTTGTCCCACCACATGCCTTGCACTCAAAAAATAATGTGATTCTCTGATGCTGTGTTTTGGGAAACAAAATTCAATGCTGTTATGCTGTTCATTGCTATTAATAATTTTAGTGTTAGCTGGCTGCAATTGTCTCTTGATAAGGTCAAAAGTGAAAAATTAAGGAATGAAGCTAATTTCTTACAATAATTAGTTGAAATCCCACATGAGTTGATGTCTTTCCTGATTTTGTAGTGCATTTTATACATACAAAACAAATGTACCATATAATGACCAAGTATTCAGATTGAAAATGCTAATTGCATAAATGCTATTTCATAGACATGGGCTTTTCAAAGGTTGGGCAGGCCCTTGCTGCTGCCAGTGCCTGTCAGCTCCTCTGTAATGATGCCACTGCACTGCATCCTCCCCCAGAGCAGGGCAGTGCTGTCCCTGAGTCACTAAACTCATCCTGCATTCACAGCCTGTGTCATTATTATTTTGGGGGCACTAGCTGAGCAGAAGGAAAAGCAGAGACAGCAAACAAGAAATTCAGAAGCAGAACAAGAGAAAAGGTGGTGCAACACCACTGAATCAGGGGCATATTGAAACAAAATAAAAATAATAAAAAATAAAAAGCTGAACCTACCAGTCATCACAAAAGCTTTGGCACAATGGAACAGCCTGAATTGCAGCAGTGTCATTGGGATGGATCCAGCGAGCAGCATGTGGAGAACACCGGTAAAAGCACTCGATTTTCTTTGTGAAATCTTCACAGCTGTGGTGGATGCGAGAAGCCACAAATAAGCCAGTTTCTGAGCATCAAGGCTACAGCCTCAGTTTTCTAGGCCTGCTTTGATGTGGATGCAATACTGTAGATTAGGAGAAAAACACAGAAAAGCATCCTTTGGCCCTATTAATGCCTAAGTTTGAAACTCATTCCTCTGGCATTGTGTACAGACTCTGACTGTGCAATTACCACAGCCAGATACAGCACAAATGTTTCCATGCATATTTCAACCCTATTTGTGTAAGCTTTCTGTAAACTTTTGAGGCCTTGAGTTTTCCTGGCAACAATGATTCCAGGCAATAATAAAACGTAGTTTAAAACTATAGTATAGAACTTTGTGCTGTAGCCTCATGGTTTCACTAATCTTTAGATTTTCCCACAGCCCAGCTGAAGTTACTTAAAATCACATACTGTGGTGCTCTCCTGGGAGTGGCAGGCAAGAGCTGTTACTTTTTCACATCTGTTTTTGCTTAATTGTTTTGTACTTTCATCCCTTTATTTCTATAACTTGCCATGTTTCACAGCTTTAACGTCTAACAGGATACTAAATTAACATCCAACAGGATATTTCTCTTAATTAAGGAGACATTTTTCATGGTTACAAAACTCACACGACTACAAGATATTTATTTTATTCTAAATTTTCAGCTGTTTCATTTCTGGACTCCTGTGCTCTTGTTGGTGAGATTTAATAATCTAGTTGATGTGCTTTCTAAACAAAGGAAGAAGCCTGGTCTCTGTTCATTACAGATCACTCTCACTGGTGGGTGATGGTTGGAGAGCTACAGAGATGCAGGGTAGTTGTCACCTACTGGGTTTATGACTGGTTTGCATTGCTAGATCTGGTTCTACACTGAAAGCAGATTTGAAAAAACATAACCCTGTCTTGAAAAAATGGCAGAAATAGTGTAGACTTAGGGATTTGTGGGTTCGTGTGAGAGAAGAAGAGTCAGAGGTTGGTCAGCTATAGAGAAAAGGTGATAGGCTGGGTGACAATCCCTCAGGTAACCTAATGTCCATCAGCAGCTGGTGGCTGCTCCAGCCCAGATCCGTGGAACCAGGACAGAAAACATCAAAGCTGACTTACGATTTACTGAGCTGCCCACATCTGTTCCAGTAGCTGTTTCTTACTTTAATTACCGGGGAATGAGCCAATTGCTCTGTGAAGTCTGCATAGCAACAGGAAGCTGTTGGGAATAAAACAAAGATCTTGCAATAAGTGTTCCTTTTTAACACTGTATTTGGAAGACACAAAACGTGAGATGAATCTGCTTTGAACCATAAGATGATAAAGTCTCAGTAGTAACTAGAAGATGTACTCAAGCTCTAACAATTTTGGAAGTGAAAGTGGCAGTGTAAATGCTAGGTGAGGTTGGACTGGCATAAACGGTGCTTTGTGAAGTTGTGCCTAGAGCGTCCCAAGAATTTTACCAATGTTCTGCCAGATGCCACATCCCGAGGGATATTAACTTTGAAAACTACCAAACATTAAAAAAAAGAGTTGAAGAATTGCAAGAAGTACTGTACTTTGCTTACAATAGAATTTTGATTTCAAATTTTCCTATTTGGTGTCTGCAACAATTGATTTTTATACTTAATTACAATAAACCAAAATAATGTTTGCTGTAGACATTTTTAAGCAGATGGAACTACAAGACAGGCAAACTGCATCAGAATTTTGAACAGAAAATAAATGAAGTCAATGACAATTTTATAGCTCACTTTGTTAAGACTTACTCTTGATTTTCATGCAGCAAAATGCCAATGAAGGAGGTTTTTCAAATACAATGTATACTGCATTTTATATATTTTTGAGAAATTGGGGAAACTGCCAAAAAATTAGTGTGTACAATGCTGTATTTCTTGACCATATTTGGAAAAAATTAAACCACTCTTACATTTAGAGTAGAGAGTGCACTCTCTCATACTTGGCTCAGGACTTGGCTCCAGTTTTTGGGTATCCCCTTCCAAACATCCATATTTTTGGCAGGTGGATGAGGTTATGACAGCAAGGAGGGTGATAGCAAACCTCAGCATTGTTCTTCAGCTCTTTTTCCTGTATGGAGAGAAATCTTTGCTTATGTCCTTTATTTCTAGGAGCATCCATAACATTGAAAGGAAGGACTGCACATAAAATACTACATATATAATCAAATAAAATTCATTCAGCAAAGATGCACACAGAAATACTAAGGCACATTCTCCCTTCCTATTTGTTTATATTTTTACCCTTACCCTTCTGTTACATATTTCTGAGGTTTGGTGGCAAGTGATGAAAGTCATCAATAATTCAGGCTATGTGTGAAAACATATTATTTTCAGTATTCAAGAAAATTATTTTAAATTTCTTCCACTGATCTGAATTATTTTTTAATCCTTCCAAGACACATTTGTATGTTTCACTAGATTTGAAGAAAATATTGGTTAGTTCTGAAACCTGAAGAGTCTTTTTGCACACTTGGAAATTACACATTAAATACAGCTGCACGTGAGATAGTAGTGTTCACCACCTGAGCATGATAAATTACATTCAATCCTTGCCTTTGCTGAACCTATGCTAATTTATATTTAAGAATCTGATCTTTATTTTCTGCCTCTTTTGTAGAGTTTGGTCAAAAATGCAAGATAAAAATGTTTTGTCCTTATGAGTAAAATTTCTCTAAACACAGGCTATACATTAGTTACCTAAAAAGATAAATCTAGAACTGGTTACATAAATCAATGCATTATTCTTTGTACATGTTATTAATTTAACTCTTAACTCTTTAGTTAAATATTCCTGTTATTTTTTTGGAATAATTTTGCCTTAATAAGCTCCGCAGTTCTTCTACATACCTAGACTTTTCAGATATAAAGAACAGCTTATACAGAAGAAGAAAACTATCTCTTCAATTTCTCAGTAATTTCTCACCTCTTTTGCTTTCCTTCTGGGTGATACTTCTCCCTGGAACAGGAACACAGTAAATTGCTTTTCCCATTTTCCACTTTATATACACACCATCTGGCATCAGTGCTCCAGAATTTGTTTGCCCTGGAAGAGTTCCTTGACCCTTTGGAATGCTAACACAGATTTATCTCAAAAGCAGATTCAATGACCAGCACATAATGCCCTTTTATTGCTTGCAAACGTCGATGTGATAAAGAGGAAAGTACAAACATGGGTTAGAATAAGAAAAACAATACCTCTCCTATATTTCAAATGCCATTAACCCCTCCTGCCTCACTTTTCCATGATTCCTTGTATTATTAATTATTAAATTAATTTCTACAACAGTTTCATGGAGCTCTTACCATGAATTCAGGCTTCAGTGAATTCAAGACATTAAATGCTTCTTATTTCAGCCTGACTGGCTTAATTCTGACTAATGGCTTGCCTTGTTATGCTGTAATTTTACTACATTCCCTGGAAGATAGTCCATATCTCCTGATTCCCAGTTCTTTGCTCTCTCTTCACAAGATCCCTTCAAAACCTGCTGCTGTTCACCCTGGTTGCTCTACCTGTCTCATATGCACCTTACACCCAGTCTCACAAGCACTACAAGAAATGACTGATAGTGGCTCCTGATGGGATGTCACTGGGAAATCTGCTTTCTGCAGAGAGCATTTGCATCTAAGCATAAGCCATTGGTTAAGGTAGACGTGGTGATGATAAATTGTTGCACTCATTTTCACAGATTGTCTGGCTGTATTGTAAAGAGCAGCACCCCTCTGTACCTTGCAATTATTTATATACATAAAGAAAGCAGAGTTTTAAATTGAACTCTGATTTGTCAGATAATACTCTGAGGCCATTATCTACTAGCCTTTTTTTTTTTTGAAAATACAAATATTGGCACAGTAGAAGTGTGGTGTAATTCTCAGTGTGCAAAGGCACAAGCATGATAATAAAACAATCTCTCTAAGCTGTAAGCACTGATTCCTATTCTAGCTCTAGTAAATGCCTCAAGGTGAAAGTCTTGCTGGCCTAAAAAGAGCTTTTTCCAGATCAGTGGAAAGTGAGCAATTTTTATGTTCCAGAATGAATTTAATTAAGGCAAGTTTAGAGAATGAATTTAATTACAGCAAGTTTAAAAAGGCATAAAGTAACTATAGGAGAGAATGAAGTAAATCTAATGGCTTATTACTCGTGCTTTCACCTCATGTGGCTTGATCTACTGTTGGCTGAAATTCATGGGGCTCCTTGCTGCTTTGCAAAGTGAAGGATTCCTGTGTGCTGCCCAGCACTCAGACCTGTGTAGTCATATAAAATAAAGACCAAGGTATAATATGAACATTGACTTTCAACCTTGTGAGGAGTGGATGGGCTGGCCAGCCTGGTGAAAAGCACAGAAATAGTCCATGCTCTGCTCCTTCCTGCTCGGTTTGTATGAAATACATGGACACTGGTGAGGTGTCAGCATGCCAGGAGGTTCTTGTAATGCCTCTGCTCACTGAATTGGCATACAAATTATATTAAGCTATAGGAAACTGGGATTGCTTTCAGGCTTTGAGTATGAGCCAAATGGGACTGCTTGCTGGGAGATTAGGCAGAGTTTCTAGCAGCAGGAAGGAAAATTGTCATATGTTTGTGATTTCCCAGACTTGGCTTTGGTTAGCAGTACATGTAAGCAGGCTCAGGCTAAGGAGCTTTTAGTGATCTTGGCTATACATCATCTCCTGAGAAGTGAATCTCGAGTCTTCTTTTCTAAAAGTATTCTCTGCCAATTGTTTTGTCCGATGTCTTATACCGGGAAATTTGTTAAAGGAATTTTCTTACCTCTTCCCATATTGAAGGGGTCATTTATCATAATTTGTTAAAATTTAACTTACTTTAAGGCACTCAGTGATATTCTTGTACTTTTAAGACTCCTACTGCCATTTAATTTTAACTTTGATATCAGTACTCTGTAACTTCTATTCACCTCTTCAGAAGCTAGAATGAAATCATGGATGATGTTGAGGTGTTGCCATAGACAACAATTCAGGCACCACAACAATAAATTATTATCATCTGATGATCTGATAGTGGCCAATGGTGTTAGCAAACCCATGCATCTATTCCAAACCCACAAACACTGCTACACTGGGTCTCAAGAATCATCTACCTGAGCAATTTCCTCCTGGCAGGAGCCATTGGCAGAAAACTAGGGAAAAAATGTTTGAAAAAATATAGTTTCTAATTTCCCAGCTTCTGGCAAGCAGTTTAGTAACAATGTGAACTGACATCTCCTAATTCAACAGAGTGATTCCTGCTTTGTGAGTCAGATCTCTTTAATGACTGCAGCAAACTTTCATGCTTTTATATTCTTGGTAACTCTGCAAAGCCGATGCGGTTAAGGGAAAAATTGTTTGTGCTTCCAACCAGTGACAATTGCCAGATCCATTTCCCTTCTTGGCACCCTGAAAGCATATTAACAGTGTGACTGGAGGGAGACTGAGTTTCAGGAGTGTAAATTAGAGCATTTGGCCTGTTACAGCTTTATTAGACATGGCAATGTCTGTTAATGAAATTAATCTGTTTGTTCCTCATGTCTCAGCGTGAGTCTGCATGCTCAGAGGTTGGAAGTGTTTTTCTTGTTAACTGTAACAAAAATGTAATTAGGAGTACAGGTTGTTATCTAATTTAGGCAAGCTCCCTTAAATGCAGAACTGCATTTAGAGTTGCAATAATAACATGTTATTTGATGATCAGTGAAGTATATAAACTGGACTTTCATTACATTAGACTTTTGAACTGAGAGTTTGTCTTCACAGGTCCTGGTTGAATGTATCATGTCACAAGTCAAGCTGAATGCCAGGGGAGACACTCCAGATGGAGTCAGTCTGGCACTTCTGACTCTGGAAAAAAACAGCTGAGGTCAAATCTTAATGCTGCTGAATCTGAGGTGTGATTTGTTTCAATTCACTGATAGGATTTCTCCTTTTTTTTTTTTTTTTCTTGGTGTAAGGAATACATCACTGAACAAAATAAGGCTTATTTGATTTATTTGAGTATACAAATGTTGCTGAGCTAGTTCTCCAACAGAGCATAGGAATGACAAAAGCACCAGTAACTTTATATAATGAAGAGAGTGAGTCAGTGGTGGGTAAAAAAGCAGATATTTTAATGAATGGTAGGTTTAAAAAGAAATCACAACCCAAACCAACAAAATTAGAACTGTAAAAATCTCATTTTAAGCCCCACGTTAGTGTTTTCAAAATTAAAGGGGACCAAAACCTACTTATTTCAGTTTATTACTGAGTTGAAAGCACCTCTTGAAAGCATAACAGAATGCTCTTCCTTTGCCCTAGTCTTTCATTTGCCTTTCACATTCTCCTAGTCTGTTACTGTGGGGTTCCTTGAACCACTAACAACTACTGTTAGCTTTTCTACAAAGAAGGGTTTCGGAAGCTCCTGACTGGTATGAAGGGGACTTTCACAAGTGACAAAGAAAATCTGTGTCTGGTTTGACCTATACTTCAGAAATAACCAGTAGCAATCATGTTTTGAATTTAGACCATTAATATTTGATTGAATTTTCTACAGTCAGTTATGAATGATGCATTTCCTCTTAGGGGGGAATAGCAATACATTTTTGAAAAAAAAAATTACACTTTTATTATGGGTATTCATTATTTGAATAGAGATAATGCCTAGATGTCCCTGCCTAACGTTGTGATGTAGTGTTTTAAAGTACTTGGTGCCATTACTGGGTTCTGGATGGCCACGTCCCACAGTCTCCTCTGTGCCTTGATCCTGTACTGCCCCTTTCTCTCCATCGTCCTGGCACAACTCACATGGGATTGTGCACCCAACTGGATGGAGAATATGATACAACAAAAAGAAACCTAGTGCTTGCTCCCCTTGCCTCAGTAGTTCTGTGTGAATCAGTTTGCTTATAGCACAGCTGAAGAAGAGTTTTGTTGCTGAAAAGTGTGGTTTCACTCCGAGAGAGACACACGTGAGGATTAGGACTGGCAGTACTTTCAGTTAGAATTGCCAGCCTCTGTGCCCCACTGTGCTGACATTCTGTGTTGGTTTTTTTTTTTTTTTTTTTTTTTAAATTGTTATGTTGAACACCTTGTAATCAAAATGAAGAGCTGACAGGTCTATAGAGAAAACAAATAATGCAAGCACAAGGTAACAGTGAGATCATACTGGTCAACACATTAGATGGCAGTGACTGGAAACCACCAGATGAGTCACTGCTGAGCTTTTCCTGTTGGTATCACTGCAGGGATGAATGTTAAGGTGGACACAGCTGAAGCCCGCGTTGTCTCTGATGAACGACTCCCATACATGCCATATTAGTCCTAGGTACCTTGACTCATTGTCCCGTGATGATTCTGTGGTTAGAAAATTGACCACAACACTCATGAAACAGATGGGGTTTTTGCCCAGTACCTTTGTTTACATTGTCATCCCTCTCTCTGCACCTCTCAAATGGCTCTGCTCTCTGTTGCGTAAACAAAGACTTGTTTTTGCTTCCAAATCCTTTCTCAGTTATCTAGGCCGTCTTTGACTGTTCTCTTCCAACACAGACACCTTAAGTCTCTTGAAGTATCCTAGTGCCAGCCTTCACAGCACACCTGCTGGATTTCCACGGCTGCTGTTTTGTATTTGTAATCTTCTATTTGGGAGGCATTTCTGTAAGTAACAGTAGAACCACGTGTAATCCTCCCTCCGACCTTTCTTAAATCTCATCTTTGTTTCGGTGCCAAAGAGAGGGTGACAACAGTTAGGATTTGAATCTATTCCTGCTGGCCAATCTCTCCCCATTCCTAATGTGCTTCTCTTTTTCGACCTTTCAGAAATACACATAAATATACATATTTTTGTGCGTATGTAATTTCTCCTCTGTTCAAACACAGGGGTAGCAGCCCAGCTGTGGCAATTGCTGTACAGTCAAGCCCAAGCTGACAGAGAGGCATCACATTCACTGGTCCCTTTCTCCATGTAAAGCTCTAATGTGTTTGATGAGCTTTTGTAGCTAAGAAGTGCTGTTAACTTAGCTATTGCACTAAGCTCTTCTGATACTTCACAGCCAAAATTTTAAACTTCTACTACATATTTTCATATTTGTATCTTCTACTTCCTTATCAGATGTAAATATGATACCTAGAACAAGGTTAGAGCAGTGCAAAGCTGTCACTGACATACTGCATCACTGCAAACAAGGATACATGTCCTTCCTGGTATACGAAGAGGAAAATAACTATTGGAAAGCAAATCATATCCAGTTATGACTGGAATTTTGTTATATCTAGATCTAGTAATTGCCATCCAAATGTTTGCTGGTTTACTTAATTAGTCTGTCCCTACAACAGACTAATAGTGGTAATTTCCAGTCAAGATGCGCTGGAATAATATATGGTATATTATACTTCAATGGAAAAACCTGCTAGTAAGAACGTTCTTCCTAATTCTCCTTAATTCAATGTTTACTTTGTGCCTTGAAACATGACTGTTTATAACCCCCCTGTAAATAGTCCTTATGTAACTATGAATATTTTTATTAATTACACAAATTTCTAAAAGGGACCTTCTTGATCCTGAGATGAGTTCAGCTGGTCAGAGCATTGTGCTGATAACACCAAGGTTGTGGGTTAAATCCCTGTGTGGGCCATTCACTTAAGAGCTGGACTTGATGATCCTTGTGGGTCTCTTCCAACCCAGAATATTCTGTGATTCTCAAACAGCAGACCTCGCTAGATCCACATCATGAGAAATTTTGCCTAGATTATGTCACAGTCCCAGACTTACTAATTCTCCAATGTTCTTTTGGAAAATCCTTTATTTCTTACCATTTCCCTGGAGCTAGGGGGTGCTGATGGGGAGCTGTACTCTGTGGCTGCACTCCTGTGCTGTGCAGGCAGCATGCATTACCAGTCTGGCAGGGCTGGGACAGGGATCTCTTGTTGAACAAAAGGATGCTTCATTCTATAAAAGAGTAATGAGTTAGCCTCAGTCAAAGCTTTGCCCAGCACGTCTTGCTGGGTCCATGGGACTTTGTTACCTGTATTTTCTATTTTGTTTATATCTGGTATTCTCTAGTTGTA
>VZSR01000245.1:10384717-10444637 GCA_013398615.1 Brachypodius melanocephalos
CCGCCCGCCTCGCCCGCCATGGGGCCCCGGCCGTGCCGCCGCCGCTGAGCAGGAGCAGGAGGAGGAGGAGAAGCCGCCGCGATGAGGAAGGGCCGCTCTCGGGGGGACAAAGCGGCGCCGCCGCCGCCGGCGCGGAGGGAGCCCGGGCGGGCGGTGTCCGGCAGCGCGGCGGAGCGCAGAGCCGCCCTGCTGGGGGGCGGCGGCAGGAAGGAACCAGAGGACGCCCGGGCCGCGGGGGCGGCGGAGCGGGTAAAGCCGGGGCGGGGGGCGAGGGTCGCCGTTGTTATGGAGACGCGCCCCGCGTGGCGGGGCCGGTCCGCGCCCGCCCCGGGCCGGGACCGCGGCGCTCCGGCGGGGGAGAGCGGCCGGGGACGCGGGGCGGGAGCGGCGGCGCCCGGTGCGGCGGCTGCCTCGGAGCATCACGGCACGCTCCGTGCGCTCCCGCAGGTAGATACCCCCAGAAGAGGGAAGGGTGGGAGCGGTGGCGTGTCCGTGTCGGTGCTGATGGCGTGGCGTGAGTGAGTGAGTGGTGCGGGAGCCGCGGTGCCGGGAGTCTGCCCGCGTGCCGGGGAAGGAGAGGGAGGATGCAGTGAAATCGGGTGTGTGCTGAGTGCTGGCTGGTGTTACTAATCACACAGTACATCTTTCTAGTAACCCTCTGTAGGTCACTCGTAATCGCGATGATAATTATGATGCGTTTTCCAGCATTTTTAGGTCTTAATTCCAGGAGTGGTTTATTTAGGAAACATACCATACCTCTGCAGAGACTTGAAAATGCACAGGCTGGTTACATGTGAGAGTGTGTAAGTTCAGTATGTCCGCTTTAATGTCTTTCATACCCGCAAAAATAGGATCTACTGATTGGTGCTTAGGATTACAAGGACGAGAGACCAAAGAGATCCTAAATCAAAGTTTAGGATCATCAACACTTTGATTTGGTAGTCCTAGTTTTACAGGAGATAAAAACGGGAGATGACATTTTGCAGTTAAAAAATGTAGGTGACAACTAAAGCTATTTTTTTTTTATTTGAAGAGAAGGAGAAAGTATCACAAGTGCCAAGGCTCCTGGGATGCAGTAATTCATTGCTCTGTTTTGCCATTTTTTGGAGCAAAGAGAAAGCCTAAGTTCTTTGTGAAAAAGGTGTTTTAAGTTTACATCATTTTTGCACCTGCATAGGTTTATGCTATTTTAAAAAATAATTTCTTAGGTGTTTTTTTCCTAGAAAAGCTGCATTACACTGCATTCAATTATAGGAGCCTTGGATTTTGGCTTTGACTAGCGGATATCTCTTGATTACAGATTTATCAGACTGGGCCCTTGAAGAGGAGACCCCTATTATTTTATATTCTTGTGCTTTGTTATGCTAGGTGGTTAAAAGGGGCTGCTGCTTTTGATGTTTATTCTTCTCTGAAACAACTAAGGAATGTTACAAGTTTTATTTGGGGGAAAAATATTCGAAAATCAGAAGAGATCACCTGGTATCTTCCCAGCTGTTCGTGAAATGGGCAAATCTGTAGAGCAACCAAATGGAGTAACAAGATGTTTGTTGTACTCTTTTGACGTATTATTTATGATATTGACGTGGAAATTAAAATCATTTCCATTCTTGGTAGTGTGAATGAAACTTACAAATTGTGCCCATAGAACATGATGCGTGTTGAATAATGTATTGAACACTTGGGGAATGTTACCAAAACAACCCCGATCTTGCAAACTGGGGAAGGCTGCAAATTCAGAAGTGTCAGTTTTTGAGATGCACAAGGCTTTTTAGTGGGAAATATTTCCAATCTGTGTTTAACTGGGGTGCTCTAGGACCTAAAGTGACTTGTAAGAACAGATCTTGGTGTGCTGGCAGGTATTTGGTGTGATGGAGGAGTTTTTCAGCTAAAGTTAAGAAAGCTTCTACTCAACCGTGTGTGAGATATTCCCCAGACTTCTAAGGAGAACCTCTCATCCCCTCTCCCCTTTTGCCTTTCACTTAAGGTTTTGTAAATGTGGTGAACAACTGTAAATAAATGGGTGTGTTGGACAAATGTGACAAACAGCATTTCTGTCTTTAATACCAATAATTCAGCGTTCATTTAAATATAGGTAGTTGGCTGTGTGTGTGTGGTAAAAAAGGCCTTCTGAGATGCAAAAGACAGTGAGATACTCCATTTTTCACTGATCCAGCTTGTAGCTTGACAAGTATTTCCTTTGGGGCCACTTCTGATTTAAGTAGCTCTGTTGTTCCAAGCCTGTATGGTGCCCTCAGCAGTGCCAGTGCAATAGTGTGCACAGCTGCAGCGAACCTTTCTGGATTAAATTCAGATCTCTTTGTTCGCCATACATTTGCACAAGTTTGTGGTTGGGAGAGGCTGAGCTACTCCAGTGCTGAGAAAAGTCCTTATCAAACTGTGACTGCAGGAGTTAATCACTGTACTGACCTTAAGGCCTTTGAAAATCTGGTCCTTTGCTCTGCTTATAGTTCCAACATGCATACGATTAATGTTTGCACTTTCTTGTTACGCAAGAATGTGAGAATGGCTGTGCTTGGGCACATTAAAGATCCCTCTCGCTCAGTATCCTGCCTCTCCCAGCTGCCAAGAACAGATGCTTGGAGAAGACTAGAGTGTATATTGAGGAAATGCCTCTCCCAGCCTCCAGTAATTTGTGGCTCATAGGTTTCCTGAACCAGAGGTGATATTTGTTTTTAGAGCCCCCAGTGGGTTTTTTCTTCTCAGAATTTGTCCAATCAGTGTTTGAAGCCATGTGTGCTTGTAGCATCTACAACATCCTGTGGCTGAGTTGTAGGGCTTAAACACATTTTGTGTGGAAAAAACACTTATTTTTGTTTGCTTTTAAACTTTCTGCCTGCTTGGTTTCATGCCTTGCTTGTTCCTTCTTGTATTGGAAGAGGCAGTGAAAACGAGAATCCACGTTATTCTGTGTGACTTATGGGTTGATGACTTTTTCATTTATTTACCATCCCTTGCTTGTGACTTTTCCAGAGTCATTTCAGAAGGAAGTTACTCTACCCCTTTCATTGTCCTTGTTGTCTTCTTTGCACCTTTTGCAGGTGTGTTCCTGATTGGAGACAGTGATGCAGGGATCCAAGGAATGGGGCTGGGTTACAATAACCAGGACCAGCTACAGTATTTCAGCACATGCCACCCAGTAAACTTACGTGGCATCTTAGGTTTCATTCTTTAATCTTCTGCATGCATTTTCTAGACAGTCTTTAAGCATTGAGTTGGCACTTCTGTGAAACTATGTTAACTCCATTCACTTTTTTAAGTGGTAATAACTAAATCAGAATTTATCATTGTGTACATATTTTTTTTAATACTATGCACCATTTTACATTTACCTGCTATTTTACTGCCCACTTAAACAGTATCATTAAAGTCTTCTTCAGATCTTTGGCCATTGCTTTTGCAATCTTCATTAACTTTAGCATTGTCAGCAAACTCTCTCATGTAAGTGTCAAGCTTCTTTGCTAGATTTTGCTTTAAAATATGGAAAGTGTTGATCCCAGAAGAGATCCTTATGAGACTTCACTGATGATACGTCTTTTTTGGGAAAAAGGCCAATTACTCCAACTTACTTCCTGTTCATCAGTCATTAATTCATGACTGAATTGTCCTTCTTACTCTGTGACACTTTAGTTTCATTGAGTGAGGGCGTCTTTGTCAAACACAGCTCACTTGGATTTCTGTAAAGGATCAGCTTAAACATTGTATGTTTGCTGACTGCATTGAAGGAGAAAAATGGCAAGTTGAGGTGAAAGTGATTGTTGTTTATGAATGACAGTCACCCTCATCCAGAGGCATATTTCGAGCACTAGGCTGTTTCCATATCATGCTGACATAATTGGTTTTAGTGATATTTATAGTGAAAGATTTCACAGGGAACATAGCCAATATTTGTCAGAATTGCTTTTATTAGCATTTTTTCTTCAGGTGGAAGACAAAGTCCTCATAGAAAGGATTCTTCAGTTTCTAGAAGAGATGGCTGTAGAGTGTTGTCAATTATACAAGACCGTGGTCGGTCTGCAGGGGGTAGGTAGCAAACAGCAGCTCACTGTCTCCTCTGGTATCAAGTGATGACTCAGGCTTTACAAGAGGTGGATCTTCATGCTAAAGGTAATACGTGTGCTTTTTATTTTTTTTTCCCCAAGGGATGTAATAGATGCAAAGTAAGAGTGAAGATTATTTAATAGGTAGACTGGATCCCCCTGAGGAAAACACCTGAAATCAGCTAAAATCTAGGAGAACATTGGAATGGGGCAAATGCATGATGCTTGCTTTTAATTATCTGTATAGAGTATCTTTGTTATTTTTTTCCATGAGGAGTGGGAGCTAATGTGTTCGTAACAAATCTAAATGCTGCCTTCCTCTGAAAGCAGAGGGATGATAAACAGGTGTGAGGAAAACTGAAGTATTGTGGCAGGTCTAGTGGGATGGAGGTTGAGAGTCGGAGAGTAAAAATAGAGAATACTGAGCACTGCGCATCACTGAATGACATTTTCTGCTCTAAAGGCATGCAAGGAACTAGGGAGTGCTACCCAGGGGTGCTTGCTTGGAGATGTAACAAGATGAGGGAACAGAAACAGACTCCATCACTTGTGACAAGCTTCCCTGTCTTGCTGCGGGTGGCCAGGGAAGGATTTATGAGTGGATTCCATGACATTGTGGCTTTGTTAGTTAATAGGAGATGAAGGGGAAAACAGTGGCAGAATCTCAGCAAGAAGTCTAAGGCTCTGGTGAGGAACTGCCAGTTGTAGAGCCAGGATTTTGGGGTAGATGGACCACTTGTTGTGTATAAAGTTTAACTCAGCTGCTGCTCATGAAGACCTGGACTGAAATGTTGCTAAACCTGAAGGCTCCCCTGGTCTGTTTGTTGTATAGGAAACGTTTGGATGATGCCAGCAGAAAAACTGCAAACACAGTACAGAGAAAGGCCAAACACCTCCTTAGTCCAGCTTAGTTTTGTGTTGGAGAGCCCTTTCTTTGGGGCAGTCACTGCAGTGGGCTACCTCCAGCTGTAAATTTGACCTACCTGGAGAAGGGAGATCCTTCCTGTGTGTTCCTCAGACAGTACATTTAGTAATTTCTGCTTGGATGGAAAGTATTTCCCGAGCTTTGAACAAGCTAACTGATTTACAGTCATTTCATTTAACAATGTCCGTCTCTTGGAACTGTAGTGCTACAAGCTTTCTGAGAGTAACAAAAATACTCATTTTTCTCCACCTGTTTTTGTAACTTCCTAGATCTTTATGTCCCAAAGCCAAAACGGAATACTGAGGTTGTCCAGTGTGATTTCCCCGCATGTGCAGTCTGTGGAGCTTTCCTGAAAGATAAATTAAAACATCTCTCTTAGAAACTGATCTTATCTTAGCATTAGGTACTGGTGTGTTTGTCACCTCTTCTGAAAGCTCTGCCAATGTTTAATTATTCCTGCAGTTAGAAAACTAAACGACATCTTATTTCAACGCTTGTTTTGTCTAATGGCCAACTTTCAGCTGTGGAATATGCCTGTGCTAGCACAGGCAGTAAAAATTCTCTACTATCTGATCTCTTTTCCATGTAGGAGTATTTGAAATGTAAAATTGAGCTTTGGTTGGAACAGAAGACACTGAGTTCTTTCGCTTCTAGAACTCTATGCTTTTCCCTCTTGATTGTTCTTGGACTGTTTGCCAAACCCAGGTAATATTCTGGCAGCAGCCTTGAATAGCGTGATCACAGACAAGCTTCCTCCTTCACTACTGTTTGATACTTGTCTTTTTACAATTTTAGGGATTGCATTACCACAGCTGGGTGTGTCATATGAGAGAAGGTTTTGTAACATTACGCATATGTGGCTATTTCTCCTCCATTTATGAGTAAAATCATACAAATTGGTCCAAGACTACTATAGACTATAGGTTAGAAAGCTGATTACTCTTTTCATGTTGTCCTATTTTGATTCTTTTTTTTTTTCCTTGGAAGGAATAGCAAAGGATCTTTTCCACTGACTTCTCACCCTGTTCTTTTTTGGAAAGCAGTCAGTGACCAGCAGGGAGAAACTGGCCAAACCCCAGAGTGCTACTCAGATTTATTTTGTCTCCACAGCTGCAGAGAAGCTGTTACCATGCTTTCCTTGCTGCGTGGCAAGCCTGGAAACTGGAGAGATCTTTCTTTTTTCCTAATTAGAACTTTTGTACTTCAAATATAATAAATGTTTTCTTTTCTTTTCCCTCCAGGTGACATCAGTGCTAGTAAAGGCAGTACCCCTGTTGTGATGAGCCCTGTATGTAGACTGCAGAACAGTTTGGTGTTCTTTGGTTATTTCTACCATGAGTCTTCCCTTTTGATTGACAAGTGAAGAATAAAGTTTTTGGAGTTCAGTTGACACTTTGCTTCTCGGTTTTCTCTACAGCTCTGGCTCTCAGATCACAGCTCAGTTGCAGCTCCCCCAGCCATGGACCCTGTGAGTAACAGCTCACAACACTCAAAGCTGTTCTTTATAACTTCATGTCAAAACCTACAAACTGGGATGGAACTAAATCTGAAGAAGGTGGAGGTTTATTTTCAAAATTCAAGCACATAAGCCAAATCAAATGGACTTACTGCTAGCAGTGCAGATTGCATTTGCAATCAAGTGTAGTTTTTTCCATTCACATTATATATTCTATAAAAGCAAGTGTAGCTTAATCATAGCTAAATATATTCTGTAGTCATTGCCCCTTCTTATTAAAGTAGGGATGAAGTGCTGCTAACTTCTAGAAGATCAGGAACCATCTGTTTACATAAATGCTTATTGCCACCTGTTCTGTGACATTGTTGTTCAACGTTGATTTTAGAGTAGTTCTGGCCTGTGCCTCTTTTGTCAAGGAAACTAAAGAAAATTCCTATGAAGACATGGGTAAAGACTCCTAAATTACAAGTTGTGATTGTAATTTGCCATTAAAAACTCAGTTACTGTTTGCAGACCTCAGACTTCCTTTTCTCATCTTCCTTTGTTGCTGTCTAACTCTTTTTCTCATGGCAGGAAGAAAGAAAAAAAAAAAAAAAAAGGCCGTTTTCTAATAAAAGGATGCACAATTCTAGCCTGTGGAGCTTCTAATATGGTTAACCAGAGTGCCTGGTTGGTTGGCAGGCCTTCTTATTTATCCTCAGACTTCATTTTCTGAGGTTTATTCCCTTTTCTATGGAGAAATAAAAGTAATGAAGAAGCCAGGGCATAGCTGTGGAGGAATCAGATGTTCTCTTATGACATGCATAGTTCTTTGTTTTCTTCTTGGTTCTTTTTTCTGAGGAGGCAGGAAAAGAAACCAGAAAGAATAAATCTGTCTGTGCCCCATAGGTGTGTCTCACTGCCTGCCATAAGCTGATTCTTGTTGATGCCAGAGCTGCTTCTACCTGACGTCTTCATTAGCCATAGTTTTGCCTTTCTGTGTCCTCATCAAACAGAGATGGCAGCTCCTGGTGGCCTGTTCCTCTGAGTTCATTTGTGCCTTCATACTAATGTTTAAAAATCTGGGGTGCTGAAAAAGTGACTGAGGGAAAGAGTCATTTAAAAGCAGGCAAAGGGGAAGAGAATCAAGGGATCAATTCTGTAATGTGCTTATTAGATAATAATAGAATTGAGCCAAAAGATAAATCCAGATGCAGACAAAAGGGATGTGGAGTCAAGTGACCAATTCTGCAGTGGGCTTGTTGGGTAAGAGCAGAGTGGCACCAGAGGACTGATGGCCCTTCTCTGGCCTGAGAAAATGGAATCATCCCTTCTCTCAGACTTGGGTAATAGTGGACAAACCTCTTTTGTGTAAATCAATAACTAGGTAGGCATTGCATCAGCAGCTTAGATGATTCAGCTGGCCCATGTGAGACTTCGATTTCCTGTCACAAGTGAAGAGTAAGAGCAAATACTGTATTTAGCCACATTAATTTCATATCTTGCATATTAGAAAAGCTAAGCAGGCAGTGGAAAGATGTAGTGCACTGCATTTCTTCAAGAGCAGAAGTGAAGGAGCCAAGAGAATTCTTCTATCAGAAGTGCCTGGGTTTGGTGTGGCACTGCTGTTCTTTAGAATAATTATTAGCCTTAAGGGGAAAGCTGCTGCTACTTACTGTTTGTTACAGAGCACTTGAGGGTAACAGTGGGGTGCTGTCCAAGGCTAGGATTAGCAGCTGCAAAACACTCAGAGATTTTGGATATATCCCTGACTGGATGCTTTGGGAAACCAAGTAATATATCCAAGTGTTATTGTGTTGCTGGAATGGGTATGTATTACTGACTTTACACCTAGCAGTTGACTTGAGCAAGCTCCTCTGCCTTCTTGCAACACAGAGTGTAAATGTAGTCCTGCCTGTCAAGGTAATTCTTAAGAGTCTTTAGAAGGGGCAGTTCTTTATTTTTCTCTGATAGATATTTTTTATTGACCATGCTGCCTGCCATAAGCCAACATAACTTTAGTTCTATAAGAAACACAGTAGATTATTGTAGATATGATGATAGGCATTTATTTAGAATAAAAGGTTTTTTAAAGTCTTATTTAATTCCTATTCATGGAAGCTGAGTAGCTGAAGCTAACAAAGTGGTGAAGACCACCAGGCTGGTGCACAATTTGAGACTAAACCAGAATGCTTTATTCCCCAGCAAGACTTTGTTCCTTAAGAACCACAATAGATAAATGGACAGGTCATACAGAGTCTCGGTGATTTCATTTCCACATCAGGTAATGATGTGCTGTGGTTAGTGTATTTTTGTAGTGATGTAGTACTGTTTGAAACATGGTGAAAGTGATGCTTTTTGAGGGAAGAAACATGGACTCTCAAAAAACTACCTCTGAAACCAGATTTAGAACTTTTTAATTTGCTTTTCCTCTAAGCTGTGTCTTTTGTTTTTTATTTAACCTACAGTTAGGTTCCCTGAACTCTAAATCTGGTAAGCTATCAGAAGTTATTTTCAAATGTTCTGTTATAAATACATGTTACAGTACAGTGAAGGAAGAGGGTTCAAGACTGACAGCCTAGTCTTTTAATAATTTGGAAGTCTAGCTTATATTTTTTTGCTATTTGGAATTGCTCTAGTGTTCATGGAGTCTGTTATGTGCATGGAAAATAGGATGATGCTCTGTTTCTTTCCAGGAAAAAATACTGTCTTTGCTAATGGAGTTGCATCATAAATATTTTCACTTTTTGTTATACATATAGTAAACATTTCTACCAATAAAACATGTTTTAAAACCTTTTAGTTCGTCTGGATTTTCATGAATGTAACAGCGAGACGGCAATTCAAAACATTCCATGTAGGTGTTTAAATTTCCAGAAGCAGATGGCACTGTTGAGGGTGGACTGTGGGGAGTATAAGAATTTTTAAATGTAATTTCTGATTCAGATTCAGTCCACATGTCTTCATGAATTGTCTATATAGGAAGATTTTCTCTAATGATTTTTGTTACATGGTGTGAGAAGTAATCCACCATAAACATTCTCAGCCGTTTGTAGGCAAATTAAGTTAATTAGTTAATTGATTGATACTTGGGTAGTTTTTGTCTTGACATTTACTGAGTCATGCTGTGTTCTGCAACTCTTGTTTTGTAGGTATTTGACATATCAGCTAATTCAGCTAATGCTAGAAATACTTAACAAGAGATGTAATAAGAAGCTGATTTTCAGTGCACTTCTGGAATGCACCTTCCAGAATCTGCTCATTGTCCAAACACCCAACAATCCATTCAGGACAAATTGCCAGTGAAGCTTTTTGCTTCTAAGGGGCTCATTCAGCTGGTCCTAAATCCTTGCAGTGACTGAGCTGTCTTGTTGAAATTGGCTCAATAGACACTGTGTGTGTTTATCACGTTAGCTGCTAGCACAACAGGATTGAAAACCAGTCATAGATTGTGTAGGTCCTGCTATCCCTGTCGAATTCCCCCCATGGGATTTGATGGAAGAATTCACAGAGCAGATTGTCTTTCAGGATGGAAGAGACAGTACAGATAACAAATGCTGGCCTGCAGCATTCAGAAGGCAGTTTTGCTAAAGATTAAATTATGTGTGCAGTTAGACCCAAACTTCAGACACGTTGTTGTACTTTGCTAATCCCAACAAACAAAAAGGAAGTGGAAAAGGTACATCCACCAAGGAGTGAGAGGAATTCAGTCTGTGGGATGAAAACTTGAGAAAACATTTCAGCTGCATTTCAGGAAGCTTGAAGACTTGTATGAAATTCAGTGCTTGTCAGATTGATTAATTGACGCTCAAGCCTGTTTTCTTTTTATCCTTTGAAAATACAGCTGCCATGCTTTGAGCACAATAATAATGATGTAAAACCCCTGGTTTTCTAGTACATTAGTTTTCTAATGTGCCTTTCTGGTACTGTGTATGATGGGAACTTGGTGCTGCTGTCTCTGCAGGTTTTCATCCTGCTCAGGACTGCACAGACACCTGAGTTAGACTCTGTAAATGGTTTAAGCATAGTTCCATGTTTCCAGGAAGGCTCTCTCCCTGTGCATGTGGAGTTCTTTTGGTGGGACCTCTTGGGATAGGACAGAGGGTAATGGTTTTAAACTGAAGGAGGGTTAATTTAGATGAGATAGAAGAAGAATTTTTTACAAAGAGTGTGGTGAAACACTACTGGAGTTCAAGGTCAGGTTGGAGGGGACTTTAAACAACCTGGTGTAGTGAAAGGTGTCATTGACATGGCAGTGGGGTTGGAACAAGATGCTCTTTAAAGATCTCTTCTAACCAAAACTAATATATGATTCTACGATTTCCAGATATTCCAGAGATAACCTAGAGATTTGCTTCTCTTTGCATTGAAGGCCATACAGCTCAGAATCATCAAACTTTCTCTGCACTCTTAAAATCCCATTTGTCATTTCGAAACAAGTACACAAATGACAAAACTACCTTTGTCTTCTATGCAGCTTTCAGAGAATGCAACTTCACTAAAGCAAGCAAAGTGTTAAACTCTAGCAAAGACAAAACTGAACATGAGTGTGTAATGTCAGCGTGGGGTGCTACTTGGAAAAAATGCAGATAGTGAAATGATTTCATGTCTAGCAATGTTTCTTTGATGTTTGTTCAGTTAATCTGGTAGTTGAGTGTCCTCTGTTCACTGAGGACTAGCAGCAGCTCTTATCACTGTGTCATACTCCAGTTTTATTGTAAAGGAGCTTTTATAATGCCCCAGAGCAAGGAAATGTCATGTTAGAAATGGAATGCCTAGTAATTGAAACTGGTTTATTAGTTGCTAAAATCACACCATTCAATATTTAGTGTATTTACAAGCACTTTATTATCATAAAAATAACATTGTAATATGAAGCCCTGGTAAAGACCTTTAGAAGGTAACGAGGGAATCAAGTCAGAACTGATGTCAAGTATTCTGGACAGAAGATCAGAGAACAAATGAATAAATTATAATCACTGTTTTAGAGAAAAGCCTTTAAATGAGTCATATGGTTACTGCAGTAACTGAAGGCATTTAGATATTTAAATATCCAGGCAGGGATGGATGCAGTGATATATTAGTAGCAACTGTGTCTTTAATTATTGACTTAAATTGCACCTGTGCAGTATGAAGGTGGCAAAAATATGACCCTGAAAGTTAAATTATTCATCAGTTTAGTTATTTGTATATTCTTTGACATTTACATTAATCCCTGCTTTTAGGACAGAAGAGAATCTGTTTCCAGGGTTGTTTTGCCAGTTTAGCAGACACTTTAGCAGAAATGTCTGCTGACTCCAGTCTTTATTTGAGCTCAAGGCATGGTGCTGTTCATAAACCTAACACTTGGGCATTGTTTCTGTTCTCAGGCAGAAGGGAAGAAATATGTCTTGTCCTTGAAAAAAATTTGGCTTTTGCTCCTTTGTGATGGAACTGTATTACCCTGCTTGGTGAGGAGAAGCTTTTGTGCAGATTACAGAGTCTCTATTTCTTTGTGCAGACATTGATAAGAATTGTGAATTAGTTTATCTTTGACTGCCATTTAATGGGATTTCTGTTAAGAGACACTAAGAACTAAGCATTTATTGTATGTCTAAGGGTTGACTTAATTTTGTTTAGGTCTAAAGCCACTGGTAATTTTATTTACAGTTTTATAATAAAGTGATAATTTATTTTCCCATTCTGTACATGCAAATCTGCTGTTGAATCTCAGGTAAAATTTGTTCTCAGGAAAAACTTTACACAAGTGCTTCTTATTTTTGGCTCTAAATCGATCTGTTAATCTCATTTGTGGTAGGAAGTGAGAAGGTTGCAGATGTTCCATGGAAACAAAAATATTGATCCCAAAGGATTGGAACTTTCACAAAAAAAGTTTTGTTTTTCATGCTGCAAATAGAGATCCTCCTCAGTGATGATAACAGCAGATTAAATTGTATCTTGGTCTCTCTTTGGCATGTATATGAACAAATAGTGTTTTAACTCTTAGCAGTCCACTGGTTTTTGTTATATTTTATTTTGCCAGTAATCTCTAACTACAGATGATTTCAGAACTACTACTATGCAGGTCATATCTGTGATCTATAAAAGAATCCTGTTGTGTTTTCTGGTTTCATACCTTTCTTTGTGTAATATTTGTTAATCAAGTGAGCTTTTAACACTTATGATCAAGTCTTAAAATTGTATTACCCATCTGTAAGCAGCCATTCAGTGTCTGATTACAAAATCCCCTTGAGCTCACCTGAGTGACTCTCCACCAAAGTTCACTTTATGAGTTACTTTTTAATTTTCTTTGTAAGCAGCTTCATTTGAAATGAGCCTTGGAATAGCACTTGGACATGAATTTCTTTCCTCTGGCCTCCTTAGTCTTGGGACAGTTTTTTAAGGGCAGTATCTCATACTGAACCAATAGATAATTTTATTTGAGATTGTACTTCAGACTTAATGAACCTTAAACGTTTCATTGGAAATTGCTTTTTTGCAAAACAAGATTAGAACTCTGCGTTATTAGTAGATAAGTAATTTTCTACAGCACACATACTTTAATGCACTGTTATTGTTCACTTGTCAGACTTGGTATTTTCAGTTAGTATTTTAATTTTAAATATATTTTATTTGTGCCTTAGACGCAGAAAAGTCTATATTGTTCTGGGTCAAGAATCAAATATTAATACAGATAGCATCTCTTACATTTTCCAACTCAACCTGGAGGTTCCTGTCTGAAATAAAATCAGATGAAACTTTCTTCCTGGTTCTATTGCTATGAAGCAATTGTTTGTTTGTGTAGCTCAAATGATCTTAAAACTTATCGCTAGGTTTTATTAATCTCTGTTCCTCAAAAACCAGGGAGTTTACATTCCAAATAAAAATTAATTAGATTGTAACATTTTAATGGGCATTAAACAGAGTTTACACAGGTGTAGGTAGGTATTTTATGTTGGTTTGTTCTTTCCCTGTGGATGATACAGTCAGACAATGTCATGGGCACAAAAATCAATGCAGTTGGAGATGTGAAAGCTCCAAAGTGAGTGTCAGTGTTGCAGGGAATGGAGGTGCCCTGCAGAACCCTCTGGTAAGTCTCCTTTTTATAGCCAGTATGAAATCAGAGGTTTCTTTGCCTGCACAGATGAAAATGCAGGTTTTTTTGCTGCTTACCTGGTTCCATGAGCAATCCCTTCTAGTCTGTCTCACAGTGTTGTTGTGCTAAGAGGTGTTAAGTTCAGCATTTTCTGTGTAATAAATATCTGAATAAATCTGTGAGGAACTGACAAACAAGAAAAGGTTGGTTTGCTGATGCTGTGGGTTAGGGTCTTTAGCAAATCTAAATGTGCACCTCTATTTAAGCATGTAAAACCTAATAGACAAGAACAGAGGAGATAAATGAGGATTTGATAACACACAGGATGCTCAAGAGAACTTGCAGTAATCCTAGTCTGTGATGTTGGGACACATCACATGCTTGCCCACATCTTTTGAGTCTATTGAAAGAAAATCTTTAGAGAGGAGGTGTTTTGATGTCTTATAAAACCAAATTTTATTACAAATCCCTTTTTTTGGGAGGGGTCATATTTCTTTTAATCCTTACAGTGTATATGAGTAAGGACGATGAATTATAGAGTTGTTTTGTTTTATCTGGCCAGGAGTTAATTTCCCTGCTCAATACAACCTTTTAATGTTTGCAGTACTGATGCTGGAAGAGCAATGATAAAGGAATGATGTGGCCTTTAGTGCTCAGGGTCTTTGTTCAGACTGGTTTTGTTGTCAGTGCAGCTACTGAGCCTGGTGTGGGGTTTGGAGTCTTGACAGATTGGTGGTGGTTTCTTTGAGCCTCTGTGAAGTCTGATACAGACTTTAGAGGCTCTGTTTCTTTTTCCTCCCTTGATGAAATTCATTTGTTTTTAGGCATTTATGAGCTGAATTCGAGAATTACTCTTCCCTTTTGGCTGTTGGGAAGATCTTGAAGTAGGGTTGAATACTTTGTTTAATCCATTTGTGTTTTCATGTGAGCACCAAACATTCAAGCTGATATAATTTAATCTAAAATTACCATGTCTTCTTGTGCTTCCATTAGGAATAAAACAATTCTGCATCTCAATGGGCCTCAGAAAGGGGCTAATAATGTACACAGTTATAAATATTTACCTTTTCTTTTTAACAAGGTTTTTCATGTGATCCTGCAGCTGGGACACTTCACAACAAAGTTAACAGCACTAACTTCCCTGATGAAACATTAAATCTTCTAATGCATTCGTTTGAATCAAACATGCCTTGTAGTTATTTCCTGAAGAGTTAACAAGAAATCTCATTGAAGAACAAGATAAGGGGAATGTATCTGATAGTACAGGCTTCTGACACTGGGTCTTTTAGGGAACATTCCTTTTTATTGTTTGGTTTTAACTGTGGGATTTTTTTTAACACAGAAGGTTTTAAGTTTGTAACTTTTCTGTCATCTGTGTTATAACTGCAGATGAGGTTGCAGAGGAAGCTGTAGGTATTCAGAATGGTAAATGTGTGCATGATGTGTTGAAAGCATCACTGTGGGAAATAACGTTTGTCCTTGCAGTCATTCTGAAAACTTAATATTGACACTAAGTTCAGTTTATGTATTTATTGTAGTAGGAATGTTGGAATTTATTGTGAAATTCTCCAAATAAATCTACTACAGAGAAGAACAGTGTAGAACTCTCTTCTGTCTTTAAAATACTAACACTTTTATATAATGCAATACATTTGTAAAGCTTTTCTCTGTTGTTGATGTCATAAACCAGGATATTATAGCCCCTAAGAGGCTGTGTTGATTTACTGTAATTTTCCTTGATTCTGCTGTCTCTGACATTTTTTAGGGTGCTGCTGGCAAGTACATGAGTTAAGCAGAGACAGTTAAAAAGAGACTTAGTTGCAAATTCTTATTTAGCCTACAATTTTGGTCACATGTGGGCTCAGCCCAGCATCCTGATAAACTGCTGGCCCTCTCCTCTCAATGTGTCATGTCCAGACTGGAAAGTTAAGGCAGATTACAGTGCTAAATACTAAAGCATAAATACTATGATTCCATTGCTAATTGCTACTTATATAGATAGATATTTGGTCTGTGATCTGTTCTCTAGACCTTTAATTTTCAGTGCATTTTAGAGTATATTAGAGCAGGCCTAATGACAGGATCAGATTGATCTTTCATTAAGGGTATGCACACAGATTATATAAAGTGATGAGGAAAGGCTGAGAAGAAAAAGAATGCTGCTCAGATATGCACACAGCCCTGACACAACAGGCTTTTATCTTTTAAAGGACAAACAGTTCTGTGTTAAAAAATAGAAAATGCAGCTTTCAATGTTGACTATTTTTGGTGCTTTCAAAAAATTCAGAAAGTACCAAGTTACCCTCAAGGTACATTTCTCATTGGTTATCCTCCTTACAAGGTGGGCTAACAACAGTGAGTTCTTGGCCAGTTTATTGTAGTTAAATTTTCATTCTTCCTTCCAACAGTTTGCTAGGATTCACTTCCAGATGACCTAAGGTTGTTATGCTCATTAGGCTTCATAAAAAAGGTTTCTCATTTTTCTTAATAGTGGATTTCCTTTTCATAGAAAACTTTTGTGTAGATTCCCCACCTCCTGGCTAAGAGTTTAACATGTTTTGACCTGCAGACTTGAATATTTGTCAGTCACAATTGAGTGCTTTTTCTTCTTGTAGAGATTGTGAGGCAGTTTGTGTTTAATTATAACACAGGTACATGCAAGGAATTATCCTTTGCATGATCTGTTACATCTTAAATAGAGGCCATGAAAACAGGGCTTGGAAAGTTTTATCCCAGGACTGGTCTGAATCTGCTGTGTCAGTCTCACTGACTGTGTGATGCTTCACCTGGCAGTGGAAGCAAAACACAAATCCCCACTTGCAGCATTCACCTGCCTTTTGTAGATTAAAGACCTGTGCTGCTCTCTTGCAGCACCATTAAATGAACAATGGGGACACAAAAGAGCTGCTGAAAACCCTTGCAATGATTTACCTGCTTGTTCTGTTGTTTCCTGCTTTAATTGCTTGGAACTTTTCCTGTGCAATGAAGACTGAGAAGGATCCTTATAATTGTATTCTGCCATTACCAGATCAGGATTTTAACAGGGGATATTGGTATGATCAGGCAAATCAAGAAGCATGTTTGGCTTCTCGTCTTCTGTCTGTATCTCCTGTGACAATCTGGTTCTCCCATCTAGCTGGGTATGATAACCCCAGTGAGAAATTTCAGGCAAGAGGAACAGACTGGGGTGTTATTCCAGTATCAGAGCTCTTTTAGTGCTTTTTTCTGTGCAAGTGTGGTAAGTGACTGAGCTGAAAATGCAGAGCCTCTTGATAGTCAAGAAAAGCTTTGGCCATTCTTCTTCACATCCTGCTATTTCAAGTTCTGTGAGCAGACTTTTGTGTACCTTTGTAGGCAGTGATAGCAATAATCTTTGCCTAGCAAATCAAGATTATGTGATGCTTTTATCTTCAGCCCTGAGCTTTGCAGGAATCAGCTGGCTGTTTGAACCTGATTTTTAGCTTGTGGCAAAAGCCACAGGCCCAAAGTAAATTAAATTCTTTATCACCTTTGAAAAGAAATGAATGGAGAGGGGCTCGCAATCCTTTTCACATGATGTGAGCAAAGTGTTACGTGCTCACTAATGCTTTCATCTCTAGGGTTGTAAAATCTTTTCTTTTGAAAAGTGGAAGTGGAAGTCCTTAAAATTATGGCAGTTTGTTCTGTGTAATCTATTCTTCAACCACTTGCTCTGATAGATTAATTTGGTGGTTTGAAAGCATGTAAGCAGAATTTTGCTCTATAGCTGCAAAGAGTTTCTTTATTCATCGATTTGGAATGTTGTGTAAGATTTTTGTGTTCTTTGGGGCAAGGACAGGGAAATATCTCTTCCTCTAGGTTTTTTCCTTCCTTGTCTGAGAGTGATAATGTAATCTGCTGCTCTTACCATGCAGTTCATCTGTGATCTGCAATATCAAAGCAGGGTTTTGATGGATGAGTGAAGTAAATTGCAGTCTTATGAAAGACAGCTCTATTGTTATTAAGCTAAAACTTTCCCTCTTCATTGTTTTGCTGACACAATATGGGCACAGCTCTTAGAAAATGAAATTTTAAACTGGCTGTGTTGCACTTAGCATTTTTTAAAAACATAATAGGCTGTCTCAGAACAGTGCACTTTTAAAAAAAAATTAATATCTATTTGAAAAGTGACTTAAAACAGTATATGAACCTGCAGATTGTGATTGGAGGCCCTTTCTTCCAGACATTTAACACTTACGTAGTCTTCTGAATATTGCCCAAGTGTTTAATGTGCTTAACAAGAAAAGGGTGAACAAAGAGGTTTCCATATGTCATTTGTACCAAATCCATCTTGTCTAGAAGACAGCCTGGATTCTTTGGTGAGTGTGGGAAGCTGTTTTTTACCTTTCTACTATTCCTTTCTTATCTCTGTGGTCGACGTTTTGGTGAAAAGCCGAACCTGGGCACAGCTGTCACGTGGAATGGCTTTTTGAGAAGTAGTTTATGGCACTGGGCTGACCTCAAAGGTGTGTGTAGGCAGGGTGTTGTAGCTGATCAGAGACTGTGGCAGGAGTAGGTGTGCCCTTCAGCTGGGAAACTTGATTTAGATATTATCAGATCTACAAGACTTGTGTACTGATACTCAAGAAGACACATCAAGAATTTGTAATTATTTTTGCCAGTGAAAAGAGAATGTGCATAGAGGGAGAAGGGAAAGGGTGAGGGAAGTGGGAACATTCTTTGCCTGGTAAGCATTGTCTGTATATTGTGTGGAGAAAGAGAGATGTAAAATACAAAAGTTGCTTGTAAGGTGAGTTAGAGGACTTTGATTTCTGCTTTCAGTGCCTTTCCTTACCTGGTGTTCCAAGTGAGTGACTGTTCTTAGTTCAGTGAGAACGACTGGGGAGAGGTGTGTGTGTGTTGAAGGGGAGGTGAATATACACCTGCAGGGGAAAAAACCAAAACAACAAACCAAATGAAACCTCCAGAACATCAACAAACACCCCCAAAACTCTGAACAACAAAGTCCCAGTTAGAACACTTCACTTCAAGTTAGTCTTTGACATTTTAATTTTAACTGCTGCTGATGTGCATGGGGCCTTTCAACACATGACTAGTTTCAGGGAAGTAGCTGGATACTGAAGGATGCTGGGAATATTTGGAATTCAAGCATAAGGAGTGTGAGAGGATAGGCTGGATGAAATTCTTAAGTGATTTGTTTGTAACCTGGAGTGCCCATGTTCATTGGCTTTTTTTTGTGTAGTTTTTTTTTCTCTTTTTGAGGTGTGGTAATTTCACACTGTCACAGATGGTAAACATGTGCCAGATCTTAGACATTATAGGCATAGCACAGACCTTATTAAAAGTGTGTGCAGGTTTCTGTGTGTCTACTTACAGTCATATACACAAATACAACCATGTTCTGCCATCCTGAATAGAAACAGCAGACTCTCTGCCCTTGGCCTCTGCAGTTTTCAGAGTCCTCTGTGCTGGGAGACTGGTAATGCTGAAATTTAATATTATTTAGCTTACTCCCAAGTACAGAGAGAAAGGTAGATGCCTTTTCAGCTCTCCAAATGACAGAAAAGGAGAAGTGGAGGCTGCTGCAAACGCTGGACTGCAGTACCTTTGTGGGGAAGGTCAGAGACAAATGAAAATGTGACGCTCTTTGCTCCAGGATGTGCACAAGGAACCATAAGATTTAAACAGCTTTCCAGCTGAGCAGTTTTCTCTATCCTCCCCCCCAGGTCACTTGTTTTTGAGCCCTTCCCCACTCTTGCCCCAACAGCACTGTTTGCAGCTGTGTGAGCTGGTGAGTGAACTGACCTGCTCTGGTACCCGGCTGTCTCTGTGATCTGGGTTAGACCCCGCGGCCACTGAAAGTCTGACCAGAACCAGGGCAGAAATTGGATCCAGAGCAGCCTGGGAAAGGTGCACCACTGGAGCTGATGTGGAGCAAAGCACTGCTGTCCCTCAAACAATAACAAAATTATTCAGTGTTATGAGGTGCCAAAAGATTTCATGATTACAAGGAGATGGGGTCTAAGAAAGGTTGAGAATGAGTGACTCAGAGCTAAATGAGAATCTTATTTCAAATCCCAAATCACTTTTTTTTTTTTTTTCCATACAAAACCACTTTATTCATCTCCCTCTCCCCTCCCTTCCCCTTGAGGTTTTTAAAGTGTATAGTCCTGGTCTGGATTCGACAGTTTGAGGCATAACACTGTAGACTGAATAGATTTGAATTAATGACTTTAGAAATAGATTTTGACTGGAATCTGCAAATTTTAATTAAAAACCATAAATGGTAAACTAGTTTTTGATTTAAACATAATTTAAAACTATGTTAGATTGCGTGGTCATGTGTCATGCAGGGAAAGTTTATTTTCTGCCTCAGATGAGATTTTTATGAGGATAAGCATGGCTTGATGTGCTGTATTGCTAATGAGAGTAATTTGAAATTAGATGGAGGAGTTCATTAAAACAAGTGGAATGTTTCCACTGCAGAGAAGGGAGAAATTGAACAGTTCATCTCTATGGGCTATAATGGAAAGTGTCACATCTTCAAATCCATGTCTGACAGCAAAGCTGGTTGTTCTTCTTTGGGTGTGGAATGAGAGTTTGACACCTCCAGAACAATGAGAAGCATGAGGAAAGCAGTGTGGTTGTGCCTACGCAATTTTGACTGAAATTTTGCTGTATGCTGTGAAAGGAATTCACATGTGTGGGAGCGTTTCTGACAAATACACGTCTAATTTTGTTTGTAGTAATAACAAAGACATGACACAAAGGCTGATCGTTATCCTAGTTATTAGTTAGTTATGCATATGGTCTTCATAGGGCTGTAACTTGTAATAGGAGTTCTGGGTTGCAATAGATATTGCAACAGTTCCTTTGTAGGTATATTACTCATAGGCTCGATGGAATAAAGATTGAAGAAGATTGGAGAAAGTACTTTTGCTTTAGCAGGAAATGGCTTTAATCAAAACTAAGCCTGTTTTTCCAGTACCATTTTCTCCTAAATACTGTAAGAGAAAAGAACTGCTGTAGCATGTTGTTTTTCTGACTCTTATTAATGGTATTTCTCGCAGCAGTGGTGTTCAAGGACCTGAGTTGACAGGGACCTTGTGATGTGCTTTCTGTGCAGCCATGGGGCACCAAAGAGGGGGATTTACAATGATAAATGTTGTCGTTTTGGTTCCTTTTTTTTTTTTCTTTTTTGGGGCGGGGTGTGTTTCTTTATGTTTTTTTAAAGAGTCTCCTTTATGCTTTGGAGGTTGCATGTTTTTGGCTGTCATTAACAAAGCTCTGCACGTTTTTCCTCCTCCAGGAGATGATAACGGAGTCCACTCCGCTGCGTTGCAGGAAGCTCAGCAATCCTGACATCTTTTCATCTGCTGGGAAAACCAAGCTCCACCGTCAGCTAAGTCAGGATGACTGCAAGCTACGAAGAGGTAGCTTGGCAAGTTCTTTGTCAGGTATGCCATTTTGTAAAGACAATATGACACTTTGTTAGTATTAAAGATTTGCAGCATTGTTGGCATAACAGTTGTAATAAAAGATACTGGTAAGTCGCTGGTAAGGTGACCTCTTGTTGTCAGGGCATACAAAATTTTATGTAAGAGAAAGATGCAAAAAGAAATGTCAGTAGAAAAGAGTGAAAAGGCCTGGATTTAGAGTGAAATTTTTGTATCTTGCCCAGAGTGAAAAATTAAAAGCTAAGATTTAATACGCAAAGTTAAAGAATGGAGTTGTGGAACTTTAGGTGACACATTGATGTATTCTTACCCCTTTTAACATCAGCATTGAATGCAAGCTTGCCCACTTGGCCCTTTTGTTTCTTACTGGGAAAGTGACTTTTTATGTCATGTTTGAATTACTATTTAGTTTCTTTTTGGCTTCAAAAGCACTGTAGGCAGTTATGATTCAAAATAAAAATCTTGCTTACTTACATGATTTTTTTTCCAGAGTGTGTAAAATTTGGGGGTTTTTGTGAACATAATATTCAGCCTTGTAATTGAATTTAGTTTGTCAGCTGTAGAACCATGGAGTGAGCATAGGCAAGTAATTACTCAAAAACGGACCAAGTTCAGTAGTTGTTTTTTTTTTTCAAAGACTTTGTTAGTGGGCTAGGGGATGGTTTCACAGCTGTTTAAAACTGATATCAGTCTGTGGTGCTGGAATAGAGCACAGAGAGCTCCATCCATCTAGATCAATCTAGAATGAAAGAGCTGATATGCCCAAATGCCACTGTTACTCTGTGGGGTTAAGCTGCCCCCCATTTCCTCCCTAATTAGGTTGTTTGCCTATTTGCATGTTAGTGCAAGAACTGGAAGAGTTGAAAATTCTCAGGTGGGAAGGAAAGAGGAAGAAGGTGAAACCACCATCAGCACGGGCTTGATTTACATGATTGTGAAAATTCATCCAGTCCTGCTCCCCCATCTTTTATCAGAGGAAGATAAATATTTTCATATTTGAGGTGTTAGGTGTGATAGAATTAAATAAGCAGTAAAATATGTATGTTTTATTTTGGCTTGGCCTTGGCTTAGTGTTTTATTTGTAGTAAGTGGATAGTTTCTGAAAAATGGAAACAACCATAATGTTTTGTATGCATGCAAGTTTGTTCTCCAAGGTAGGTTAATCACTAGAGGAGGACAGAACTTTATGAACTACACAGCTGTTGGCTGACTGCAATGGCCTAAGTTAGTACTGTAGCTTTTTTTTCCCCCTTGTATAGAAGAAAACAAAGTAAATAGGAGGAAGCAGGAAAACTGGAAGGTCTGTTTTCTTTTAAAAATAATTTTTCTGTTTGGAGATTGTAATTTCAGAACAAAAAATTCTGTATTCTCCAGAATCTGTTGATTCATCTTAATTACTTTTCAATCTACTATACCTGATTCAGGAAGGGGTAAAGAGCCCCAACAAGATCAGTCTGAACCAACTGAGAAAATGTACAGGTTTAGATGTATATTTTCAGTGTGGGTGTTTAGAATATGTGTAGAACTTGAGGCATGACAGGGAAAGGCTTTAGCTTAAAGTTCCATCCTTACAATGATTCCAGCTATTTTTTGCCACAGAGTCAAGTAAGTTTGAAGAGTGTGGATGACTGTGCATGCAAACTGGTTGGCTGAGATTTGACTCTTGATGGAGTTCTTCCCTTCTGGATTCAGGCTTTGTGGATATTGATAACTATATCTTATAGAGACTTAAATAAAGTTATTCTTGTCCTCAAGCATGGGTATTTTAGACTGCTAGATAATTATATTATTTGACTTGCTATTATAGGATCTCTTCATTAGTGCTGTACAGGATGAATACAGCAATGTGCCCTTCTGTAGTTTTAGGTCTCTGCAGACAAGATGAGTTGTATTAATACATTACCTCGAAAATGATCAAGCCATGCAATCATGTCCACAGCTGTAAGCAGCTCGAGTGGGACCAGGAAGAGGGTACTAATATGTTGTGTCTCTGTTTGTTTGACAAAGTTGAGCCTGCTCATCTCTCATACACTTTAACTCATTCTGTTGGTGTGTACTTGGCTCGTTGCTTGTAACTATCACAGAAAATTAATGTTTACAAGTTAAAAAAAGAAAAAAAACCCACCACTTCCACTCCCTGCCCTCCCCCCAGCATCATGGCTGGCCACATTATGTGACAGTCTTCCAAATATTGCAGCCATTGTTATGGAATGAATGTAATAATTCACATCTAGTTCTAAGATGCAGTTGAATTTGTAAACAGCTTTCTGCCTCTGGGAAAACAAGTCTTTTTCTGCAGCATATATGTGATTAAAGGTGTAGCCTTTCCTGCTACTTATTGCAATAAATGTCTCAGTCCCCTGTGATTCCTGAGCATGTAGTAATCCACTGAATGCAAGAATCTTTACTGTGCTTGGAAGAGGGTGTGTTATTTAGTCCCATAGTCCTAATTTTAAGGAAAAGAGGTATTATCCTCTTCCATTTTGCAATGGGGAAATTGAAGTACAGGGGTTGACTGACCAAACTTACAGAATAAGTCATCTGGAAGCTAATAACTGAACCCAGATTCACAGAATTCTTCACTATGTGTTTTTAACCACAGAAATATCTTTCTTCTCTTTCTTCTTTGTGGATGACACTGTACATAAAAGGAAGCTGTCAAGCTCTGTGGAGTCAAAATATGACCTACTTTGACTTTGGTTCTTTCTCATTGTGGAAATTTACTGCTTGACATTTTTCAAAAACGAGTGTTGCATTGACTAGAAAATATGTATTGAGCAAAAAATATCCATCCATGGTTCAAAGCAAGACAATATTGAAACATACACTATATTATGTTACAGCTGCATGAAATGCAGTGCTCAGTGTTCCAGTGGTAGGAGGAAGTGGGGATGTCTAGATGACCAAGCTGTTTAGAGGAGACAGTATTTTACAGTTAGGAATGCATTTTCAAAAGAATTTTTAAAATCATACTAAGAGATTTTGTCTTCTTTTATGGCAGCAAGTATTGTTTCCTTTTTAAGAAGAGTGGAATATGGAAATTTATAAAGTAATAGCAGTCTGTTTTTACAAGGTTTTTGGATTTCCCCATTATCTTCATAATGTAAAGTAGATTTTTTGGAAATTGTTAGTTATCAAACATAATGAATTTACTCGTAAGGTGCTCTTACAAGTTTTAACCTACCAAAATACTGAAATTGGCTTTTTTAATTAAATGCTTTTTCTTCACATGCAGTGTTTGTTCTCAGCTTTGTACTTTGAACTTGCAGACTTGTTTAAAAACAAGCTGATGGTATTTTGATTTTATTTTTAAAGGAAAACAGCTACTTCCCTTATCAAATAGTGTCCACAGTGGAGTGGGCCAGACGATATGGCAGCCTCCTGGAGATACCTCCAACCTGGTCCGCATGAGAAATCAGTCTCTAGGACAATCTGCTCCTTCCCTTACTGCTGGTTTGGTGAGTGAGTCTGGGGATACTTGTGGTGCTTTTGTGAATAGAAAAAGTGATGTGATCCTGTGCTTTAGTTTTCACCTTGCTTTCCCTGCTCCTGCTCAGTGAAAGCAGCATTTTGTTCCTGTGGGACTTTTTAGGCTACAGGGTGAACTAGGAAGAAAATATGTTCATCCTGCTTTAGACAGAAAGCAGGAAAACATATGTTGAAGGATAATTACTTTTTGGGCACATTCCTTCTCAATGCTGCTTTAGTTGCCTGATGCCTGAAAGAAATATGATTGGAAGTCTAGGAGATGTGAGCGTGGGAGCCCAACCATTTCAAACAAGTTTAATTGGGAAGCAGCTTTGTGAATATCTGCCTCTGCCTGTTCTGCTAAGGAATAGCTAGGGGGATGAATCTGAAAGAGATAACTGTCCAAGGAATTGAAGAGCTGGAACTCACATTATGCTCTTCTTCGTAGTTCCTGTCAAGAGGTTTTGGTAAAAAACCTTTGGTAAAATATTTTTGAGGAATGTTGCATCTGCTAAATTAACATTTTCTAAGAAAAGAGTGTTCTGTATGGGGACACACACTCAGGTGTCTACAGCCAAGTCTGAACTGCACAAAAAGGAACAGATGTTCTGTTTGTAAATTTTCCTTTTAGTATCTCTAGAAATCTAAAATCAGTGACCTGTGAGGAGAAGAAAAATCCAAGCGTAAGAAAAGACAGTTACTTGTGAGCAGGCAGATGTACAACAGAAATTGTTGGTAAATAGTAGATTAGAGCCAAAGTTGAATTTTTTTTTTTTTTTTTTTTGCTGAGAGTTATTTGTATAACAAGTTTTACTTAAGTGAGGAATTTTGGTGTGTGCTACTCGTAGTGCTGCAAGTAATTGGGTAGATTTATGTTACATTGTAAGATTGTGTAGAAGCAATGACCCCTTAAATAAAAGGGTGTACCTTGGATAAAGCCTTGAGAATTTTTGGGGGGTTCCTAGACAGTTTGGCACCACCAGGCTATGAAAGGAAACTTAAATCTTTAAGGTTCAAAACATGTCTGTGTTACAGCTGATTTTGATTTCCCAACGAAGTAATTGTAGTCTTGACGTTTTCAGACATGTTACTATATTGAAATTCTTCTGATTTGATTTAATTGTGTTGCGTCTTAATTTGGTGCCTGTTCAGCGTTTGCTTTAAATTTATGCTCTCACCAGTGGTTCTAAATTCAATGATAAGAGAAAGGGAGAATGCTCACATGGACTTGGCTATAAGTATTTATCTGGCAGGGCTTAGAAAAAGTAGTATGTTAAAACACAGGCCTGTTCTCTAGAGGCAGATAAATGCCTTGAAGCTTCATAACTTAGGTTAATGAAAATAAGTGTGCTTTAAAACAAAGCACTAATTCTCAGATATTTAATTTGGAGTACTAGGTTGTTGCTTAACAGCTGTGTGCAGCTCAGCAAGCTGCAGATGTTTGCATGTTACAATTCTGCATATTACTCATATTATATGCTATGTTTTCAGTTTGTCATGCCAGTGTTTGTGCTGTCTATCAAATGTTCTGATGTGAAACACAGCGCCAACCAGTTATTTTAAAATAATTTAAAATTCTCAGTTTCCGAAGTAAGGCAGAGAAATTAATCTCTAAATCCAGTTTTTGTCCTTCTGTGATAGTGTTTAGGTGTTGAATGATATGGTCACTTTCCTATCCTGTATATTCTGTGATGGGCTGTATGTTCACTACGATTGCAGTTAATTAAGCCTAGACATAACAAATTTTTATGTGAAGTGGGTTTCAAAAACAGTGACTAAAGAACATCACAAGATGAACACCTAATTAAATGCAGTGAGTCCTGGGATCTTGGAGCCAGTTACATGTTTGCAGCTGTTTTAATATGCTCGTTTCACAAATTAGAATAGCAAAAGGTCTCTTGCCAGTATAATTAATCTCCTTTGAAGAATAGCTCTATTAAGAGATGAGTAAGTTCAGTAATGCAGAGTGTCATTTTAATATGCCAGCCTTGACTGCTAGAGCATTTAATTCTTCTATTATTTGTTATAATACAGTAGTTGGATAGCTAGAGAGAAATGGAGTGTGGTTTTGGAAAGCCAGGAAAGCTGTGTGCATTGTTTCTGCTCCCTCTTTCTGGCTCTGCAGGTATCAGTAGATTTTCCTTTGCTAAACTGCTTTGCGGCATTCAGTAATGTGTTTTTTTTTGCTTTCCAACCACTACTAATCCTACAGATTGTTTACTGTGCTTAAATTGCATTCTTTTCCTCTTTAAAAATATTTGCAAGGCAAAAAAGATAAGTTAACAATAGCTTATCTACAGAAATTAGTTTTCAGCTTCTGAAACAAGCCTGATAGGTAGGCTACTTATCACCAATGACTCCTGAGCTGGGAATACATCAAATTCTAACTTGCTAAACTTTATAAACACAATTTATTGTTGGGCAGAATCTTTCAGCTGGTACATGTGTGATAATCTGGATTAATGTGCCTGCACAGCAGTTGCCACTAGGTCCTTGACTTGAGAAAGAAGCCAGGGCAGAGTGAATGCTGAGTGCTGTCATTGTGGAATGAAAGGTGTTGATCTGATCTGTGTGCCTTCTAAATATATGTGAGGATTTCAGAGGATGACCTTCAGCTCATCATCCACCTTAAGACGAATGGCTCTGATCCTATGAGATTGAATTCTGGTGGGGAGTATCCTATTTAAGACTTTTAAATCCCTAAGATGGCTGAGGAAGTAATCAGAGGAAAACACAAAGCATCATCGTGGGCATCTCAGTGGTATTTCCTGCTGTCAAGACCCAAATACATTAAAAAAAAACTGGGTGCAGGGAATATGTATAAAGAGCATGTTTAAGGAAGATAATTTTATGTTTTAATTTTGAGGGTTTATCTGAGATCTTACTCTGTCATAGAAAGAGTTAGACCTTTGACTGTGTTTTTTTAAGGGAGGTCATAGAATCCTCGAATCCTAGAATATGCTGAGTTGTGAGGGACCCACAAGGATCATCGAGTCCAACTCCTGGCCCTGCAGGACACCCCAAGAGTCACCCCATGTGCCTGAGAGTGTTGTCCAAACATTTCTTGAATTCAGTCAGCCTTGGTGCTGTAACTATTTCCCTGGGGAGGCTGTTCAGTGCTCAACCAACCTCTGGGTGAAAAACTTCTTCCTGATATCCAACCTGAACCTCTCCTGACTCAGCTTCATCCTGCGTTCTTGAGTCCTGTCACTGGTGATGCAAAAGATCGGTGATGTGGATGCATCCTCTTATGAAGAAAGGCATAAAGAGCATCAGGGTTTCTAAATTTTAGAAAGGAAAATGACCTTGTGAAGAGATGGTTGTGATTGTTGTAGAGGTAACTTGCAACTGTTAATTTTGACAAAACACAGTATGAATGAAACTGCCAGGAGCAATGTCATAAGGTGCTACTACTCCATGGCTGAACATTTATTGCTGGGCAAGGGGTGACTTTCCCCTCATGTTTATTAAGGACAGGATGCTTGACTAGAGCACTACACTAATGCTGAATATGCTTCTCTATTTGTGGAAAGAGATTTTCTCTGTGTGTGTCCCATGTCCTGGCCCCTCACAAGCATTCTCTCCAGGGTTTTGTGAAAGAAACATCTGATAATGTGCAACCCATTAATCAGGACTACATCTCATATGCATTGCTCACCATCTAATGCCTGGAAAAGTTTGAGATGTTCCAGGAATAAGAAACCGTGCATGTTCATTCTGCCAACTGTGGTGATAGGAAAACATTTGAAGAAGCCTGTCAGTGGAAACTTAGATATGTTTGTGAAAGAGATTTTCAAATGCTTTTAAAAAATACTTACAAACTCTAATTTTCTGAAGTGCTCCCAGTATTGAACTGAAACCTGTGGTACTCCTTGAACTGAAAAACTGGGCATCATTTTTGAAAATGACATTGAAGGTTTCAGCTGGGTGGTTGCAGTTCTATTCAGTGTAAATTTTCTTCCTTATATTCTGTACCACATGGGATGTGGTCAGAGCCATTTCTTCATCTTCAGAGATGAAGGTTGCTGACTAAGCAGCTGGTGCTCTGTTAATTCTCTGATGCCAAATTTTAAAGATTTTTTTGTAGGGTCAGTCTCATTTTCACAGAATAATTTCAAATGACTTAGGGTTTTACATTTACTTTCAAACAAATTGAAAGTTGAAACAAAGTGAAATAATTGCATATTCATTGTGGTTGCACACGATACCAGATAATTCACCTTTCCCTCATCTTGTTCTAGAAGAAATTGTTAAAAACCTAAGCCTCTTAGATTTTGAATAATGACCTGGAGGGTAGAAAGGCTCAAATGCAAAGATTTGAAAGAACTCTCAACTGAAGAACTTCCTCTGTTGAACAAGACTCAGCCTGATTTATTGTGAACATTCAGTTCCCCAAAGCTGTGTGCATTAGGCAATAGTGAGTGGAATGGGGGGAATGGGTCACCCTTGTCATTTTGGGGCCTTGGCTCAGTGTGTGCCTGGTGACAGACAGACCTCACACTGTGGCATGGTACTGTTTAGATGTAGGAGATAATAATGAGTTTTTATTTTCTAAATTTTTGCTCCTCTTTTTTTTCCCCCCAATTTCATATATTAGGAATAGAATCAATCGTACCTAATATATAAACTATCCCCTAATAGCATATTTCCCCTGTTCGGGATGCGGTTTATTAAAAAGAAAATTAAAATTTGTATTGATCCTGGCTGTGAGGAAGAGTGGCTAATTGGCTACAGGTTTGAGTTAGTGAGTGAGGTTATTACAAGGTAGGTCATTCCCTTTGAATTCACGTGCAAGTGGATTCCAAAGGCTGTGCTTTGTTCAGGCTTGTGCAGGGTCTGCGGAGCTGGGTTGCCATCTGCTGGTGTGCCAGGGGCTGGGGAATCCTGAACTCCACGATCCAAGCGAGTTTGGAGATCAAACGGTGTTAGAGATCCCAGTAATCATTAGTGATTTTACAGCAGGGGTGTGTTCTTTCAGGGATCGTGTCCCGCAGGGATCGCTTGTTAATAACTGGCCTTTTTCTTTTAGCTCAACTCGCTTTGTAATGCCGCGCTGTGGTTTGCAGCATCCTTTTTCTGGTAACAGAGAGATGATGGTTGGGACATTCACGAAGAAAACAAGATTTAAAAAAAAAAAAAATTTGTATCCGATTGTTGAAATAAAATCCGGAATTTCTGGGTGGCGTCTGTGTGAGTTGCGCTTCGGCCTCTGTCCTGGTGGTGGCGCTGCAGCCCCGGGCGTGTGCCGAGCTGCGTTTCCCACCGGGAATGTCACCGTGGCTCTGGGACACGGGCCGGGGACACGGGTGGCTTCCCGCAGCTAAAGCAGACCCTAATTCTGTCTTGTTTGTCAGTTCAGTACGGGAATTAATAATGCAAAAGGCCTGGTGAAGTGCAGTTCTGGAACTGGAAGTTCCAGGTTCAAACCCCCTCCTAGTTATAAAGGGAAATTCTATCTCCTCATCTCCTGCTTAGTCCCCAGCGCTTTAATGGATTCCCTGATTATTATTTAGGATCTTTTCTCTGTGCACCTGGGCAGTGGTTGTTAGACCCAGGGGGATGAGGTCTTGGAAGGAATGGAGTTTGCAGTGGCTGGCAGACATCAGGGATCTGACTAACAGATGAAACATCAGTTTGCAAGGTACAACATCTGCTCTCCACCTCTGCTCGTTACGTGTGCTGGCAGTGGGGTGAGTGCAGAGAGCTCAGAATTCCTCCTCCTCGCAAAAGAATTAGATACGATCTCTTTTTATTGAAAAATACAGCACTAGTTCAGGGACAAACCATTAATGCCAATTGTGCATAATGCTACCTCCTGCTGATTGCTTGGATACTTATTACAGAAACAGGCATTTGAATCTGGTGGGAAAACTTCATTTCCATTTGTGTCTTCTAAAACACACAGCTGCCCTTTTCCCGAAATGTTTTGTCATAGATAATGTTACCTTTAGTTTGCATTTTAGGCGGTAACATGTTGATGATTTAAATGTTGCTCAATACAGATGAAAATATTTTTGTTTAAGAATAACCATGAAAGTCATAAGTGATGAAGACCATTAATTATTTCAGGGAGTGGAGAATGTTTAATACCTGACTGCACAAGTAGGATTTCCTATTTTTATGTTGGTAGAAAAGGAAAAGACAGCAAGAACTCTGGCTGCATGAAGGAAGGGATTTTATTACTGTATGAAGGCATGGAAATTGTATTTTAAATTGGCAGTTGTAATAACCTAAGGTAGGAAGTAAGTGGAATTCCAAATTAAGACCACGTGTGAAGTCTAAGTTTATGCATACTAATTAGATATTTGCATGGACATACACTGCAGAGTCTGTTGGTGAAGCTTTGGGTACATTATCAGTTTTGGAATTTGGACAGGGCCTGAGGATGAAGTATGGAGCAAGTTGTCCACATTTGGCAGTGTTTAGAGTGCTTGCAGGGACCTGCCTTTGTCACAGCTTTTAAGGTAGGAAACCAAAATTTCCTCTGGTAGGAAACCAAAAATGGATGTGCTATGACTTGGTGTATTTTCATGATAGATTCAGGACACTTGCTTCACACTGGCATCCAAAACTGATTGTCCTGATTGGTTTTTCACTAGGAAACTTCATTCTGAATAATTCATGTAAAGAACAGAGAATTATTGTGATAAATTCTGTACTAAAGTTAAATTTCTATATAGAGCATATTACTTAAGCATAGTCAGCATCTTGCTCTGAAGAAACTTCAGCATATTACTTAAAACACAGTCAGCATCTTTTTACTCACTTGAGTTGAGTGAATTCCATTTTGGAGTGGACTCTTTGGCTTAAAGAGGGTTTTCATATTTGAAAGAAAATGTGAACACCCTTCTGTGTTACCTGAGGCTTGTCATTGTAGGAAATATGAATTCATAAAACTTGCCTTGTGATAATTGTTAGGCACTAGACTGTCAGTTTGAATGATTGCAGTTCTCATTATCTTCAGATGCTGCATGTTATTTTTTTTTGTCTGTGAATATGTTGAATTGATTTTTGGCACATGCAGACACTTCTCTTCCTGACAGCAGCACTATTGTAGGTGTAAAGTGAGAAACTGCTGTAGTGTGCATGGAAAATTAGCTTTTTTTTGCTTGGGGAGCTATGGGGAACTTAAAATACAGTTATTCAGACTGTCTCGAACACACAGTGTTGAAGAGTGGGGCTTTGTTCCTTGAGTGTTGTTCTGTGGTTCTTAATGACCTCTCTATAAACACATACTGATGTAGACAATAAAACTTCTGGGTTTTAATTTAGGGTCGTTGAAAATTTGCTGCTTTATTTTTGGCAGATATTTCCATAGAAAGGCATTGCAAGATGTCTGCATTTAATATTTTAATATGTCTGTCTGGTAATACTTCTTGAAATAGTTTCCTAGGATGTGATAATAGGAAGATTGGTTTTAAAATATGAAATAGTTTGCTTAAGTTTCAAGCTGCTTTCTTTCAGAAATGCAAACTGTTTTGAGCCTTAGGACATTTATAAGAATCCCCTGTAGCATTTTGACTAAGCAAAAGCTTTGGACATGCTTTGTAATTAGTAGCATAATCCTCCATGTTTGGCTGCCACTTTTTGTTTGGTCTGTTTTCCTGCACTGTGTCACTCTGGTTTATCCAAGCCATGCAATGTGTCTTTCCAGCAATCCTTTTTCAGCCCCAGAGGCACAGTGATTGTTTATTTTACCCCTTTCAGGACAGTGGGAATACAAAGGTTTGTGTGCATCACCTACGAAGAGCTGCAGCTCAGAATCTTTCCTACGAGTTAATCTAAAATCCTCATTGCTTTGAGATTACCAGAGGGGGAGAGGTGAAATCTCTTGGTAGAGATAAGGGTAGCCTTGTAAGTGAAACACAAGCCTGAGACTTATGCAACAATCCTGGTATCTGAACTTTGATAAGCTCAGGTACAAAGAGGTTCAGTCCCTTGGTCACCTGAAGAACTGAAAGAACTGCATATCTGGCAGACTTTCTGTAAACCTCAGTTTATCAAAGTTCAGCAGAGGTTTGGAGCTCAAATGGACGGTGCTGTGGAATAATTTATTGCTGCAGTCACTGTATATAGTGTGCCTGTATCATTTTCTTATTTCTGATTGTGTTCATATTTAGATTTTCAAGTCAGGCGTACCATGATCTCTTACCTGCCCTTGCTGGGTTATTAGTGCTAACCCGAGCGTTTCCACATCAATTGTGAGTTTCAGACTCATCCCTGATGGGAACTGCAGAGTCCTTGTGCTGTGAGAACATGAGGTATGAAGTCAGAATAATATTACCAAGCTTGATTTAGAGTCAATATCTTTAGTTCTTCCCTTTGTGAACAGAAACTAGGACAAATAATGGCCAGGTGCTTTTTTTCCTTGTCTTCTTCCTTTTTTCCCCCCTCAAATTGTTGTTTATTATAGGAATGGATGAGAAGAATTCCTCTATTGTGGCATTTTGGATTGATCAGGATTCTTTTCACTGAAAGCAGTTGTGGCCAACTAAGTATAAATAGTGTAAAATTTGCTGAGAGGGTGCCTTACTGACTGAGGGGCTTCTGCTTTTGTTATTTATTGCAGTTACCAAGTTTCCATTAAAAAAACCCCAAGATTCTGTGTTCATCATGAATATAAAACACTGTCATGTTGAGATTATATTGCAAGTATGCAAAAATATGTCAGTGTGAACTCTCAGCTATTTGGCAAAGGGGAATGTTTATAAAAGAGGATTGAAAGATGTGCAGGGTTTCAGATCTGTCATAAAAGGATGTGAAATGTAATTAACCTAAAATAACCTTTAAAATATTTTTTGAGCCTCATAAATTAAATGAGCTGTTGAGATAACATAATGAGAGATTTTAATTTTATACCTTAAATAATATCCTATTAAAATCCTGAAGATTTTGCTTTGTGATGGAATCCACTGAGATTTATATTTTCACAATGACCTCATGATTCAGTAACATTGTGAATATATTTGGTGCATATTTGAGGGGTAAGGTCTAGGTTAATGGCAGCATTTATTCTTTAAGTGCTCGAAGCCACAAAGCTCTAATTGAAGATAGGAATGTTCAAACCTCATTATTTTAATGTGGTCATACAGTATAGTGACACTTAAAGAAGTTGTATGATGAACTCCTATGGCAGGGTTCATAGTTTGTCCATGAAAACAAATTATTATGTGAATCTCTGAATTAAAATTCTCTGCCTTGGAGTTTGAATAAAACATGAAACTTCAGATCTAACATGGTTTCTGTATTTGTCTTTGCTCAAATTAACAATAAGCATTTGCATACCTTTAACCCAGAGAATTCTGCTGTGAATTGTTTACACAAAGTTACAGTGCATGCACTAAATCTCTCACACAAAGCCACCTTGGCAGGGTGTTTTTGGGATGTTTTTGTTTCAGGTAGTTAAGCCTGCAGAGGTACTTTTGGCAAGTCTGCATCTCAAATTTTCTAAATATTGGTAATTGAAGTAATTTAATGGATGAGCTGTTGTCAAGGAAAATACATACAGTGCTTATCACAGTGTCAGCAATCCAGGGGTTGGAGACAAAGGTCGGAATGTTCATTCCTGCTCGCATTTCATCAGTGCTGCTAGCCTTGGTTAGGGCAGTTTGCACACTGGGCTGTCTCCAGTCTCAGATAGGTCCTTTTTAAGACCTCTCCTGCCTGTTTGATGTTCCTAAGCTCTCCTTTCCCTCCTGTGTTCTCCCAAAAGTGTTTATTTTTCTCCATGGTTTTCCCTACCCCCAGAAAAAAACTCCCCACAGTAAAATTCAGTTTTTATGACTTGATAATAGCTAGAAAATTCCGGCTTTATGCACTCATATACTTGTACTGTGACCTCCTTAGTTCCTCTCCACTGTCAGTTCTTTGGGCTATGGGCTCCTGGTCTGGGAAGTGTGAACACTGTAGAGTTGTATCTTGTATTGTAGCTTTACAGCTGCTCAAAATTTGCACTCCCCATTTCTACTGTACAGTTACTAGTTCTGGTACTACCTTTATTTCTTTAGTATCTCCTCGCTAAATGAACAGTGTTCTGAGTCATGGGCTTTTGATCCACAAGCTCTTTGAGTCTGCTCAAATGACAGTATGCAACATAAAAGTCAAGTTTGTGGGTATTATTAAATCTGTCAAAAATTATTTGTTTGGTTTTAGGTAAGGTTCTGATGTTTTGCCTTAAAATTAATCTATCAAGTATTGTAAATAAAGTAAAATGTAGAGTGATATAAATTTCAAATGCATAAATTTCTTATTGAAGTTAATTCTTGAATCTTATTAGAATTAAACAGCCTAATGAAAGGGAAGCTTGGCAAGATAAATAATTAGGTGTTTGAAAGGAAAGAGGAACAATGTGTAATATAGCAAACATGCAGAACTGCCTGAATTGAGAGGAAAAGAGCTATGTCAGCATTGCCAGATTATATTGATCAGGTATCAGCATCAATCCTGATTAAACAGGCAGCTGTTTAAAGTGGTATTTTTGACAGTGACATCTTTTATTTTCTATATGATTACTGGCCTGCTGACATGTTTACTTTCTCAATATAATTTATATGTTGTGTTTAAAATGTTGCTGACTGAGAAATAGTTGAGTTATATAAGGCAGAGTAAAAAGAAAATCAGACCTTCTTATGGCTGATATGAACATTTATGAATATCAGGTAATACCTACAAACAAACCAGTTGATTTATGTACCAACTTAATTCCAAGAAAGCACTCTAACAAATTGAACAGCTTGCTTAGCTTCTTATTTTTTATGATAAAGGTGATACAGAAATCAGTTTTTATACATATATATACACACACATACATACATGTATACGAGATTTAAAAAGAAAATGACTGCAAGTGTTTGTATAAATGAGAATTGTTGAAACTCCTGGGAGACCCTGTTCCATGTGGTTTATTGTCAGACAAATGTGTGGTATCAACTTCCCTGGGAAAGTGTCAAGAATGGATTAAAAACCATTTAGGGGTGTTTGGCCATTAGACTTGGGTCTGCATTGAAGTGATAGATATCCCTTACAGTTCTAATTGCTGAATTTCTCTATTTTTCCATAAGCAAAAGGTGAACTGCTCTTCCCCCTGGCTTACTATAAATTGCAATAATTTCAAGGGAAGGGAAAGATGGTGCCTAGCTTCTTCAGTGGAGTACATTAATGATGCATGCCCTTCCATCTGCTATTAGATTTCTTTTTGTCCCATTATCAACAAGGATTTTATCATCAAGTTTTGCATCAGTTGTGTGCAATCTCCATTTGAGAATAGTCATGGACAACTGTTCATAATGGTGAGCTCCATTTTTCCTCGCACATCAGGAAACTTCTCCAATGGTTTGGGAGTTCTGAAGTAGGTAGCCACAATTTCACATTCTGGAGCAAGCATTGAAAGGTTGTTAGGACTCCATTTTGTGTTATTTAAAAAGGATAAAGCTGATTTAACTCCATTTCACTTAAGCTACATTGTTGAGCTTATGCTTTGTGTTAAAAGCTTCTGTTCTGTGTTGAACCCCCCAGTTCAGAGTAGTGGAAAGCATATAATAATGTTCACTGCCCATAAGTATAATTACTACACTACTGTATGTTTTACAGATAATTACTCCCATAAAATACTCAAATTCTGCCATGACTATGGTGAGGACTTCCTGTCTCATTTACATGCAGATATCATGTCCTCAAACTGCATGGGAAAGATTATGGAGGCTGGGATGGTGGCTGGGTGGTGCTGCATGTTTAAAGACCCTGCTCTCTGCTCCCTTTTGAAATGGGCAGAGCACAGACCACCAAGCCTTGAAGCTTGGGTCTAATTAAGATGTATTAATCGAGGTGCCTGTATTAACCCCTGCATGGCAGGGGATGCTGACTACAGTGTGCTGAGGTGGATTGGACACCCTGGAACAAAATGTTAGTGGGAGAATTTGCTTACTTCTGTGTAGAATGGGCACATGCCATGCTGGGACATGATAACAGCAGACTTTACATGTGCAGTGATGGTTTCTGTCATCATCAAGCTCCAGCAAAGATCCCGTGGGAGGAGTTGTAATCTTTAGCAGGGCTGAGTTCTGGTTCAAAAGGTAAGTAAAAAAACCCAACACTCTAAAAGCTGAAATAGAAATAGAGGTATGCAAAGCTAAAATCAGTAAAAATCAACCTGCTTTGAGTTTCAAAAAGATGAACCGATTTAGAAAGAGAAGCTTGAAGAACAAGGAACATCAGTGAAGAGACCTGCATCTTTATATAGTCTTCACAGAACTAAATTAAGGTACATTCCTTCAAAGCAGAGGAATGCAGTGTGCCCCTATCTTACCTATGAATAAGAATTAAGAATTGTTAAAAGAAAAGCAGAGTGGTGAGGAATAGACCAAAGCAGGTTGTTAATTCAGTGAGTAAAAGTAGATAATGACACAGCTTTAAAATAATTCAAAGATGAAATGTGTGAAATACTATTTGTGCTTTACAGCCAATTGCTTAAAATAGTCTGAGGACTGGAAGATGGCAAATTGAGTACCAGTATTTGAAAAAAGGGATCCATGAGAGATTCATGCAGTTTGAATTGCTGATGTTCCCTTCATGCTGTAGTTGCCTTAATCCTAATTCCTACGAGTGTAATTTACCATTTGGTTGCATTAACACAGTACATGCACAGAGAAAGTCATTCAGATCACCCTGACAGTCTTGACCTCACTGTTTATACTCTGCTGTTAGAATACATCTGTCATCAGTGGCTTTATATTTATTTCTAGATTACCCATTCAAATCACAGAATCATAGGATGGTTTGTGCTGGAAGGGACCTTAAAGACCACTTTGTTCCTACCCCTTGCCATGGGCAGGGACACCCTTCCACGAGATGAAGTTGCTCAAAGCTTCATTGAGCCTGGCCTTGAACACTTCCAGAGATGTGACATCCACAACTTCTCTGAGCAATGTGTGCCAGTGCCTCCCCACCCTCAGAGTGAATAATTTCTTCCTCATATCTAATGTTATATGCATGGCTGTTCGTTTGACATAGAAAGGTCATATTCCCATAGCAATTCTTCTGACAGCTACTCTTAAAAATTCAATTGATTGGCAGGTTCTTAACCCAGAAAGTTTTGCTGTTTCGTAGAGATACATTTTCTTTAGAAATGTAGTTTTCAGTCAAGCTGTAAGCTCTAAACAATTCAGAGCCTGATGTTTACATGTTTACTTGATCAGCAGAGACAGTAATTTAAGCAGCCCAACCTCTACCTCTCCCATCTAAAAGCACCTAGGAACTCTTCTCAGAAGCCACAGTGATTTATTTGTAATCTTTTTTTTTTTTTCCTGATGAAAATCTCAGTAAATAATGCTACGATGGTTCTTCTTGTTCATTGGAAAAGCTGATACAGGACTGAAATTATTATTTTGCCTTGGACATTGTCCTAGCTGCTCTGAAACCTCCTCAATAATCTGCTTACTTGTTTGGCTGGGTAGGAACGGACTTTGGCTTTTCCTCTGCTTCCTGTTGCAAAAGCAGCTTTGAAGGCAGTCCTGAGAAGGAAAGGGAGCTGCTAGCGTGGGAAATTCAGGAGCACAGCACAGAGCAAGCTGCTACAAGCAACTGATAATGCTGATGTCTGATAACCTGGAGGTATACCTAGAATGCTGCTGCTGTTTTCATGTTTGTCTTTTGTTGTCCATTGCAGCTCACACTCGCATTTAGTTGCTTTCTACTTCAGTGACTTCAGAAGGAAACCTAAGGAGACAGGGGTTTCTTCAGCTTCATTAACTATTCTGGAAAGAGCTTCTCCTTGCCTTGAATTCCACCTTGCCTGTAGAGATTTGTGTTCTGCTATGAGATCATTCTGTCAATATAGGCTTGTTTACTTCACAACTTCAGCAGTTTTGGAAAGCTCCTTTCAATATTGAAACATCCACCTTTTGCACTAACAGCAGCGTGGAACTGTGAATTGCAACTGATGATTGTCAGTGTTTCTTTCTTCTAGGAAGACCTAATGGTTTGGTAGAATTGAATTCTCTATTTTCTAATGTCGTTTCCTGTGTTAATTGGTTTCTTGCTGGATCTTGTCAGCCTCACTGTGATACCAGCCTTCTGAGAAACTTATTTTGTGGGTGCATTTAGAAAAAGCTCTCCTTCTTTCATGGAAAGAATTTTCTCTAGGGATGCTGCAAAGTCTCAGTAGACCAAGAAGTGTTATGGCTTAGTATTTAAGTGTAATCACACTGGCATTCATCATAATTTATCACTTTAGAGCAGGGACAGCTCTGTAGATGAATATGTGTTTTTGGCATTGGTTTTAACCAAAATTGAAAGTAATGATATGAATGATCTTGCCAGAAACACAGAACAGTAGTAGGGAGTCAAAGTTTCTCCAATCGTTCCTTCTTTTCTGGTAACTTCCAAGCCTCTGGCCAATTTCATCCAGGCTTGAAAAGAATAAGAAATGTCAAAAATAACTGTAATTGCAATACTAGAAGAGTTGGAAGCGAGTAGGAGACACCCCCTCACATTCTCTCAGTGGCAGTCAGTTTGTTGTTTATTGTGGTTTGGCAGCACTGATTGACACTCAAATATGACAGTGCTGGATTAACTGGGGGAGGTGCTGTCTCCAGTTGGGTGGAAGTAAAATAGGAGAGCCAGAGTTACCTCTGTCAGAACTCTGGGAGGGAGCAAGAGACAAAAAGCCAAACTCAAATCTATAAGAAATTTGGCATCTTTAATTCTTTTTGCTCAAGAAGCAGCTTGTTTATATTGCAGTAATGAAAGAATCTGGCATCCTGTTTCCAGGATGTTCATGCCTTCACTCTGGGCAAGGCAGGAAGGGCAGCTTTTGAAATAATGCCTTGTCAGTTTGGCATATTGCTTGTGCTGTGGAAGGAGTGGTGGAGTGCTACTCCAGCAAAGTGAAGATCTTTCCACGTGGTTGCAGTGTCCTGTGGGTGTCCAAGGAAGGGATGGATGTCTGACCTTCCAAAGGGAGGGAGGGGAACCCTCACCTTTTGGTTGTGCATATTGGAGCTGAGCATACTTGTGGCATCATCTGCAGTTTATTTCTTTGCTTTTCACTACTAACAACATTACAAAAATTAGTATTCTACAAGCTTGAAAGACAGACTATTATCTAATTGGCTTTTGGTTAGGAGGATACTGATTTCTAGGTCAATGTAAAACAAATGAGCATTTAAATTGAAGAGGAGCAGCTGTTCCAAAGCCCCTTTCCACAGTGCCTGGTTTTGTTAAGGATAATTATGTCTAATTTTAAATTATGATAGCTTTGAGTATTGAGCTTTGCCTTGTTACATCCACTATCTCATTCTCCTTCATCAGTAAGAATGTTCTATCATGGAGCTAGGTTTCTGATTGGATTTATTTTTCTGAGCCTTTTGAATTATGAAGAGAAATACAGCTTTTAGGGATAGGGTTTTCAACACTTTCATGCCAATGTTACCACACTCCCATTTTATTTTTCGAGGTCTTAAAACTGATACAGCGTGTGTGATTCCTGTGGAAAGATACTGCTGGGAAATACATATTTATGTAAATGTGTAAGATTTTTGTTCATATTTTTAGCTTGAAAATGGAAAAGTCAGATTCTAGTGCTGAAAAATCCAAGAAAGCTCTTGTCAGCCTTGGAAGGAAACATATGCTAAAGATGTCCTGTGGATTACATACTGCTTGTTTCAATTAACACATTGATATTCTCCGTCAGTTCTAGAGACAAAAAGCCCAGGTGACAATTCAAATGATGCATGAAAATAACATTTCAATTTTTTCTGGCAAACTCAGATTTTTTTTTTTTTAAACAAAGAACAAAAGATTTCAGCTGTTTTGGTCAATGTTATATTGGTAACTCAGTAGTATGTCTGAATGCTTTGAAGGAATATGTTGTAAAGATACTGCTGCTGCAATGAAGCACATTTGTTTTTCTGAAACGTTTGCTGCTGGACATGTACTGTCGTGTCACACACAAGAATTTTGTGGTCGAATATAATTTGGAGTAAAGTGTAACTGTATCAAGATATGCAAAACATATATATTTGGCTATTAATTTGAAATCCAAGCGATTTTTGTGTGCTACTTTTATGGAAGGAGACATGTCTTCCCATGTCTTTTAAAATAATTATTGTCATACCTTTCCTGTGAGAAATACTCTTTGAGTCTTTTAAGTCAACAGCTTAACTGTCTTTTGTTTCCTCTCCCCAATTGAATGCAAATGGTTCTATTAAAAATACCAAAAAAAGTCTGAGAAATTGCCAAATTACTATTATGTCTCTAGTCTTTTTAAAATGAAAAATAGCTATCAAATTAAAAAAAAAAAAAAAACACAACAAGGAGAACTCGTAAAAATGGGAGGTCTAATGCAGATCCTGGAGAAAAGGAAGAATTGAAAAAAAATTATAATTGTACCATAAATCTTTGAAATCCTGAATGAATTGTTTCTTTTTATCTTTCAGTTTTTGTTCAAGTTTAGTGGATAAATGTAAAAAAAAAAAAAAAGGATATCTATAAAAAAGCTTTTAACTTGTCCAGCACTTTAAGGACATGACAAAATTGTGAGAAATCAATAGCAAAGTTTTGTCTGAGACCAGAAACGGAAGAATAAAAACCTGTCAGAATCCATCAGTAAAAAACTGCTGCGAGATGTCTCCCTAGATATCGATGTAAGCTTAGTCAGGTATAAACAAGGAGAGCAGGAGAGAATAAAGCCCTCTAATTCCAAATGTTTTGGCTTATCTTTAGAAGTATTTATTTCAAAGGCAGTGTTTGAATGTATATCATGTTGGTCTTAAGCCAGCAAAATGGTACAACCTTTGGAGTCTTGTTTAAGCACTTTAATATCAGCTGGAAACCAAGTTAAAATTCATGGTATATTGAAATGAATTGTATGTGGATTAAGTTGGGAAAATATATTCAGTGCTGTAGACTCTGTTCTGAGCAGTTGTTGGGTTTCATGGCTTTTTTCCTAATGGTTTTTTTTCCTAATGACAGTGTGAATCATGATTTGTAACTACTTTACCAGTGTAATAGAAGAGGTTCCTTGTCTCATGAAACATCAAGTGTTTATTTTGAAGAAATGAGTGTCCAACATGACAAATATCCTACAGATACAAGGAAGAGGAAGATACAGTGAAATACAGCTTGCTTTAGTCTCGTACCTCTGCAATTTGTTATCCTTAAAGCTCTTTAGTGAAACTCTCAGATGAAAAGTGCCATCTTTCTATAAAAAGTATCTAGCTTGTACTCCGAAGTCAAATGTGGCTTTATTGATGAGGTAAGAATTGGAAGCAGAAGTTTGGGAGGAGGTTACAGAAAAGGGAAGTGTGTATGCAAAGCACTGCTGCTGTGGTGGGGCTGCAGGAAGGGCACTGCCAGGCAGGAGTGTGGATGGTGGAGGAAATCTTTTGTGTGTAGTAAAATTTTGGGAGCATTTATCAGCGTGTGTTTGCATGAGATACGAGGTGCATCTGTAATTTGTAGCTTTAGAGAGCCAGTTTCTAGGGCAAAATAGCTTCTGGGCTAGCTGGATTCATAATGTCTTTCCTGTGGGATTCTTGAAACTACAGGCTTTGTTTCCATAAACATTTCAGTAAATGTCAATAGTTTCATCTGGGAAACACACAAGTTGGTATTGAGTCCTTGAGCTTTGGGTTTATTGCTGTTCTGATTGGAGTTATTAATTGCTGAGGTTTGAGTCCTAACATCTGAGCATGACATTTGAAATTGTCTTCTAATAAAGTAAAAGAAACTTGATTTTGGTAATGTCATCGAATGTTTAGTAAACAGAAATTATATTTTCTTTGGATTTAAATTTGCAGCCTATATTGAAAAAGGCTTTTCTGCCTATCAAAACCACGTTTCTTTTAAAAATTGCATTTTATTTGAAGTGTAGCACGAGAGAAGCTGATTTCCATTCTCTTCTAAGGGCAGTTCAACTCCAGGACATGAATTTACTTAGTGACTCCAACATTTTCTATAAATATTAAATTTGAGATTCCTTTCCAAAGATGTTAGCTTGAGCCAAGGTTCTGCCTGGAAGCTGGTGTCTCTTCTGCATGTCCCTTCTCTGGTACAGAATGGAAGCAGTTGGTCTGCAGATGAATGAACTCCTTCCTCCAGCCTCCTCCAGCAAATTTACATTTGTATGGAAGATGAGTGGGAGTGCCGCCTTTCATAAGGCATTGCATGTGGGGGATGGGGCTGTCTGGGCCAGGAATCTGAACCTAACAAACTGGGAATAGCAAATGCGCTGTGAAAGCCTGAGTATTGTGTAAACCTTGAGGATTTTAGACATTTTTTCAGCGTTTCGTTTTCCTGGGAGCAAGCCTCATAAGCGGTGGTTCAGGATGAGTTCCTGCTGTGGTTCATTGCTAATGCACAGCTTTGCTCCAAAGGTCTTACTTTATCAAACTGAATCTTGTAAATAGGCAAGACATCCAGGAGAAATTCAGACAAGCTGTCAGGCGAGTTTCCTTAGGTTGCCTGCCAAGTTGGGGGTTTTTTTTCTTTTCTTTTTGTTTTGTTTTTTTTAGACAAGTTACCTCATCAACCTTCCTAGTTTCAGTAGTCTGTCAGTGCAGCTCAAAGAGACACGTTTTTGAATCTCCAGATAAACACAGCTTGATCAAAATAAATAAAAAGGCCCCAAGCACTTAAGTTTCAGTTTGACAGCGAAACATTTGGCTCAATTTTTTTTGCACAAATAAATGCTACCGAAGACTTTAAAAAAAAATAAATCACTGGAGTTGTCAGCTTATAAAATTTTGGAAAGCGATCTTTTTTCCCCACCAGACAATATGTTATGTAAGGAAATGTTACAGCTTTAAAGTTTCCCACAGCTTGATGTCTTGTTGCTTTTAGTTTTGATTTAATAGAGTAAAAACTATAATAAATTGGGAATTACGAGAAATGTAAATTTTGAATCTCAGTATTTTAGATCAGGGCATTGGTTCAAAAAATTCCTTCATAATAAAATACGTAATTAAAAACATTGCATTTTGCTGCAAAAAATTGAAAAGCTGTTGGTCTTTTTAGTCTGATATTTGGATGGGAGCCACTCTTTATGTGGCAAAACTTGAATTTGTGTTCATCACAGTATCATCCTTTTGTGTAGTGCTGACATCCTTCACACCACATCTCCAGTGATGGGGCCCTGGTTGTGTGAGAGATTTTCTGGTGTTTTTGTAGTTAATATGAAAGATCAAAACTTTTAAAGTGGTCAATATAAGTGGACTTGAACCTCTGGAGTTATAAGTTTAAGGAGTGCAGCTATTGGATTCACTTAAGCTATTCTAGACAGCACACACAATTTTGATCCACAGTGCATGCAATGATTTGATTGCCAAGATGACATTTACTGGTTTTGCTTTTTTGGTAATGGTAGGTTTCAATTCTGATGCAATGGTATAAACCACAAAGGATGTCAGGATGCAGTGCCAAGAACCTGAAGTGACTAGGAGGTGATAGCAAAATTATTTGCTCTATTTTAGTTAATTTTTAGTTTTTTCATGGATATTGAGTGATACTTCAAGTATCAGTTACAAATCAAGACAGGTAGAAAGTAGTTTATGTTCAGCATAGAAAGTACAATATGCAAACTGAACACAGCTCAGAGATGAGCCATGTGATTGTACACAGATATGTCTTTGTGCATATGTAAATGCTCTTTCCAATATAGTAGATACAGACTCCTCTTTTATCCCCCTTTGCAGTTGCTTTGGTGAGTAGAAAACGTGAGTAACAGGATAATAGCTTATTCAGGAATTCTCAATTATGTTTTAGTAAAATGTTATTGTACGACTTCTAAGTGACTTCCTGTGGTCATTGCTTTTCTGACTGTGAAATTGGTCTGTCCTTGGTCATCTTCCACTGATGCTATTTGAAATCCTGTGGGCTACAGAATAGCTGAAAGAATTGTTGTTTTGATTATACTAAAGTTAATAGATGGAAAACTCCTGTCATTTTCACCTTGGAAATGTTCTAAGCTCTCAGATTTTTTTTCTTCTACAAGACAGAGAAGTGATAGATTTTGGTAGCAGGCAGTGGAATGGGGTCTGAATCAGCATGAATGAGAAGAGATTTATTCTTATCAAAAGACATGAAATGCTGACCAGAATCCAAGCACAGACCCCTTCTAGAGACCTCTGAGAGATAGGGTTGGTTGCTGTCTAATGTGTAGAAAGTAAAATTCCAAGTCCTCTTAATATTCTTCAATATCTTGTCATACATGTGGCCTTTCCTGGGATAATTAAAGGAGATTGAGTTCTTAAAGTCTTTTAACCTTTGTGTTTTTCTACCCTGGAAACATTTATTTTGGATCTTTCATTTTATCAACATGCATCTCAAAATACAGGCAACAGACATGATTTTCGATGGTGATCATCAATATCATATCTAGAGACAATACCACTAATTTATGACATGTGAGTTCTCTTGGTCTATTCAGAGCTTCCTTGAACTGTCATAGGTACACACTATTTTTAGACTTACTTTTCAGTTTACAAATTCACTGTTACATCTTGTTCCTTTTTGGAATTGATGCCTTTTAGGATGCAAGACACTGCTGTCTTCAGCAAGCATTACCTTTGGACTTTCTACCTAAATAAAGCCATGGAATGATTACACTGGCTGAGCCCAGTACCTTATCTCTGACAGCAGGTGTCTAAGGCAGAGTCTCTTCCAAGAACATTTATAACTGTTTGTGACTGGGTCAACTTCTGTGTTTCCTTCTTTTAAGAGTTTTTGGCAGATTTTTCAGTGCATTTGTCCAAACACTTCTGCCCATGCTTGTGATTTTTTTTCCCCTCCAGCCTTTTACAGCAAGAAATAGCCCAGTGTGACTGTTGTGTAAAGCAGTACCTCCTTTTGTTTCTTTGGAAGTTGCTCTTAGTCTCATTTAATTTACCCCAGTACTGGCAAGCTGATAAACTGCCCTTCCCTACTTATCAGGCTAATCCTTGCAGGAACATACTGGAAATTCATGGTTCTTTCCATTTCTTGATGTCTTCAAATCAAGATTCAATGAGGAACTTTTTCAGAGCTTTTTCAGAGTGCTGCAGCTAAACAGGAATTGGTTGGGTTACGTCCAGGAGATCCCAATGCTACACTACCCTTTCTCTTTCCTTGTTGCTGTAGAGCAAATTTTCTCCAGATTTGTAAATTCGATGGATGGAGCAAGAATTGAGTTAGGAGCTTACTAAAGTTATTGGTGAACCAACTTTGAATTCCCTCTTTTAATCCCCCTTCCTAATTTTTTTTTGGTGAAGTTGAGTGTTAAGGTAAGTACTCTAATTCATAAAGGATTCAAGTATTACATAACCTCCTTATTTTGACTTTTTCTCCCTCCTGATAAACAGGGGTTTTGTTAGACCCTTTCTAAGTGTTGCCTACATCTGGAAACTGTTCAGGAAATTTCTTCTAGAATTAACTTTTAATATAATTGATAAAATTACATTTTGTGTCCTTTGGTTCATTTCGTATCTTTCAGTAATATATCTTTTTGTGTAATGTCTTATACAAAGACTTTCTCATCTCTAATTGGAGACTTACCTGCAGACTTTTTAGGATATTAAAATCACTGTCTAAAGGTAGTGTAATCTTTTGGTGAAGTGAAGGGTAAATTTAAATTTCTGAAGATCGTATTTAGAAAAAAATTTTTCCATGTCAAAGAGTTGCTTTTAAATTCCATTTGTCCTTTGCTTGTTTCAGTTTGATCCTAAGTATTTTTCCCATCCTCTTCTGTCCTTGATTTTCTGTGATAGATTTTGCTGAAGGAAGAAAAAAGGAGAGTGGATGAGTCTTAACAGTTAAATTGGAAGGAAGAAAAGGTGGTCACTCCATTTGTGATGTTTTGGTGGTGGTTTTTGATCTGACATTTAAATAAACATTGCTTGTACTGAAGAAGGGAAGGGGAGAGGGAAGCTGGAGGAAAAGCCATGCCTGTTGTGTTTTTTCCAGCAGCCCCAGTTGGCTTCTCTGCCCCAGAAACTGGCTAAGTGTGGCAGGCAGCCAATTTGAAAGCATCCTTCCTAAGAAAGCTTGAAATTTGGAAGAGCACAGATGATTCTCATGATATTTTGAGACTCATGCCAGCCTCAATCAATTACAAGTCACTTGTGAAGACATATTGAGAATTGGCAATGTCTGAATTCTACAGTAAATAATCCAGGAAGGATTAGATGTATATGTGCCAATAAAAAAGCTTCCAGTTATATTATGGAAATAAGTTATGGTTATATACTACTGTTATCTGGCTTAAACCTTTTCATTTAGTGGTTGATTTAGGAGGAGAATACAATGGGAATGCTGTTGCATGATTGTTAAGGTGCCTTGATTCCTCTCACAGAATGTGTTGTTTAATGCTGGTGGCCTTAGAAGAGGTAAGATCAATGATCCAGTTATTGCATGGTCTAATATAAATATTTCTAAAATCTATTATAGACTGAATTAAATTGCAGAGTGCATGTAATGTATGTGAGCATTCATGCCAAAATGTTTTGTTTCTATGAGATTTTCTTAGGTAAAGATGGAATTTGGATGGTACTAATGTCTGATAACTGAAGTTAGTATTTTGTATTTTTTTCTGAGGAAGCTTATTTGATGGCAAAATGCACGAAATGATACTGAAATCCGTCATAAATATTATCACAGTGAAGTCCTATGATCACTTTATGTTCCCGTGTGCTTTTAAACAGCGCTTAATTTGTATTTTTATGTTGCTGTTCCCCCCGGCGACACATCCTTAAGTTCTCCCGCAGAGTTTCGTGGCCGGCTCGCTGTTCCCCGGCCCCATTTGCAAAAGAAGATGCTGTTCCTTTAAAATGAAGTGGCTGATGGAGTTGTTTTCACTAGCGCAGGTTTTTATATGGTACAGTAGGCTCCATGCAAATGAGCTCCTGCCCTCTCCGGAGCGCACAAAGGCGCCGCAGCCCTCATTCGGCATTCGCCTGTGTAAATCGGCAGATGGATGGAAGGAGGGGACGGCAGCGGGAGGATTTATTAGCTGCTCTCAATAAAAGACCACACTCACTCCGCAGAGGATCAGGGAAAAAAAAAAAAAAAAGCCTGGTGAACGGGATTGAGTTGTATCTGCTTTCAGCTGACTTTACAATGATGCGTTCAGCTCATGTGACTCGGTCACTTAGCATGAAGATCAGCTCAAGATTTCCGTGTAAATCTCTGTTCCTTTAAGCACCGCCAAGCCGTGTGCTTGTGCGGGGACTCATTTTGGCTTGCAGCTGTCCTAACTGCGGGAACAGGAGCTCCATGGGGCTGGGCTCCGCTCGCTGCTGCATTTGCACGCTTGAGGATGTCTGGCTGAAACCCCCTCCTAAACCCAGCTCTCGATCGAGTTTGATTTACGTATCTCTTGAAATCTTTCAGAGTCTGAAGTTAGGTTCTTTTTAAATACAGTGTTTATATTCAGAAGTTATAAATAGGCTCTTCCTAAGCTTTTATCAGGAGATGAAATCTGTTGCTTTAGCTTTCTGCTAAAAAATTGAAGGTCGTGTCAAGCAGTAGGTTCTTCGTTATATTTGCAAGACTTTCTTTTTTCCTTTTTAATCTAGAAAGGGCATGTGTAGGACAAAGACTTCTTGACATGCTCAGTAATTTAAATGATACTGGAATGAGTGTACCTAGATTTTTGTTTTTACTGAAATGGTGTTTGGTATAGCTAGAAGCTTTATTGTTTTATTTTTCAACACATGCTGTATGCTCATGTTTTGAAATGGCATTGACATAATGGACCTAAAGGGGCAAAGCCGTTTTTGACCTTGCTGGAGTTGTCTGTGTGAAGGTAGCTGGAAAACAGAAACTGCAGGACAGACTGAAAAAGCCTCAGCTGAACTGTGCTTTTTCCTTTTTTTTTTTTCTTCCCTCCCCCCTGCCTTTTTGCCATGGATGACGATGAGGGAAGGGCTACTTCATACAGCTCTGTCAGTGATGAATAGATGAATGAATCCTTAAATGTTCAGAACTTGCAACATGTGTTCCAGACCCTCCAGCACATGAGAGTCGCAAGATCTCAGCAATGAGCTGAAGAATGTGCCGTGCCTGCTGCATGGAGGAGCCCAGCATACCTCAGAGATAGCAGAAACAAAAGAATGTGTGACAGTATCTGAAGAATCTGACAGTTGCTTTGTCTTGCAAAGGAGTAAAGGAATTCTTCAGAATTGGGAAAAATAAAATTTCCACGGTTCTAATAGGGAGATTTTCCTGTATTTTAGGTGCCAGTGTATCGTCCTGTGTGCCCACAGTATTGCTTTTTTAGTTAGCGTGACTGCGTGTTTTTGAAAGGAAATGTGACCTGGATTTTGTGAGCTTATTATACACAGTAAATGAATGCAGCTGTTTTAGTTTACTGATCCTTATACCAGCTCAAGTAAATTGAAATAAGGCAAAAATACGTGTGTATGGGATCTGAATTGAATTCCACTCTTTGACCTTACGTAGAGTTGTGGATTATTATTATTATTATTATGTATTTGTAGACAGTTGTGCGTATGAGGGGAGTGAGACATCCAACCTTGTAAAGATTCAGGAAAATCGAACAGATTTTTTGCAATGTGACCTGCTAAATCTGCCAGAAAGAGGCAGGCAAAATTACATACAGATAGTCAGGGACCGTGGCTGCAGTTCTTCATGACAGGCAAGTGAAAGACCATGTCCTATTTTTAGCAAGTGGACGGAGGGCGAGTGGGAGGGGGAGAAAAGTTTGAAAATAATGGACTTCTTTAACAGCTAGAGAGCAAAGCTAGTGAGAAGCAAGTGAGCTTTAGTGATCAGCAGTTGAAATATGGATGATTCAAGTATTCTTCGAAGAAGAGGGCTGCAGGTAAGTGTAACTTCAGCCTTCTTTTATTTATTCTTCTGCTTGTAATGTTGACAGTCTCATAAAAATGCTGACAGTTGTTTGGTGTAAATCAGGTAGATTGAGTACATAACAGTGATACTAGAATTTGAGGTTTTCTATTTTCACCTGCTGTGTATTTTATAAATTAAAACCAGAATTTTGTATACAGTAATAAAATAATTTTTTAATGTCTTGGATTATACCCAATAGTTTTGTGACTATTCCTGTAGCAAGAAGTGAATGAAGTGTAAACTGTGAGGCTTACCTTATTTTTGAAACTTCACTTCTACAGATACATGCAAAAATCTGTTACATGACTTGTCAGACTTGCCTTAGAGTAGCCATTTTACTTGAGCATTAATTTAAAATTAAATGTCAAAGCAGATTGAATATACTCATTTATTTTCACCATATGCTTCTTTATTGCTTCAAATGCACAGTAATCCAAAACAAGAATGCAGTTCAACAATGCAAATAATATTGGTATTTTACTTTCAACAAAGAAATTTATTTCTTTGTTGAAATAAATACTCTAATTTGTTTTGAACTCAAACACACCAGTGAAGTTTTATTTTGTAGTGGTGCTGTGGAAGTTGTGCTCAGTTGCACTGGTATGACAAACAGTAATCTGTGCCAGTGTCAGTGGCGTGTGATAACTGAATTGATGCTAATGGAATAGAACTGCTGGAAGTGAGTGAGCTGCAAAATCTTGTGTGAGATGGACAGGGAACAGATTTGTGCTTGAGAGCACCATATTCTTCCTGTGGTCCCCCCACCTTGTCATTGTAATAGGATGGTATATAGCCTATTACATACTTGCTAGCATAAGTAATTGTTTATAGACCATGAATGTTACCTATTAAATTAACCATGCCTGTCCCACTGTTTAACTTCCTTCGAGGAAAATAAATTTACTATTTTAACATATTGCTATTCATACCTTGCTGATGCCTTAAGGTAATTACAAAATAATTGTTACCTTATGTGAATATGTTCTACATATCTCCTTTTCTTTTTTTTTTAAATCTTGGCCAGCTTATTAATATTACTGAAAAAGCTTGACAGAGTGTGCTGCATATACCATGGTGACAGTGTATTAGGATAGTGCATTTCCTTATCACAAAATGGGCTGTATTTACTTTATGTATAACTGAGTATATTGGAATAGGTAAAATTGTTTGGGGGTGATTTTTTGGATTAAATATTTATTTTCAATGTATTTAACTAGTTGGAGTTTCATAACCAAGAAGATTGTTTCTGTCCACAGATAAGCAAAAATCTTTTCAAGCCATTTATTGCTTTTCTGAACGTAGAATTTCTTGGGGATATTGTATCTATTTGACATGTCAGGGAGTGGTTTTCATGGTAATTTTTCAGAGGAATATTGGAAAACGGAGAGTGGAGGAGCCCAAATGTCCAGCAGTGTCAGCAGAAGACACTGCTGGGAGGAGTGAGAATGCATTTCCCTGGTTTAACTATGTAGTATGGTAAAATTCTGTAATTTTGGTGGTCTTGAGTATTTGCTGTCTAGATGTGGTGTTGTGTCTGTCCACAGTTGAGTAGGTATGTGTAAATGCATATGCATATATGTATATATAGAGGTGTAATCAATATCTACATCAAAAATGCTTCAGGAACTAAGAACATAGGCGAAAAGGACATCAGGAAATAAGGCAGATATCCAAAAGGAAGTTAATGCTAGATCTTTTTTTTCCCCCCTCTGTATTTTGAAGTTGAATTTTTGGAAGAAATTGTGGCTTGGAAAAGTGACCATTTTATAGACAATTTCAACTTTAAAAACTAGGAAAAATAAAAAGCTGCTGGTGCATTGCCAAGGCAATATATTTAATTACTTCCCTTGGAGAGCTGGGTGATACTACTTTGAAAGGGCACTGGTGAAAAAAATTGGTTTTAGTTCACACTGGATGTTGATGACTTTTAAAATGAACATCACAGCCCAAATTAGGTCCTCTAATCCCACCTCTCCCCTCAAAGCAATGCTAATTCCAAAGTTAGATCAGGTTGCTGAAGGGCTTGTCCAGGCTGGTTTTGTGTATATCTAGGGATGGAGATTTTGCAGCCTTTTTTGGCACCTGTTCTGGTACTTAATCATGGGCACTGTGAAAATCTTGTTTCCTTTATGTTTCAATGCAGGACACTTTCCAAATGTACACCTGTGTTTTCCTTGTGCTTCTTTTTACCTCCATCACCTGAAATGCTTGTGTGATTACTTTGTCTTCTTGGGGAACTCCCTCAGCCCTGATCCCTGCAGTAAACAGCTGGGGGCTGGAGGGAGCAGATAACCTAAAGAAGCAGGAATGTTCCTACATGCAAAGTCAATATACTGGCATGTGGCCCTTCTGTATCACCTTCTTCATTTGTTCAGTCTGCTTTTGCTGCATCCTGTTTGGTGCCACAAATTTGTGGTGTTGAAATGTGTGGAAATTTAAGGTCCAGGAGAGGCAAATCAGATTTTCTGTGTACATATAACTGTGCATATTTATAAATATATGCACACATATAGCATGCTCACAGTGTGATGTAGCTGTGCAATAGTATTGAGAAAAGGCTGAGAAAGAGCTTCTAATAATGGAATATTCCTTTAATTTCTAGGCTTTCATTTTAAGTAATGAACTTGGACTTTTGACTTAAATTACTGCCTAGGGATGGTTTTAAGTGTGTAGTGTGTACCTGTAAGTGGTAGAGCTGTTTCTGCTGCACTGTACAGTGATCTGTATTTGGATTTCTAAGTTATTTGGTGTTACATGAAATGTGTTGTGATGTAGGCACAGATGTTAGGAAGCTACCTAGGTTTGTGATTGTTCCAGCATTTGTTGTTGCTGATATTTTAGTGCAGATCATAGCAGTAGTACCCAGTGAGTCCCTGTGAAGATGAACTGGTATTTTGAACGTCATCTTGTACTAGAAAATTGTGGGGGTTTTGGTTTCTTTTGCATTACAGGAACTGATGCATGTGTGCTTTTACTCTTCTCACACATGCAAGAAATTGGAGTTTCTATCCCCAAAATCCTGATGAGTGAATGCAAATAAGAAAGGTAATGGAAAGTGTGATATTCCAAATTTCAGATACTTGCATGCAGTTTATATTCTGCATTTGTGCTATGTGGGCAGTATTCATTCAGATGTGGCTGGATATTATCACCATAGTTCCTGCATCCATCTTTTCTTTCATTTTCTGCTGAAATCTGGGCTAAGTTCAACTAGGTAATTTACTTTGTGGAATGACTTTTGTGCTGGTTTCAGTGGAGATCTGAAAGATTAAAAAGCATCACAGGACTTGAATGTGCTTATCTTGGCTAGGATTTCTACTGTACAGCAAGTTTGGCTAAAATACAATATATATTAAAAAACATGCCTCCCACACCACCAGAAGGATTCATTAATTTTAAAGATAAATCTAACATTGTCCTCCTGGGGGCAGGAGGGAAATAGGGCATGGAGAGTATGATCCCAGAGTATTTGGTGGACTTGTTCTTGAGCTGATTTACTTTACTCTAAGGACTGAGCACTTTTTTGTTTTCTTCTTTAGGGAAAGGGAATCAGAAAAGCAGTCAAATCTCTAAGCTTCAATATTTTTACCAAGAGAAGGCTGACTGCACTGTAGAGTTTAAGCCTTCTCTGGTGCATCTTTGGCCATAATTCAGAGACCCTGAAACCTGACAAGCTCTTCAGTTTTGTCTCCTAAAAAGTGTCTTTTAGAATTATTGAAGATACTTTTTGCTGGCTACAAAGCTCATTACAAGATCTGATAAAAATACTGTTAGTAAGAATGTTGCTTTTTATAGTGTTTTTATAAAAAAATTAAAATAAAAATTGCTCTCTAAAGTCCTATAAGTTGTTCACAGTGAAAGAAGACTGAATGGGACTCAAAATTCATTTTTTCTGTTCTGCCTTTAAAAAACTTCTGAAATATATATTAACTAAGTAATTAGTATCTACATTTTAAACTGAAGGTTACCTTTCTAAGTTTAGCATGAAGATACATGCATACATACACATGTAAAGATCTTCAGATGTTACAAGTCTCTTGGATTTGAGTTTTTGAAACTGTGTGCTACAGGGGAGCCTGCTATGGGAAATAGATTAACAAGATTTATTTTATACTGCTCACAGATTTACCAGGAACATAACTGAACCCACAGGTCAGATATCTGCTGAGGAGCTTCCAACAGTGATGATGTAGGCTGCGATCCCTTACACTGACATCTGAGGAAGAGGTGATAACATGAGAAGATAAATAAAAATGATTTATTCAGATACTGAAATTTTAAACTCATCTTAGAATGACCAGAAAGTGCATACCAGTTTTCTTTTTAAAAATATTAGTTAAAGAAAATAAATTTTTTCAGGTTGGCTTCTGAAAGAAGCAAGATTTGCGTTTAGGCTTGGTTCCTGTTCCTGCAGTAAATTCCCAACACCTGAAATTAATTAAAAAGTCTAAGTTCTTTAGCTTCTGTGAAAATTGGCAGCTGACAGGAGGAGTGGGATCTGCTTTGGTGTTATCTGTGTGGAGAAGGGGAATGGCCTCGCTCTTGGGCAGAGGTTGATGGTGTGGGTATCCAGACTGCCTGGGCAATGTTCTTTGTCTTCTGCTGAGAAGAATTGGGGAACTCTGACTACAGATGAATGCTTGCTAGAATTCATTAACTAGATCAGTCATAAGTGACTTGTTTTGACTAAAGTCAGTGGAAAAAACCTGTGAAGTTTTTTTCGATGAGTCTGTTGTAATCTTGTGCTGGGATGCTGTGTGTCACAGCCTGGGATAATGGATTGTGAGATCTGTGTGGTACATCTCAGTGTAGGACTAGGGATTCATGCTCACACAGGCATGAAGCCTTGAGGGTTTTTGGTGGGTGTCTTTTGAGCATGTGAGCTTTCCCACTGGTTTGATTTTTCAGGATTGGTGCTTGTGGTCCACTTGGCAGTGGAGTAGGGAAGGGAACTAAATTTGGGGGGCGTATGCTTCTGGCATTCACTTTGAGGACACTAGAAAATATACCAAGGGAAAAATGTGAAACCTTGTCAGAATAAAAAGTCCTTGAAATATGGACGAGGATAAAAGGTTAAATGGTTTGCTCATGCAGAAAAGATGGCATTTAGCTGCTGTCTTCAGGGTATTGTTAAATTGGTTTGATAATTTGCTGTAGTTATGCTTAAATAAGTGCTTTCAGTTTGTCATTAAGGACTTCGTGAATGCTTGTAAAGCTGCACTAAACTTTTTATTTTCAGGCTGTGAGAAAAGAGTAACAGTACCAGTAATTAATTCTACTACTTCAAGAAGAAAGATTTTGTTAGCAGGCGACTGCATGAAAGAATGGATCTATGTGTGTGAACCTGAGCCTAGGGAAATGCTGGATGGAGGGAATTCTTCCCAAAGATAAACAACAATACCTGTTTCATACATTTCATTGGCTTGAAGATGTCAGATGGGCTCGCTTGTTGCCAAGAGTGGTGTTTGCTGCTGGTGACAGGGGGTGGCTGTGTGGAGTGGGAGTGTTTCTCCTCCTCACCATCACCCACTTGGCGTGTTTCACCGGTGTTAATATCGCTGCATTTTGTACTTGCTTCATGCTGGAAATCCCAAATCTTAAAGGGAAACCAGTTCTTCAGCCTAGCAACATAACATAATGCTGCCATGCTGCAAGACTGGTGTTTAATCTGCTTATCTTTAATAGTCTTCACTGCTTACACAGACCCACTTACCTCTTTAATGAGAAGAAATGTCCTGCAGTGAGGCAGCGTGGATTTTGCTTCTAGGCTTATGTCATCAGCCTGGAAGTTGAAATTGGTTAGAGCACTTTTTTATTTTCCTGTCAGTTCTGCTGGTTATGGTTGCCTCTTTCATTTCTCAAATACGTTGAAAGATGGTGGTGGGATTTTTTTTTTTTAAATTTTAAAATTTAATTTAATTTAATTTATTGTAAAAGGAAGCCTAATTCAAACACGCCAAGTGAAAAAACCTAACTTTGAAAAACTATCCCTATTTGGGAGCAGGTAGGTCTCTTGTGTTTTCAAGGGATAAATATCACTTATCTTTGCATTCTAAATATTTGCAGATAGTAATCACATAAATGACAGAAAATATTTTAGAAGTAGTGGTATTTTAGTAACACCTAGAAAAGGCTCTCTAAAATGTCAAGAGACATTTAAAGTCAGTTGTAAATATGTGGCAGTATTTCCCATATGATTTATCAGTTGGTCCTCTTTTATTTTGTATTAAATTGCTTTACCCGAGCCATTAGTATTTATTTGACCTGTAGAAGGTACGGGATTTTATCATTTCTGGGATCAAGACAGGATAGGCTTTTCAGGGTTGGTGATTCTTGAATTTCTAGGAGCTACTATTAAAATGTGAAGTAATTTGTGGACTCCAAGGTGTTTTAGTGTTATTCTCTGAAGGAGATGATATTAAATCTTCAGAGGTTTTTTTTAAGAATTGCATACCCGTTTTGTTTTGCATTTTGTGCACAACAGTGAGAGGCAAGAAACTGGATTATTTATTCAGCAGCTACATGAACAGCAGAGTCTTTTTGCCCACCAGAGCAGTGTGCAAATTCAGCTGTTTTTCTCATAGCATCCAAGGTAGGTCAGGTGTTCCCTGTAGTTTGTTTTCAACTGTGTAGATATATTCCGAATTTTCAAATCTATGACTGTAGTTTAGCAGCTTTCCCCCACCCCCCAGGAACAAAATGTTTAAAATTTACATAATCTTTCAGTAATCAAAGACATGGGGTTGGCTTCAGTGGAGGGGGACCTAATAAAGTTTTGCTCACTGGATGTTCATGTTTCTAGTTGCTAAAGGTTTTTCTTAGTTGACTTCTGGCCTGGCTATCAGTGACATTCAGAAGAACTGCTAAACAAAATAAAAGCCACCTAAAACTACAGTAAATTCAAGTGGTATGGAAATGATTTGTTAGACTAGGGTTAAAGCAAGCAGGTATGCTTTAGAAATATGAATTTTCACTTTACTCATATCTTGTGAAAACATTGGGTTTGTACTGTAAATAATACAGCAGAGTTCCTTAAACTTGGCTTATGAGCTTTGAAATGAGCGTCTCTATTTAAAGATTTGCTATGAATCACACACAGTGGTTTTGTGATTCAGACTGTAAAAGTCTATTCCATGTTAGAAAGCTAATTTCAGCTTGAATTTAGTTATTGTGTACTGTAGTAGAAATACATAGCACATGACATTTTACATAAATGCTTCTCTGTGATTAAACCTTGAAGTTTCTCTCTTTTGTTTCAAGGATCAAGAATGAGATCCAGTAAAAAGTATTCAGTTGTTTCAGATTTTGATAGTCTTTATTCTAACATTCAGCCTTACTGTCCATAACTATTCTGCAATATCAATTTTATTGATATGTATGAAGGTAAATAAGGTCCATTTTTCTGGGCATCCTGACATGTTGTCTGCTGTGGGGCTTTGGGTGAAGTGCTGTATTGCAGGCATGTGGTAATACAGTGAATTAAGGGTTTAACTCCTCCACTTTCAATGCAGAATGCTTCCTGATAGATGTCATTGCTGTCTTTTGAATGAATTTCTTATTTCTTAAATAGATAATTGCATTTATGGTTTTGTATTGTTTCTTTTTAGAGATGAGACATACATATATATAAATCTTTGAATTCTGGGCTTTGAAGTTATCAGCACATCATCTATGAATACATTCTCTGGATGGAGAGTGGTTCAGCTTTGTTTTTACCTGGTCAAATCTATAAATCAAATCTGTAAATGACGCATTTTGCTAATAGCAATGCTCCCTTTAAATCAAATTATTGAAGCACAACAGATGCTTTTGTAGCCAAAGGTTTCTCTTTTCAAAATGCTCTTGGATATCAGTGTGATAAAACCATGTTTGGAATGAAGATGAATATAAATATTACCTATTGTATGGCACAGCTTAAACAACTGTAACCTGATATAATTACTTTTAAATTACTTTCCTCAAAAGATGAAAATATTAATTGCCTCTGACATTTATCACTTATTTTACATCAGCATAGGCTAATAAATGTCACTTGTACTGACAGCCAAAAAAGAGAAATTGTATCAGGTATCACTGGGGTAGGTTGGTGTATTCTGTGAAAAGGCTCTTTCTGCTCCACTGGTCCATGAGCTCGTTCATGCTGGGGATGACTCTGGGCTGCAATGCTCTGAAATGGAGCAAGCCAAGCCCATGGCCATCACTTCCCAGCAAACCTGTGGCCCTGAGAGTGTTTCTGAGTGCTTCCAGTATTACACTGTGGTTTTTTTCCCCTTAGGTACATGTCGTGATCTCTTTTTAAAAATGTTCATCGTTTGTCTTTATTTTTTATAATTTTGTGAACAGTTTGGCTAAGGTGGAAGAATGTGTGCTGACTGGAAAAGAGATCCCTGGGGGGGTCTAATTGTGAGGTGCCTGTTGGGAGGCAGTTAGGATCTTCAAAACCTAAACAATGAGGATAAATTTAAAGGCTGCAGGAATGGATTGTGGTGAGCTATGGGCGAGAAAAAGATTGGAGGTGACTTAAACACAGACATGAGTGATTTTACATTTGAGATTGATTTTAGGTTGCAAAGGCTGTGGGCTGACAGTTTATTCTCTCTAATGGTCCCTAGTCATTTACTGTTTGTTTTTCTAGCTTTTATCTTTTCCCCTTCCAAATGTGAACGTCAGGCAGCTTCCTGTTCTGAGCTTGTTTGCTGTTTTGTTGGCCCTACCTTAAAACTCTATGGACCAAATTTAAACCTGGCAGTTCTGTTGCACTTTGTCTGAAAACATTTACTGATGAAATAGCGCCCAGAACGTCTTGTACTGAGATAGGCAGACACTAAAGTGGGTTTTTTTTATTTTTTAAATTTTTTTAAAAATTATTTTTTATACAATTTGATAGTCTGGGACAGTTTTGCTGTGTGCTGGTGACTGCCTGCTTGTAAATTTTGAGAGTTTGATGCTGCCGAGCTGATATTTTTCTTCCAAAGTGGCCACCATGAAGAAAGCCCCTCAGGGACATGAGATACTGTAGACCTTCAGAAAGCAATGTTGTGCTTGATTAAGTTTAGACAGATGATGGAGTGATGTAGTAAAATCATTTTTGTTAAGGCATAATACAACACAGAATCCAATGTAGTGCCATTGGGACTGATAAAAATGAAATACTAAAGAAAAACCATGCCCTTACATACAGTTTTCAGCAGCAGATGCAATAGGTGTAATTTAGTCTTGTGGTGCTGGGAACATAATATTGATTTACCATGAATCAAGAGAAATAGCCTGTACCTTGGCTGGCTGTACGGATTGCAGCAACCTTGGGGAAACCTGTTACCTAAAAATGGGGCTGTAACAGAATCTCTTCTTTTTGATAGCGGTGGGGAGGAGATTATAGCCAGGTGAAAAATCCAGTTACATGTCTAAATGGGGGGGTGAGACGTCTTTACGTGCTGTTGCTGGGAATTGCCAGTTTTCCATGTATGTAACTCACACTTCTTGAAAAAAAACATTTCTTGACAGCAATCCTTTGCACACCTTGCATAGAATTGAAGGCAGTGGAAATGAGAAGGGTTTGGAGTAGATCTTGCCTTGCATTACTCTCACAAATAACTTCATCTTTTTGCATAGCATTTGTGTACCAGAACATAAAGATATTTTTTTCTCTGTTAAAAAAATCAAGCAAAATAGCATTTAAGATAAAGTTGCAGTGACTTCAAAGGTCAGTCTGGTCACTGTGGCATGTAAGTTCTTTCTGGGAGGCAGTAGTTCTCTTGGTTTTTAATAAGAGAATTACTGGATGAAGTGATTACTGTTTGCTGTTCGTGTTTTTTGACAGACAATATAATGCTACCAAAGGGTTTTACTAATGTCACCTTTCAACCAGAAACAGCTGTATTATCTTATTATTTGAGAGATTGGTGTATGGCTTTCATTCATTTACTCCTTAATCCTCAGGTGACCTAGTTTATCCTGAAGTAAGATGGCTTAAAATACCCTTGACATGGACCCTGATATTTGAAACAAAGCACTCCAGTATTGGTGTCTTGGGTCTCTTTATGTGCTCATGACTGATACCAGGTGAAAGTGAGTTTTTCAAGAAACAGCTGTTTATTTTTATTTTGGTTTTGAACTTTAAAAAATTCTCTCTTGTAGGCAAATTAATGCCTTGTCACAAGAGAGCTTTGCCTCCCCTGGTTATTCCTCATTTATCCTTCTGTCACAGTGCAGATCCTTATCCCAGATCCCAGTTGTTCCGCAGGTGAAGTCAGACAGAACCGTGCATCTTGTGTGATGGGACTCCAAAGGAGGTTTTATACTTAAGTTCCTTCTGTTTTCTGAAAACTTTGGAGTTTAACAACCGTCATTTCAATATTCTCTGCTTTTCTTTCAGGAAGTGAGCTTGATTAGAGGGCTGCTAAATTAACGTCAGCAGGGTGCATTGTGCAAATGAAACCGCTTTAGAGCAGAAGGGATTTTTAAAATGGAATGGTTGCCTTTTTTAACCCCAGCTGGCAACCTCAGTTTCTCCCTGAGTATTCTTGGTGAAGAATTATTGCTTCTAAACTCCTAGAAGGCAGATTTCAGAAAGCATTAAAATGATTCCTGTTGGTATTTCAAGAGCCCCCCTGCTCTCTTGGAAAAGAACCAAAACAAACCCCAAAAAGTCAAACCAGCAAGATACTTAGCTGTAGAAATAAA
>VZSR01000245.1:10444737-10463356 GCA_013398615.1 Brachypodius melanocephalos
GAGCAATATTACAGGCTTTTACTTAACATGCCTCTCTTAAAATCTTGTTTCTGCTCTCAGTCTTTCAACCATACAAAGAGATATATTTGGACAAGGTATCTATTTTTCATCTGTTTGAAATAACAATCACTTCACTGTTCCATAATCAGCCCTCTTTTTTTTCCCTTCTGAATCTCCCATTTGGTTTTGGTGTGGTTCTAAACTGCTTTGTAGCAGACAGAAAACCATAATGAAACAGAAAATGAAAACTGATGATGAAGACAAAAAAAATTTGTAAATATATTCGAAGTTGTAGTAAAAAATTGTGTTAAATTCCTTGAATGGAGTAAAGATTTTTCCAAACTAAGGGCATCTTGAAGATTTATGCTTAGGTAATGTAGCCAAAGGAGTCAAAGTAGCTGTAGAGATCATAAAATGCAAATGAGAGAGCAATAAGCTAGAGATAAACCTTTTTTTTTGCAGCATTTGAGCATGGTATTAGTTTCTAAAGGTTAAAATTTTAAATAAAATTCAGAGGAAATATTTTTTAAATTAAAAATGAGGTAATGTGAGAAAAATGAAAGTCGAAATAGGTGTTGCACTCAGAGTCGTGGTCAATGGCTTGATGTCCAAGTGGAGACCGGTGACAAGGGGTGTCCTCAGGGGATGATATTGGGACTGACAGCTTTGTTGGTGATGTTGGATTAGGGGCATCCTCAGTGAGTTTGCTGGTGACACCACGCTGAGTGGAGCGGGTGACACGCTGGAGGGAAGCAATGCCCTCCAGAGGGACCTGGACACGTGTCAGAAATGAGCCTGTGAGAACCTCCTGAAGTTCAGCAAGCCCCAGCACAGGAGAGACATGGAGCTGTATAAAAGACAAGTATATATTTGAACCTGCATTTTGGTAGTGGCTGGGTGAGAACTTTGTGAAGTTAATGGAAAATTAGGGAGGCAGGAAGATGAAATCCAAATGCCAGGCTCTGGGAACTGTAAGAACCCAGAAGCTCCAGAGCCTTTCAATGCCTTCCCATGCGAATCTTTGTGCACAATGTTAATTCTTGTTACAGTGAAATGGGTTCTTGAGTCAGTGGCAGGTAAACTGAGCAGTTTTGAATCCCAAGTAAAAAGAGATACTTGTCAACCTGCTAGGTATGGTTGCCTTTGTAAATGAAACAGAAATCAAAGTCAGGGAAACAAAAAAGAAAAAGTAGAAACTTCAGATTTAACAGTAGTAAGAGGCTTAGAGGTTATTCACCATTGCTGCTGTGAAATGAGCTGGTAGGTTATTGAATTGTAGTGTTTGGAAAAAATTAGAAATAATACACCAACTTCTAAGGCTGGGCAGGCTAAACCAAATGTTTTTAAAATTGGTTTATTAAGTAACTGTCATGTTCTTAGGGAAAAACACAGAATTAAAATGAATAGAAACCTTATAGGTGGAAACCCACAGAATGCTGCATCCAAATACTAGAATCAGTTTCCATGGGAGAAATACTGAAGGGATTGCTTTGGAAATATGCTTCTTGTGTTTTAATTGGCCTGTCAGAGAAGCTGATCTCATTAAGTTTTGTTTCCCATATTAAAACCCACGTTTGGGTCCTGTAAGTGATTCCATACATCATCTATTTATATAATCTTTTATTAAACATCTGAGTTGGTTTCAAATTCATATTATGGACGAAAGGTTGCAGTAAATGTTGAATCTGATCGTATGGATATACTGTCTTTTGAACATTTCTGGAAGCAAATCTTATTTTGCTGCTTTAATATGTTTGAAGTCCAAATTAATCTTACACCTAGATTAGCATTACTGGGATGTGATAATGGATTACGTACTGATCTTTTCTGCCCTCTGTTTCATCAGCTGCTTTCTTCTGCAGGAGTGGTAATTGCTTTGGAATGGAAATCTTCAAATAGTATTTCGGGTGATAAAGATTTGTGCGATATCCATGCAGATATTCTTTTGCATTAAAAAGGATTTTTCTACTATTTATTTTGACACATGTTAAATAGTGTAAGAGATATCAGAATGTGAATCATAATTCCTTAAAGAACTCCTGTAATAGCTGTGTGAGTCGTCTTGCAGAAATAAAAAATCATAACATGGAGATCAGCTCATAAAAATCTTAAAGTAAAAATGTGAGTATCAAATAAGAAATAGAACACTTATGCTACAAAATACCTTATGCCACAGGACTGACAACATACAAAGTAGAACTATGATAAGGGGACAATGTGCACTATTAGTTCAACCAGAAAAATACAAACATTAGTACTAACAATACAAGAAAAGTGCTAATGTGAATAAGGTCTCCTGTTTCTTGATACAAGTAAAAATCCATCTCTGGTATTTTGATCTCAGCCATTAAAAGACAAAGCTGTCAATTTGATGGAGTTTCAGATTGAAACACAATATAATTCCAATTTTGGAGTCCAAATAGAAACACAAGTCAGCTTTCAACTTCAGATGAATTCACCAGGGCAGGCAAGTGTTAAGAAAGTTAATTAAGATAATGTAAGTAAGGCTTTTAATGGACTTGCAGCTGTACCTGTGGCCACCTACTGCATCTGACTGAGATGAGGCAGCTTTGTGTCCTGTCCTTACCTGGTCAGCTCCAGTCATTTGACCACGGCTTGGTTTGCAGACAGTTTGAGAATTAACTGAGAAATAAGACTATTTATGCTGTTCCTCAAGGACAGTCTTGAAACAATAGGAAAAACTCAGTTGCAATATTTAAGGGCAGCCAAATGCCACTGAGGCTGCAATAGTAACTTCAGCTTGCAGGGAAGAGATTAAAACATCTCTAACAGAGAAATATTAAATACGATCCCTTGCTAAAAACAATTTGAACTTTCAACAGAGAAAAGATAATTTTACAAGAAATTGATTTTTGGACATGGGAAGTTGCATTCTGATGCATAATAACAAGCTAATGCTAAAAGAAAAGCAGGATAGCTCCCGTTGTCCCCTGATGCTGGACAAAGTAGAACTTTCTCCAAAGTACATAGAATTATAATTTTAATTTTTCCATGTAATATGAGATACTGATGCAGTGGCAACACTGCCAGCAATCAGAATTAAGTCTGAAGTAATCTTTCTCAGTTAAGAAAGATTGCATCTTCATCTCCAGAAGCTGTTCAGGAGAGACCCATCACACTCCTGTTGCAGCATTAATGGTGGAGATTAATCAACCAGTGTATTTCCAAGGTCCATATCATGAAATTTAATAACCAAGTCAAAATTCAAGTAAATATTATCACTGATTAACATAAAGGTGCTAGTTCCTTTTTCAATGATAAAAACTTAAGTGATTAGAGATGCAAAAACCTGAAGTAACAGCTCAAAATAGTTGCTGGTGGAATGGCAATCAAATGACGAAGCCTTTGGATTCTTGGTAGCTCTTCCTTCTCCTGGAAAAAATCCTGATGCCCAGTGTCTTCAGGAGTTTGATTCCTACTCCTGGAGTGCAGGCTCTTGTGAAAAGATGCGGTGATTTAGCTCCATCCATCCCAAATGACACGTTTGTGGCATTAGAAGTATTTCAGCTGAGACTCCTGTGTATCAGCAGCAGATGGATCCTTCTGTAATTCTCATTTGCTGGAAATTGGGGCTGAGAGTCTTGCAGCAAATCCCTCAGAAGGAAACCGTGGTGCTGTAGAATAACGGAGTGGTGTAAAAAGCCAAAAAGGTTGATTGTACTAAAGAGGATTCACTGAAGGTGGGCCATAAAACAAACAAAAAAGTGCTCCCACAGAAAATGGCAATGGCAGCCGTAAAATCAGATAATAAAGGAATCCTACCATGAAGACAAAAAAGCAAAAAACAATTAAGCCCCCCCAGAGAATCAAACTAAATAGAAAACAAAAAGCAAACAGGCTTAGGACAGGAAGACACAGGCATATAGCAGCAGCCATGTTACCACTAAAAAAATCCTGTGCTTAAGCAGATTAGGAAAATTCCTCTTGCCCTAAGCTTGCACAGTTTATCTGCTATATGTATTGTAGGCTGGTTTTGAATGCCTCCATAAATTGCACATCTAGAAAATGCATTCCAGGAACCTGTGGCTTTCAGGCCTTTTGTTTTCCAAAGAAAGAAGTCAGTTGTAAAAGAAGGTGTTGGAAATAATTGTGTAATCTGTGGTGCATCAGAACAAAATTTACTGTTTTGGTGTCTTTGAAGTTTGTATATATACAAATGAAAATGTGAGATCTTTGCATTTATCCCAGGAAAACAGAATTTCTTTGTGTATGTGTATGTAGGAAATAATGTATATACATTGTCCAATTGTATCTCTTTAGGACCACAGAGAATTTAAGCACTTCAGTGCTACTGTTTTACAAGCATAATCTCCTGAAAATCAGAAACTTTTAGTTTCCATTTTGAGCACACACCTATTTGTAAGCATCATTTCTTGTGCCAGCATTATCCTTTGTTCTGAGTAGCTTTCCTTCTGTGAGAATTCTTCCCTCAATTAATCCATGAGACTGTCCTCACTGCAGCCAAAGCCTTCTTTTGCTGGAATGATGGCTGCCAGCATTTGAAAATTCATTTTTGATAAACTGGAGGCACTCCTTGCTGAGCTTTGCAAGGCAGTGCTGTCACACTGCAGGCATTTGAAGATACCTCTCCTCCTTTGGCTAGGTAGATAAGTTATTTCCTTTTTCCTTTTCTTGTGAAAACTTGTTTGGTGGTGGTTTGAGGGTTTTTTCTAGTTTTAGGCTCAAGTATGTATTCCACAAGAAAATGAATTTCAAGAATTGTAGCAAGCTGTCTTGGCCAGGAGTCTGGGGTTTTTCTTTGTGAATGACATGCCCAGAACCAGACATGGCATCATAGCTGCTGATGTGCTTCTGATTGAGCTAATGCCATTAAAATAATTTCCATATTATGTTCCATCTCGTTCTTGATGCTGCCTAACAGCCTATTTGCCTTTTATTCCACAATTACAGCTGTCCATTGTCTTCACAGTTTGTCCTCTGTCCTTTTTCAAATTAATGCTACTTTGGCTGTGTGTGGGTGTGTGAGTAGTTGTGTATATCCTGATTCTGGCCTGGTAAATTCCTCACACTGCCAGGATTTACAGGAAATCCAAATTTGGTTCAGTGCAATATCTGCTATTGCAGTGTATGCTAGAATTAAGTTAGGAAAACTCAATCTAAATGGAAAACTCAGATCTCAAACTTCGATCTAACATTTTGCCATAATAACAACACACTTTTGAACTTCTGCATTGGTTGGTTGGGGTTTTTTAAGTTCTGTGTGTAATATTTTTGAGGCACCTACAATGTTAATCAGCTTTCTGCCTGATCATCTGAGGTACTGAGAATGCCTAACCTGTCCAGAGGTGCTCTAGTGGAAGAAGGAGAAATTTCTAATTCGTGTGTAGAACAGGGAGCAACAAAAACATTGGCTGTCATCAGCAAAGAGAGAATGCCTCAAGTCAGCATTTAAGAAGAAGCCCATAAACTCAGAAAAACAAACTTGCTTTTGGATAGATCTCACCTATTTCTAATTTACTTAATAAAAGTAGAATAGAGTGGGAGAGAGTAAGTTTAATTACTGCTTAAAGGAGAAGCTTAGTTAGCATCAGGTTCCAGTACCTAACACATTGTTAAATATAAGATGCAGGTAAAAATCTGGTGTCTAAGTGAAGGGTTCTCCAGTTTTTGCAGAGAATGCAGACCACATGATGGAGCAGGTCTTCAGTGTGTTTGTGTGTGTGGTTGAGGGAGCTCTCAGCACTAAGAGCACAGCTTTGCTCTTCAAGTAACTGAACTAGACAAACTTTAGGTAGAGAGGCTGAGCGGTGAGAGCTGCAGGGACAGCACAGGGACACCCCCTCTGCTCTGCTACTGAGGATGGACCTGACCTTTTGGGGAAGATCCACCTTCCAGACAGTGGCATTGCATCCTTCTGTACTGAGGAGGCTCCTGCAGCAGAGGTGATATCCCCAGGGATAGGGGGAAGCTGATTGTGACAGTGGGTGATTCTGTGAATAAATGCAGTTAACTCGGTTTCTGTGTGGGAGGTTCAAGGAGGGATGCTTCAGGGATAACTCGAGGATGCCAAGTGGGGCATTGAAATACAAGATTCTTGTGATAACATTCTCTGTAATACCTGCCAGTTGTATGTGGGAGAAACTGTAGACAAGAGATCAGCAGCCCACGTGTGTGGACAACATAACGGAGTAAAAAGAAGGAATTAGGTGTGGTGGGAGCTGATCGACTCCTTGGGAGCAAAGGCTTCTGTCCAGGAGGAAAGCTGCACCCCAGTCAAGACAGAATCATGCTGTGGACACTGAAAAGGAGTGTAGAAGGCTGAGGACAAACCCCAAATAGCATCTCTTTGGAGTTCAGACTGATCTTCCCTTATCCTGGTGAAGCACTGGCCCAGACTGGAAACTTCCACTGTTGTCACTTGTTCTAACTTTGCAGCTTCCCTGATCTTATTTCATGTTTCCTGATGGTTGCCATTGCCTTGAACTGAGAATTGGTAGCACAGCCATGGAACTGTATTTTTGGCTGTTATAGGCTGGGTTTCCTGCCCAAAGAGATTCTGTGATGCATTTCTTCTTGTAATATTTTTCTCCTGGTAAATTTCATCTGCAGAGCATCTTCCCTGCTCCCACAGCTTAATCCATCAATCCTGATAAATAAATACTGACAGCACTATCCCATAGATTATCCTCCTGTGGGCAGGTACAGAGGGTGGCTCTTTGATGCCAAATATACTTTTGTTTGCTTTTTCAGGTCTAGAATTAATGTAGAACCATTTGTAAGTTTATGCCTGGTATTGCACGTGGTGGCTCCCTGGCATTGTAGACAGATTCATTTCCCTTTCCTGTATCTTGCTGTTATATTGTTTATTTTCCTGTTGGCTTTTTGAGCCCTTTTTTTCTTTTTTTTTTTTGCTCTCTGCCTTTCCCAGGCTCTGGAGAGTTCTTTGCTTTGATAGGAATATCTGAATCTGTGAAGCAAAGACCTTCTAGGCAAGAAGGAAGCCATAGATGGAGATTTTCAGACACTACAATGAACCTATTTTCCCACCTTTTCCTTTGAAATTAATGGACATTTGTGTAGTGAGGTTCCAATATTGTTTTGAAAATACTAATTTTTTGGTCAGTCATTTGCTTTAATAGTTTCTAGGTCTGAACAGGAAGTGGAATGTTACTTAAGTACACTGAAATTAGGAAAACTTGAAGTATTAAGAGTGAAAATAAGGTTTTGCTCTCTTCAGTATGGTAATTTTACAAATAATTCTCTCAAGTTTGTATAACAGTACAGATTCTGCTTCCTAGAACCAGTATACATTTAAGTGCTCTCTGTCCATTTGCATTTAATGGGTAGAGAGGCTATAAATATTCAATTAGAATAAAATGAAAATGGGAAAATGAAAAGAATATTTTACTAATCTGTAATAGTCTATTGATTTTTAAATAAGTAGGCATAATGTCTATTGATTTTATTTTTTTTAAGCAGGCTGTACATAGCAATTTAAGCACACATAAGTGCTGGGCAGCTTCTTACAGCTTCAGGTGGGGGAGGGAGTATGACTTGAGTTATTTTACCTTTATCTGGAAAACAACCCAACACCATGTTAACAAAGCAATAGACTTTCCCAGGGCCTCACCTAGTAAGACACCAAGCTCACTACATCTGAAAAACTGCTTTGAAATATTTTTGTTGCCCAATCTCTGATAGTTCCTGTGTCCATCATGGGATTCTTCTTAAATAAACACTAACCTGACTTTTAAATTCGTTTTGAAGATAAATACTTCTATAAAAGTAAGTGATAGACAGAAAAGAAATGTTCATTATTTAAGAAGCTACTGTGGAGTTAAAAACAGTGGAAATAAAGTGGTACCTGTGACACACCTTTTTTAAAAAAACATGTAAGTGAGAAAAGATCATTTGAGATGTTAAGTCTAAATTGTCACTTAGCACATGTGTAAATCTGGACTAACTCCAGGAGCTGCACTGGGTTTGTTTTGGGTGGATGTGTGTTAGAGAAATCCCCCTATAGCCAGTCATCTGTAATTCCTTGACTAGATGGTGGGTTTGCTTTCTGGTGTTAAAATTCTGAATTCAACAAGTACAAAGTCTGCATAAATCTTTAAACCTCCAAAGGTTTTTTCCTCCTAAGTAAACTGAAATGCTTAAAATACAGTGGTGAATTTGGAGCAACGTTTCAGCTCCAAGAATAGGATTTAAATGGGGATCACCATCTTGCCTTTTCTTTGCTGTGCTTTTTACTTTGTGAGAAACAGAAAAGTGAAATATGTTGAAAGAGCTTTGAGCTTGTTGCAGTCAGACCACATTGAATTTATTTTATCAGTTTCTAAACTGTTTTATTGAAATGAAAATTATCAGTTATCACAGAATTTAGGTTTGGAGGAGAATTAGTGAAATTCATTCAATTTTTGTGTGTGCACTGAATGATTTTACAGGATCCCTTTAATGCTTTTGCTAATCCTTTGTTCTGACTGCTGAAGTTGCACTTCTGTTGTGAGAATTTGGGAGCACCAGTACAGCTTGTGGTGGCACTGCCTGAGAGAAAACAGGGAAATCCTTATTTGTGGAAATAGGGATTAAGGAGTTAAACATCTAAGGGAAATAAACCAAGAATTTTCTTGATGAAGAAGGTAACTTGTCATACCAAGGAGCATGGGTGAGATGGTTGCTACCAGGAAATGAAACTTTGAGTCATTCTTTGAAAGCTGTTTAGGTTAGTTCTTCACAGATGGTCACTAAACTTCCATCTTTTTTGTTATTTCTTTGGAGTTTGGTCCCTCTCAAACAAAAATGTAACAAGTTCAGTGCAAAGTCTCATAAGGTTTTTTCTTTTCAGTAGTCATCATCATAAGAGTTGTTTTATCATTCACAGCAAACATTCTTTGTATAGCAAGTCCTCTAATGCACATCAAAATTGTAACTTCTCTGAAAAAACCTGTTGAGTGGGGGCTGATTGTTAGTGAGGTGAGATAGACAAAAGAAAATCACAACAAAACTTCAAAAACAACAGTGGGAAAGCTTGTTTGGAGGTATAGACGTTTTAGGTGCTCACACTACTTTTGTACTTAAATACTTCGATGTACTGAAGCTTTTTTGCCTGTTAGATAGTTTGCAGCTCCCATGCTGCTTTTTCTTTCCAGTATGAGTAGCTTTTTTTGTTGCTTTTATGAAATATGTATCAGAGGAGCAGGGACTTTGGTTTTGGTATTCGAGTTCTCCTATAGTACATTACAGACATCGAGTTAAAAACATTGTATTAAAGACTTTTTGGCTCCCCAGAAGCTATTCTGAGCTGAATGCTTTAATCATGCATTGAATACAACCTGAAAGTGTGAACAAGGCCATTGATTAGACTTAACAGTTTTGAGACTTGTCAAGTTGAGGAAAAGCCCCTTCCCAAATCCTCTTTGAAGAAAGAGACTGTTCAGTGACAATTGGTGATGGATTCTCAGGTCTTGCGAAGTCTTTGGAAATTTTTTCTGTACCCATAAATGCAAACAGGAATATACCTTAAAACCTGACTTTGAAGCCAAAAACTGAATTACAAAAAACCTTGCAGTTTCTTCTAGAAGGAGTAGAGGATGAAGAGGAATGTAGAGAAAAGAAATTACAGTACAGACAGTCCTGAGTACCTGCAAGGCTTTTCCTGGTGATGAAGTCAATGTTTGTTCTAATTTGAAGTATGGTAAAGGACAGAAGGCAGAAGTTTTAGATCTTGATTAATATCTTTTGTCTTGATATATTTTCAAGAGAGTCCATATTTATAATTTAAATGCAACAGAAAGAGAATCCTAGCCAGAACATGTCCTTGTAATAGAATCAGCTGTTTCTGTCAGTCCATTACAGAGCACACTAATCGCCCATCAGAACTAAAAGTCATTAGGCACAGTCTGCACTTTCTCAAATCTGTGCTTGGGGAGCGAGTGCCTGTATTTTACCACTGCTTTAATTGGGGATGAATTTTCCTTTACTCTGAAACAGATCTCTTGGCACTGAGTAAACCTCAATTATCCAACTATATTAAATGTAAGGTTGTTCATAAATAAATCTGTAAAAGGTGCTTAGATGTATCCCATGTTTTTTCATAGGAGAAATCTGAGCGAACCAAAACCTTCAGTTCTCTTAACATTTGCAGAATTTATGATATACCTGAAGGACAGGGCTGGATGTGGATATGTAAAAATATACCCAGGGATGAGGTTGGCCAGTTTCTATGGTTCCCAGCTCACCTGTCTTTCATTATGAAAGCAATAAATGCTGCTTTTGTGAGATATGTTCTGCCCCTTCTAAGCCTGAAGTTTGTCTTACCTACACCAGTAGGAAACTTACCCCACGTTGGGTTTGATCTGTAAATTAATGCTGAGTTTGGCCTGGCACCACTTTGCAGTTTCCCATTTTATATTCCACCTTAGAGCATTGTCACACTGTTGAACCCTTGAAGTTAATATAAGATTGTAATTTTAAAATTAGAGTTCACTTGGTGATTGTTACAGTTTTGTCTCACTGAAATTGAGAGCACCATTTAATTACTTTTTTCTAATGTATTTTTTGTCTTTATGATGAATTTAAATATGCCTAAGCAGAAAAAAAAAGCCCACCAACTTGTTTGAAAGTATGTGTGAAAGATGATAGGAAAGCATGTTCCAATTTAATGTTTGGGTTTTTTCACTGAGATTACTGTTTTTCAGAACTAATAATAAAAAAGTTGTGGTATAAAGGCTTTGTGTTATAAGTGAAGTGAGTTCTGCTAGGTGTGTAACCACCTTATATGTCCAGGGAGTGAATATCTCTTCCTAAACACATAATATGTGTAATTGTCAAATATCTATGGCTTTTGCTTTTGGTGTAAAGAAGTATTTAGTTTTGGGGAATGAAGCAACAGAGCCCTTTCTTTCATCACTTTTGTCAAGGGTTTATGTTCCAGTGTGAAGCCCAGCAGGCATAAGCAATATCAGAGATATTCATTTTTAAGGGCAGAAAGAGAAGTTAAAATTCTCTTGTTTGCTTACAAAGGTGTAAATCCTGTCTGGCTCTGATTACTCCACATTTTCACATGGTGCTCAGCATGTGGATTTCTTCATTAAGTGGATGATTGCCTGTAACTATTCCTTTGCAGAAAATGATCAGAGCAGCCTGTCTGTCCCTCCTTCAGTGTTTTTGTGAGAAGCAGTGATGTGAGAGGGGTAGGCTGAAGTGCCTCGTGTAGCTTAGCTAAGCAATGGAAAATTACATCTGCTTCTTCTGTAAATAATGTCCAGTCAGAGCAGATGTAATTAACTACTGAACTTAATGGATGCCGCGTGAGGTTACAGATGCTATCAGTCATAAACTACATGAAGGCAAGGGAGCTTTATTTGCTTGGAATTCCTTTTAGGACTAATTACTAAATATCTTTAAAATTGATTGCTTATGCTTTCAATTTCTGAGAGTGTTTTCCCATATCTGGGTGGAATGGGCTCGATGCAGCTTTAAGGAAGGATGGAAGCCTTTATTGTTGGGGCTTTCTGAGGAACTAAAAGGTTTCTTTTCCCTGGAACTTTTCTCCAGAGCTTTACTATTAGGAAATAATGTAATACCAATGTATTTCAATATAATTGTGGGGGTAACCTTTGATTTTTGTTCATGGTCTGTATTAACAGTGCTCTGAATGGATATGAGCTGATGAGCCAAGCCTGGAGTTTTCATGAGATGCTCATTGTTTTATATAATTTTTATGTAGGATAAAGCAGAAAGCTTCTGAACTCATCAGAATTTTGTTGGGCGTGGTTATTCAGTTTCAAGGGATATTTAAAGAGTTTTATGAATCAAATTGGTTGTCAGGTAGCCTTGATGACAGTTACTTTGTCTAGAAACAACCTTTCAAGGAGTAGATGTGTGTATAGTAGAAACATCAACTGACTTAATCATAGATTAATATTAGTCTGAGCCTACAACGGAGAGAATAAAACTGGATTTGTTTATTTGTAATGCTCCTGGCATTTTTAGCAGCTGTGACTGTTTCCTTGTGACCATTGCATGCCCAGTCTTGAAGGAATTTTTGGTGCAAGTCAAGACAGAGTAATTTTAAGAGTGGTTTCTAACAATAGTGTTACAGTCCCACACGGCTCCCAGATGAGACTCTTTCCTGCATTTTCTAAAATTTTGCAGAACGTGACCTTTTGACTTAAATTTCTGAAAGCGGCGCCGTCTGGCAAAATGAAAGAGAATTTGGAACAGTTGTTCCTGTTCTTTGGGATGGGAGTTCAGTGCTGGGCAGGCTCTTTCACACATCAGGAATCTGCTTCATGGCCTTGTAAAACTAGAATTAAGTAATGAGAAAGATTAATGAGCTGTCTAAGCTGTCTGCTTTATTACCCTCAGTATTCCTCTGCCTTTAGGCTAATTTGTGAAAAATACATAAGGAATATTTGGAGCATTTATTATTGGTGTTATTTCTCAGGTTTTAAAGTATAACCTTTCATTTACAGAGGACTACCATGTGTCTTGCTTTTTATTTTGTTGCTACACACACACACACACACGTTGGGTTGCTGCTATTGTTTAATTTGGGGAATAAGTTATCATAATGGTATTCTGGAACTACTAGTGTTGCAATTTATGGATTATCTGTTGAGAGAGTAAATTCATAGTTTTTCTTCTGCTCTGCTGTTTTTTTCCTATGCTTCTGCACCACATCTAGGACTCTGGGTTGAAAAATTCAAGCTGTAATATTTAATATTGTTTTTTCCTGCTAGTGAAATTGTACCTTAAAAACACTGTCTCTTATGTGTAACATTTAAAAGTAAATTTGGCATGTGGACTTGGAGAAGGCTGCTTCTATGGTTGGTTTTATTTTTTTAGACTTGAGGAAAACAATCAAATTAATAGTAAATTAGTTTGCTGATGTCTAAGGATTGAACAGCTGAGTTACTGTACCCCTGTTATTGTGACCAGGGTTCTTAGAGGTTGTCTTAATTTTCAGAAACCACTCTATGTTTAACCACAGCTGAAAAGCTTGTGATCGAATATAAAACTAAGAATTGTCTTTACTATGGGAAGAAAGAGACTTCTGCTTGACTGAGGGCATGAAATCAGAGTGACCCTGTGCTCCTGGTCCTGAGAAACAGAGATAGGAATGAATCCTGTGGAGGAAATGGGACTCGGAGGATTGCAAGGCACTCATTGCTCTGGCTGGTGAGGGATGTGTGGGTGCCCACTGAGCTGTGGCAGCTGTGGAAAAGCTGTGGCTTTTCCTGGGGCTGGGCAGCTCTCCCTTCATCCCTTGGGAATGTGGTTTGCATCCATTGTTTTCATTGTCATTTGCCAGTCCAAGGCATGACGTGTGGTTTCAGTCCCATTTGTTGCCATGGGCAGTGGCCCATGGTGTGCACTGTGTCATGTTGTATTTTGGGCTGGAAAACATGATGTAATGTACAAAATATGGAGTAGACACTCCAGCTTACTAAAATACATATATTATATATATATACACACATGGGAGTGGGCACTGAAAATATTCTGAGGAAAGTGTGATTTCTTGCCTGTTTTGAGATGCTGGAATTATTTCAGGTCAAGTAACCAAAATCCATAATCTTATGGAAAGCTCTGAGGTTAAGTGATATGAAAGGTTAGTGGGAAGCTTCTGGTCACATATATTTTTGACAGGTTAATGCACAGATGTGACCTGGATCCTTAGCTTTGCTTACCAAGGAATAAGTTTCTGTTGCCTAGTCAGAAGGGCTGGTGGGGGAGGGAAAATAATTTGCTGTATTTGAGAATTTTGCTTAAAGTTTAAAGGGCTTTTAGCTTTATTTCCTTCTGCAGTAGCTCTAATTTGAAATAAATCCAAAGGCTTTTTATTTTGCTGACTAGTAAGGGATTTCTAAGCTGAAGAGAAAAGAAAGGCTGGAAGATCTAAAAGCATGAAATGCATCATTTGCTGATTCATGACCTGTGGGTCAAAACACTGATATATATTGAATATTTAGAGAAATAGGGCTGCCTGTTAGTTTAACAGCTGAGGGTTTTTTCCCCATTTGGTTTTATGTTAGAATAGTTGCAAATGGCATTTTTTATTGTCATGCAACTTCTGTTGAGGTAAAAAATGAATTGAAACAATAAATTTATTTTGCTTTGAACTTGTAGGATGTTTAGGGTAGCACTGGGCCAACAGATACACTATTAACTATTCTGGTGTCACACACATTTTTCTAGAGGCTGTGGCACTTTGCCACCATAAATGTGAGATATCTTAGGAAAGGGTGGTTCCAGCCAGTTTGGCTGATACTGGGAATATGGACTAAGCCATCCATGGCATTTCAGAATTTATGTGGTGGCAGACATAAATTCAGTAGAGTGTAGAGAAAGGTCTGGGAATTAAATCTGTGTCCTCTGAATGTTTTGAATGGTATTGGCAAGAGGCTGGGTATTAGTTTTCTGTATTTTAAGTATCTCTGTAGCTAAGCAGATGATCTAACAGTATGATCCTGAATTAGTTTCTAGAAAGTCAGTAAATGATAGAAAATATCTGCAGCATTTTCCATAGGTTCATCTGACCTTCAGTACAGATGCAGTTTTAGTGTTGCTGTTTAAAATTCTTCACTGATGAGTTTGGGAAACAAGTTCAGATGTAATCATTTCTAGACAGAGAAATTGAGAAGTGCTGGTTTTAATAACCATCTACAGTGATACGGTGAAAAGAAGGAAATTATTTTTCCTGACAGATTCTGATAGGAGAAAGAAAAGCTTAGCATGGGGCATTTTTTTTTTCCTAATCACCATGAAAAATTCCTTCATGTTAATCTGATGGATGGATTACAGTTTGTCCTTGCACGTCCAGGTTGTACTTTCCATCAGAATTGGAGATTCCAGCCCTCATTATATCATTTCTGTAATGCAAATGGTTATGTATAGAAGGAGATTTAATTAATCCCCTGCTGGTTGGTAGTATACCCTAAAGCAAACATAGTCAGCAAAGGAAAAAAGAATTAAAACAAGAGTACATGGTACCAGGTCACTGACTGTCAGTGGAATTTCATCATCTGTGAAATATTAACTTATTAACTGAAATGTATTTGCTCTTATAGCTGTAAAAATATTTGTCTATTGTCCCAACTGGTATGATAGTGAGCTACCTTGCAAAGGAGCCAAGGTCAAAAGCAATCTCAGGAATCACGCTGTCTGCTCTGGCAAAAATACGGAACATCCTGTGTGGTGATGGTTCTCATTTTAATTTGCAAGGACTCCATTTAAGCTGCCATCAGTGCAGGCTCCAGCATCCAACTTTGCCTGTGGGTCTGTGCCATATGCGCAGATACATATTCAAGGACAAATTACCAGGCTGAGAGAAAGTGACAAATTTGAGTGATGGGTTCCTGTTTTTTCACACTTTTATAACTTAACGTATCTGCTGGCACGATGTGGGCTGTATTGTAGGTCAATGAACAAATAGATTCCCAGACTTTATTTCCGCTCCATGTTGTGTGCACGCACCTATGCAAAAAGCCAGCGCTCTTCCTGCTGCCTGAAACATTCCTGTTTTCAGCTGCAGTTTCTCTATATAAAAATATATATTAAAAACGACTGAATGAATTTTTCAGTGTCTGTGTACTAAGCAATATTTTTTGCAAACAGAAAAATGATCTTTAAAATGGCTGGTGTTTCTTCTCTTGTAGCCTCCTTTGCTGCCTGTAAAATGAGGATTGAGTTCTATTGTGAAACCTCTTCCGTAGCATGATATGGTGTCCAGCAGATTTTATGGCCTCGTGATTGAGGTGATGAACTTAAGATAAAAGGAAATATAGAGAACTCCTTTGAAGGCAGATATTTGAATCAGCTTTAATAAATTCTGTGATGCTGAATTTCTTTCCCAAGGTTCCCTTTTAACTGCTTGTCTGAAAATCTGCTGCTTCTTTTGTCATGTAGAGATCAAGTTGCATGTTTAATAATTATGCCTTGAAATGTGGAACTGGTACAAAAAAATTAACTTTCAGAACAGTCTGTTCTTGTCATTTGGGTTCTGCAAGATTTAATACACTCCTTATTTTTTAGGATCTGGGCAAGTAGTTCTTTATTTCCACTTCTGAAAGTTCTTTGTGAATTATGTGCACCAATATTTTAAAACGTTCTTATGCTATTTAGCACTTCATATAAATCAAATATAAATGTAAGCCTCTGTTTTGAGGGTTATATTGTTGACCTAGAGAGCAGGTGGCATGGAGGCTGGCTGGAGTAATAATGGTAATATAAATATAGCTACTGGCAGCACAAATGCTCGGGGAGGCAGATGTGCTGTTGGAAGGAGGGGCAGTTTGGAATCTTGCAGGTTCATGTGTTGTTCTCATCAGAAGGGTGGTCTTTAATGAAAAATGTCTTTCTGGATAAACTAGCCTACTGAAAGGATTACAGCTGCACCCTGTAAATAGTGTTTCAGAGCAAGTAGTCACAGCTCAGCACTCTTTTATTAGTTATTTCACCTCTTAAAATGAGATTTATTTTTTCAGGATATGTGGACATGTAATGCCAAACTCCTTTGTGGTGTGAGTGGAAACCAGTTAAATCATACCACCTACCTCATAATTTACTAACTAAAACATTTAATCTCTACTATAAATTGTACTATATATGATTCAGAGTAGACTTTAGCCTTTATAGGGTGCTTGTGAAATGCTGTTGGACTTTCCTCTTACATTTTTTTGTAATTATTGACTCACTGTTTTTGTAGTGCTACCTCATAGGTTTGAAATCACCCTGTCATTGTAAGATACAAATTCTCAGTTTGGTCCCATTGCACACATTGAAGTGTTGAGCTGTCTTAAGACCCAGCTGAGTCTTGACCCTGTGAGTGTATCCCCATCCCTGGGAGGCATTTTCCTTGTGCACTTGATCCCCTGGAGATCTGCAATGTTCTCCTGGCAGTTTGCATCCTCAAATAGGAAATAGCTCAGTAGTTGGCTGCAGTCTGCTCCCTCCTTCTTTCCATCTCCAGGCGTTTTCTCTCTGGGATGTAACTTCACACACAAACTCCCTGGTGGTTTGGGAGAAGCAAATCTCATCATTACACTGCTCGTGGCTGTGTAATGCCCAGCTTTTGCCTTGGCCCCACCATTCATGGTCTGTTTTGGGGGCTTATAGGGGCTGTTACCAGCTTTGGGCTGTGAAGGGTGCGTTGTCATTTCTCCAGAGGAGAGGGAAGGTGCTGCAGAGGCCAGGATGTGATGGGCTGTGTGGCTGTTAGGGTTTGTGAAGGGGGTTTTAAAACGAACATGAAATGAGGCACAGTGGAACAACAGGTATAAAAATTGATTGTTTTGATTGTTCTCTTTGTTGTCAAGACCACAGTGGTATTAAATGTGAACTACTGCCTATTGATTCCACAGCTGCACTGTGTTTGTCAAGGTGGAGGTACAGAATAAAGACAATTCCTACATGGAAGGATAATATTTCAATTACATTGAGATGTCATCTGCTAGGACTTTATTCCTTCCTTATTTGGAAACTTGGTTTCCAAGAGATGCTTTCAGGAACAAAGCCCCAGGCAGTCCTCCTCCTAACCTCGCATGCATTTAATCCTGAATTACCTACATTACAGGAAGTATTAAAGGTCATATTTTTTGAGTAAAGCAAGCATTCTGTAAAGGAAAGGATTTGTCCATTCCTATTCCTGGACCGTGTTTCTTGTGATGTATATCTGGTAATTACAGGTCACAATTACCAGAGCTCTGCTGCTGCAAGGGAGTGTTCTCTCTTTAAATGACTTTTCAGCTCTAATGACTAGAGCAAAGCTTGTAAAAATGAACCCTAGAAGTTAAAAAACTAGAAGGTAGTTAGAGAGATTTAAAGGTCACTGTTTTGCTTTTTCATCCAGTACTATAAAATTCCAGAGCTTTATACATACATTCTAAAATTTCTGGGGCTTACTGTGTTGGAATAAACAGAAATATGTTATTTGAATAGAAAAAGTGCCTTCTGCCAAGAGGTGCCATCTCCTTTAAAAAGCATAAATTAAATAGAGCTGCTCATATGATGAAGGAGATTAATATGCATGTCTAAATAACACACTATCCACAAAAGCAGAATAACATATAATACCTATATCTTATCTGTTTTTTATTAATTTGCAGTAGCGAAAAGCTGTCCTTGCTACGTAGGCTTCACAGTTGGAAACTAATTCTTCCTAACAAATAGAGTGGAAGAAGTACCTTTTTTAGAATATAAACCACACAACCTGTTATAGATGCTAATGATTTATTATCTTACGCACTTGAAGTGTTTTGATTAGATCTTGACAAGTTTGTCTGACGACAGGAATTTATTTCTCGATGCTGTAAGCTGTCAGCCTTGTGATAATTCACACATGGAATTTGCTCGGTACTGTTAAACTGTAATGAAATTTCAAATTATGGAGAACTCATACTTGAAAAGAATAACGACATGTAAGGGTTAGTTCCTTATTTATTAGTTTTTAGTGACTGTAACTTTTTGGTATCTTTGAAAAACTTTAAGCCAAATCCCATGTATTACTGATCAAACCAGTCACTGCCTGCCAATAAATAACATTGTTAGTCTTGTCAGTCAGCTAAAGATGGAAAAGAGATTACCTTACCAATGTTATGGATTTGATTTTTTTTTTCCTATTGATTTTTTT